>CM038222.1:91642237-92842237 GCA_021442155.1 Cymbidium sinense | reverse complement strand
TTAATCTAATTTTTTGCTATCATATGAATAATCAGTACTTTGATGGCCCTACCACAACAATGATTTATTTCTCTTAAGATAAATAAAAATAAAAATACATTCTTCTAATTTTTTAAGAGTTATTAAAAAAATCAGGAAGGACAAGAATTTTTTGAAAACCATTAGAAGATTCCAAAAGTTTCAAAAAAATAAAAAATAAAAAAAATTCAATTGACTTAATTTTGAGAAAGTGCACAAAAGATGGAAAGAAATGCTTGAGTAGAAGCAAAAGAGCGAGGTCTAGGGTTATGTATGGTCTCTTTCCTTTTCACTGCTTTTATCCTATTTATTCCTATTTCTTTCTTGTTCAAGGCTAAGGGCACCAGGTTCTTTCTTGGCCTCCGGCGAGGGGTCGGAGGTCGTCCCCCCTTTTTGTCGGTTCTGCGATTCGACTAGGTTTTGGTTGTTTGCTATGGTGAAATGAATTTTGATGCTCATCTCTCCGCTAGTTTTCCCCCTCTCTCTTCCCCATCCCTATCTTCTCCCATTTTGGGGGCAAGGCCTTCGAGCGCATCGTTGTTGAACCAATCTCCGGCTTGCACTTTCTCTTTGAAACCGTGCAACTGGAAGGACCTATTGACTGCACATAATGAGAAATCTAAGGCATTCTCCCTATCCTATATTCCCTCCGATTTCCCTTAGATCTGTTTTTCTGCGAAGGACTTGAGAGATGGGCAATAGGAATGGAAATACTCTCTTATTGGGCATGCAATAGGGAGATGACCCTATTATGGTATTCTCCTAGTAGCAGTTAAAAAGAAATGGAACCTTAAGGGTAGTTTCGAACTCTTAACTCTGGATGGAGACTTTTTTCTGTTTAAATTTTCATGCTAGGAGGACTTCGAGATGGTGTGGGATCAAGGTCCCTGCTTCTTTAATGGACGACCATTCATTTTCCAGAGGTGGTCATGGGATTTCAGACCAACTAAAGCCAATTTTATCGAGATTCCGCTTTGGATTAAGCTTCCTAATTTCCCTCTCTATTGTTGGAATGAAGCGGGTTTCTCAAAGGTGGCGAGCAAGGTGGGTATCCCCCTCACTGTGGATAATGTCACTGCTACAAAATCGATAATTTCTTTTGCTAGGGTCTGTGTCCAGATCAATCCTTCATCTCCACTCCCTGATTCGGTATCCATCAACCTGAACGGTCTCTCTTTCAAACAAGAAATTCTTTACGACTAGAATCCTAAGGCCTATAGCAGATGTTCCTCGTTCTCACATGATGACAGTTCCTACTCTTAGAAACCCAATAGCAAGCTTCCCACTAGGGGACAAAGCAGAAGTAGGCCTCTGCTTCGCCTGCCTAAATCGATGAGAGTCTCCAAAGAGAAAGGGGTCCATTAACAATCTATGGAGGATCAAGTCCTTGATCTTCAGGTCAAAGAAGCTCACTTAATGGTTGGCTCTGTCATCGAGGAAGGGGTGATCTCTGCATCTGATAATCGAGAAATCCTAGAATTTTCTCAACCCATTACGCCTATTCCGTTAAATGAGTTGAATCAATCACCTGTTAATTCTCCCTCTTCTGACAATCCTAGGGATGATGTTGATCCTGGTATTCAGAGTTCTCATCCTTCCGATCCTCTCTCCTCCTCTTCTCTGCATAGGGTTCTGACTCGCTCCTCAGCAGTCTCTCCCACTCGATAGTCACAACGACTCAGTGAGGCAGCTTCAAAAATCCCTAGGAAGGGTCCCAGTGAAGCCGAAAAATCAAAATCCAATGGAAACAATAGCCCCCATGGTCACAAGTCTCATAGTAAGAAAAAAGGGCAGTAGCCTTGTTCTTTGTCATTTTAAGTCAATATGAATTTTCTGTTCTTTAGTAGGAATGTTAGAGGTCTTAAGAATCAATCCGCAAGAGAATTGAGGGATTCTCAAGTTTGATCTTTGTTTGTTGAAACAAAACTCTCAAAGATCGTTAGAGGACACTTCCCTCATGAATAAACTAAACCTTTTCCCTTCGGAAGGCAGGGTGGACAACTTTGATTGCTCCTCGGAGGGCAGGATTTGGATTAAATGGAACTCTCTTCTTTCCTCTTTCACTTCTATTCACAAAACACCATAGCTCATACATGGCTCTTTCTCCCACCATAATACATCCTTTGTATTCCTAACATGTGTCTATGCTCAGAACAATGCTCAAGACAAAATTCATCTTTGGAGGTCTCTTTCTCATATAGCCCAAGGTATGGATGCCCCATGGATTGTCATGGGGGATTTCAATAGCATCCTTTTTAGCAATGAGAAGAGTATTCCAAATCCCTCTGTAGAACTGGGACTTGAGATTGTGTTTTTGACTGTGGTCTTTTGGACATTCCTAGTTCTGGTCTTTTCCACACATGGTCTAATCGTCAGGCGGATAATCTTATTCAATCAAGAATTGATAGGGTCCTTTGTAATATTCATTGGGTGGACAAGTTTCCTTCTACCTTTTATAGAATTCTGGCTCCTCTTTCATCTAACCATTCTCCATTGATAACTTTTCTGAAGGAACCTCCCCTTTCCTCCCATAGGTTTATGTTCAGAAATTATTGGGTCAATTATGCTGATTTTAAGAAAGTTGTTAGTGAGGCATGGAGTGTCTTTGTTAATGGTGATCCTCTCTTTGTGCTATCCAAGAAGCTACATCTCACTAGGAATGCATTGAAGAGGCATAAGTGGGATGTTATCTCTATTATCAATCAACGTTATATTGTTAAGTAAGAACAAGAACATATCTTGCTTAGTCTTGAAGCTGACCCCTCCAATTTATCTCTGGCTATGGAGGCAAAGGATATCTATGAAAAGTACCAAGCATTGGCTAGAAATGAAGGCTTGTGGCTAAAACAAAGGACAAAGGCTCATTGGCTCAAAAACTCTGATGATGACTTAAAAGTTTCTGTATCTCTAGATCAAGGAAAGGAAAAATTAAAATCGTATCTCTTCTCTTAGCACTGCAAGGGGAGATCACTGATCCCTACTCCATAGCGGAGGAAATTTGCAATTACTATTCATCACTCTTCAATCAAATCCAATCCACATCTTCTTTGGTGCAAGACATCCCTACCGGGATCTCTCTCTCCTCATCCCAATGCAGCATGTTGGATGCAGTCATTTCAGATAAGGAGATAATAGAAGCTCTCTATGCTATTAATGAGAACAAATCCCTAGGTCCGGATGGTTTTAATTCCAAGTTTTTTACTTATTGCTGGGAGATTGTGGGGAAACAGTTTATGACGGCTACTCATTATTTTTTCAGCTCAGGGAAACTTCACAGACTCTTCAAGCATATCCTTATTACTTTGATACCCAAGGTGAGGCATTTCAATTCTATTTCAGACTATAGACCAGTGTCTCTGTGCAATACTTTCTATAAGGTTTTAGCCAAAGTTCTTGCTAACAGGCTAAAATTGGTCTTACCCTCTATTATTAATCCAGCTCAATATGCTTTTATTCAAAATAGGGATCTAGCAGATAATATTCGCTTGCTCACAAAATTTGATTTGACTTCAACTCCTAACTTTTTGCTGGGCAAAGTTTCATTGCTAAATTTGATTTGAGAAAAGCTTTTGATATGGTAAACAAGGTTTCTCTTCTTCATAGTTTGGAGCAAAAAGGATTTCCTGTTATCTTTGTTAGATTGATTTCAGCTTGTATCCTCGATGTTCCCTTCTCCATTATGTTAAATGGGGAGACTAAAGGGTTTTTCTGTTCGTCAAATGGCTTGAGGAAAGGCTGCCCGCTATCTCCTTTTCTCTTTACATTAGCTATGTATGCTTTCTCATGTTTGTTGGAAAGGGAAGTTAGCTTGAATCATTTTTCCCCTCTTACTATTAGGGATCAACAAGTGTCTCATTTGCTTTTTGTCGACGACCTTCTGGTGATGGGTTCGGTAAATGATCTGAGTGATTTATCTCTCCTTAACTCTTTTAACAGACTGGCTTCTTACCTTGGCTCGCAGGTCAACAGGGAAAAGTCCCTTTCTCAAAAAATGTCTTATTTGCTAAAAGTTTTTGCCAAATTCTGAACATTGATAAAGGCTTTTTCCCTTCAAGTACCTGGGCCTTCCTTTGGTGGGGGGATCACTTCAGCTGGAGCATTTTAATCCCCTATTTGAGAAGCTTAATGTATGGTTGGCTGGGTGGAAAAGCAAATTCTTGTCTTATGGGGGGAGGTTTCAATTGCTAAGGTCCTCAATCAATAACTATTTGGCATTTTGGTTTAGATCTGTAGCAATCCCTAAGGGAGTTCTGAAGAAACTTACCTCTATTATAGCAAATTTCTTTTATCATTGTAGGGAAGCAAAGAAGCTTCATCTTATATCGTGGGCTAAAACTACACTTCCTAAGGATAAAGGTGAGATGGGTCTAACCTCTGTTTCTACCTTGAACTTAATATGTAAGCTTAAAACCTCCTTGAAGATTTTAAATCGTTCTTGCCCTTATGATTGTGGTGTTCTAATAAGTTTGGATCCCTCTAGAATAATGCTATCCCGCAATTTTCTACTTTTTGGAAAGACCTGAGGAGGTGTGCTCGGCAGCTTAAAGATAACCTTACTTTCAAAGTGGGAAATGGGACTTCTTTATCTTTATACTTTGACCCGTCGTGTAATAGGATTTCTATTTTTGAAAGGTTGGGGCAGGACTGTTTCAGGCTATTTCTTATGCCTCCTAACTCTAAGATTAGTGTCATTCTCTCAAATAGGAATTGAGTCTTGTCGGATAGCTTACGATTAATTGATAGAAACTTTTACAATACTATCCTTAGTATTTCTCCTTCTTCTGGTTCTGATCAAGCTCTTTGGAGGGAGAACAAGTTGCTGAACTCTAACTCCTTAAGTCTGCATTATTCTTTCATCTTGGAGATGTGGATTGGTGGGAAGATATTTGGTTCAAGGGATGTGCTGTGAACTATGCTCTTTTCTATTGGATGGCTCGTGTTGGGGGTTGAGGACCTTGGATAAATTATGTTCTAAAGGTTTGGGTCCTTCTATCACTTGCCTCCTATGTAACACCGATCAGGAGAATCATAATCATCTTTTTTTTAATGTAATTTATCTATGAGGTTAATTAGGTCCCTTCTCCCGAATGGGGAGTTTTTTCTTCTTCAAGTTGCTCTTCCCTAGGTCTGGGCTGCGAGTTCTTTGCTGACTCATAAAGTGATAAAAAGATTATACCTGTTGATAACATCTCTTATAGTTTATGTGATTTGGGGGGAAAGGAATCTACACTTTCACCAGAATTTTTCTTCTTCCTATATACAATTTGCAAATAAGATAAAGCTTGTAGTGGCTCATAAGCTTCAGAGGTGGACTTTGAAAGTCTCGTGGCCTACTACAGTTTTGTCTTATGTGAATTCGTGGAGGAACCTTGGCTCTTAGTGGAGTCCTTTATGTTCGTGTTGGTACAGGTTCTATAATGAAATTTTTTGGGCGTTTGTGATGGAGTGTTTTTTTTTTTGGTTTGCTAATCCAGACGATGATGTTTATGTTGCCTTCTGGTAGTGGGTTCACCGACTCCCGTTGGATGACCTTAGATGCAACCTACGGTTACATTGCTTTTATGGTTTTCTCTCTGTTGGCTATTTTTTCGAGCGATTATGCTGTTTTTCCCTAGTTTGGTGGCTAGAGTAACCGAGGTAGGGAGACTGTGTGGAAGGATCATCTAGGCTGGAAGGCTTCATTCATTGTAATTTTTGAGCGAGTCTGGCTCTTCCCACTATTTTTGTGTAGTTTTCGCATGATGCTTTCTTTCTGTTAGCTTGTAGTAGCAATTTGTAATTTTCTTTCAGTCCCAAATGGGATTACCTCATGTACACCTTCTCTTTTTGGGAATGATATTTGGGCTATGCTCTTAATTTTTCCAAAAAAAAAAAAGAAAGTGCACAAAGTTCAAAACCCATCCCATTTCTGATGATTGGAAGGTTGATGGCTTCAAGTTTCTTTAAAAAAATATGTTAGCTTGAATTAAAGAGAGAAAAAAATTAGGATAAATTTTAAAAAGTTATATTTTTAGTAATTAATTTAATAAAATGATAATAAAAAAATTAAAAAAATGAGCCTCATGCGACTAACTAAAAAAAATTTAAATTAACTTTTTTATTATTATTTTGGGTGGGCCACTTGGCCCATTTGTTTTCAGATTTATTTATTTATTTTACTATTATGTAATTTTATTTTTTTTATTTCAATATTAATTTTTAGATTAATGTTTTTATTTTTAACATTTCAATTTTTTTAAATTTTCTTAGTTTTTTTAATTTTATATTTTCAGTTAAAAACTTATTTTTAATATATTTTTAATTAAAATGATATGATAAATTATATTTATCATGTTTTTTTATTTTTAAGTTATATTTTCTATTTAAATTTTATACTTTATTTTCTGAATTTTTATTTTCAATAATTATTTTTATTTTTTTTGAAATTATAATGGTATATGATATTAATTTTAAAATTTGTATTATATTTATTATATTAAATTTATCATGTTAAAATATTTTATTAATAAATTATATTTTATTTACAATTTTTATTTATAAATTTTATTTATTCAAGTATTAAATTAACATATATTTTTACATGATGAGTTAGAGGTGAAATTTTTTGATAAAGATGAAAAATTATCATCTATTAGAGACCTTAATGATAGATAAAAATTCTTAAATTCTCTCAAATAAGCTAAAATTCATAGATAATATATAAAAATGTGTAAGTAAAAAAAAAATGAATATTTTATAAGATAGAATTTAGCCTATTTTTGAAATAATTAACTTGTGAAATGAACCAACCTCACATTAAACAATTAGATAATAAATAAAAATTTGATGGTAGTATATCTATTTTAAAGTAAATATAGATTTATACAGATCTAACAAAACATAATTGAAAGTAAAAAAAATCTTGTTAACATAAGACAATATAATAAACTAATCTATTTTAAGTCACATCTCTCTTAATTGAAATTTAAGTTCATATATTCACAGTTAACATAGTGATAATAAACTAGTAGATAATTATTTACAAATGAAATAATCTTCGTTGGAGTATACTTTTGTAACATAGTTGCCCACCATTTTTATTTATCCAATTATTCTCTTAGTTGTGCCTCATCTGTGATCTTCCTTCTCTACTACAAAATAAGGAATAAAAAAAGTTAGAATAATTTTAAAACATTATGAAGTAAATTTCATACCTTATATTTTTCAAATTTTGTTGGCAAGTAGACCTATTATGTCATAGTTGAACCATAACTAAATCATTATTTTATCTATTGTATTACGAATACATGTCACTCTTGGTCGACCTGGGCATCTTCTAATAGGCGGCGGAAAGAACTCAATTATTCCATTTTTCTTGGTTGAATTCTGGCCAGAATCCACAATCAGTGTGAAAAACTCCTGCAAAAATTTGGTTGTACCTTTGGACTTTATAATACTCTTACACATACAAAATGTTGTTGACTCGTCTTATTCCAAGTGCAGCTATAACATGAGAACAAGGGATGTGATAAAGTAATGGATGATTAGATACATATTTACAATTTCCATTTTCATCAAAATCAACTCGAGATATTCTATATGATATGTCATAAACTTCATACTCGTATGGATTTATTCAAGTTGGTTCTAACAATTGACGTGCTTTTTTTCATATCTTTGAAGCAAAGTCTTTGTTCTAGGCACAAATTCTGATTCATTAGCTAATAATAATTGTTATGTAGCTCTTGATCACTTCAAAAAAGAGTAATCATATTATACTATATAACACAAACTAATGCTTGTATATGTAATGCTCGTGCACATTTAAGCATGCCATTAAAAGATTCAGAAGCATTTGTAGTCATTGTTCCATAGAGAAAACCATCATCATATCATAAAGTCCATTTTATTACATCTCGCTAAATTAGCCAATCACATACCTCCTTTACATTAAAAAGGTCAGATATTTGCATATTAAAAATATCTATGTCATCTGTACCTCTAGCAAAATACACTTTCTCACATAAAACTTTGACATCTTTCAACCCTATATAGCGTACATCTTTTTTAAAATTTTCTCTTAAGTGCCGCAAAAAACTACGATATGCAACCTAAGGAAATATTTCCATACAACCACGAACTAATCCATGGTGTTTATCTGATATTATGCGAATGTCCCTCCGATATCGAATGCTTTCAAAAAAGTCATGCAGATTACATAAAAACTATATCCATGATTCATTTGACTCAGACTCAACAATAACAAATGCAAGTGAAAATAAACCATTATTAGCATCGATAACAATTGTTGTTAATAAAGTATCTCTATATTTTTCTCAAAAGAAATGTGTCATCTAGAATTAATACCGAACGACAGTGACACCAACCTAAAATTGAAGGTCCAAAACTCCAAAATAAACTTTTAAAGTGATGCGATGAAGTAAAATCAATATTATACATTGTACCCGGCATCACAGTTTTCACTGCTTCCATAAAATGATATAAGGACTTTATGACTCCTCTCAACTTCCAAATATTGCCTTAATCGTTATTCTCCTTGCATCCTATACTTTCATATATGAAACATGTGCAATTATTTATTTTTTTGGCTTCAAGTCAATTTGATGGCATAATACTTAGAATAATAAATTTACATATGAACTCTGAATTACATTGACAATGAACTCTCATCATAATTGAATGACTACATGTATGTTGTTCTATAATAGTAGAAATATGCCATGAACCTCCTAACCGCTTACTTTTGCGCAAAATATGAGAATTATATGTCTTCATGATGGATACATATAATTGATAACTTAGATTTATTTAAAGAAATTTTCTTATATTCAATACTATTCTGAATATACCATGCATTAATAGTTATTTGCAAGTCAAATTTTGTTTAAAAGATCATACTAACATACAATTCAGAATGAGAGAAATTTTCAAATGTTTCTATTCTAAATGGTCATCAAAGTTAACATCAACATCCCACTCTTATGCATATTGACAAGATTGTATAAATTCATTATTTGTCACCATTTGATCAAAGATTCTAGACCGAGTTAATATAATCTCACATAATATATCATGACCTCTTAACTCAATTGAATCTAGGTTTTTCATATTATGCAAATCATCAGAATCATTATCATCTGAGTCATGACTAGAACAACTACCTTCTATTATGCACTATGTTTTCTCATAATCCTCATTAGTTTCTATTAGTGGTGAGTTATTTTTATATAACTTAGATGCATTAAATTCTACACTTATTAGTATGGTGGATCTCGAGGTGCCAGCTTCAAACTAATTATGCATTATATAGCTTGACCTACATATAAGAAGATTAATATTGTATTAATCATATATATATATATATATATATATATATATATATATATATATATATATATATATATATATATATATATATATATATATATATATATATATATATATATATATATATATATATATATATATATATATATATATATATATATATATATAAAATAGAAAACTAATATAATAAATTTATAAATTTTTGTATATGTACTTATATTTATCTTCTATTATCATGACATCGTAAGTATATTATTTTGAATGAGTTCTACTTTAATATATATGACTAAAGCATGCACATATTATGCCTTTGAGAGAACAACTTCACATAATTCATCATCAATGATATGGGTGGTCATAAATCGAACATTTATTTGAAAATAAAATACAAGATGAACCTCATAATCATCTAAATGAAAGCTTAAATGTTGTAGGATTTGTTCTTTTAAGTTAGCTAATTTAATATCAACTGACACTTGTACAACTTTATTATTACCGTCGATATAGGTGAGTGTGAAATATGCGGTGATTCTGAGCTCAGCACCATGTTGTAGCATCAATCGAGTCATTCTAACCATCTTTATAAGTGTCTTCAATAACATCTCTCACCAAAAAAAAAGAATTGAAAATTGAGTGTTGTGATCTATAGAGGCCTCCATTGGCTATATATAGAAGTTCTGTTAACGCATCTTTATCTCATAAACATGCTTATTATTACGATAATGATAGATTATTTAGTCATAATTATCATTATATTTTATAAGCTGTATTTAATTCTCTTAGAGCAAAATAATTGAGACATTCATCATCTCGCATAGAAAGTAATGGATGTGATGAGATATTATTGGGTGGTACATCTTGTGGGCCCCTCAAATGTCTTATCCTTTGCTAAATGGGCATCCGATGTTACTTTATAAATTAAATATATTTATGATTTTGATAATAACATATTACTTAATCATAACTATTATTATATATAATAAACTACATCGGATTCCCTTAAAGTAAAATAATTGATTTGTTTGTTCTCTAGTACTGAAAGTGATAGATTGAATGAGATATTGTCGAATATTACATCTTGCAGACCCTTTCAATATTTTGAGATTATTTGCTAAATGATCATCCAATATTATTTTAGTAAATAAACATACTTATTATTAAGTTAATAAGAGATTACTTAAATATAACTACTATTATACTTTATAAACTGTATCAGATTTTCTTGGAGCAAAATAATTAATCCGCTTGACCTGTAGCATCAAAAGTGATGGATGAATGAGATGCTATCGGATAGTACATCTTATGAGCCCCTCAATCTTTTTAAGATTATTTGCTAAATTGGCATCCTGTGTTACTTTACAAAATAAATATATTTAGTACTATGATAATGATAGATTACTTAATCATAACTATTATTATATATAATAAACTGCATCAGATTTCCTTGAAGCAAAATAATTAAGTTGTTTGTCCTTTAGCATTGAAAGTGATTGATAGAATAAGCTACTATGGGATAGTACATTTTGTAGACCCCATCAATATTTTGAGATTATATGTTAAATGAGTATCCAATATTACTTTAGTAAATAAATCTACTTATTATACCTTAACATAAGAATACTTAAACATAACTATTATTATACTCCATAAGCTGTATCAGATTCTCTTGAAGTAAAATAATTAAACTCCCTGACTTATAGCTTCGAAAGTGATGGATGGATGAGATGTTGTCGAATAGTACATCTTATGGGCCCCTCTATCTTTTAAGATTATTTACTAAATGAGCATGTGATGTTGCTTTAAAAAGTAAACATGCTTATTATTATAATAATGACATAGTACTTAATTATAACTACTATTATACCCCATAAATTACATCAGATTCCTTTAAAGTAAAATAGTTGAGTTGTTTGTCCTCTAGTATTTAATGAGATGTTGTTGGATAGTACATCTTGCGGACTCCTCCAATGTTCTAAGATTTTTTACTAAATGGAGGTTAGGAGTCCCACTCATATATTGAAGCGTGTTGAATGGCATTTCCCTGATCGTGTTATTAGATAATTTAATGATCAATCATAAATAGATGTTATGCAAATGGATCCAAAGTTCAAGCGAGTCGATGGTATAGGTAAGACAAATGTTGATTAGTTTGACTATCATCGATCAAGTATTGAGCTTTGGAATGAAAGATTAGCTTATGTTATCAATCCTGTAATTGATCATATTAATAATAATCATGCAATTGCTCATCAGTTGTATGAATTTTGGGCTTCACTATATCTACTACAAGCTGAACCACAACCACATAGTACATACTATCATAAGGCCCTAGTAGAACGACTTTATGTAAGTATCATAGTTATTTAAGCTAAAATTTATTTTTATTTGGTTAGAATATTACTAACAATATATTTACAGCAAGAAATAATATATCGAATGAAAATTTTGTTTCGACCATTTTATGGTAGCGATGGATGAGATGCAAGTGAATGATGCTCGCCATTAATTCATTCAGTGTAGAGGCTCAACAACTATGAAATATGGTACACTTAGAGATCTATTGATAACTCATAGATGAAACTGAAAGTGATGTGCAACAAAGTCTTCATACTACGCAACAAAGTCCAACAATGACAGCCCAAATTTATACTTCTAGACAACAATATGTTCGATGGCCATCATTCCATATGAGTTGGGATCAACAATAAAGTAGTGAAGACATTCCTCCAAGAAGCATAGTACCTACTTATGATTATACAACAACATCTAGTCCAGTGCAACAATCCACAATATGGGTACCTTCTATGTTCACATTCTTTCCTTATAATACTAATAATCTATTTGGTCTATAGTAATCTAGAGAAGAAACTCAACAGGGTCATGAAGAAGATGAAGAATAAAATCAAGAAGAAGATGAATTGCAGTATGATCTTAGGGAACGACCAAGAAGGGGATCAGATCAACACACACCAGGGTCATACGCAATACCACAACGTTGTAGACGAAGGCATTAGATTACATGTTCTTAGTAGTAGGGAGGTGTGATAATATAAATTAATTTAAAATTTGAATATTATTCTTAAGTTTTAGCTCTTGAATTATGTGTTAAATTCTTATTTTGTAATGCAAAATAATTTGAATTTTATAATGAAGAACTTTCTGGATCAATCTCTGTATTACTATATTTGCAACATTCATATTCATACTCATTCTTCTGCTAATGTATAATAGGATGTTGGTTTTAAGCCTTCAATTAAAGAATTTCTTAATAATTTTTATTATGATTTACCTAAGGTAAGATGACATCTTATTATTTGTCACAAAAAAGCATACTCTTAGATATGTTTTTTATAGTAGATTTTGCTTTAATAATGAGCTCAAAATAGTTAACAAGTTGATGAAAAAAATATTAGTATTATTTCTTACTGCTTCTTCTACTTTACTATGTTTCAAAGTAATTCATATCCTCACCCTAAAGCTTAGGTTCTAAATAAGATAATTAAAAGATTTAGTAACCCCATAGTTGTATGATTATATGTCTCACATCATGCACAAACATTTCTTCTTTCTTGAATATGGGGGATCTCTATCCTTGCACGATAGGGGAATGCTTGACTTGTGAGGGCATCCCTTATGGTGGAGAACACCCTCTTCTCGCTGATTTAGTCACTAACACCATTTCATCATGCATTTAGGAATACAAAAATCCCAAAGCCTTTATCTAAATGAATGTGTCAAAATGAAATAAAAGTTGAAATTTTTTTGCATTTGTAGATTAAGTCATATGCTCATACCACTCATGCTCTAGTCTCTTAGGGAGTGGGTTTAAGACTTTAGCTTCCTTTCCAGAATTAAATAACTACCCTAACTATCTTGCAATTTTATAAGACTGGACCACATGAATTTAAAATATAGAAAGTGTTAGCTAGCGGCCACTCTAGGCGATTATAAGTCTAGAAGTATGTCCTCCTGACGCTTCTTAAGTTTTTCCTCTCTTTTGGAGTTAAGCGCTTATGTCCTCCTGACGCTTAGATTTAGGTTATGCTTTAGCTTGTGCTAAAGCTCCCTAGATTTAGGATCTGAGATAGCTAGCTTCTTTCAGGCTACAAGTATAAATCCTCACCTCTTAGGCATTTCTACAATCTTGTGTTGATAGATTATAAGCCTTAGCAATCTAACAAAAAATTGACTCAAATAAATAAATCTCTTTACTTTCAAATATTTAAAGCCCCACCTTAGGATAGATTGAAATGCTCACTAAGTTTTTTAGTATCATGAGCATTTCTTACTTCCTCCCATTGGATTCCAAAAATAAGTCTTTTCACTTGAACTACCCCACTTGATTTTCCAAACATAACAAATTCTTTGATAGTCTTGACTTTGAAATCTTTGGAGATAATAATTGCCTACTTTAATTGAGAGTATTCTTAAGAAATTCATATTGTTTAGGATGTAATTAACTATGGAGACTTGCCTCCATAGAGAACTTAAGAACCCGACTTAATATAAACTCTACTTTACTTTTTCATGTAAAGTAGGGAAAAAATCTCTAGTATATTCAAAGTTCAATCATGCCTTAGGAGTCCTTATTAGGTTATTAAGTCCATTGTAGGGTGATGTTTTTATATTTCAAGGTAGTATATTATATCTTAATATTATACTCGATCACTTCAATAAGTACCCCCTACGATCTGCGTGGTCTCCACCCCCACATCCAAAAATAATCCCTACATAGGTAAAATAGGGCTCAAAGAGTTCTACCCAATTCCAATAATCAGATATGATCAATTTACCTATGATTTGGGAATTTAAATTTCATAAAAGAAATTTGGCCAAATCATTAGATCATTTGATTAATAATTGCAAAAAATGGTTTAGGGCAAGAGGTTTTTGGGTGGGTTGACTATGGGTTAAACTTATGATTAAAAGATCTCACAATCAATTATAATACATAAGTATATGAATGAACTAATGAGAAATAGATAAAATTAATGTTTATACCACTATTGAGTGAGACTAATTATGGTGAAGCGTTGGAAGAGATCCACCCAAAGGCTAATTAAGATTGAAGTTATTGATAGTTAAAGATATGATTTCAAATTGAATCATTATTTTTTTTCTATTATCTTTGATATATCCAAAATAATTTCGTAATCAGCCTGAGGACATGTCATAAGTTAATTTAGACAAAAGATTAAGACAAGGTCTTTAGCTAGACCAAATTAATAAAAACTTAGAAATGATATAAGGAATAAGCATTAAATTTGAATTTGTTAAAGAGTGTTTGAAGAATATCTATGAGTATTTTTTGATGGGACCAACTAACTATGAAAAATCATAAATTCCATAACCACTCACCTAAAGTCATTAAAAAAAATTTCCATTAATTCTTTTAATATCTTAAATCTCAAATCTAGAGTTCCCCACCCTTCTGTTGAAAATAAAACCTACCCTCTTATAGCTAATAAGCTCTAGCTCCCAATTTATTTAAAATATTAATATGTAATCTTGTCTACCCTCTAAACCCTCCCACCACCACCCCAATTATCAGAAATGAAGTTATTTTCTTTCACTATATAAATCATATAGACCCTACATCAAAGGGTTAATCAAATGCCTTCTTAGTAGATGGTTGTTTTAACTCAAAAAAATATTCAAATAAAAATGATCTTCTTTAATTCTAAAGCAAGCATTGATAAGAACTATCCACTTCCACTACAATCCATTGCAGGAAAAGGGGTGAAATTAGGCGGTCTAATAAATGATGAAAATTCCAGTTGATTTTCCAGTAGCCTAGTTGTTGATAATTTTTTTAGCAACTAAACCACCTTAAAACTTGGTGGTAAATTTTCTTGTGGTTTAAATGATGAAAAGTCCCTTGTAAATCTCAAAAAAATTATTGTGACTAGGTTGCCAAAAATTCTCATTAGTTTTAGGTGATTGGTATTTTGATGGTATAGCACTGACAATTATCATCGTACATAAGTAAACTAATTTTTAACAGTCTTGCTACCATAAATTGCTATAGGTTACAATGTATAAGATAATGTTATGACTATTTTACCCTAACCTTAATTACAAGCAGTTTGATTACCCATTACCTCTACTACCTCAAATTCATGCCATTTTAGTGAAATTCTCACATTTTCTTTATAGTTTATAAAATATATTTCTTTCCTCTCTTTCCTATAGGGTTTTTTTAGGAGCGGGGGGGGATTTTATCATATATTTATGTTTTCTATGCCTTAACCACTAGGTCTTCATTTGTTGTTGTCACATTTCTTGCTTTTTTAGGTAAAATAAACATGATTTGTTTAGTACAATTTGAGGTATATCTTATTTATTTCCACCAATTTGATTTATTTCATATTTTTATCATAATTTATTTTATATTATCACTACCATGTGTTGACCTCATTTTTAGAATGAACTCTCAACCCCTCCATTTTAGACATAGAACTTCTCTTAAACTTTAAGAGCTCCTTAGTCTTTAGACACGTCTAGTGATTAGGTGGACATTCAACCTAGCCCTAGAGACTTAGAAGAGTTAGTCATAGGAATAGGTCATGCCTTAAGGGTGTTTGGAAAACTTCCTACCCTTAGCTTAAACCATTCCTCACTTTCCTTCTTTCAAGTCAAACTCCAAATCAATCTTAATTGATTTTCTACAAATTCCAATCAACTCTATATGATTGAAATCCATGATTAAAATCTATGATTGAAACCCATGATCAAAATCCATCAAAATTCCTAAGTCCAAATTTTTCTAAGTCCTTAATCCTCTCTTAAGGACTTAGCCAAAATCACGATCAAAACCAAATAAAATCTTTGAAATTTATCCATGATCAATTTATATTCTCATTTATATTCACATGTATAAATGAAATATAAATTCAAATCAATCATACTAAACTCAAAATTCCAACTCAATTCATGAAATTCCCTAAGTCCCATTAATTTTTCATTAAAGGACTTATCCAAAATCAACTCTAAACCAATTCAAATTCATGGGAATTTATCAAAACTCATTTATATTCACATATATAAATGAAATATAAATATAAATCAATCAAATCAAATCCTCAAATTAAATTCCCAATCTAAAAATTTCCTAAGTCCCTTAATTTTCCATTAAAGGACTTATCCAAAACTTTGATGAAACATTTCAAAGTCATGGGATTTTCTCAAAATTCATTTATATCCTCATTTATATTCACATATATAAATGAAATATAAATATAAATTAATCAAATCAAATTCAAAAATTCAAATCCCTACTCCAAATTTTCTTAAGTCCTTCTTAATGGACTTAGCCTAAATCATGATTTAAACCACTTCAAATTCTTGAAATTTTCTCATGATCAATTTATATTCTCATTTATATTCACACATATAAATGAAATATAAATTCAAACAATCAAACCCAATTCTAAAAATCAAACTCAAATCCACTCAAAATCCAATCTAAGCCTTTCAAGTCAAAATCTTGAACTTAGCAAAATCAACTTCAAAGCAAGCCAAACTCTTGATTTTTCACTCATGATTCAATCAAACCTATAACCATGAGTCCAAATATAAATACAAACTTTAATCCACAAATCAAAATCCAATTCAAAAATCAAACCCCAAATCCTTTCAAATTCACCCTCTGAATATGAAATTGTCAAATGGATCAAAATTCATTTGACTTCAAACCACTTGTAAATGGATTTATATTTCAATCATAAGTCCATATACAAGTTCACTCAAGCTCAAATCAAGCTTTGACCAAGCCATTTGACCCACTTAGGCTCACTTGACCCAAAGTGATCTAAAGTACCCTTATGAGCCAAATTTTAATCCTAGCCAAATTGGATTGAACCAAACTCATATATGCCTCTCATCATGATCAACAATCATCATGGGATGATCAATCAATCAAATTAGGTCAATCCAAGTCAAACCTAAGGGTTGGCCAAGTCAACACTTAGCCCAAAATGAAACCTAAATAGCCAAATTTCACCATAGGCCAAATTGATTGAAACCATTGATCTAAGTTCACTCATGACCTATGTTTTGAACTTGACCAAGCCAACATTTGAGCCTAATCTAGCCCAATTAGCCACTTGACCCAAGTTGACCCATTTTGACCTAAAGGGTCAAAATATGTCAAAACCTGATCTAAGCTAAATTGATTCAAACTAATGGTTCAAGTTCATTCCAAATCACTAGTGGAACTTGACCAAAGCCTCAATTGGCTAACTAGACCTAACCTAGCCCAATTGAGCTTAGACCCAATGTGACCTAAAAGGGTCATGTTGAGCCAAATTTGAACTTAACCAAAATTGATTGGAAACAAGATACCAATCCACTCCATATGACTAACCTAACCTAAACCTACCCTTGACCTACCTCAAACAAGTGAAATGGGTCAAATAGGTCAACTTGACCCATTTGAAGTCATATGAGCCAAATTCAAAACTATACCAAATTAAATCAAACCAAAGCCACCAAAACATTTCAAATGGTCATATGAACTTGACCCAACCCTTGGTTTGACCCAATTTGACCAATTAGTCAACTTGACCCAAGTTGACCCATTTTGACCTAAATGGGTCAACATGAGCCAAACCCTATCAAATGAATTTCAAATCTCATGAAACTTGGCCAAACCTAGTTTCTCCACATACCCAACATATCCAAATTGAAAAATTAGCAAAATGATCATCCTAACCCTAGGCCATAGAACAAATTTTGGCTTAATCCATGGGTAATTTGGCCATACCCTCTTCATATCCACTTGAGGCTTTCCTAATAGCTCAAGGGGACCTAATGAAGAGTGGCGCATCGGGTTTAGGTCAGCCTAATTGGCCCCAAGACTAAACCCAACCCTATGGGTCAAAATGGTTAATTTAAAATCCATCTCCCACTCAATTTCAAGCACATCAGAGGTTGACATTCCACTCAAATCCTCAAATATACCATGTGCATCCATCTAACTAATCAAACAACCCTCCCATTATGATCAATTGAATCAAAATGGCATAATGGCTTGCAGCCATTTGATCCTTTAAGGGGGAGATATACTCCCCCTAATTGAATTCAAATCCATCAGTACTCATTTTGATTGAGCCTAGGGAAGTCAGGGAAACAATTCTTCAGCTTCCCCAAGCTTCCTAGAGTGAAATAAAATCTCATCTTCTTGATTTTGAATAGTGTGAAAATAGGGGAGCTCAATCCACTCTTGAACTTCCTCCACACTGAAAACCACCTCAATTCCTCCTACACACTTCTTCAAAGGACCAAAATGAGCTCACTCAAGCTTCCATTAGAGTTCCTATAGCAAGGAGAGGAGCAATTGGATCAAGGCCGCAAGGATCTTCAAGTGGTGTTGGTCCATAGAGCAAGCCACTCAATCCCAAGGCCTATAAAATTCAACAGGGCTTCATCTCCACCAAACGAAGCTACCTCATCGAACTCGAGTGCTATTGATCACCTCCCGTGAGGTATGAAATTTCCAACCACCTTGCATAGGAGGTGTTGGTCCTTTGTGAAGAAAATTTTCAATTCAAGTGAATCTCACCATTGGATGTGCCGCTCCTTGGCTTTAGATGGAGTGGGTTAAGTTTAGTTTGAATCTGAGCTCAATCGAGCTCGGATCTTCCCCTAGATCATAGACGACCTCTATTGATCTAAGGGGACGAACTGAGGAGATCTCAACCATCAATCCACGTGATTTGGATGGATGATTAATATTATTCCAATGTTTAGAATTTCTTGTATCCTTTTTAAATCTCGGGGAGATCTCTGGTCATTCGATCTTTGATCGGATGGCAGAGATCAAAGCGCATCCACCGTCAAGTTGCCTTTTGGATTTGACACTTAAGTGAGCGGCTCACTATGCGATGCATGTAAAACACGCTGACCGTCGCCACCACGCATCTCACCGTGAGCAAGAGGATTACTTAGGATATTTTAATTAATTCTAATTAATCTAGGGATCTTCTAAAATTTATATCTCTCAATAAAATTCAAAAAAATTATGAAATAACTTTCTATGGAAAGATAATTCAACCTAAAATATTTTAAAAGTAATTTTAGTGGGTTTTGAATTATGATTTTCTCTAATTTTGAGTTTTATTGAAAAACTCATTTTGCTAATTACCTTTTAATTAAGCCTCTGATTAATCCCAAATTTCTTGGGTATGTTTTAGGGGATGACTTATACCTCCCCTAATTTTCTTTGAATTTATTGAAAGCTTAATTAGGAGAATTACATATGAATTTCTTAATTACTCCCTTAACTAAATTAAGCATAATTACGGTGTGATTAGTGATTTTAATCCATTATTGAATGCCTTTGCTTGCAGGAGCTTTATTCTGTAGGGGATTATGCTTAAAAGGTGCAATCATAAATAAAAATGTAAATGCCTTTACTTGCAGGAGATTTATAGCTCTAAGCATAATCCAATAGGTCAGGTGGACTTAGTCACCCATGTATGGGGTGATAAGTCCAATATATATGCTTGGAATTTATGTAATTTATTTTAGCTAACTTTTATTTTGCAGGTGTTAGTTAGATTTCCACTTTTCTTTTCCATGTAAATTTGTGCAATTAGGATTTTGGGAATGATTGTTATGGGTATTAGGATGAGCATTGGTCATAAGATCCCATCTTATGCACCATGTGAAGCCTTAGAGCATCTACCTTCCAACCATCCAAAAGAAGAAAGCAAAGAAGAAAGAAGAAATGAAGCTTGAAGACTCCCATAATAATGAACTCCTTGCTTAATTGTAATATAATTCATTTGAAATCTGAGTTGTATAAGGGTAGAGCTCGGCTACCCACATTTGATATTTTTGGATTTTTGCGGTGGCGCCCGACCACAACGGCCTTTTATTCTTTTTGCGATTAGCTTTATAAATTGATTGATGATTTATATAGCTTTTGCATTAAGTGGCATGCTTTTCCTAGTTTATTCCTTACTTTATGTATGACTTGGATATGGATTAAGCTCTTTAAGAAAAAATAAATCTTTTACCCAACTTAATAACTCAAAATAAAAATTAAATAACTCATAACCACACCTAAAACTTATGTTTAAAATCAAGATAAAAGAATTATCAACCTGTTAGCTGGATGAACATTTCTTTTGTAATATCTTGCACAATAACATCTTATTTCACTCTTGATTGGAGGGCTTCCAGTTTTTTCAGAGAAATTTGATTTGACCTTTGAGAGCCATGGTGGAAACTCACCTCCCCCCTTCTCATTAATTTTGGCTAATAATCTTATTTCTCATGCAGTAGTCATATGAATCCTATTAGCCTGAGTCAAAATGATTGTCTAAAAATAAAAATAAAATAAAATTTGAATTCCATTAGATTTAGATCATTTGAAGCATGTCCCTTTACATGATCTAATCTCTTTAGGGAGTGAGTTTAAGGACTTAGTCTCTTTCTAAATAATCAACATCCTAGCTATCTTGCATAAGAATAAAGACTTGTCTATGTATTTAAAATTGTAAGAGGAGTTAGTTGGAGGCCACTCCCAGGCAATTGTAAGTCCAAGTTGTCGGGTGGTTTGTGCTCTCTTGTGGAGGGAAACCAATTACCTATTTTTACCATAAATTTAGGTTGTGCTTTTGGCCCTCGCCAAAGCTCCCTAGATTTAGGTTCTCAAGTTGCTTCTCTTTTTGTGAGCCATAAGCTTAATTCTCACCTCTTAGGCATTTTCTTAAATCTTGTGTTAAGAAATCATGTCCTAAATTTTCAATGAAAAATGCAACTCAAACAAACTAAATCAATTTCAAAAATGTAAAGCCCAACTATAAGGTAGCTTGAGATACTCGCTAGGTTTCCTAGCATCGTGGGCATCTCCTAGTTATCTTCCATTTTGGCTTCAATAATAACTCTCTCTTTTGATCAATCCCATTGGATCATTCAAAAATAAACCAATCAATTGATAGTCCTTTCCTATTGAAATCCTTGAAGATAACGATCATTTACCTTAATCGAGAGTTTTCGTAAGGAATCCCTATTCCTTAGGATGTAATTAACTATGGGGGCTTGACCCTATAGGGAACTTAATGAACCCAGTTTAAAATGAACCCTGCTTTACTTTTCCATGTGAAGTAGGGGAAGAATCTCTGGTACATATGTAGACCCATCGTCCTTAGGAGTCCTTATTGAGGTGATTAGGTCCATTAAAGGGTAGTAACTTCTATCTTTTGAGATAATGCACTATTTCCTTGATGACATACTCGATCACCTGAATAAGTATATCTGTGGATCTGCGTGGAATCCTAAAAAGATAAATTTCTTTATGTTTGCCTCTTTCATTTCTACCCATAGATTTGAAGGCCACACCCCTATAGAAATTTATTCACCACACCCTGGGAATGAAATAACTTTTTAATTAAATTACTTATTAATAATTATTTAGATTATCAATTTAAATGACTTTATTTTTGTTTTTAGATTTAGGGAGAAAATGAATTTAGGGTTATATGGGAGTAAAGTCACTTATGAGGTGACTTGAGCTTATCTTGATAAATTGCTCTTTAGTTGAGCACATTAGGATAAAAATCCAAGCTCGAGTTCAACTCAAGTCATTAACTTAAGAGATAACTCATTTTGGGTATATTAAAATTTAATAGTTTAAGCCAAAAATTACTACAAGCATTTAAAATTATTTTTTATAGTTATTTTATCTATTTCATACTAAATGCGTGCCAAATCGTGAGTTAGCTTGAATTCCTAGCTATAATCAAACTCAAGGTCAACCTTGATTGATTAATTAAAAAGTCAAATTAATGCAGTGGGAGAAGAATGTTGAAGATTAAGTTTGAATATATATATATATATATATATATATATATATATATATATATATATATATATATGTTGACCTCACTTTTTGGAGTGAAGATTCAATCTCCCCATCTTAGACCTAGGAGTATTCTAGACACTAAGATCTTCTTAGTCATATGACACTCCTAGTGACTAAGTGAACACTTAACCCAAATCTAGAGACTTATGAGGACTTGGCATAAGATTAGGCTATGTCTTAGGATCTAAGGAAACTTACCTATCCTATGGCCTAACCTAAGACTCATGCTTATCCAATCATGTAAAACCAACCCTGAAATCAATACAACCAATCCCATTTGAATTCCAATTCACATCCAAGCTCCATGCCAAGTGATTTAAACCAATTACCTAAGCCAAACCCAACCTAATCCAATCTTATGGACTTAACCAAAACCCTTTCAAGAAAACCTAATTAAATTGATTCTTACAAAAGCACTCCAACCATTCAAATCTTCATTCTAAACTCTATCAAAAGCATTAATCAAGCCAATTAACCAAAATTAATTCAATTAACCCAAGCTAACCCAATTGAACCCAAAATGTCCAAATGAGTCAAAATCTAATTAAATTCAAATCAATTTCAATCAGTGTCATCAATAAATCTCAAATCAATTATCAAACTCAATTAAACCTAATTTAACCTAAAACCAACTCAACTGATCATTTGGTTAACTTGACCCAAAGTGACCTAAAGGACCCATTTGATCCAAAATTCAATCCAACCCAAATTGGACTGAACCAAACCATCCAAAACCTTCTATTTTGATTATTGATCATCCTTGAATGATCAATTGCATCCACTTGGGTCAAATCAAGCTAATTTGATCACTTGATCTAAGTTGACCTAATTAGCCTTCATAAATTAAAATAAACCAAATCTCATTCCATTTCAAACCAGTAGAAAGCAATGATGCCTATCAACCCAAAATTGTACTCTGAACATGACTTGACCATCAATTGAGCCAAATCAAATCCAATTAGCCCTTTGATCCAAGTTGACTTAATTTGACTTAAAAGGCCAAATTAAATCAAATCAAATTGTAATCCAAATTGATTGCAACCAATGACTAAAATCCATCTCAAATTAATTATTGAATATGATCAAACCCTTGGTTGAACCCAATATGACCAAGTCAACCCAATTGACCCATTTAAGAAGGAAATTGTGATTTCGTGCGATTCCAACCATAGGATCCCTATAGATTTTCTCTGTGAAGGTTTTGGAGCCGATCGCGAGCCCTCACGAGCCCTGACGAACTCGGATCAAGCAGAGGAGGGAGGATTGTGTCTGTCTTCCATTGCTCGGGGGGATGATAGATCATCCACCGTACATTCCACATGATTGGAATGGACAACCATGATTAATCCGTTAGATTATCTTGACTTAATCCTATTAGGAACCACATGATCAATCCCCATCATTTGATCTTAGATCGGATGGTGGGGACGAAAGTGCATCCACCGCCGCTGACTCAGTAGCCGCATTGAAAAATTTAAGTGACCAATTCCACGATTGCACGTGGAAAGCATTGCCACATCAGCCGCTTGCATGGTGCCTATGATTAATTGGTTGAAACTTCTTAAATTCATAACTAATTGTAGAAAAATCTAAAAAATACAAATAAATACATTTTGGAAAGGTTAAATAGAGGAGAATTTAATAAAAAATAATTTCATTTGATTTTAAATAGTGATTAATGCTTAATTAGGGTTTGAATATTTACTTTATTAACTTAATTAAACTCTAATAACTTGGGCAATTAATCCTGAATTTGGCATGATGATTTAGTGGGATGACCTCTACCTCCCCTGATTTTATTAGGATTTATTGTCTATGTAATTAGGGGAATTTAAAATTCAAACCTTAACTACCTTCTTAATTAATCTAATGATTATTTAAAATCCCAAATAGTAAAAATTAATTAATTAAAGTTTATTAATCATTGATTAATAGTGAGCTGATGAGGGAGAGTGATTAGGACCTCTTTCTTAGTTACTTTTTCAAATTCATTTTATTAAAGAGAGTTAATTATAACATGACTTGATTAAAGAATTAATTAATTAATTAATGACCAAATCAAATCAAATTAAAAATGCTAATAACTTAAGTTAGTCAACATTTAAATTAAGGATTCTTATTTATGTGTTTAATAACATAAAGACCCATAAGGAAATTATGATTAGCCCATGAGTGTGGGAAAATCATAAGAGCACTTAATTAGATTCTTTAATCTAATTAATCTCTAATCATAAGCCAATTGCATTAGGTCCTTTAGGAGCATTGAAATTTTATTTTTCCTCATGTACATATCATTGGTGCCTCATGATTAAATGGGTAATTAAGTTAAAGAAGCTTATGAAAGGGTAATTAAATGATTTTCTTAATGATTCCAACTTAATTAATTTATAAAAATCACATCATTATCTTTCTTTAAACAAATTAAAGTCACCAACATGGGATGGGATAAAAACAAAAAATGATCTCTCCTCTTTAAGTTTAAATTAAAATCTAAAATCATATTAATAAGAAGGATTGATTTTCTATAAATGATTTTAGTTAATGTGATTATCCTTAAGAATTAGTGTAGTTGAATGAATTATGTGAAAATGTTTGGTTATTCCTTTTAAATCACTTTAAATATTGCATCCATGAGATATCATGCATTCATATTTTCAAAATCAAAAAAATTTACTTATGTAAAATTGTATGCGTTGGCTTAATCTTATTATATGTGTGGCTATTATCACTAATAAATCTCAAAATTATTTTCAAAAATTATAAATTAATAATAACATTTAGAGTGATAGTAGTTATGAATATATATGTAGGATTGTCATGTGTTTATAGCTTAAATATGTGAAGGTGGTGCTTTCTTTCCTATGTTCATGCATGAGTTTACATATGTTTGAATGATAATAAGTATATAGTCTGAACATCCCAGGAATACGAGGCTTTTAGTAGCCCAATGAGATCATTTGATTATCTCACTTCCTTGGTTAACAAAGACACGTGCTTATTTATTTTCATTCCTATGCATATTTTTATTAGAATTTAGATAGAGCTTTACTTTATATATATAAATAATTCAATCAAAAATATAACTTTTTGCATGATTTTCATTCTTAGAGTTGGATATACATGCATATGTATTTAAGATAGCAAGTATATAGTCTAGACATCCTAGGAATATGAGGTTTTAAGCAACCCTAATGAGATTTTGATTACCTCAATTCCCTAGTTTAAACAATGACACGTACTTGCTTACATCTTTTATACATGTGTACGTATATTTAATTAAAGAATGAGAATCCTCTTTTCTACTAAAAGTATGCATTCACAATCATTTGCATGTGCCAAAATGTATTGCATGTATAGGTATAATGAGTGTTAAGCCATATGCATATTATGGGTGATGAAAAGAAATGGTTCAACATTATCTATGTGATGATAATTCAATCACATTAATCTTAAGATTCCTTTCATGTTGAATAGGATTCTTTAAGGTTAACCTAAACTTAGGATTAATAAAAAATTATTTAATAAAACATTCACTAAAATAAACTAATTCATAAAAATATGCTTTTAGGAAATAACTTACGTTAGAGATGAAGGAGGTTAAGCCTCTTTCTTCTCTTTACAACACTTAAACGCAAAGTGTAAATCAAATGAAACAAAATAAAAATATAAATTAAAATTTACAAATCTTTAAACAACTTAAAATCAAACCATCATCATGTTAAATTAAATTTTTCAAAAATTAGAAAATTATAATTTTAAAGCCTAGCTAAGACATACCACATAAAGCCAAAGCACACACATTAGAATGCTAAGTAACAACTTCTAGCTTTAGGTTAGAACAATATATGTAATGATGATGTGTTTTATTTTATGATGTAATGTTTTAGACTAGATATTAGGAATATGGATCGTAGACTTGATAGCCTAATCTTATTTATGCAGGGGATTATGTTTAAGGGGTTGATAAAAATAAATATAAATATAAATATTTTGCTTGCATGTTACTTATGCCCCTAAGCATAATCCATGTTAGGACAGCTGGACTTAGCTACCCATGTGCAAGGTGCTAAGCTCAAATTATAAAATATAACTGCTTAGGATCGTATGTGTGTTTAGTTAATATCTATTTTGCAGGTGTAGTTAGATTTACTTTTTCTATAAAAATACAATTTTGCAATAGAAATTAGGATTAGTGCTATGGGGATTAGGATGCATAGTGGCAAGAAGGCTTAGTCTTAGGGTGCCCTATGATGCCTTGGAACAAATCAAATTAAAAGAAAAAAGAAAGAATAAATGAAGAGTGATGACCCTCATAACATGTATTCAATTTCAATTGTAATTATTCTTTTGTAATACAGGTTGTATAAGAGTAGAGCTCGACTACCCAACTTTTCTTTTTCTGGGGTGTACTGCAGTACCCGGTTGCACCGACCTCTTATTCTTTAATGGTAGTCTATAAAAATGATTATTATTTTTCTTAGATTGTGTGATAGAATAACATGATTTTTATAGTTTCTTCATGATTAATGTTTGAATGTGTGGCCTTGATGCGGTAGGCTCTTAGTATAAAATTAATTTTTCTATCCCAATTAATAACTCATAATTAAAATTTAAGATAACTTTCAACCTCATTCTAAAGCCTTGGTTGTAATCAAGATGATTAAAAGATTTAGAAATCTCTTAGCTATATGTTGTATGTCTAACATCATGCATATCATATTAAATCACTCTTGTAAACATGAGAGCCTCAATTTCAGCACTTTAGGGATCGCTTGACCTATGAGAGCAACTCCTTATGATGGAGGTTTACCCTCTTTCTCTTTTGATTAGTCTAATAATAAAGTTTTATTATACATTTATGCATAAGAAATCCCAAAGCCTCTTTCCAAATGAATGTGTCAATATTATATAAAACTTATAGAATATTGCATTTTTAGACTAAGTCATATGCTCATGCTAGCCATGCTCTAATCTGTTATGGAGTGAGTTTAGGACTTTAGTCTCATTTCAAAATAAAATAATAGCTTAAACCATCATGCAATTTCTAATGGCTAACCTATATGATTTTGAATCATAGGAGGTGTTAGTTGGCGGCCACTCTAGGTGATTGTAAGTCCAGAAGAGTCAAACAGTTTATTCTCTCTTATAGAAGTAAACCATTATGTCTTCTTTCCCGCTTAGATTTAGGTCATGCTTTTAACTTGTGTTAAAGCTCTCTAGATTTTGGATCATATGTTATTAGTTTCATTTGAGCTACAAGCATAAACTCTCACCTCTTAAGCATTTCCACAATCTCGTGTTGATGGATTATAAGCCCTAGCAATCTAATAAAATTTCAACTCAAATAAATAAATCCTCTCTTTCAAACATATAAAGCCCCACCATAAGATAGGTTAAAATGCTCACTAGGCTTCCTAGTATCATGAAAATTTCTTGCTCATCTTCCTTTAGATTCAAAAAAAAGTCTCTCCAATTGAACAATCTCATTGGATTTTCTAAAATAACCAAGTCCTTTGATAGAATTAATCTTGAAATCTTTGGAGATAATGATGGACTACTTTAATCGAGAGTGTTCTTATAAAATCTCATTTCTTTTGATGCAATTAACTATGGAGGCTTGCCTCCATAGGGAACTAAAGAACTTGGCTTAAAAAAAACTCTGTTTTACCTTTTCATGTAAAGTAGAGGAAAGATATCTGGTACATTCAAAGACCATTATGCCTTAGAAGTCTTTATTAGATGATTAGGTCCATTGTTGGGTGATGTTCTTATCATTCGAGATAGTATATTATACATTAATTTCATACCCTATCACTTCAATAAGCACCCCTTAAGATCTATGTGGTGTCCACATGGTGCATCCAAAATAAACATATATATATATATATATATATATATATATATATATATATATATATATATATATATATATATATATATATATATATATATATATATATATATATGATTACTTGAATTTAGTTATAACATAAGCATTATTATAATATTATGGTAATCTTATTTCAACTAATGTGTTCATAAATAACACTTGCACATCAATATGCATGCATATATTTATGTAAAATTAATTAAATTTTATAACAACCTCTGCATGCATACTAATGACCATAAATTTTTATTATGGTCGTTAGCAATCATCTTTTATAGATGAAAATTTCAAATGTCCATGCACAAAAAATTAAAAGTTGGCAATTCTAACACTGGGTGAATTTAGAGTTAATTTGTATCAAAGGGGGTTTTAGCTTAACTATTAGAGTTAGACATCTCATTGTGATTATGCACCACTTGTCGACACTCATTATGTTGCATCAACTAACTATATAGCAGCTAGTATAGGTGAAACAAACATATAAAAAGAGATAGTGTTTGATATAATTGGTCCACAAATTTATGAAAATAGTGAAGAAGCTCTTAATTCTAAAGCTACAAGATTTTATGATCTATTGAGAAAAATAAAATAACTATTATGGCATGGATGTACCACCTATTTTAAGTTATCTATGGCAATGAGATTACCAAGTATTAAAAATATATTTATTATTTTATGTGAATGCTTCAATCAAGTTGTTGGGCAACTTAAGGAGAGAAGTTCGCCAGATAATCTAATTTAAACTGAGTTTTATAATACATAAAATAGTTTTTGAATTAGAATTATTTACATAAAAAATAGACTGTGGCATTAGTAGTTATATGCTTTATTAAAAGGAAGATTCTTCAAAGAAGAAGTGCAAATATAATGGTCCTCTAAGATACAAACATTAAATTAAGAAACAACAAAAGCAAAAGGAAGTCCTATAAAAGTGACTTTTTTTATTTGTCTCTCATTCTACATTTATAGATATGTTTTACATTAATGAGTTATGTTGATCCTATGAGGTTACAACATAATGAAGTAACATAGCCACAAATTTTGAGCCATCTATTAGATCTAGAGGTGCATAAGCACTTTGATAACACATATTATATTTTACTGGTGACCTTAGATATGAGCACTTAATTTATGTGTCTATGAATTTAGGCCTTATAGTCAAGCTAATGCACCTTACTCATGTTGGCCTATTATTATTATGACATACAATCTTTCTCAAGAGATATTCATGATAAGTCCTTATTTATTTTTGAAACATAGTATTCCTAGGCCATATAATCTAAATATAAGATAAATATATACTTGTAGTCCATGATATATGATTTCAAAATTCTGTGGGAAAAATGTATCCTGACAAATGATGTCTCAACAAAAAAAAATGTGGGCAAAATTATTATAAAAATAGTGATTTTTCAGCATATGTTACATTATTAGAGTGAAACACATAAGGGAATTTAGTTTTACCCATATTGTATGGACTGTTCAAAAGTATTCACATTAAGACGTGATGGGAAAAAATCATTGTTTGATTTTCATTGAGAGTTTTTTACTTGAAAATTCATCTATTTATGAAAAATAGGGTTGAGTAGAGAACTCTACCACCATAATTGACTGGAGATGAATTGTGGGAGATGGTGTATGCTGACCTCACTTTTGGAGTGAGGATCCAGTTTTTCTGTCTTAGATGTAGGAGTCTTCTAGACACTAAGATCTCTTTAGTCATAGGACACTTCTAGTGACTAAGTGAACACTTAACCTAAACCTAGAGACTTAGGAAGATTTGCAATAAGATTAGGCTATGACTTAGGGCTAAGGAAACCTACCTACGCTATGGCCTAACCCATGACTCATGCCCATCCCCTTTGTCAAAACCAAATCTCAAATCAAATCAATATCAATTGAATCCCAACTCAAATCCAAGCTCCAAGCCAAAATCAAATCCAAATGATCAAAACTTAAGCCCATGATTCAATCCTATGGACTTAACCAAATTCTTTCAATCAAACCAAACTCAATTGATTTTTAGAAAACCACTTCAATCCTTCAATCATCATTCCAAATCATACCAAAACTACAATCAAAACCAATCAAGCCAAAATCAATTCAATTAGCCTAAGCTAGTCCATTTGAAATAAAATATCCAAATGAGACAAAATCCAATTAAACTTAAATCAATTGCAATCAAAGCTATCAAGCAATCCCAAATCAAATATCAAACTCAACTGAACTCAATTCAACCCAAAATTGTAGCCAATTGACCCATTTAGGTCCACTTAACCCAAAGTGACCTAAAGGACCCCTTTGAACTAAATCTCAATCCAACCCAAATTGAATTAAACCAAACCATCCAACAACTATTATAATGATTGTTGATTATTCTTGATTGATCAATTGCAATCAGTTGGGTCAAACTAAGTCAATTTGGTCATTTGACCAAATTAACCCTTTTAACCTACATGAGCCTATATGAACCAAATCTCATCTTATATCAAATCAATTAAAACCAATGATTCATACCAACCTAAAATCAATCTTTGAACATGACTTGACCATTAATTAGGCCAAACCAAACCCAATTGGCCCTCTTGACCCAAGTTGACTCAATTTGACCTAAAAGGCCAAATTGGGTCAAATAAAAATATAATCCAAATTGATTCAAACTAATGATACAAATCCATCTCAAATTTATTATTGAACTTGATCAAACCCTTGGTTGAACCTAATTTGATCAATTGAAGCCAATTGACCCATTTAGCCCAAATTGACCTAAAGGGTCAATTTGGACTAAATCATCCCTAAATCCAAATTGATTGAAACTAAAGCCTACAATCATCTTCAAATGATCAATTAAACCTAAAACAACACTTACCCTAAGCCAATTTGGCCAATTTGGCCAAATTGGTCAACTTAGCCAATTTGACCCATATGAATCCAAATGGATCAAAATCAAATCTAAGCTAAATTAAATCAAACCAATTAAACCAAATTATTCCAAATACTCATTTGAACTTGAACAAAGCCTTATTTTAACCCAATTTAACCAATTGGTCAACTTGACCCAACCTAGCACAATTTAACCTACATGGGTGAAATTAAGTCAAGCCCATTCAAACTAAGCTCAAACCCATTGAAACTTGGCTTGACCCAACCTTAGGTCACCAAAGGCCAACCCAAATCCAACCAAACCCAAACCAAATCTGAATTGACCCATTACCCAATGGGTAAAACCTTCCACATGGGACAAAACTCATATTTGGATGGTCAAACCCACTCTCCTCCCCTTAGCAGCCACACTAAGCTCCAAATGGACACAAAGACCACTAGCTCACCTGACCAAAAGCTGTTTGGGTCAGTGATGAGTCAAGTGGAGGTGAGTTAACCCCATTTCCCACATTATAACACTTGGAGCACTAAGGACATCCACCTCATCCTTTGGTAACCACCTCTCCTCCCTTGGCCATTCAAACCGAGCCACCTCAGCTTCCTCCTTCCACCCACGGCCGCCTACGATGATCAAACACCTACAAAATGTAGAGAGGATCACAGTCTTCAGATTAGAGGGAGGAGGGGGTATACTCACCTCATTTTGATTCAAACCAACATAACACTCACTCTCAGAGCCCTAGCAACTCAAGACGGGTCGCCAGAGCATTCCCCTGAGTTTCTATAGCTTCTCCATCATCAGTGACAATGAAATCGAGTCAAATAGAGCATCATCACCGTTCAACCTTACCAAGTCTTCATGATTTTTAAATTAACTTCACCCACACCTTCCCCTAGATCCAACGAGGCGGAATGAATCATTTCCCGAGTGATTCGATCACTAGAGACCACTCTTAGACTAACTCCGGTGAGTTTCCGGTGACATTTATTCTACAGAGCCCGGCGAGGAGTCAAGGTGCCATTTTCTAAGCAAGGCTTCGTCTCTTCAAGACAAAGCTACCTAGGTCGGTTAACTACTGGTCCTGAGCTCTAGCAAGGTATATTCTGGCAAACTGACATTTTCTCAAATTATTTTGGGCCTTTATGAAGGAAAGTTTGATTCCATGAAAATCCCAATGTAGGATCCCTTTAGATTTTCCTTATGAATGTTTTAAGATTGATTATGACACCTCATGAGCTCCGACAAGCTCAGATTAAGCAGAGGAAGGTGGATGATGTCCATCTTCCATCATTCGGGGGACGATAGATCATCCACCGTCTATTCTGTGTGATTAGAACAAACAGTCGTTATCTTTTGCTAGATTAAATCTGATTTATTCCTTTAAGAACTGTGAGATTAATTCCCACCATTCGATCTTATATTAGAAGGCAGGGATGAAAGCGCGTCCATCGCCACCACATCAATGTCGCATCGGATAAGTTTAAGTGGCCAATCTCACGATGCTAAGTGGAAAGCGTTGCCATGTCAGCAGTCCGCGTGGTGCCGTTGAGATTATGGGTTAATTAAGCTTAATAATTCATTTTAATCATTGAAACTTTCTAAATTCATAACTAATTATAGAAAATTCCAAAAAATATAAATAAATACTCTTTTGAAAGGTAAAACATAGAGAATTTATTATAAAAAATATTTTCATTTGATTTTGAATAGTGATTAAAGTTTAATTAGGATTTGAATATTTTTCTGATTATCTTAATTAAGCCCTAATTATTTGGGCAATTAATTTCAAACTTGGTTTGTTGATTTAATGGGATGACCTCTGCCTCCCATAGGGGTGAGCATTCGGTCGGTTTGGCTTATTCGGTTTGGGTTTTGATCCAATCGAATAAACCAAATATTTTGAAAAAACTAACACCAAATTAGCACAAAAAACCATATAAATCAAACCAAATAATTAGAGTTCGGTTTATTCGGTTCGATTTTCCCTAAACCGAATTATAGAGATAGATTAAAAAAAAAGAATTTTAAAGTTAACAAACAAATAATAGAGAAATTTTATTAACTAAAGTTACTAAACTACATGTATACATATTGATACAATGTAATGTACAATGTAAATAGTTTTTCATATTGATACAATTTATGAATGTAAATATGTAATGTACAAATAAAAATTATAAACAATTAACAAAGAAAGAGAAAAAAATAGTACAAGTGTACAACATAATTCAATTGTATTAAGCCAAATCAAATGTTGGGTAACTTTCTACAAGTTGTTCATGTAAAGTAATATCTTCAATCTTCATCTCCGTCTTCTTCGCAATGTTCAGTTTGTTCCTTCAAGCATTAGTTGCCCATGTCCTATATCTCGTGTCCATCTCATATCGTATATGTATTGCCATGTTCATATCAACATATCATAAGATGATTACCCGACTATTCACTCACACTTGAAGCTATACATATCAAGTATGCATAAATTAGATTTCATTACTCCAATATATGCAATTGAATTTAAAAAGAATCATATGTCTACTCCCACGAACATAAAATAACATGTTTTTTCAGAACTCCTTATTTCAATGTGTTACAAACAAAATCAACTAAATACGAAATAAATATGAAAAGAAACTTCATGAAATCCTGGAAGCCACAAACATCTAATGTGGATCAGCTTCTGTATTTGTATTTATATCAACAATAGATGGTTTTTAATTGAAATTGAAATAGCTAGGAATACCTCCCCAGCCTTCCCCAATCCTGATACTTGACCTACAAGTTTCTGCAATATTAGTAACTAAGCATTTGATTCTACTTGTTTTAATGCTCAAGTTTCTTAGAGGAGAGATAGCTATGCCATCAAATGTGAATTAGCTTTTCATAACCCAAAATTGACCTCAACTTTTGGGAGGTATAAGTTTGTCTCTAGCCTACTTTGATTTAGTTGGCGGTTAACAAAGAAGGAATGGTTCTACATCCAAGATACAATGAAGTAATGAAAAGATGACTTCAAGTGAACATCAATCTGATATTCATTTTATGTTTTGAAGAATATACAATGAGAAACTCACGCAGAGCTGACTTTCCAGAGTTGTAAGGCCCCAAAAAAAATCAAATCAAGAGATGTTAATCCTCAATTTAAGTAGGAACTAAGTTAAACACTTGAATTTGGATTCACTACATCTAGGAAAATAACCACCACAAAGACCCAAAGATATCTATTCTTAGACTTGACAACAAGTTATAAAGATTGTCTAGAAAAGTGTATTTGTTTAGAAGCTAAAACATCAAAATAGCAAAAAATTCCCAATAGCTCGTGGAATCAATAGGCCTTCAATGATTTAAACTGCCACTCAAGCCTATGAAAATCAGCGATGTGATGTTACATCGTAAATAGAGAAATGAACTCAAAAGTTTCACCGTCCTCCATAAAGTGAAAGGATACTATTTGCACATATATGTCAATTCAGTCTTGTCCAACTTTAACTTTTCCATAATCCTTGTCTTTGAGAATTGAATTAGTTCCAACTAGGGCGGATTATGGTTTAATTACCCTATCCAATAAATTCCATTTTGAATGAATCCAATCTTACATAAAACCATTACGGTTTAACGGGATTAACCTCGATATCCAAAGAGAAGAATCTGGAATGGAAGCAAACGCACCATACTAGAATCACCTTATTTGGAGATTATCCAAATGCCTTCTATTCAGAAAGACACCAGCCTACACTATATTCTCCTGAATCACTCTTAGACTAAGAGAATTCAAGAAGAAATAAAAATGACCCTATATCATTGTCCGTTTGGCTGAAGGAATAAAATATGAGCATTCAATTGAGTGTTTTGCTAACAATTTTACTTTCACCAAAATGTGCTGTGAAATAAAAATCCACACAATTCTTATAAAAAATATAAACTTCCTTTCTAGATTTTTCAGTATTTTATTGAGGTTCTGTAAAACAACCTCCAGGAAGACATCTCGTCTGTTTTGGTATTTTACCGGCTAGGACCTCATGTTGTGCTGCTGCAGAAAAATCACTACTTCAATTTTGTAATAAATATATGTTCAGATCTCATTGAAAAGCTGAATAATATGGTAGATCTGTTGTGATGGGGATGTAAAAAAAATCAAAGAGAGCTCTAACATTCGAAAATAGAAGAGAAGATGAAGTACACAGGTGACAGGAGAACATATATAGCGATCAAAAGATTCAGTAATCTTATGAACACAGAAGATAGAAAAAAAAAGAGTTAGGGGATCAAAGCATAAAGAGAGATGAATCTTGGAGAATAAAAATGGCACCTTGATCCTTCAAACTATTCGTCTCCATTATTGGAACGAAGGGGAGAGGGGGAAAGGGCGAAGGGGGAGTGAGAAGGCAGAAAACAATGGAGGCCGAGCCTTTCTACGCTGCCTCGCCGACATCATTTTAACTCGCCGGTCGATCTCATCTATTAAACCAGAGGTCCAGAAGCAACTACCACCGAATGCCTTATGCCCTAGTCGAGACTCGAGACTTTCCATCCTCGAAGAAGTGTATGGCATCGGCGCATCGGCCATCGAAGAGTCGAGGAATGAAAGGCAACACTCAACTCGGCGTCTCTAAGTAAATCGACGGTCGAACTTCTGCGCAACTCAACTCATCTGACTCCACGGACAAGGCGGCGGCAAATAGGCTCGAAGTCGAAATCAAAGGCCCGCCCTATAACCGAAATAATTGATTTTATCGTAAAACTGAAATTTATTAACTTAAAACTGAACCAAAAACCATAAAACCGCATTAACCCATAATTTCAACCAAAAATCAAATAATACATATAAAAACCAAACCAAACTGACCAATTAACATCGGTTCGGTTCAGTTTTTTGGTTTGAACCGTCTAATGCACACCCCTAGCCTCCCATAATTTTTTTGGAATTTATTGTCTATGTAATTAGGGGAATTAGTAATTCAAATCTTAATTACCCCTTTAATCAATTTAATGATTAATCAAAATTCTAAATAGTAAAAGTTAATTATTTTGGCTCTATTAATAATTGATTAATAGTGAGGTGATGGGGGAGTGATTAAGACCTCTTTCCTAATTAGTTATTCAAATTTATTTATTTAAAGAGAGATAATTAATGTGAGGTCTAATTAAGTGCTTAATTAAATAATTAAATGATCAAATCAAATCAAATTCAAATGTTAAACACTTCAGATAATTAACAATCAAACAAAGGGTTCCTTTTTACGTGTTTAATAACATAAAGACCCATAAAAATTATGATTAACCCATAAGAGTGAAATTATCATGAAAGTACTTAATTAGATTCTTTAATATAATTAATATTTAATCATGAGCCAATTACATTAGGTTCTTTAGGAGCATTGCAATTTTATTCTTATTCATGTTCATATCATTTGTGATTCATGATTAAATGATTAATCAAATTAAATAAGCATAGAAAAGGGTAATTAAATGATTTGCTTAATGATCTAACTTAATTTATTAATAAAATTTATATAATTACCTTTCCTCAAACCAATTAAGATCACCAACATAGGAATGGGATTAAAATAGCAAATTACTTCTCTCCTCTTTAAGTCTAATCCAAATCCAAGAATCAAATTAATAAAAAGTTTTGGGTTTCTTTAAATAATTTTATTTGATGTGATTGTCCTTAGGAATTAGTGTAGTTGAATGAATCATATGTTTATATTTTTTTTATTCCTTTCCAATCATTTTAAATGTTGTATGTCATATGATTCCATGCATTCATCATTTTAATTCTAAATGAATCAAATGAAATTTATTTATGTAAGCTTGCATGTGTTGGCTTAATTTGATTATATGTGTGGCTATTGTCACTACTAAATCTAAATCTATTTTTATAGTTTATAAATTAATAGCATTTAGAATGACAGTAGTTATGGATACATACAGGATTCACATGTGTTTATAGCTTTAGCATGTGAATGTGAAGCTCTCTTTCCTATGTTTATATATAGATTTAAATGGATTTGAATGATAATAAGTATATAATTTGGACATCCCGGGAGTACGAGGCTTTAAGTAGCCCCGAGGAGGTCATTTAATTACCTCACTTTCCTGGTTAACAAAGGAACATACTTATTTAATTTCATTCTTATATATATTTGTATTAGAATTTGGATAGAGCTTTAATTTACATGCATAAATAATTCAACTAAATAAAATACCCCATTTACATGGTTTTCATTCCTCCAATTACGTATATACATTCATATGTATTTAAGATAGCAAGTATATAGAATGGATATCTAAGGAATACGAGGTATTAAGTAGCCTCACGGAGGTCATTTGATTATCTCACATCCCTAGTTTAAAAAATGGCACATACTTGTTTACATCTTTTATACATGTGTATGTTTATATGATTAAAGAATGAAAATCTTCTTTTCTATTAAAAATACATGCATTCAAAATTATTCAAGTCAAAAATAAATAACATGTAAAGGTAGTGATTTCCTTCCTATATTCATATATAGATTTACATATGTTTGAATGATGACAAGTATATAGTATGGATATCTCAAAAATATGAGGCTTTAAGTTGCTCCAAGGAGGTCATTTGATTACCTCACTTCTGTGGTTAATGAAGGCACGTATTTATTTAATTTTATTTTTATTTATATTTATATTAGAATTTAGATAGAGCTTTAATTTACATATATAAACAATTTTTATTAAGTAAAGTCCAATCTCCAAATGCATGCATCCATAATCATTTAAGTATGCCCAAATTATGTTTTATGTATAGGTATACTAAATGCTAAACCATACACATGTTATGGGTGATGGAAAGGAAAGGTTCAACATATTCCATGTGATAGTAATTCAATTGCATTAATCTTAAGATGCCTTTCATGTTGGATATGATTCTTTAAGGTTAACCCAAACTTAGGATTAGTAAAAATATTTAATAAGCCATTCACTAAAGAAAACTAAATCATATTAATGTGCTTCAGAAAGTTGCTTAAGATAGGGATGAAAGAGGGTAAGCCTCTTTCCTCTCTTTATAACACTTATATGTTAAGTATAAATCAAATAAAAAAACAAAATACAATTTAGAACTTACAAATCATCTAAACAATTTAAAATGAAACCATCCAACATGTTAACTTAAGCATTACAATCTTAGAAAATTACAATTCAAAAGCCTCGTTAAGACATACTACATAAAGTCTTAGCAAACACATTAGAATTAGGCCACCACTTCTAGTTCCAAGTTAGGGTGTTATATGTGTGATGTTATGTTTTATTTTATGATGTAATATTTTATACTGGATGTTAGGGTGTATGACTCATAGACTAGATGTTATGTCATTATTAGTCTAATGTTATTTTCTACAGGGAAATATACTTAAGGAGTTACTTAAAATAAATGTGAATGTTCTCTTTGCAGGTTGCTTATACCCCTAAGCATAATCCACATCATAACAAGTGGGCTTGGTTACCCATGTGTAGTGTACTAAGTCCAATTTATAAAGCATAACTACTTGGGATTGTATGTATGTTTAGCTAACCTCTATTTTGCAGGTAAAATTAGGTTTACTTTTCCCATACAAATATAATGTTGTAATAGAAATTAAAATTAGAGTTATGGGGATTAGGATGAGTAGTGGCTAGAAGGCTTAGTCTTGGGATGTCCTGTGATGCCTTGAAACCAATTAAGAGAAAGAAGAAAGAAGAATTGAATAATGAAGACCCCATTGCATGTATTTAACTTTTAATCATAATTATTCTTTTATACTCTGGTTTGTATAAGGGCAGAGCTCGGCTACCCATCTTTTCTCTTTTTCAAGGTGTAAGGTGGTATCTGACCACACCGACCTCTTATTCTTTGACGGTAGTCTATAAAATGTTTGATGTTATGTTTAGCTTGCGTATCAAGATTGCATCGTTTTCATAGTTTCTTTATCATTGATGTTTTAATGTGTGGCCTGGATGCGATAGACTCTTAAGACAAAAATTAATTTTTCTACCCCAACTTACAACTCGTAGCTAAATTTTAAAATAGCTCTTAATCTCATCTAAAAGCTTAGGTTATAATCAAAATAATTAAAATATTTAGCAACTCCCTAGCTATATGTTGTATGTCTCGCATCATGCAAGGCATCTTCTATCACTCTTGCAAAATGAGGGCCTCCATTCTTGCACTTTAGGGACTGCTTGACCTATGAGATTAACCCCTTATGATGGAGCTTCACCCTCTTTCTCTCTTGATTTGGCCAATAACCAAATTTCATCATGCATTTAGGTAAAATAAATCTCAAAGATTTTATCCAAATGAATGTCTCAAAATAATGTAAAATTTTAAAATATTTTGCATTTTTTAAATTAAGTCATAAGCTCATGTCAGTCATGATCTAGTCTCTTAGGGAGTGAGTTTAGGATTCTAGTCTCTTTTTTTAATTAAATGATAAAGACTAATCATCTTGCAATTTTATAAGATGGGACTACATAGTTTTGAATCGTAGAAGGTGTTAGTTGGCGGTCACTCCAAATGATTGTAAGTTCAGAAGAGTTGGACGTGTCTATCTTCTCTTGTGGAATAAACCTTCATGTCCCCTTTTTGCTTAGATTTAGGTTGTGCTTTAGCTTATGCCAAAGCTCCCTAGATTTAGGATATGAGGTTGCTTGTTTCCTTTGGGCTACGAACATAAATCCTCACCTCTTAGATATTTTCATAATCTTGTATTGATGGATTATAAGCCTTAGCAATTTAATAAAATTTTAACTCAAATGAAAATAAATCTTCTCTTTCAAACATATAAAGCCTCATCATATGACAGGTTGGAATGCTCACTAGGCTTCTTAGTATCATGAGCATTTTCTACTCATCTTTCTTTGGATTCCAAAATAAGTCTTTCCAATTGAATAACCCATTTAATTTTCCAAAATAACCAATCGTTTGATAGTCTTAACCTTGAAATCTTTGGAGACAATAATTGACTACTTTAATCGAGAGTTTTCTTAGAAAATCTCTTTTTTTTTTAAAATGTAATTAACTATGGAGCCTTTCCTCCATAAGAAACTTAAGAATCTGGTATAAAATAAACCCTGCATTACTTTTTTATGTAAAGTAAGGGAAGAATCTCTATTACATACAAAGACCCATCATGCCTTGGGAGTCCTTATTAAGTGATCAGGTTCATTGTATAGTAATGCTTCTATCTTTTGAGATAGTACATCATATCTTAATGTTGTACCAGATCACTTTAATAAGTGCCCCCTATGATCTGTGTGGTGTCTATTCGACCACATCTAAAAATAAACACCACAGTGTAATCAGTATAAAAAATTACAAAGCTTATTATGCTATCATAAACTAGATTAGCATAATATGACATTGCTTACAATTAGATAAATCATAATATTTCTTTGGATTTATCATATTGAAGAATAAATTTAATATGCCATAACTTACATGTAAAGTACTATGACAAGATTTTCTTTGCTAATATCTTCAACATTATAATTGACATAAAAGAAAAAATAAAGAATATTTAAAGGCTATAATGGACTTGCAAGAGTATTGTAAAAGAAGAAAGTTGGAGTTAGCTGATTGAGGAAGCAAGAGAATTATGAAGGCCAAAACAAATATGTGTTTACACTAGAGCAAAAGAAGATTTATGTGTGACTAAGTCTAACTTCTAATGGTGTTAGATGGGTACACATTTAATTTTTTTAATTTATCCAAGTATGCTGATTTTAAGTCAAAAAAACTATTTAGGTTGAATAGCCATGACTATCATACCCTTATGGAGTGTCTATTACCATTTTCACATTGCTAACAAAAATTTAGATTTCATTAGTGAAATTGAGTATTTTTTTTCAATGATCCATGCTTCACTAGACTAAATTTGGGTTTGCTAATACAATGTGAGAATAACATTGCAATTATTTTATCTTATTTAAAGCGAATCTTCTCACTTTGACTTGATGACTCTATATAGTACTTATCAATTCATTTATCTTTCAAGGTATGAATTATATTAGTCTCGTTCAATATTGTTAAATCTACCTATTCAAAAGGTCAAATATGTTACTAGTATTCTCCTCCTATTATATTTGTATTTGTGTAGTGTTATTAATTCTTAAATAACTTTATATATTTTAGAACAAAATTAATAGGACTATGAAGAATAAAGCCTAGCATGCTTACCTCACAAAAGAAATTGTATATTTTCGCTCATACCATTTTGATCCTGACATACAATATGATTAGACTTGAGCATTTCACAATAAAGATATCGATAATGGGGACAAAGCTAGGTCTCATTGTAATCTTGTTAAGAAAATGACAAGATTTTAGGTTGGTGCACATAATGATATATGTTTGATAAAGAGCTTATTATAATAACATTATCTTAGTATTAAATTATTTAGAAATGTAACACTTCTTAGAGTATGCCTATATACTCCATATAATATTTATATGATATTATAAAATTTTGAATCATTATATTTATTCAATATGTTTTTTGCATATTATTTGTTGCACATTGGGAACATCTAACATTGGAATGGTCAGTAAGATGATCAAAGCAATTTTTACAATTTAATTTTGGGCATGTGTAAGTTTGATTTGATAAAATAAGATTTTTTACAGTATGATCAAGAAAGTTGTTCAATGTAATAATTCACTTTTAGGTTCATAATTCACTTAATTGAGTTGAAAACTAAGAGTTACTGACTTAGCTTAGGGACCAATGAGATATGCTAAGATGTGGCCTACATTTCTAGTTAATGGTTTCAGATTTCACGTTAGTTCATGGGCTGAAGAGAGAAAATGGATAATAGTGGTGTGTGTGTTACGAAAAACACTCATGTAGAGAATGAAGAGGACTATTATGGTGTCTTACAATAAATAGTCTAGTTGCAATATCTTGTAAAGCAAGTGAAATTTTTGGTCCTCTATGACTGGTTTGACCCAACACTTAATTGAGACATAAGAGTACACAAAATATATAAAATAATTGAAGTAAAACAGAATAGGAAGTATGCAAAATATGATCTATTCATACTAGTCTATCAAGTATGTTAGAGTATTATGTGAGATATCTAGATAAAATAACAGAGAAGAAAAAATGGTTTGTTATAATCAATACTAAATAAAGAGAAAGAGTTGAAATGAAAAATTCTATTGAAGTCATTCCTCATGAGGAGAAAATATCTAGATTCATGCAGACCAATTTTGATATTGATCAAATAGCTAGTTTAGCTTATACAAATGTTACATATGAAGAAAATGAGTTTTTTTTTTAGTAAAAGGACCTATAATGATGAAGTTGAAGAAATTGAAGAGGAGGAAAAAAAAAGTAAGAGACTATTGATGAGGATGCAGAAGAAGAAACTGATCAAGTTATTTACATAAGAATTTTTATGATTGTACCATACATTTTATTTACATTTTTATATTACATTATAACGTGTTTAAATACTTTCTAATTTTTTTCTCTTGTATATTTCTTCTAGAAGTGGAGATGAGTCACTCCAATGTTCTTTTTTTTCTTTATATTTAACAAGAAAAAGAAGGCAACTTTTAGTTTATATGGGTTTTAACAATATTTATATGATGTACAAAGAGATTTCGTCTGCCTGTCTAAACATTATGATAAATATAAAGGAGGTTCAAAAGATGGTATTTTACTCACTTATGGGACATGTTTACAAACATATGTAAGCCTAGTAAAAGGCTTATGCAAATTGCGAGAAAAGTATTGGTTTATGTGATTATAGCTTGAAACAACTTGAAGTACACTCCAAAGAGGGAGAGTAGAATAAGCAAAATTAGACATCTAATTATGGAGGCATGTGAAGTTCGCTGCATACTAGTAGCTCAATTCCCAATATTGATATTACAAAGGATGATAAACATATTAATTTTATAATTATGATATGATATAATTTTTTAAATTAATAACTTAGTTTTATTGGATTTTGTAGAAGAAGATGTTAGGAAGAGAGCCTACATTGTCCGAGCTATACATGTACACACATTAGTAGTAGCAAAACCAATAGTGAGTGTTGTTTCTTCTAAATAAATTATAATAGTTTATGCTATTATTAATGTTAAAATTTTATAGAATGAATATGTGTTTGAGGGGTAGTCATAGTCAATCATCATGATGGGCATCGTTATCGTAGTGGGAACAGTTCAACCTATGAAGGAAAGCATCAAGAGGAAAGAAAAATTGAAGGATTTATATGCTAAGCTCATAATGCATAGAATTTGATGCACTATCCTCTTAAAACCCTTACTCAGAGGTCAAGGAGAGTACTATGGAGGGGGTGATCAGAAGGTATATTTCTATATTTTCCAAAGAGATAATGTTCAAATGATGGAGATGTAGGTAGAGGTGGAAAAGCTGCTTAGGTGGCAAATAGGGATGTCAAAAAGGCTCGCTGTTTGTAAATAGCTCATTTTTGGCTCATTATGGAGCTCATATTTTAATCATTTATTAAGAAAGGAAGCCAAACACAATTAGATTTTTTAGGCTCAATTTATAAATGAGTTAAACACAAATAACTCTCAGGTTGATGTGTAAAAGAATTTCACTATAGTAGATGTAATAGAGTAGTTAATAGATCATGACTGTGGATCAATGTTTGTGCAATGACAAGTGTTCAAATTCTACTTGCCATGATTTTCTTAATAAAAAATTGATATTCATATTTAAAAAACTTAAGCTTTCCTTCATAAATGAACCATTTCAAATAATATGAGCTGAACACAAATAATAAAATTTTGAATAATTTGAATACGAGCTGAACTCGAATAAAAGAAATTTCAAACGAGCTAAATATGAATAATTGCTTAGCTCACTCAAGCTCAGCTCATTTACATAAGAAGAAGAGGAAGATAAATATAAGAAGAACAAGAAGAATGGAGAGAAAGTTTGGGCGTTCGATAGTTTTATCTTATGTTGGATTATGTGTGAATAATAATTTATATTTTATAGTAAACATTTACATTATATGATATTGGATTATATTATTTTAATGATAATAAGTATTTTTCTCAACATATTCATTCCATACATTATTTTGTGTAATTCTAATGATCTGCATATGATACTGAATGTGTTTTTTCCTTAATTGTATAGGGATTTTAAATGATCAATTGATAAGTAAGACATTTTAAAATTACTTTATATTTCTTATGACAATTCTGTCAAAAGCTTCAATATTTTATGTTGGAACGACACTTACCAGCTACTTTTATTTGCCAGCTTATGTTCTTTTTTGGCTATTTGAACCACCGAAAATTGCAGTGACCAAACCACCGCATGCAACAACCAAAATTTTAGGCAACCAAAGTCGACATATGTCATCACAATGTGTTGGAACCTAAAAGCAATAATTTAGTTGTTGTATAGCTACTTGAAATAGTTTTTAGTGTTGGTTTATTGTTGAACAAAAAGCTATTGGAGATCCAAAAAAAAATTAATTCTGATGGAATTATCTTTTTTGATATATTTGACTATTGGAATGGAGCCATTTTCCTATAGTGTTCATTACATTCCAAGTTCTTTACTAACTAGTAAGAGAACTTTAAATGAAGAGGCTTTTTTAATACAATTTTTTCTTGATGCTTAAAGTGAGAGAAGAATAATAATATATCTACAATTGTATGCATGCCATGAATTCTCATGTGGCATTATGATTGTAGTTGCTTGTTAAACCCCACTACAACACTTATACTATCCATTTATTAATTTATGAGGAGGAAAAAAAAATAGTATTTTGACCTTTATAAAAAAATGCGAGCAATTGAGATATCCCCAAAAAACCTCATATGTACGCTAAAACTCTATTTGTATTGCCTTTTAATTGAATTGATTGGCTACAATGAGTCAACATAATATACGATTTTACCCTAACTACATGATTATAATATATTCTATCATTAGGGCGATCTCTTTGATTTATTACAATCATTTGAGAATATTCTCATCTCACTTAGTCTCAAAGGCCAACTAAGAAAGAATTCACTAGAGCGTCAAAAATAGTAATGACAGATGTCAATAGTGTGCATTAATTTTATAAGTAATAGCGTGTAATACTCACAGGTATGATTTTATTTTACAAAAATATTTTATAAGAAAAAGTAATACAATTTTTTTGAAATATAATTAAAATAATGATGATCCATGATATTCAAATGTATTTCCCGAAATTTATTTTAAGCCTAATTTTTGAACCATCTTCATCACATTATAGGATATTTGACACTCTATTTTATAAAATATTTTATCCAATATTTATAAACACTGGATATATAAAGTTAATTATTAGATTTAAACTTTTTAAGAAATTTATATATATTCGTACACAGATTTTCTAAGGTCATCTAGCATATATTTTACAAATTATTTTTATCAAAATATTTTAGACGTACTTTAGTATTTATAGAATAATTTTCATAAATTTTGGAATGATGGATTTAAAAAAAAAAAGTTTATATTAAGGGTTATAATAAAAATTAAAACCATGCAAATAATGACCACTATGTCCTTTTGCAAAAAAAAAATAAAAAATAAAAAATAATATTTTTATACAAATATCTTCCTTCACCACTCTAGGATTCAAACCTATTTTTTATATTTTTTTCCAAGAGGTTAGAGAGAGAAAGTGAGAGAAAATAGAGAGGGAAGAGAAGAAAAGCTAGGTTAGGGTGTCTTAAAGCCAATTTTGTATGCCAGGCCAATTAGAAAAATTGACTGTCTCGAGATAAGCTGCTGTTATCCTACTTAAATTTTTTAAAATTTTACTTTTTTGTAAATGTTTTGGTATTTTTTTGGTTGGATGTCATACAAACTTAGATTTACGAAGATTTATAAATTTTTTACCGTATAACTTTTGATATATTGTAGAATGAGCTATGCTGGACATATTAACATAGAAAAATAGTTTTCACTGGTATTTTGAAAATATTAAGCCTGATAAAAATTACTATAAAATAAGAAAAGCGTCAAAATATTATTTTGGATATTGCATATAAATGATTTTATAAATTGTAATTGTTGATGTAGACACGCAAATTTACTTGCAAAATCTACTATTATTTTACACTTACAATTTTCTTATATATATAATATAGAGAATTACTTGTATATATCAAAATATTGATTCATTTGTATTGATACATTAAAAATATCTATGTAAATATATGCCTTGATTTAATAGTAAATTATGAATTTTACATGTAAAATATATTGGGAGACATAAGGGTCTAAATGAATATTTAAATGTAAATAAAAATATGTTGAGAGGTATAAGGGCTTAATGATATGTGTGTGTGTGTGTGTGTGTGTATGATGTATTTGGGAGGTATAATGATATGAGAGAGAAGATGATATGAAGTGTGTGGTGTTTTAATTTACACCCGTATGGACACCACACATATCTTAGGGGGGTACTTATTAAAGCAATCGGATGTGACATTAAGGTATGATGTACTATCTCGAAAGATAGAAACATCACCTCACAATAGACTTAATCACCTAATAAAGACTCCTAAGACAAATGTGTCTTTGTATATACTAGAGATCTTTCCTCTACTTTATATGGATAAGTGAAATAGGATTTATTTTAGGTCGGGTTCTTTAGTTCCCCATGGAAGCAAGTTTCTATAGTTAATTACATCCTAGAAAATATAAATTTTCTAAGAATATTCTCTATTAAAGTATTCAATGAGTATCTCCAATGATTTTAAGGCTAAACTTTCAAAGAAGTGGTTGTTATTAGATATCAAATGGGAAGACTTCTTCATAGATTTCAAAGGAGGATAAGTAGGAAGCACCTATGATACTAGGAAACCTAATGAGTGCTTCAATCTACCTTATCGTGATATTTTACATTTTTGAAAAAAAGAATTTACTTTCGTTTAAATTGAAATCTTATTAGAATGTTAGGACTTATAGTCCACAACACAAAATTGTGGAAACACCTAAGAGGTGAGGACTTATACTCGTAGCCCGAAGAAAATAAGTAACCTCAGAACCTAAATCTAAAATGCTTTAGCACCTGCTAGAAGCACGACCTAAGTTTAATCGAGAAAATAGGACATAATGATTTACCTCCATAAGAGAAAATAAACACATCCCGACTCTCCTGAACTTACAACCGCCTGAAGTGGTTGTCAGCTAACACCTCCTACACTTTAAAATCATGTAGGACAATCTTATGTAGATGTAAGATGGCTAAGCTATAATTTAATTAGGTAGAAAGATAGAATCCTAAACTTACTCTCAAAGAGACTAGATAATGTTTGGTTTAAGGCTTGGGATAATTATGTCTAAATACACGATGAAATTGAGTCGTGGGCTAAATCACCAAGAAGAGGTGTTCTCCACTATAAGGGACTATTCTCACAAGTCAAGCATGTTCCTTATCATGCAAGAGTGGAGGTCCTCTCTATTCAAGAGAGAAACAATATGATATGCATAGTGTGATAACATGCAATCATTCAGCTAAGGAGTTGCCAAATCTTTCATTATCTTGATTAAAAGCCTAGGCTTTAAAATAAGGTTATGAGTTGTAATTAAATTTAGTTATGAGTTATTTAGTGAGGATAAAAAATTAATTTTTATCTTAAAGAGCCTACCTCATCCAAGTCATACTTAAGAAACCTATGACAAGCATGTCATTTCTATTGTGCAATCTAAACACAATAAATAAACATATGAATTTCATAAAAAAAATAAGAGATCAGTGCAGCCGGATATCGCCATACACACCGGAAAGGAAAAGAAATAAGGTAGTCGAGCTCTACCCTTATATAACCCAAATTATAATTGAGTATTATAATTAAAAAAATGTTTTACAGGTCTTTAATCTCTTATCATTCTTTCCTTCTTTTGGATTATTTTGCTCTAGGCTTTATAAGGCTTCCCAGATCTTTGCCTTCTAGCCACTACTCATTCTAAACCCCATAGCACTAATCCTAATCATATTATAAAAATACTTATTTATAAAAAATGAAATCTAACTACACCTACAAAATAAATGTTAGCTAAATAAGTATACAAGCCAAGCAATTATATTTTACATATTTTGACTTAACACCTTGCACTTGGGTAGCCAAGCCCACATGTCCTAATTGGTTATGCTTAGGGTGCATAAGTAGCACCTACAAGCAAGAATATTTATATTTACTTATTATTACAGTGGCCCATTTAGCACAATGCCCTGCATAAACATCATTAAGCTATTAACGACCTAATATCTAGTTTACGCACAAATAATCCTAACATATAATATAAAATATTACATCATAAAATAAAACACAACACCATAACATACACCAGCCTAACCTAAGACTAAAATTGGTGACTTAGCATTCTAATGTGCGTGCGAAGGTTTAATGTGGTGTGTCTTGACTAAGCTTTAAGAGTGTGATTATCTAAAGTTTAGAATTATTTAAGTTAAACATTAGGGGAGATTTCACTTCAAATATTTAAATGAATTGATTAATTTTAATTTATACTTTCTTGTTTCATTTAACACCTACTCAACATCTAATCATTATGAAGAGAAGAAAGTGGTTTGACTCCCTTCATCCCTACCCTAAGTTATTTTCTAAAGGTATATTATTATGACTTTGATTTCTTTAGAGAACCATTTTTAAACATTTTATTGAACTTAAGTTTGGGGTAGTTTTAAGAAGTCTTAGTCGAACATAAAAGACATCCTAGGATTAATAAAATTGACTCACTATTACATAAACAACATTCTAATACTTCTTTCCATCATTAATAACATACACACCTCTTCATTTTCATTGGTCATGACATTTGATTTAATGTAAATATTTGTACATGTAATATATATTTATATTTTTGCACACTTGAAGATAATTAATGCATGAATTTGGTAGAAGATAAAGATTTCATTCCATAGTTAAGCATATGTAGACATGTATTAGAGATTTAAGCAAGTACGTGCCATTATTAAACCATTGAAGTCAGATTATCTAAGACCTCCTTGGGGCTACTTAAACTCTCATGTTTTCGGGATATTTAGATTATATATTTGCCAACTTAAATACATATAAACATATACACAAGCATAGAAATGAAATTCATGCAAATGTTATATAAGTGCAAATCTTTTATTCATGAAAAGTAAGATTTTATCCTAAATTTTAACATATTGTTGACCTCACTTTTGGAGTAAGGAGTCAATCTTCTCATCTTAGATCTAGGAGCCTTCTATACACTAGATTCTCCTTAGTCATAGAGCACTTCTAGTGACTAAGTGAACATTTAACCCAAACCTAAGGACTTAGGAGGATTCGCCATAGGATTAGGCTATGACTTAGGACTAAGAAAATCTATCAGCACTATAGCCTAACCCATGACTTATGTCTAACCTTTAAGTCCAAAACCAACTTCAAATAAATGCTAAACCAAACCTCAAATTAAACCAATACCATTTGAATCCAATCTCATATCCAAACTCCAAGCCAAAATCAAACCCATCTTAACCATATGATTCAATCATATGGATTTGACCCTAAACCTCCTTCAATCAAACCAAACTCAGTTAATTTTCACAAAAGCACTCTAACCTTCTAAATCTTCATTCCAAACTCTACTAAAATCTATATTCAAGTCATTGACCAAAATCAATTCAATTAACCCAAGCTATCCCATTTGAATCCAAAATGTCCAAATAAGCCAAAATCTAATTAAATCCAAAGCAATTGCAATCAAAACCAATAATAAATCCTAAATTAATTATCAAACTCAATCAAACTCAATTCAACCCAAAACCAACTCAATTGACCCATTAGGCTCAGTTGATCCAAAATGACCCAAATGTCAATTTGAACCAAACTCCAATCCAACCCAAATTATATTGAACCAAACCATCCAAAACCTTTGATATTGATTATTGATCATCCTTGATTGATCAATTATAATTTATTGCGTCAAACCAACTCAATTCAATCGCTTGACCCAAGTTAACCCTATTAACCTACATGAGCCAAATGAACCAAATCTCAATCAGATGCAAATCAATTGGAACCACTGATTCTAACCAACTTCAAATTGATTCTTGAACATGACTTGACCATCAATTGAGTCAAATTAAATCCAATTGGCCTCTTGACCTAAGTTGAATCAATTTGACCTAAAAGGCCAAATTGGGTCAAATCAAATTCTAATCTAAATTGATTACAACCAATAATTAAAACCATTACAAATTGATTATTGAATATGATCAAACCATTGGTTGAACCCAATTGACCCATTTAGCCCAAATTGACCTAAATGGTCAAATTGGTCTAAATCATTCCTAAATCTAAATTGATTGAAATCAAAGCCTACAATCATCTTCAAATGATCAATCAAACCTAAACTAACACATAACCCAAGTCAATTTGGCCAATTTAACCAAATTGGTCAACTTAGCCCATTTGACCCATATGAACCCATATGAGTCAAATTCAAATCTAATGCAAATCAAACTAAACCAATTACTCCTAAGCATCATAAATCATCATTTGAACTTGTCTCAACCCATGGCTTGACCAAATTTGACCAATTGGTCAACTTGACCAAACCTAGGCTAATTTGACCTATATGATCAAATTGAGCCAAACATAATCAAACAAGTCCAAACCCATTCAAACTTGGCATGACCCATCCTTGGGTCACCATGGGTCAGCCAAAATAAGCCCAACCCAAGTCTAACCCGAATTGACCCATTACCCATTGGGTAAGGCCCTCCACATTAGACGACATCTATTTTTGGGTGGTCAAATCCCCTCCTTTGCACTTGACAGCCACCCAAAACTTAATTTAGACCTTTGGTCCTATGGCTAACCTGACCCAAGGCTAGTTGGGTCAGCCATAGGTCAAAGAAGGTGAGTTAACCCACCTCCCCTCATTGGCTCACCAAGGGAGATAGGGGCAAGCCATGGCAGCCAATCTCAGACCCTCACCCACTTAAACCGAGCCACCTTAGCTTCTCACTGATGTCCCCGGCTGCCTGCGCCGGTCGGACGACTACCAAATGAAAAGAAAATCTGAGTCATCTGATTTGAGGAAGGAGGGAGTATACTCCTCCTCATCCCATTCGAAATGACACAACACACATCCTGAGAGCTTTAGCGACTCAAGGTGACCTCCCCAAGTGCATTCTTGAGTTCCCAGACCCTCCCCATCACCGAAAATGGTAAGCCCAAAACATGATAGAGCCAATCTCTATCCAACCTCCTCCAAAATCCATTTTAAAATTAGCTTTACCCACACCTTCATTAAGCTCGAGCGAGGAGAAATGAATCGATTCCCGATTGATTCGAGCACCACAGACCACTCTAAGCCTAACTCCGATGAGAATTTTGATGGCATTTAATCCACAGAGCCCCTGACGAGGAGGCAAGGCACAAGCTTCTCAGTAGGGCTTCATCTCTTTAAGATGAAGCTACCTCGGTCAGTTAACCATCGATCCTGAGCTCTTATGAGGTATATTCTAGCAAACCGTCAAAATCTTAATTTTTTTCCTTTGTGAAGGAGAGTGTGATTTCATGTGAATCCCACTATAGGATCCCTTTAGATCTCCTCCATGAACGTTTTGAGATTGATCTTGAGCCTCCATGAGCTCAGCTCTCATATCAAGGGGGAGGCGCGGTCCGTCTTCATCGCCGGGACGAAGGATCATCCATCATTCTCGCATGATTGGAAAGACGATGAAGCTAGATTTAATTCAATTTAATCATATAAGACACAAGATTAATTTCCTCCATTCGACCTTAGATCAAACAATAAGGATGAAAGCGCATCCGTTGCCGCCATGTTAGTGCTTGTGGTGTTTATTTTTGAGGATGTGGGACACCACGCAAAACTTAGGGGGTACTTATTGAAGTGATCGGGTATGACATTAAGAAATGATGTACTATATTGAAAGATAAAAATCACCACCCTATAATGAACCTAATTACCTAATAAGGACTCCTAAGGCATGATGGGTCTGCGAATATACCAGATATCTTTCCCCTACTTTACATGGAAAAGTAACGTAGGGTTTATTTTAAGCTGGGTTCGTTAAGTTCCCTATAGAGGCAAGCCCCCATAGTTAATTACATCTTAAAGAATGAGAATTTCTTAAGAATACCCTCGATTAAAATAGATAATTAGGGTCTCCAAAGATTTTAATGTTAAGATTATTAAAGGATTGGCTATTTTAGAAAATCAAATGAGATAGATCAAGGAGAAGACTTATTTTTGGAATCCAAAGGGAGAAAGTAAGAAATGCTCATGATACTAGGAAGTCTAGTGAGCATTCCAATTTACCCTATAATTGAGCTTCATATTTTTGAAATTGAAGAGAGTTAATTATTTGAGTTAACATTTTATTAGATTGTTAGGGCTTATAATTTTATAACATAAGATTATGAAAATGCCTAAGATGTGAGGATTTATGCTTGTATCCTGAAGAAAATAATAACCTCAGATCCTAAATCTAGGGAGCTTTGGCGAGGGCCAAAGCACGACCTAAATCTAAGGTGAAAATGGATATATGGTGTACCTCCATAATAAAGGATAAACCACTCGATTGCTAGACTTATTACTGCCTAGAGTGGCAGCCAGCTAACTCCTCCTACACTTTAAATCCATATATGCAAGTCTTATGCTTTGCAAGATGGCTAGACTGTTGTTTATTTAGAGAAGAAATTAAATCCTTAAACTCACTCCCTAAGAGACTAGAGCATGAGTGGTATGAAACCATAACTTAATCTAATACAAATTTTATCAAATTTATTTGATTCTTTTAGACTATTTATTTTGACACAGGCTATGGGATTTTGTATGCCTAAATGCATGAGAACTTGATTATGGACCAAATCAAGAGAGAATGGGGTGTTCTTCCATCAAAAGCTCTCATAGGTTAAGCCTTCATTCTCTGGCAAAGATGGAAGCCCTCTCTTAACAAGATTGGAAGAATATGACATGCATGATATTATACATTCATTCATCTAGCTAAGGGGTTATTAAAAATTTTATTATCTTGATTTAATTCCTAGGCTTTATGGTGAGGTTATGAGTTATTTTAAATTTTAATTATGAGTTATTAATTGGGCCAAAAAAATTAATTTTATCCTAAGATCCTATCACATCCAGGCCACACATTCAAGCATCAATCATAAAGAAACTATGAAACGAATGTTGTTCTAATGTGCAATCTAAACATAACATCAAATAATTTTTATAGACTACTGTAAAAGAATAAAAGGCCAATGCGGTCGGGTTCTGCCGTACACCCCAAAGAGAAAAAAAGGGTAGTCAAGCTCTACCCTTATACAACCTGGATTACAAAAATAATATATGCTATAGTGGTCTTCTTTTCTTCATTTCTTCCTTTTCTTCCTTTTGATTTTTGATTTGCTCCAAAGGCATCATAGGGCACCCTAGGGACTAAGCCTTCTATCCATTGCTCATCATGATCCCTCGTAACACTAATACTAATTCATAATGTAAAATTACATTAAAATAAGAAAAGTAAATCTAGCTACATCTGCGAAATAAATGTTAGCTAAACACACTATACAACCCAAGCCGTTATATAAATAATTTGGACTTAGCACCCTACACATGGGTAACCAAGCCCACCTGTCCTAACATGAGTTATGCTTAGGGGCTAAGTAACTTGTATAGCAAAAGCATTTATATCTTTATTACAGCGGCCCCTTTAAGCACAACCCCCTGCAGAAAATATAATTAGGCTAATAACAGCCTAACATCCAGTCTGTGAAACATACACCCTAACATTTAGTATAAAATATTACATCACAAAACAAAACACAACATCATACATACAACGCCCTAACTTAGCACTAGAAGTGGTGACTTAGTATTCTAATGTGTGTGCTTAAGGCTTGTGTGGCAAGACTTTACTAGGCTTCTTTAGTTTAAGTTTCAATTTGGAATTTGAATTCGTTTAAATTTTATCTTTGGGTGATTTCAATTTAAATGATTTAATGATTTAATTTTGATTTCACTTTTATTTTTGTTAAAATGATGTTTAAGTTTTCAAGTATGAAGAGTATAATAAATTCTATTTGTAGACAAAATTCACCCTATTCTACATCCTAACTCCTAAAGAGTCTAACTAAGGTCCTTAAGTATCTTAATTAGCCCATTTGAATTTGTGTAATTCATTTGATTTGGTTTAGAATTTAGAACTTGAATTTTTTTAAGTATTTGTTTGATTGATTTTGATTCAGATATTTTGGTTTAATTACATCTTGATAATTCAATATCCTTAATATCTAATGAAGTTTAAGTTTGTTTAAATTCATGTGATTTTGATTGATTAATTTCATATTAGATGTTTTTGGTTTAATTAGATCTTGATAATTCAATATCCTTTTAAATTAATATTTAATTCTTTTCTTTGATTATGGTTATGTGACTTAAATTTTATGCTTATTTGATTTGATTGTGGTTCATTTATTTGTAGTTTGATCGGATTAGATTAATTGATATTTTATTTTAATTTTAATTGAGTTTGATTCTTTGTAGTTAGAATTTTATTTTTAATCTCATCCATTTTTCATGTTTATCAAAGTTTGGTTTGTATTTTGATTTCAAACATTGGTTTAAGTAGATTGAATATGATTTTATTTGATTATATATTAAATTGATGAGAGTATTTCTTAATTTAATTTAATTTGATTTAATTTGATTAGCTTTATTAGTCTATGGGTTTGCTTAGATTCAATGTGATTATGTGTTTAGTTTAATTAAGAAGTATATTTATGTTAATTATAAAGGTTTGTTTAATTTTCAATTTGATTTCATATTTATTTAGGTTAATGATGTAGTTAATGATTTAATGATTTATGTTTAATTTAGGATTTGATTAGTATTTAATTGCATTTCATGTTTGATTAAGCTTAAGTTTAATTTGATTAATTTGATTGACTTAATTTGTTTATTTAAGAGGTGTGATCAAATTAATTAGTAGATTAATTAAGTGTTTGATTTGAATTTGATTTAAAAGTTAATTTGGTTCATTAAGATGATGGATTAATTCATTTTGCATTAATTAGGTGTTTATTCAATTGGATTAGTTTAAGTGTAATTAATTTAAAGTGTTTAAGTTAATTATTAAATTAAATGAGGATTTATTTAATTTTTAATTTGGTTTTATATTTATTTAGATTAATCTTGTAATTAATGACTTAATGATTTATGTTTAATTTTGGATTTGATTGGTATTTAATTGCATTTATGTTTGATTAAGCTTAGGTTTAATATGATTAATTTGATTGCTTAATTAGATTATTTAAGATGTGTGATTAATTATTAAATTTAATTAGGGGTTTGATTTATTTTTTATTTGATTTCATATTTATTTATGTTAATGATGTAATTAGTGACTTAATGATATAAGTTTAAATTTGGATTTGAAAAGTATTTAATTGAATTTTATGTTTGATTAAGCTTAAGTTTAATATGATTAATTTAATTGACTTAATTAATTTATTTGAGAGGTGTGATTAAATTAATTAGTGGATTAATTAAGTGTTTGATTTGAATTAATTTTAATGTGATTTATAAATTTAATTTGGTTCGTTAAGATGATAGATTAATTCATTAAGTTTTCATTAATTAAATATTTAATTAATTAAGTTTAATTAAAGGTAATTAAACTTTTTTAAATCAATAGATTAATCAAAGATTTATTTAATTAATGACTTAATTTTCCACATGTGAGTGATTTTATTTAGTTAAGTGTTTTTCTTAAGTTTGATTTGATTAAAGGATTATTGTTATTATGAGTTGATTAGATTAAGTGATTTAATTATTTATTTTTATTTCTATTAAACTTGACTATTCATAATCATAGTTAGGTTTGATTTTCTTCATTTATTATGTTCATTAGATTTCATTCTTGTTTGATTTAGTTTTTAGGTTTATGTATTAATGGCTAATTAATTACCTTATTCCAAATGGAAGTGATTTAATTATTTGTTAATTAAGTTTACTTTAACTTTATTTGGTTTAATTTGATTAATATCAAATGATTATGTTGAATTTATTTATTAATCAATTTAATTTTTATTTATTTAATGATTAATTAGTTTCAGTTTATTTATATTCATTAAGGAGTTTCATATGATTAAGACTCCATGCTTAGTGTAGGTTTAGTTATACTAGTTTGACCCATGTTAAGTTTCCTAGATTTATTAAATTTTGAGTTTGATTTAAGATTTAATTGTTTAATTGAGTTTTATTGATTTAAATAGGTTTAATCATATTTAATTTAGTTTTTTAGAATGATGATATTTTTCTAATTTGAGGTTTGATTAATGATTGCTTAAGTGTTATTTCATTTCTGATTTTGATTTTGATATTTAAATTATTTTTAAATTATATTTTAATTAAATCCTTAATTGATTAAATTTTAACCTTAAGTGTTTACTTGGAATTCATTAGGATTTAGACAATCACATTATTTCCTTGAGAGTCCTAGATGTCAATTGAAGTGATTTAAGCCATTTTGAAGATTTTTTTGTAAATTTTTGAATTTTTATTTAATTTATTTTATTAAAATAGACAATCTAAACTTCAAATTTTAATTTCTCCCAATCCAAAAGTCTTTTTCACTTAAGATTTTTATGGTAGGTGTGTTTTAACTTTAATTTCAATCCTTGAATATTTCAACTTAATCTCACATATATTTTTGATTTAATTAATGAAATTTATTTTTTACTAAAAGCCAAATTAAGCTCAAAATACTTAGTAAAATTTGGGGATTTTGGCTTTGTTGGAATTCTCTCAGAATGACAAATCTAACGAGCCCTTGTTTGTAATTTTTGGTTATGTATTTTTTTTCTATGAATTTTTGAAGTTTCAAGTGATTTAAATTAATTTTTTAAATCAGAAAATCCACGCGGTTTGATTTGGAAGGTCCAGATCTGATCTGCGAGATTAAAGAGCAGATCGTGTGTTTTAGAGGTCAGAAGGATGCAGGGGTCCAACACAATCTTAATCAACTGATCCACTGAACGTGGGATCGGACGGCTACTGCTCACCAACAGGCGAAACTGACGGAAAAAATATAAAAAAATGTGAAATGAGGTCCGATTGAGCTTATTTTTACATCAATTTTCTCCAAAAAAATTTGACTTCGTATTGAGATCAAATAAAATGAAAAATACAGATTTATCTAAGTGAAATTCTTTAAATCGCAAGAAAATTAATACAAAAATCAAGAAATCTTAAGGTAGGCTAAAATTTGGTGAAATTTACCTCGCCGGGGATAGTTTGTGGCAGCGATTAAGATTTGAATGAACTCCTATGTATGTGAGAAAGCTTTGAAATAACTTTTAACCTTTGCCTCCCTTTGGAACGTCGTCTTCTCTAATGTTCACCATCGCCTCACCGGAAAAGTTTATATTTGTATTTTTGAGCTCAAAAATGGCTCAAAGAGGTGGGGGATGGGTTCTTATTTGCTTTGGAGAGCTCTTGGGGGCTAAATGGTGGTGGGAGGAAGAGGGATGAAGCCTCATTTCCCCCTCCTTTTTTAATGGCCGAATATCCACCCTTTTTTGAACTTTTTTGCTCCAAAGTATTATTATCTTGCTTGGGTGGTTGGGATGGATGATGGATTGATTCGGGACTTTGGATTTTTGTTCCAAAGTCCTCTCTTGCTGCCATGTGATCAGCTCTATTCAATGCAAATATTGGGAAGGAGTTAAGTGCATGTGATGGCGGAGAATTAACTGTGATTGTGTGGAATCCTATGAGGGGGAGGATCCATGAGAGATTTAATTGAGTTGGGTTGATCCTCAATGGGTTTGGGTCAGGTTTGATCAGCCCCTAATGGGTTATGGCTTGGTTTCAAGGGATTTGGCTTAACTGGGTCATATGGGTCATATTGAGTCAAGTTGACCAATTTGACCAAAAATTGGCCAAATTGGCTTGGGTTATGGGTTGATTCATGTTCAATTGGCTAATTGAAGATGAATGTCATATTTGGTTTGCATTAATTTGGATTTAATTTAGATTTAGGCCAAATTGACCCTTTAGGCCTATTTGGGCTAGGTTGGGTCAAGTTGACCAATTGGTCAAATTAAGCTTAATTATGGCTTTGGTCAAGTTTAATAATCAATTTGGAATGAACTTGAGCCATTATTTGCAATCAATTTGGGTTAGATCTTGACCCAATTTGGTCCTTTAGGCCAATTTAGGTCGACTTGGATCAAATGGTCGATTGGGCTTAGTTTGGCTCAATTGGTGATCAATTCATATTTAAATATTGATTTTGGGTTGATTCAAATCATTGGTTTCAATCAATTTGGTGTAGGATAAATTTTAGCTAGTTTTGGTTCATTTGAGCTAAGGGTTGACTTAGTCAAATTACTAACTTGACTTGGTTTGACCTAATTGATTGCAATTGATCATTCTAGGATGATCAACAATCATGATGAAATATTTTGGTGATCTTGGTTCAATCTAATTTGGGTTGGATTGAAAGTTGGCTCAAATGGGTACTTTAGGTCACTTTGGGTCAAGTAGACCTAAGTGGGTCAATTGGTTTTATTTTGGTTTGATTTGAGTTTAGTTGAACTTATATATGAGCCCTAGATTGAAATATAAATTCAACGATAATTAGTTTGGAGTCTAAGGAATTTTGGCTCATTTGAAATTTTCAAGTCAAAAGGGCTAGGTTGGGTTTGACATGAGTTGGCTTCAATTTGATTTGATGATTATAGGTTTCATTTATATTTGAATAGATAATTGAATGAATAATTAATTCAAGAGAAAATTCATTGGTTTTGACTTGATCTAGTTAGAATTTGGCTAAGTCTGAAGAATTGGCTTAAAGGGCTTAAATTGAGTTTGGATTTGATTTTCGATATAATTTTGGTCATTTGAATTTGGATTTTATTTATATTTGTGAATATAAATGAAGGAATAATTGATTTATAAAGAGATCAATTGAGTTTGATTTGATCTAAAGGGAGTTTTGGCTAAGCTTATGAATGTGGTTCATATGGCTTAGGAAGGATCTTAGGATTTGAATTTGATTTTAGGTTTCAATCATTTGGAGTCAGATTTGAAATTAGATTTGGAATTTGAATTTGAATTTGAGATTTGGTTTAAGAATTGAATCTGAGTTTAATTTGAGAAAGTGTATCTAGATTGAGTTTAGGCTATAGTACAGGTGATTTCCTTAAGTCTTAAGGCATGGCCTAATCCTATGATTAACCCTTCTAAGTCTCTAGGCTTAGGTTAAGTGTTCACCTAATCACTAGAAGTATCTTATGACTAAGGAGTTCTTAGTGTCTAGAAGAGTCCTAAGTCTAAGAAGAGGAGGTTAAAAGCTCACTCCAAAAGTGAGGTCAACAGAGTTGCATCAAACAGTTTAAGTGGTCAATCCCACGGCGCCACGTGGAAAGTGCTGCCACATCAACTGTCGGTGTGGCGCCGATGGGATCAGAGATTAATTAGTATTTTAAAATGTAATTAATTGGATAAAGCTTCATAAAAGCATAACTAATTATAGAAAAATCCAAAAAATATAAATAAATATATTTTGGAAAGGTTAAACAATGGATAATTTAATAAAAAAATAATTTCATTTAATTTTGAATAGTTATTAGGGCTTAATTAGGATTTGAATATGTTTTAATTAGCTTAATTAAACCCTAATCACTTGGGTAATCATAAATTTATTTATTGGATGAAATTTAAACCTTTACCTTTATATTAAAAAATAATTAATTAAAGTTCATCAATCATTAATTAATAGTGGGATGATGAGGGTGAGTGATTATGACCTCTTTCCTAATTACCTTTCCTAATTCATTTCATTAAAGAGAGTTAATTAATACATGATTTAATTAATGAATGAATGAGTTAATTAATAGCCAAATCAGATCAAATTAAATTTCTAGTCACTTCAGATAATCAACATTTAAATTAAGGGTTCCTCTTTATGTGTTTAATAACATAAAGACTCTTAAAGAAATTATGATTGGCCCATATGAGTTGGAGAATCATAAGAATACTTAATTAGATTCTTTGATTTAATTAATCTTTAATCACAAGCCAATTGCATTAGGTCCTTTAGGAGCATTGCAATTTTATTTTTTTCATGTCCATATCATTTGTGGCTCATGCTTAAATAATTAATTAAAGCAAAGAAACATAGGAAAGGGTAATTAAATGGATTGCTTAATGATTCAATTTAATTAAATCATAAAAAATACTTAATTATCTTTCCTTAAATATATTAAATCACCAACATGAGATGGAAAACAACAAGTGATCTCTCCCTTTTAAGTTCAATCAAAATTCAAAAATTAAAATGAATAAGAAGCTTTGGTTTTTCTTAAGTAATCTTATTTAATGTGATTGTCCTTTGAAATTAATATAGTTGAATGAATTATGTGGAGATATTTGGTTATTCCTCTTCAATCATTTTAAATGTTGCATGTTAGGAGATATCATACATTCATGCTTTCAAAATCAAATGATCAAATAAATTTACTTATGTAAAATTGCATGTATTGGCTTAAATTTTATTATATATGTGGCTTTTATCACTAGTAAATTCAAATATTACTTTTCAAAAGTTATAAATTGATAATGAAATGTGGAGTGACATTAGTTATGAATACATACATAAGATTTACATGTTTTATAGCTTAAGTATTTGAAGTTTGGCTTTCTTTCCTACATTCATGTATGAATTTACATGAGTTTGAATGATAATAAGTATATAGTCTGGACAATCTAGGAATACAAAGCTTTAAGTAGCCCCAAGGAGGTCATTTGATTACCTCACTTTCCTGGTTTAACAACGACACATACTTATTTAATTTCATTCATATTTATATTTGTATTTGAATTTGGATAGAGCTTTAATTCACATGCATAAATAATTCAATCAAATAAAATATAATATTTTACATGATTTAAGAATAACAAGTATATAGTCAGGACATCCTAGGAATACGAGGCTTTAAGTAGCCCCAAGGAGGTCATTTGATTACCTCACTTCCCTGATTTAACAACAACACGTACTTGCTTAAAATTTGCATACATGTGTATGTGTATTTAATTAGTGAATGAGAATCCCCTTTTTCTATCAAAAAATGCATGCATTCAAAACCATTTAAGCACATTAAAATGTATTACATGAAAATGTAGTGCTCTCTTTCCTATGTTAATATATGGATTTATATATGTTTGAATGATGATAAGTATATAGTCTGGACATCTCAAGAATATGAGACTTTAAGTAGCCCCAATGAAGTCATTTAATTACTTCACTTACTTGGTTTAATAATGACACATACTTATTTAATTTCATTCATATGTACATTTATATTATAATTTGGGATAGAACTTTAATTTACATGTATAAATAATTCAATCAAGTAAAAATACAATTTCTAAATGTATGCATCCATGATCATTTAAATGTGGCAAAATTTATTGTATGCATAGGTATACTAAGAGTTACATCATATGCATGTTATGAGTGATGAAAAGGAATGATTTAACATGCTCTATGTGATGGTAATTTAGCAATATTAATCTTAAGATGCATTTCATGTTGAATAGGATTCTTTAAGGTTAACCTGAACTTAATAATAATAAAATATTTAATAAATCATTCATTAAAAGAAACTAAATCATAATAATATGCTTTAAAAATAACTTAAGATAGGGATGAAGGAGGTTAAGCCTCCCTCCTCTTTTTATAACACTTAGATGTTAAGTGTAAATCAAATGAAATAAAATTAAAATTAAAATTAAAATTTGCCAACCTCTAAACAACTTAAAGTCAAACCATCAATCATATTAAATTAAATATTTCCTAACTTAAAAAATTATAATTCAAATGCATAGCTAAGATATACCACATAAAGTCTAAGCACACACATTAGAATGCTAAGTCACCTCTTCTAGCTTTAGGTTAGGATGGTTTATGTATGATGATGTATTTTATTTTATGATATAATGTTTTTGACTGGATGTTAGGAATATGGATTGTAGACTAGATGTTAAGACGTTATTAGCCTAATGTTGTCTTCTATAGGGTGATGTGCTTATGGGGCTGTTGTAAAAATAAATATAAATGTGTTATTTGGAGGTTGCTTACGCCCCTAAGCATAATCCACATTAGAACATGTGGACTTGGTTACTTATGTGCAAGGTGCTAAATTTAAATTAAATAATAACTTAAATCATCTTGCAAATACATAAGACTGACCTACATGGTTTTGAATCGTAGGATGTGTTAGCTGGCAGCCACTCTAGGCGGTTGTAAGTCCAGAAGAGTCGGATGTGTCTATCTTCTCTTATGGAATAGACCCTTATGCCCCCTTTTCGCTTAGATTTAGGTCACGCTTTTAACTTGTGTTAAAGGTCCCTAGATTTAGGATCTGAGGTTGCTTATTTTCTTCGGGCTACGGCATAAATTCTTACATCGTAGGTATCTTCACGATCTTGTGTTGATGGATTATAAACTTTAGCGATTAATAAAATTTAAACTCAAACAAATAAATCCTCTCTTTCAAACATATAAAGCCTCACCATAGGATAAATTATAGTGCTCATTAGGCTTTCTAGTATCATGAGCACTTCCTACTCATCTTTCTTTTGGATTCAAAAATAAGTCTCTCTAATTGAACAATCCCACTTAATTTTCCAAATAGCCAATTTATTGATAGTCTTAACCTTGAAATCTTTGGAGACAATAATTGACTACTTTAATCGAGAGTGTTCTTAGGAGATATCATTTCTTAGGATGTAATTAACTATGCTGCCTCCATAGGGAGCTTAAAAATCTGACATAAAATAAACCTTACTTTACTTTTCCATATAAAAGAGGGGAAGAATCTCTAGTATAAATGAAGACACATCATGCCTTAAGAGTCCTTATTAGATGATTAGGTTCATTGTAGGGTGATATTTCTATCTTTCGAGATAGTACATTATACCTTAATGTTGTACCCGATCACTTCAATAAGTACCGCCTATGATTTGCGTGATGTCTACACGACCATCTAAAAATAAACACCACACATATGCATACACATGAATGAAATTAAGCAAGAACGTGCAATTGTTAAACCAAGAAAATGAGATTATCTAAGACCTCATTGGGGCTACTTAAAGACTCGTGTTCCTGGGATGTCTAGACTATATACTTACTAACTCCAAACATATGTAAACATACACATGAACCATGAAAATAAAATAATAATTTACCATTTTTAAATTATAACTAAATGTAAACTTTATTGAACATTTATAGTCAACATTAACTTAAACATTACATCATTAGCTTTTAGTTTTGAAAGTAATTTGAAATTTATTAGTGATAATAGTTACACCATATAATATTTATCCTACACATGTAACTTAAATGCAATCCATATTCTTTTGATTCTCTCTCTCTCTCTCTCTCTCTCTCTCTCTCTCTCTCTCTTTTGGAAACATGAACATGTGAAATAAATGGCATGCATATTTATCATGATTGAAAATAAGTAATTATACATTGCCACATAACATATTCAATTATATTAAGTCCTAAGGACAATCAAGCCAAATAAATACTCCTTAAGACTAACCAAAATTCTTATAAGATTTGATTTTGATGTTTGAATTATTAAAACTAAAAGATGAGAGATGATAGTTAGTATTTACCCCATCCCATATTGGTTATTTGATATATTTAAAGAAAAATAATTAAATGAGTTTTATGGATTGATTATGTTCAAATCATTAAGCACATCAACTTAATTACCCTTCCCTAAACTTCTTTAATTTAATTAACTACTTGATCATGAGCTTTCAATGATATCCTTTTAGGAAAGTAAAATTTGCAATGCACCTAAAGGAATCTAATGCAATTAGGCTCATGCTTAAGACTTAAGAGTTAATTGAATTAAAGTAGGAAATAATATAAGTTAAATACTTTTATGATTTTTCCATACCAGTGGGTTAATCATAATTTCTTTATTAACTTTATGTTATTAAACACATAAAGAAGAATTAATGGATTATGTTTGAATTATCTAAACTAATTATTAATTATTTTATTTTCATTTTATCATTAATTTTCCTAATTAATCACTAATTATTACATATGTTAATTAACCTTTTTAAGGAAATACATTTAGAAAAATTATTAAGAAAGGGGGTCCAAATTAGTTCTCCTCACTATTCTGACTATTCATAATGATTAATTATCTAATTTTCACTATTTATCAAATTTAATAATTATTTAATTGATTAATGAGGGTAATTAGGATTGAAATTCTAAATTCTTTAAATTACATGACAAATAATTCCAAAACAATTATGGGAGGTAGAGGACATCCCATGGAATCATCCCACAAAATTTAGAATTAATTAGCCAAGTAATTTGGCCTTAATTAGTGTAATTAACTTAAGCTTCAACCTTAATTAGACACTATTCACTAGACATAATCTAAATATTTTATTTTTCTCAAATTCTCCTATGTCTAACCTTTCCAAAATGAGTTTATCTATAGTTTTTAAATTTTCTATAATTAGTTATGATTTTTTTAAAAAGTTATGGTCATTTAATTATATTTTTAAAGTCTAAATAACCCTTTAAACCATTGGCGCCATGTGGACGCTGACGCAACAGCCCTTTCCACATGACACTATGATATTGGTTACTTAAATCGTTTGATGTGGTGCCTGACTCAGCGGCAGCGGATGCAGTTTCATCTCTGCCATCCGATATTAATGTCATGATTCTAAAGGGATTAAATCAAAATTTTTAGCACAATTAATCATGGTCGTATGTACTAATCGCACAGAATAGAGGACCAGTGATTTGTCGTCCCATGAGCACCGAAAGTCGGACAACGTCCACCTTTTGCCATTGGATCTGAGCTCACCGGAGCTCATTCGATGGCGAAATCAACTTCAAAATGATCAGGGAATGAATCTAAGGGGATTTTATGATGGAAATCGCACAAAAATATGATTCACTTCAAAAAAGACCAACACCTAAGGGCCAAAGCTATGGTTGTTGGATTTTTACCTCACTAGAGTTATAGATTGGCGGTATGTCGATAGAGGTAGCTTTATCTTGAAAAGGTGAAGCACTGGTGAGAAGATCACAAGCTGCCTCCCCATCGATCGCATTATGGACCAAATACCACTACAAAGTTAGCTAGGGTTAGTCTTGAGGTGTCTTCCTGTGGTCAAATCGCTTAGGAAATGATTCTTTACGGTTCGCCAGAGTGAGGTGAAGGTACGAGAATAATTAATTTGGATTTGGTGGAGGTTTAGGAAACTTGGACGAACAGGGCTCTCGGGTTCGATTAAGAGCTGGTCTCGTCGATGGTGGACTGCACGAGGAGCTCAGGAGAGGGTAGAGGACTGTGCAGAATGCTCTAGGGAAGGTTTGTGCTCGGTTTGAATCTATGGGGACAAGTATACTATCCTCCCCAACTGAATTAAGGGCTGAGCTTGGTTCAGCCTTTGCAACCGAGGTAGGTGGCCGGAAATGACAAAGGGACTGCTGAGGTGGCTGAGGAAGCATAGTGGGCAGGCATGAGGTACACCCTCTCCCTTAGGTGGACCAATGAGTTTTCATGGGTGAACTCACTCTCTCTTAGCCAAAGGCTGAACTCAACAGCTTTAGGTTAGATTGGGTCAGTGATCCTCTTGTCCAAGAAGAGTCAAAGGTGGCTGCCATGGGATGAATAGGTGAAGAACCAATCCAAATGGGGATTTTGTCCCATTTGGGTGGCTTGGTTCAATGGGTTTAACCCAAACTAGGTTCACCATGGGTTGGGCCCACTTAGGCAGGCCCATAGTGACCTAAGGATGAGTCATGTCAAGTTTGGTTGGGTTTTGGGCTTGGTTTAGTTGGGTTTGGCCTAATTTGATTCATATAGGTCAAATTGGCTAACTTGGGCTAAGTTGATCATATTGACCAAATTGAGTTAAAGTGAGGGTTTGAGTAAGTTTACTTGGTCATTTAAAATGAGTGAGTGCAATTGGTTTGATTCAATTTGAGTTAGATTTGAGTTTGGTTGATATGATTTAATTTGGGTCAAATAGGTCATATTGACCAATTTGATCAAATTGACCAAATTGGCTTGAGCATGGGTTAGGTCTATGTTTAATTGATCATTTGTGATTGATTGAAAGAGTTGATTTGAGTTGATTTATATTATGGAGTGATTTCATTCAATTTGATCAATCAGATCAAATTGGGCTAAGTAGGACAATTGGATTGGGTTGACCAAATTGGGTCCAATTGAATGTTGAATCATGTTCAATATTCAATTGGTGATTGATGGGAAGCATTGATTTCAATCAATTTGGGTTCAGATTTGATTTGACCCAATTTAGTCTTTTAGGTCAAATTAGATCAACTTGGGTTAAGGGGGCCAAATTGGCTTGGTTGTATTCAATTGATTGTAGTGGATGTTTAATAGTGATCTACAATCATCAATAAAGAGATTGGGTGGCTTGATTTGGTCTAATGAGAGTTTAATTGGAGTTTGGTTCACTTGCCCCTTTTGTGTCACTTTGGGTCAAGTGACTTGGTCAAGCCATCTTGGACCAATTAGAGTTATGGATGGTTGTGGTTTGTTCAATGATAAATTTAAAGTTGATTTATGGTTTTTATTGTAATTGATTTAGGTTTAATTAGATTTTGGCTCATCTGAATCTGTTAGGTCAAATGGGCTAACTAGGGTTGATCAAATTCAATTGGTTCAATTGGTTTGATTATAAGTGTTGAAGTGGCTTGAAGTGATCTAATGAATAATTGGAGTGATTGACAAAATCAAATTAGATTTAGTTTGCTTGAACATGCTTGAATTGAGTTATAGGATCGTTGTGGAGATAACTTGGATTAAGGTCCAAGTTAGTTTCGTTAGGGGCTTAGATTATAAAATTCAATTCAATTAAGATTAATTGAATAGGTTTGAGGTTAGTTTAGCTCCATCCACATGAGCTTAAATTTGAATGAGTGAATATGTATGAGTCTTGTTTTAGGCCATAGAGTAGGTGGAATCTATTTGTCCTAAGGTGGACTCTGAGCTTAGGGTTATGCCTTCTAAGTCTTTAAGCTTAAGTTTTAGTGTCCCCTTAATTACTAGTTTTGTCCTAGCACTAAGAAAATCTAAATGTCTAGAAGTTTTCTAGATCTAAGATGGGGATGATTAATCCTCACTCTAAAAGTGAGGTCAACAAAATATTTGAAAATATTATTTATTTATGTACTTTACTATAATTCAAATGTAATGTTAAACATGAATTATATATTACAATTTTTGACATATACTTTTAATATTAGGATTATTCTAATATGTTGGACTTGATATGAATTATAATAGACCTATTAATTAACTATATTTGATAGTAGATACAATTTTATTGTAGTATGTTGAAAATTTATAGTTGATTTCGTGTAATCTATTGAGTATTTATACTCATTCCAGTTTTATCTATATATATAAATTTCAGAAAAGGAAAAAAAAAGGTAAGAAGCAAGTTGATTAGAGAGAGATTCCAAGTTTTTATTTATAAGTATGTCTTTAAATAGAATGTAGTTATTCTTTTTACAGTCATTGTGCTAATATTTTGATGAATATTGATGTGTACCATGATTATTATGTATAGTCTTTTTGTGGTTATATAGTTTTTACTATGAATTGAATGGAAGTGGATGACTTTTATTTTATTATTTTTATTGATGATATTAATGGCTCTGTGTGAAAAAAAGGAAGAAGAATATAATTCCTTCAATATAGATCTTGGGTAGTGTCTGTTACGCATCCGACTTGATGTGACTCACATTAGTTTAAGGATTATATCATTTTGGGTCATGACATAGCATGTCTTAAAAGCATGCATCATTTTTATGAGCATCAATTTAGTTAGGCAATAGTGGTTAAAAGATTATAGTCAGGCTACAATAGTTAGAATATTATAGTTGGGCAATCATGGTTGAGTGATGGTGATATGAATTCTATTATTTAGTGATGGTAGCTAGTCAACTGTAGTTAAGAGATTGTTATTATGAGATCATTGTTAGGTGATAATAGCTAGATGATTATAGTTAGACAATTAGGGGTGTGTTCGAGCTGATTTCGAGCCGAGCCATAGTCGGCTCGAAATCGGCTCGAAAATTGGTAATTCGGCTCGAGCTCGAGTCGTGGCTCGAAAATTTTGAGTTCGAGCCGAGTCGGATCGAATCGAGCTCGAGCTCGATCCGGCTCGAATGTGAAACGAGCCGCTCGAATCGGTTGTCGCGTGCCGGTTCAAAATCCAATCGAGCCTCGAAATGCAAACGGCGCTCGTTCTCGAAAATGAAATCCGTGAATTTTAATTGCAAATTTTTGGCATATGTAATAATATAAATTGCAATTAATAATAATAGCAAACTATAATTTTATAAATTACAAATACAAATCTAGAAAATGATACAATTTTGCATGAATTTCTCATCAAGATCATAGCCACTTTAGCACAAATACTTGTGATTGATGCTATAACTATTATCAATTTTTTTAATAATGAAACTTAATTTGAATTTATCATTTTAGAGATATAATCTTTTCATTGAACTAATTAGCAAGAGATAATCACTATGAATTTACTAAATCTCTAACCAACTCCCTTTCTATGATATCATTTCTGTCATAGCATTTGCCAACAATTAAGCATTCATAAAATAAATAAAAAATTATAATACATCTAAACATTGAGTTTAAAATACAAATCTAGAAAAAAAAACAAAAATATGAAAATGTCTTTTGTTTTGTACTCAGTCGAGAAAGTAATATCCATCTTCAAGCATTAGATTAGCGAAAATTTGTAATTTTATATTTTACTTCAATAATTGAATGCTCCAACCTCTAGGTTGCCAAAGCCATCCATTAGAGCCTTAAAGATAGAAAAATAAATCCCTTGCAAAAGTGACAAAACCTCACAAATCAAAAATATCATGCATTAATATAGTAAAGTCGGCGATAAAGGCTCTAGGTTGGCCATCCAATGAGAGGCTTGTTAGCCACAAATAATGAAGCAAAAAATAAATGAATTTACCCAAATTACAAATATATTCTCTTCTCATCATCATTGAAAATTAAAAAATCAAAAATTCTTCATGATAAGCCCACTAGATCTCATATCCTCCACACGGCTCCACCACCACCAACAAGGCAACAAAATAACAAATAAAACCACCAGCCAACGACCATGCGCCCACCAACACCCAACAACAGGATGAGCAGAGTGAAGAAGCCAAAGCTAGAGCGGTCAAGTTCAATCAACCCCAAAATTCTAGCGGCCCAACACGACCACCCAACACATCCACCCATCCAAATTCCAAAATAGCCAACCAAGTGAACCAATCAACCAACACAACCAAAATAACCAACAGGTCTAACACAACCAAAAAATCCAACACAGGTTACATAGCCAATAAATCCAACACAGCCAGAATAACCAACGTAGCCGGCAGCCAAAGGCCCAAAAGGAACAACCGAACAAGGTTAGAGCCTAGAGGCAAATAAAATCTCTTCAAATTCCTAAAGAGTGAAAGAGGCTAGAAGCGGTCAGATTATCACTACAAAGGGAAAATGCAAAGACAACAAACAACCATGTAAGAATGTAGAAATCTCCAAGCCAAACCAGGAAAAGAGAATAACAAATTAACGACCAAAAAAATTCAATCCGAAAAAGGCCACCAAAAATAAGACAACCACATATGATCGAAAGATAGGATACACCTGGGAAGCTCAACATAATCTTGAATGAAACTTGGCTAAATCATTTGCTACAATAGTCTCTCCTCAAGAAATCTTATAAATGGTAACCTCTACGACTTGTGCCCTCAAAAAACTGAAGTTGAGTTCTTTATTTTTAGGGTGACTAACTAAGCAAAATGCCAAAATAAGGCTCCAATTATGTAAGAATGTAGAATGCATTAGTACATAAAATATAGTAAGAATGTAAGTTTGTAACTATGTAAGATGACAAGATGAAGCAAATAGGTTTGTAAAGTCAAAATAAAATTGCAAACCAAAATTTTTATATTATTGCATGCATCGTAGATAAAAATATAGTAAGAATGTAAGATGAAACAATATGTTTATAATGTCAAACAAAAATTTCAAATCTAGGTGAAACTTACATACAATATCAACTATCAAGTAATATACTAATATGTCACCCCAAACGATGAAATGGCCTCAAAGTTAGATCATCGACCAAATCATTTTACTATTAGTATAAAAAATTAATCACGAAAGCCTCCATTAATCAATCTCAGTTCAATTTTATCATTGGGTATCATATCGCCATCTGCCACTATCATAAAATATTAACGCACAAAAGTAGCAAAAAATATAATGTGATGCTACATAGCCTACATTGCTGAAAGAAAATAGTCTCCAAAAATATATACAAACCATATAGTCACATAAAAATGATCAAATAGTCTGGTAGAAAAGTCTCCAAAATAAAGAGAGCATAACGAAATGATATCACGATTTTCATATTTCGATTAGTGGATAAACTTTCGTACATTTATAACCAAGTTCTCTTCCACAAGAACATCAAACTGAAATTGCAATAGATTAAAAATGAAACTCATATATGAATAGAAGAGACTAGAGAGAATTGTACTATAAAATAAAAAAGTAAGATAATATTACCAATGGATCTTTTGATGATTTATATGCAGCTCGAATCTAGTTTCCACTACACACTAAAGCATCTAATGTTCTTGGTGAAATTGAACTTCTATAATCGCTTAGTACATGACCACCAGCACTAAAAGCTGATTCAGAAGCAACGGTGGTTACTGGGATGGTAAAAATATCTTTGGCCATCTTTGAGAGAGTCTTATATTTCATAGCGACATTTTCCACCATTCCAAAATGTCAAATTCGAATCGGGCATTTTAGCACATGCTTTATCAAGGTATATCTCCAGATCAGACTTCTGTGGTACTAAGAGGCCAGTAGAATCTATAAAGTCATACAAACCTGCCAAATCATCAATTGAAGCATTACCACCTTCAATTATGTTTCTTTCAGATTGAGAGGTGGATGCTTCAGTAGTTTCTTTGCCCGTAGGCTGCATATCAACAGAGTAATAAGAGTATAGCTCAAAAAATTTTTATTTTACAGTGCCCTTCTTCTCATTCACAATGTGAACATCATAAATTTGTGGATAGTAGTAATTGATAGCAAAAAGTTTCATTCTAGGATCTAAAATACAAGCAATCGAAAATAACAATGAACACTCATCGGTACTTATCAAATTTAGTCTTCATGCTACTTGCCATGTTTGAAATAAAAGCGATTTAGATGAGCATTCTCGATCCAATATTCTCTTGATCGAACTAGATTGGGAAGCAATCTATTTATAGGATAGGATGAACCGAAAAATTTGATGTGCGATGAAAAATCAAGCTCTCTTACTTTCTCAAAATTAACCCAATCTTCTTGAGAGGGCAACCATATATAATTCGAGATCCAGCATATTCAGAAACACATTCTTATAATAAAAGCACTCTAACATCTTGTATGTGGAGTTCCAGTACATCAATGCAAAGTGCCTTTGATGTGGATAAGCAATCTGTCTGCTATCTCTCCAAATTTATGTAGCGACACGGAGATCTTTTATAAATAAAATAGACTCTCTTACCCTTTCGTTATTGAAGCGATTTCTTTGATCCATCCTGCATCATTAAGTTTAAAATATGAGCGGCACATCAAACATGAAAGAAATCACCCATCAATAGAAAACCAGATCTTCTAATGAATAAAGCTTTGATTTACATTTACATCATTAGATGATGCATTGTCCAAAGTTATGGTACTAACTTTGTTTTGTAGACCCCATTGCAACAAACTTTGAAATTGCCTCAAATCCACACTATGAGGAGGATCCAAATCAATGAAACCAATTATCCTAGATTGTAATTTCCAATCAGAACTAATGTCATGCATAGTAAGACACATATAACCAATTGTTTGATTTGATGTCCAATAGTCACTAGTAATCGAAACTCTCTCAACAACTTTCAAACTTTTTTTCAACTTATCTTTTTCAGCTTCATAAACTTTTATACACTCCTCTTTGATGCCAAATCTTGAAATTTTATGATAATTTGGATTCATCGATTTCATCAGAATATTGAAGCATAAATGTTCAACTATCATAAATGGATATTCATGAACAATAATCATCTTGGCCACAATATTCTTTATTCTAGAATGATCATAGTGCAAACACATAAACTAGATATTGAACCGGTTTCCTCTAAATCCTCACTCGGATCAAATAGTTTTGCTTCTTTTCCTTGTTATCAACCTTGCTATAGTGATTTGATTTGAAGTGTCTACTTAAGCGAGATGTGGTTCCAGTTTTGTTTCACATATGATTTAACACAATAATTACATTTAAACTTCGCACCATTTTTCCCTTTTACATTCTGATAATTTCCAAGTGTTGCCAAACTTCGATCGTTGTCTTTACCCTTGATCTTAACGTCAAGCTATTTCACCCACACTCTCATTTTGAGTTGTTGCATTATCATCAATAGGTAGGCTTGAGTCACTTGAAAACTAATAGATTTACTTTGAGAAGGACTTGCCATTGTGTCTATAAGAAATGAAACAAAAGCAATGCATAGAATCACTCAAAACCAACCAAGAAATCGCTTAAGACGGATTATACATAAAAGATCCCCATATATTTACAACCAAGAAATCTGCATCTATCAACATGACAACATCTACCAACAATCAACAGAACAACCAAGTTACTAAAGCGGGAAAGGCATGTGAACATCATAACATGTCCCATGAATGCACAACAGCACCAGAAACAAGTAAACAACCTTTATAGCACCAAATAACCTCCAACAGGCATGAGGCAACAGCAATCAGCAAAGCCAAGTACCTACTAGGCAGTCGGCAGAGGCACGACATTCAACAGAGGCAGAGATGCGGCCCACAGTAGTGAAACAAATACAATTAGGAAATGAAATAATGGCCAATGTGGAAGTATTTCTAATCAGAATTATAAAGTTTCAGAAGTCAGAACCCAGAAGACAGAGGCAATTAGGCAAAGCCGTGAGTAGTCGAGGGCATTGGCAAACCGGTTCTGAAGATTATTGAAGTTACAAAAGCAGTGGGGGCGCAGACCAGAACCAAGCAAGACACTTGGGGCTTGAGCTTCGGTAACCGGCTCGAGCTCGGTTCGAGCTCGTTTCGAGCTTGATAGTATGTGTTCGAGCTCGGTTCGTTTAGCAACCGAGATGTTCGAGCTTGGTTTGTGTTTGGTTCATTTACAGTTAATCGAGCTCTTATCGAGTAGCTTGATTGGAATTATAAACGAGCTTAATCGAGTATCTTAACGAACACTATTATCAAGCCTTAACGAGCTTTAACGAGCAATAATTAAACAAGCCTTAACGAGCCTTAAAGAGCCCTAACGAGCCTTAACGAGCGATAAACGATCCTAAATAAGCCTTAACGAGCTTGAACGAGCCTTAATAAGCGAATAAACAGCCTAAACAAGCCTTAACGAGCGAGCCTTAATGAGCGACAAATAAACAAGCCTAAACAAGCCTTAGCTTTAACGAGCCTTAACGAGCCTTAACGAGCCTAAATGAACTAATAAATGTATTTAAAATAAGCATTTAACAATCATGAATAATTGAATAAGCAAACAATATAAATTTGTAAAAGAAGAAATTTTACTTTATTTAGGTAAGAAGAAATTTTTTACATTTAAGAACAAAAATACAAAATTTAGACAACAAAAAAAATAGATAATAGACTAAAACTAAGTACAATAAAATAAAATTACAATAACTAACATCCAATGAAAAAAAAAATGAAGGAGATAAACATCATAAAATCGACAAGGTGAAACCAACCACTTAATGGAGGACCTGGAGGTAGACATATATCATATCCCCGAATACTCAGGTTGCGGTTGGCGATTCTTTGTAAGTTCCATCCTTCGTAACCGATTCCTAGAATTATACACAAAAGATTATATGAGAATTATATAAGAAATATGAAGAAGATTACCACCTTATGAGTAGTATACCAAGTAGTATAACAACTAACAAGCAGATTTTAGATTACCACCTTTTTTTTTGTTTCCCATTTTAGAGCTCTCAACTCAAATAAATTTATTGGAATTTGGAAGAATACCTGCTTCAATCGATCTGCTCTCCAACAGTCCAACTCAAAGATGTCAATAAAGAGTATTAAAATACTGCATTAATACAAAAAATTTAAGCAGTTGCAAAGTTATTTTCTCCAAATCTGAATCGTGAAAAAACAGAAAATTAAACCAATTAGCAACACTACAAGCACTAACAGAGACAATGATACCTGCAATCATAGATGGTTGAATTGAAAGATTAAGTTGCCCTTCAGGCTGCACCATCCTCCTACCACAATGAAGCAAATGTCGTTTGTATTGTGTAGTTTTTGCTCTTTGTAAGCTTATGCTTACAATGATTACATGTACCCTCGGTACCATCATTGAGTTTGATCAAAGTAAAATCATTCCATCGATGATGTTTTTTCTTCTTACTTTTTTAGCAAAAGGATCGACTTTCTATCTCGGTTGTCATCAATTGGTACAATAATGTTTCTCATATGCATCTTACTCCTGTAGGGCTCGATGAGAACCCTACACTAAACTCTCTCATAGGCACTGTATAGACTAGAGGTCTATGGGACTCACATCTTCCTTTGAATGACTAGAAGACATACCTTCAATGAATCAATATAAAGCAGTAAACAAAGATGAGCAATGAAAAGTAGATAATGTATGAGCAATAATTAGTATATAAAAAGTAAAAAAGATCATATAATTCTTCCTCCATCACACCCATTGTAAATAAGGCCTATCTTGACATGAGGTCGCAACGAACCGAACCGAGCCAAGACACATTGGGCTTGAGCTCGGTAGCACACCAAGTCAAAAAAAACCGAACGAAACCGAACCACTACCCTGATCAGAAAGCAGGCCCATAACCAATTAAGAGCCGAAAACACTAGTTACACCACTACCATGATCAGAAATCAGCATTACATAAAACAGCCATGAGCCACCCAGAAGACAAATTGCAGGGATTTCGAAATATGAAACAATATAGCAAAGAAGCTCGATTACCCGTCATTAGAATTGGTCATGAAACAACCACCTCATAAATAACCAAATATGAAATAACCACCAATAGGCAACCGCAGTTACAACAGATGTGAACATAAAGCGACTAGCGATGCCACTGACAAAGTCGAAAAACAAAAGGCGAAAGAGGGCATAACCCAAAATCTCAAATCAAACATAAACTTAACATTGCCGAACAAAAAATTCGTCAGAGCCTCCACGATTTGTCAAAACAATCGAAATTATTTAGGGCATAACCGGGATATAAACAATGACATAATGGAAATAAACCAATCAAACTTCTCCACAAAGATTTTCCTCTCATTACTTAGAGTTCACGACAGTAAATGACACGAACATGATTCCTCTAATTCGTCAAACTCCGACATAAACCTAAACCGAAATTAATAAATCACTTACCTTAGCCACAAAATATACCACAGTGAAACTCTATCAAGAAACCAAAATCTTTCTCTTCCGTTCCGCGGCTATAGCCTCTAGGCCTCTGGTCCTCTAGGGTTTCTTTCTGCTTTTCTTGAGTTCGGGAAGAACCAGAGAAATGAGGATTGAGGCAGTGAAAGAGGGAAATAGCCTAAGCGTGGCCACTCCGCTTAGGGTTATCGCTATCGCCTTATCGGGATATCGGGATCGGATCGGTAGTCCATCATTAAGCGGGACGGGGCGGCGTCGACTCGAGCCCGGCAGTGAATTGGGACGGACGGCCGGTACGGTTTAACTATTAAGGAATTAGGGTGATTGGAATATTGGATAAATCGCCTTAAAATACTTAAATATTGATTAATATATATTATGTGATATTAAAATTAAAATTAAAAAATATTATGATTTTATTATATAATATTAAAATTAAATTCATATAAATATACATATATTTTTATTTAATTAATGTTTACATTTTTTTTATAAATGTCGCAAGTATGTTCATGAACATTAAACTAGATTGTTGGAGTATGTTCTGAACATTAAGCGATATATTGTTGTAGTATGTTCATCGAGCCTTAACGAGCTTCTTAACGAGCTTGTTCATGAACATTAAACGAGATTGTTCGCGAGTATGTTCGTGAACATTAAACGATATATTATTCGCGAGTATGTTCATCGAGCCTTATCGAGCTTCTTAACGAGCTTGTTCATGAACATTAAATGATACTGTTCACGAACATAATCAAATCGAGCTATGAGTTGTTCGAGTTTGTTCATTTACTAATCGAGTATTCACAAAAGTGTTCAAGCTTGTTTGATTAATTAATCAAACGATTATGAACGATCTCTTATCGAGCCGAGCTTCGAGTAGCTTGTCGAACGCTCGGTTCATTTACACCCCTAAAAACAGGTAATGAGATCAAAAAACAACATCATCCGCAACTGCAAGTTTGCAACTGCCACAACATTCAACAGGCAACAATCGTTACAAACCCAGACGGGCCAGAACCAAAACAACCCCAACGGGCCAACATGCTAACATAAAATCGTTACAAACCCCGCAAATTGCAAGTACCCCAGGTCCCCAACCGCAAAAAACATAGATACGCATGATTAACATGAATGATTAAAGAAACGAAACATCCCCAAATCCAATAGGCGAACCTCAAATAATGGAATAACAGAAACAATTGAAATAACCAACATCATGATTCCATGAAATACTTACGTAATCGTAATGAAACGTAATCGAAAGTATTTACGGAGCAAGGAAACAAGAACACACACAGTGTCTGACCGAATCGATCAATCGAAACAAACCAAACACTAAGCGATCGACGATTGGCGATATCTTGGCAGACGAGATCGAAATACCGATGGAAAAGTGAGCGGGAGGAGAAGCGGAGAAAGAAGGCAGAAAGTGAAAGTGAGAAGTGAGAAGAGGTCGGGGCCTCGGGGGGTCAAGTCGACGTATTAGAACTTAGAAATTAGAATAGGGATTTTAGATCGCCCATTATCATCGGACGACTATCTCGCTTTTGGCTCGCCCCCCGTTCGCTTCCGATCCTCGCAGCGAAGCACTGTTCGGCTTCAGTCGGCTCGAAATAAATTCGAACCACATTCGGCTCGAAAATTGGCTCGTTTGCCGAGCCGATCTCGGTCGAGCCAGATTAGTCGACTTTTGAAGCAGTCACGATCTTCGCTAATTTCTGACAATGATAGTTAAGGGATCAATATCCAACAATATGTTAAAGTAATTCTAATTAGATGACAATGTTAATGAGACCATAGTTAAGATATCATGATCGAGTGATGGTGGCTGAGAGTCTATAGTTAGGCAACAGTGGTTAGTAAATGGTGGTTGACAATCATAATTGAGCAATAATAAGTGTGGGTCTAGTCGGGCAATGATGATTAAGCTATCATATTTGGGTGATAGTGGCTAGGAGCTTGAGCGATGGTAGTTCAGTAACTATAGCCAAATAACGGTAGTTTTAAGACAGTTGTCAGCCCACCATGGTCAAAAGACAATAAGCATGCAATGATGGTTCATAGACTACAATTAGGATGATCATAAGTATGTTATAGTGGTTGGGTAGTCATATTTGGCGATGGTTGTTGTAATTGGGCAAAATAATGGAGAGATTATAATCGGGTGACATTAGTCTGGAGTTGGTAATTAAGTGAAAGTGGTTAAGACTATTATACTCTGGTGATGAGATAATTGTAGAAGTATAATGATGGTTGAGAAACTATAGTCAGTTGATGGTGGTCAGAAGAATATAATTGGCTTACATTGGTTGTGTGACCATAATTAGGTGATACTGATTAAGACTATAGTCAAGCCATGGTTGTTAGGACGTTGTAGTAAATAAATGGTGGTCGACGACTATTATTGGGTAATGGTGATTGGGCAACCATAGTTGGGTGACGATAATTGGGTGGTTGTAATCAAGGAACAGTGGTTATATGATGGTGGTTGTGTAACGATTGTTTGAAGACAATGTTTTGTCCAATGACATTCTTATAACAGAGGTTAGATGAAGCTTTATGATTTTTCAGACACTCGATCTCTCTCTAATCTCTCCTCTAACCCTCCTAATGTAGAGAATGAGAACTTATTTATAGATTTTTATAGTGACATTATTGTTATTCATACTAAATTCCTAAAACCCTTCATCGGATGACTCATAACTATCTCCATTGCTCATATTATATTTTTTGAATGTTTAAGCACCATAATAATACTAGAATTAAGTGATAATGGGTCATTGGATTTATCTGATCAAGACACTCAAAATTTAAAGATCATTTAGTCCTCCAATTAATTTCTCAAATTTTTTGACTATATATCAAGTGCTTGCTTTGAGATTGTTGGAGTCGGATTAAATCACTTTCAATATCAATTATTTGTCCCATCATTATACTCACTTTGATTACAATTTTATTAATATTAGAGTTTGGATGATCCTAAATATAATTTGAAAAACCCCCAACTTAAATATTGCATCTAAATTTATGCTTAGCCAAATAGATTTTTGAGCAACATATTAATTTCCAATCTCAATATTCATGTATAAGTTTAATAATTTAATTCAGAAAATTCATTCACATTAATCTTAAAGCCAAATAATTAAATCAAATAATTCGGTTAAAATCACTAACACTTTGCTCATGATTTAAGGCATTTATCAAATATTATCATGGGTATGATGGTTCATTATAAGTCTCAAAGGCAATATGACTTACTTCTCCAACAATTGATCATTTAGAAGATTAAATTCTCTTCGAGCCATTTAACTCAACAAGCATCTATAAAATAACAATAATTGTTTATTCATTATATGAGTTGCCAAGTCTAAAAGCACTCATAATATTGTAAGCTATCTTATAACAATAAGACCTATTGACTCAACATGTAAGAACATATCTTGTAACAATAAGACAATACAGTAAAAACTGCAAAGTGATACGTCAAAGTGATATCGCCTAAAGTGATAAAGCATTCGGTCATGTATGATCTTGTATGTATTATACCTGTTTAAAGTGATAATCTATCTAAAGTGATATCCTACCTCTGGTCCCAGCAATATCACTTTAGACAGATTTTACTGTAATAATTCTTTTTTTAGCTTTGTTAGCTCTCATTGTAAGCTATCATCTATCCACTCTTTCATTTTACAAGAGAAAATATGTAAAATTCATTTTAATTTTTATTCAACTTTAAGCTTATTTATGGTTTTGAGCTTAAATAATTTCATAAGAACAATTTCTGATTTTTAATTTTTAACTGATTATTTGTCGGATAAGATATCAAACTCAAAATCCCCCATAGGCCTATACCTAATTATTTTAATATTAAAGGTCATTTTTGACAAATAGAAGTTAACTACGTGATTTGTATTTCATGTGCCTGACATTTTCTTATTACACGGTGATGCCGTGGGCACTATAGTAATCTGGCGAATTTTATCGATGGCTGGTCGCTTTCTCTCTGCTAAGTCAGGACGAGCCTTCGAGAAAGCGCAAACGAGCCCTAATTGTTGAAATTCGCAAGTGTCTTGTATTTCATCAGATTCATCCAATCCATTGCCGGTTGTCCTTATCTAATTCTAGGTTTCGTATATGTGGATCGCCGCCTTTTGCGGGATCTGATTAATTGAAGCCTGCAACAGGTGAGAAAGGCTTCCACAAATTTTGCAGAATTCTGTTTCATGCTGCTGTTGTAGCTTTTGTGGTTGTGGAATATTGATTATTTTTTTATTTTATCCTAAAATTTTGTCCTATAGCAATATGTTTTTAAATTAGAGATTTTCTTATCTGTTAAATTACTGTGATGATTTTCTGAGCTGCGGTTTTTGGAGACCTTACTGGTGTACTGACGTTGGAAAGCGCATATTTGTTATTTTCGATATAAAGACGTCGACCTTTGTACATTTGGTGATTTTATGTAGGTGTTTTATGATTACTGAAATATATATAGCCTTGCTTGGCCAATTTTTGGAGATTTCATGATTACAGCCACTGAAGACTAATTCTGCATTATTTCTGCATTATCTGGATGACATTGGGTGCAGAGACTTGGATGTTGAGAAGATTGATTGTCTATCAATTTTTGTAAAGGATGTTCATTGGAGTTTCAGTGTGGGAATTCTCAGATTCCCTGTCAAGCTACCATTTTTCTTTGCCACTGGATATATTTGCTCACCAACCAATCCAAAACCCACCCACCTTCTCCACCAGTGTGTCATGCCCTGATCCAATGAAACTCCAATGATGTGGTGGACCACATTAAGTTGAGTTGTGGTTGATGAGAACTTCTGTCAAATATTTTTCTAAACATTAGATTTGTGTCATTTATTGCACAAGTTCCTCTCATGTATAAGATCCATTAGGAAAGATTTTGTCAATTTGTTACACATGTAGTAACTAATAAATCATCAAAGAATAGTAATAGAGTTAAGAAACATAGACTGCATTTTGTATTATTGACACCCAAAGGGATTCATTGACAATAATCATGATCATCTGTTGAAGCACATTAGTAATATACATGTAAGATTGTATGCATCCAAATGGTGCCTTCAGATCACTTAAATTGAAAGCGATCAATCTCTATTACACAAGTTTTTTTCTTCCCTAAAACCAAAAAGCATGCGTATAATAGTAAGGTAAGCAATAATCCCAGTAGGTTACATGAAACCTGTTGCTAAGTTTAATGCATAGAAAGGAATTGATGTATACATGCATTTTATGTCATTGATTTGAGTCATAATAATGGATGCAATACTTGCCATTCTCATGTATAATACATCATTGACATGTTCTTATCAAGTCATAGTAGTTGCAAGTAACACTTGAATCATTGGACAATCATGCAAATACATGCGTTTATCATTCGTATAAAACATATGATAATGAAATTCCATGCTTCATATGAGCTTAGAATTGGTATGATATTGCATAACTAATGCCATCTGATTATCTTATAATGTACTACTCGAGAAAATAGAGCTTTTCCAATATATGCCAAGGTCATCACCCTAGTGGCCTTTCATTCATTTCATGATCGTATTGTACTAATTACTAAAGTAATACAAACTCATTAGTAGCATAGCTAGAGGTCCCATTCTTTTGATGCATGATACCAAAATCCTCTCTTGTAGGAATTCATTTGTACTTGTGGAGAAGACGTGGGATCATGTAGGAAACATCAAGAGATATGTATGGACACTTGTAAAATAAAAGCCTTATGATTCCAACATCATGCATGCTATTGATAAGATCTATCATGTTTGTTCCATATGGGGCATGTGGTAATATGGTTAATAACCATCACAATTCTAGCATAGACATCCTTACTCATGTTAAAGAATATCACACATCATAAATCCTCATCAAAACACACAGACCCATGAATCACTAGCCAAAATCCCTTGGATTTGTGCAGGAATACAAAAGTGGGAAAATATAAAAAATTTAATAGTGAAAATTATTAGAACTCCTCAAAAATCTCTATTAATTGAATGACATGAAGAACACTAAAGAATACATAGAGGAACAGGTCACCAAATTATGAGGTTAAAGGATGATATCCTTCTCACGAAGAATGATTTGTTCAAAAGATTCGACTTCTGGAATCAATCCTAAAGTCTTTGGGAGCAACCTCTCTCTAGCCTTTCAAATTAGGTGAATAATATCTCATAATTTCCATGGACAAGAATAAAAGGAAATGAAAAAGGTAGACATGAGGAAAACATTCCTTGTAAGCAAGCCTCTCTCATCACGATTCAAACTTTATAAAAACATGCATACAATGTGGCATTATGTGTATAACATAAGGACAAAAAACATTTGCAACTTGGACACCGAATGAATTTAGAAAGCTCAATTGCACTGGCCTATAGGAATTGTTTTGTACATAGTTCAATGAATTATTCAATGTTTTATTGATTTGATTGTACATACAATCTTGTCCAAAGAGCTAAATTATTGAAATTGTACTGTGGTATGCATGCATGAGCGTCACACTAGTCAAACTTCCATTTTTTTAAAATCATATTCGTAAAAGGTACAATGAATATCTACAAATACATCAATCATTGTGCATGAGTGGTATGTTCTTGCACATACTAGAATTACAGTCTCCCCACATTAAGAATAATGTTGTTCTTGACATTTCAACTCACGTAGTACTTAATCATATAGTTATGTGTGTAATTATCTCATCTCATATTTCTTCTATTTGGCTTTTCTATTTATTTCGTTCTTCTACTATACTTTTATCATAGGTTTTTGTTTATGCCTAAATTGCTTTACATAATAGACTAGCATGCATTCAAATTCCTCTCTTTATGCTGAAAATGGTTGTATCTCAACTTTCACTTCTAAAGCTCTATTTGTTGCATTTGTTATCCATTTTCTTGATGATGAATGAAATATATGGTGAACCTCATTCATATGCTGTGGAAATTGGAACTCGTAAACAACTTTAACAACTTTATCAATCTTTGCAAAAGGAATATTGTACCTAGGCTTAATTTACCACTCCTTGAAACTTTCTTATATTCTTTAGTGAGATAATTGTCACAAGCATAGGGTCTCCTACTTCTAACTCAGTGGTTCTATACTTAGGCTCATAGCATTTCTTCTGCCTTTCTTAAGCAGGCTTTAACATGTTATTGAAAATGTTGGTTTTTTCAGTTGCATCATTCACAAGCTCTAGACTTAAAAATTTATTTTCTTCCACTTCTATTAATGATAATGATGTTTTACATCTTCTGTCATACAAAGTTGCATATTGAGCTATATCAATAATGAATTGAAAATATTCTGCTTTCATTATATGATAACATTAACAACTAGCAACAAACTCAATGATATATTTCTTCAACATTGGTCACCATCTGATCTTTGTACCTCTTGTTGCTACTAGGGTGTTTAACCCACATAAAAAAGTTTCATGAATGATCTCCTTCTTAATCTTGAATTGCGATAAATCCATAAACAGCCTCCACATGTTAATATTCCTTGATCATGTATCTTTAATTTTGCTCTCTTTCATGACTTAGCTTGATCAATAACTTCACATACTTTTTATTGGCTTTTTGAGCTACATGAATTCTCTTCTACAGAGTAAGCTGAATAATCATATGAGATAGGTAATCTTCACACGTAAAAGCTACTCTTACGGTCTTACCACCTCCAACTTAAAATTTTCCATCTCTTAGATCAATGAATCCTCAATAGTAACCATCCGTCTACTGAAGTGGATTTTTTAGACAATATTATCCTTGTTAGACTGATGTTAGATATTTTGATTATAGCCTTTATTAAGTTCAAGCCATTTTCTTTACTTTAAATTTAACTCTCTTTATATTAAATTATACTACAAGCTACTCTAGTGGTTTGCATGCATTTTACATCTTATGTTATATTAATAATGTTTTCAAATCTTCAATTCAAATACGATAAAAATTAACTTAAAATTATGTGTAAGATGATTCTTTTCATGTGATTTCAACTACTTACATATGCGATAAATTTTCTTTTAAGTGAAGCTTCACTAAAAATTTAGAAACTTTTTTTAGATAGATGATCAGAATAGGTGCTGACACTAATAACTCTTTTGTTTCTAAAAATTATCTTCACATTTATAGTCCACTCAAATTGGCATTATTTTTTGTGCCAATCTAGACAATGAAACTACATTTGTGAAATTTCTTTCACCTATTTTTTTTATAATAGCTTGTTATATTAATAAAACTCTTTCTAATACTTTGGTAGGCCTTGATCACTTAGCAATTGCCTTCACTTTTTGAGGGTAAATTAAAATTCTATCTCCATTAATAATATGCTCATAAATATTATTCTCTTTGGTCATAATTTACATTTGGAAAATTTTATTTATACTTTTCTTTTTTAAGGTCTTCAACATCAATCTCAAAAAAATATAATCTCTATTTATCCTTGAACGGACTAAAGTGTACTATATAAAAATTACCACAAATTGTTCTAGATATGATATAAATAATTGATTTATTAGCTCTATGAAGATCATTGAGATATTAATCACATAAAAAAGTTATCACTAGAAAATTATAGTGACCATCTCTAATAATGAATGTAGTAGTAACTACATCCTTTTTACCTTCAATTGATGATAAATAACCTTCAAATCTATATTAGAAAACATAGATCCACCTTCCAAATATTCAAGCAAACATCGTAATCGGTACTTGTTCTTATTTATCACCTACTTCAACCTAATGTAATCTATACTTGTATCAATAAAATCATCCTTCTTCCTCACAAATGTTTTAGGAACTCTTTAGGTAGACATATTGGATTAGATACAACTTTTATATACTAACTTCTGTAATTGAATCTTCAATTCATGCAATTCTTTAGGTTCTATAGGGAGCGCTAGTTATGGGTGTAGTACTAAGTACCAACTCAATAGAATACTATACATTTAAGAGGTAAATTCGTCAACTCATATGAAAATAAATTTATGAATTCCTTCACTACATGCACTTCATCTAACTTCCCTTGTGCAAGGAATGCCATATTCTTATCTTCCACAATCTGTCAATTTGGTTCATTAAAATTACTGATTAACATAGCTATATTATCTTCATCATACCACAATCAATTTTTTTTTGTGCCATTTTTATAGTATTATTTTGAATTTCTCAATTAATAGATATATTTAAGCATGACTAGCTACATACAGTTTCAAGTAAGCAACAACATTGCCAACACAATAGATAAATCAATATGTTATGTAATAGGAGGTAAATATAACAAATCAAATTACTGCTCATAAATGAACGAATCCCTAACACCATAATCAAGTTGCATTCTACATTATTAATTTTCTATTGAATCAAGGTACACACCCTCTCCTGCGTAGTTGTAGTTGTAATTGATTATCATATTTGGTGCAATCATCCTCTTCACATCTACTTATAAAATCTTCACTATATGTCTTTGGAGGAACTTACATTTATCTCCAATGTTGCAGTAGTCGTTAAGATCTAAAGATCTTATTTCTCTTCTTACTCTCTCATTATACAATTGCTTCCAAAATATTGACCTATTGCCTTGAAACACTTTCCTAAATGTTACTTCCTACATAATTCATAAATGCCAACATATCTTCTTTCTTGATCTTTCCTTGATTCTTTAGGTCCAAACTTAGATTTCTTCTTATTGCAGCTACGCCTAAATAATTCTTTACCAAATTCTTCTTGCCAATTGCCATTCTCTCATTTTTGTTGTACAATGCCCATGCTTATAAGTCTTGCTATTTCTATTAATTGAACAAACTTTTTTATTCTAGAGTTGTTTAAGGGATAGTCTCAAGCTATACTTCAATCCTTATAAGAGCCTTTAGCACTTCACCTTGACATTTGTTGCATTATTGATGTGTACTTGTCTCAAAAAGCTTATATGAAGTGATCATAGAGTTTAATCCACCTTGGACCTTTTTCCCTCTATTATCCTTACTACCAATTCTCTGCCCTTCATCCAAATAAAAATACTATCAATGGCACCTTGCGATCACTAGGGTAGCTCATACTATAATAGATTTTCTTCACTCATAGTAGCTAATCCTCTTATATGACTTTACAACTCTTTTAAAAAAAGAACTTTGTGCTTTGAAATGCATTCAAATACTTGTCTACTTTGTTTTTTATGTTAATGAACATACTGGTTTTGGCTTTGCTCATTAATTGTGCTACTAAGTTTACAAATTGCATCATAGAGTCAAGAGACATAGAATCAATGATACTCTTTTTTGGCACACTTTTGTCCTTTATAACAATGTTTACTTGGAATTTTAATCATCTATCATATTCTACTCTTGTTGTGTCATATGATGGCTAAAGCAACACCACCACCACCACCACCACCACCACCATTACCATCACCAAATCAATTTATATATATACAAATTTGTTACGCACTAGATAGATAAATAATATCATATCAATACATTACTTCACATGCATTTCAAAGGCATAAAGGCTAATCTTAAGTTACTTATTATTTACAAATCAATCTAATGCATTAGTTTTTATTCAACACTTCCAAATTCATCACTTTGATATAATTTTTCCTATCATGCTCTAACCCAATATAACCCCTACACTTTAATAAATCCCATTAAATTGGAGTAGTGTTAGAGCCATTTTTTATTTAGTGATGGGACACATGGATTCAATATTAATATATATTTTGATTTATTATAACCTTTAATTATTTTTATTTAGACTTTGAGATCAATTTGATATTTTAAAAAATTAATTATTTTAATAAAAATAACAAATAAATTTTATTATAAAAATTTTATAACTGTTTATGTTTAGTATTATATTCAAATACCATTACATAATTATTTGTTTCTCAATATATGTCTCAAAGTATCATTCATCTATTAATTTTCAATTTCACTACACATATCTTTAACATAAATTAATAATGCAATTCACAAAATCTTTCGCAAACATGTTTATTTAAGTAAAATAAAATATTATTTTTTAAAATTTGCGAAAAAGATCTTGATAGAAAATAAGGGTAAAATTTTATAGTTCTTAAATAACTTAAAAAATTAATTGAGTATAAATAAATTTTTTTACCTACCGGTGTGGCATCATTTATAACTAATTATTTGTTCATATAAATCATATTAATTTTATTAACATTATAGTATCAAAGAGTTAAAAGAGGCTGACAAGAGCCTAAGAATTAAAATGGTTATAACTTGTATCCATCATGGAGTTGAGGTGTGGCAGTTGAGGAGAGAACATCTATCAAAGGTTTATTTATTTATTTATTTATTTTTTTTTCAAATCTTAGATTCACATCTTTCATACACAAATTCTCATTAATCAAGATCTATTTGAAAAGAATTTTTCCTCATTTACATTACACACAAAGATACAAAAAAAATAATAAATTATCAAAGAACAATAACTATGGAACCAAAAAAATTTTATAATTGCATCCAAAGAATTCATTTACGATAATCATAATGATCTATCAATGTTCTTAAATAGAGTTTTCATATAAATAATAAACCTTGATTACATAAGTGGTCATACACACCCAAATTGGTACAATTAAATCGTTAACATGTAAAGACCAACCTCAACTCTATAAATCATTTCTTGAAATCCGACAATACATGCAAAAAAGTAGGTTGAATAATAAGTTTAATTGGCTACACAAAAAATGTATTATTGAATTCAATGGATAAAATGAATCAATATGATGTTCTAATTTGTTATTAAATTAAATCATAATCATGTATGTGATGATTTCTATGCTTATGTATAAAACGTTATTGTCTTGTTCTTATTATCTTTTAGTACTTAGCAAGGAAATAATGCTTAATCCTTAAGAAAATAATTTAATAAATATGTACGTGCATTAATCATATAGAGCATATCATGATATCATTTCATACTTCATTTGAGTTACGTATTGGTCTGACCTTGAACATCTTACATCACCTTATTATTTTATAGTATCTTAATTGACACTGTAGCCTTTCTCAATATATGCTAAGGATGCCACCCTAGTGACTCTTGGTTGGCTTTTATAGCTTTTTAATGTTGACTTAGAGTCTGTTTGGGATAACTGCAGCTGTATAAAAAAACTGTGGAAGAGGTGCTGCAAAAGAAGTTGTTTAAACAAGCTGCGGTGGTATATAATTTTTTTAATTTTACAAAGTCAAATTGTAACTTTCTGATTGCAATCGCAAGTAGTCATGTCAGGTTGAAAAACACAACTTTCCCATCATAAATTCCTCAAAACGCAGTCATAACACAGCTCCCCAAACGGCATTGCGGTGCTGTGCAGAACACCGTTCCAAACCGCACCGCATTGCCACTGCCGCCCCAAACGGGGTCTTAATGAAAACTCATCAACAACATATACCTCTGACTCTTAGTGCGTGATACAAAAATTCACCTCCCCCCTCTTCTTGCACCTTCAAAGCACCACCCTCTCTAGCTAAACATAGACAAGTCTCCACAACTTACCCTATTTCATGGGATCTACCAAATTGTGGAATTCATAACCAGCCTTTTCCCATTACATGTGTGTATAGTGTTATCAATCATAAAATCTTCAACCAGATGCATCATATGGTATATAATACAACATTAACCAATTTTAAATTTTGTTTAAAACATTTGACTAAGCAGGAAAGATAAATTTCTTTTTAAATGGACTTTGTTATCCAGTAAGGAGTAATGCCAACAATTAATATATATATATATATATATATATATATATATTATCTGCCTCTTCTTTTTTTCGCCTTTAGTTTATAAAATGAAGATACCTTACTCTCTGATTAAAAGAATAAAAAAAATTTAAGAAACTTTGAGTGAGATTCATTTTGAATTGGAGTTCTTTTTTTTATGCCAGGTTTTAAAAATGATAGTTCATTTCTTGCATTATGGCATAATTTATAATATATATATATATATAATATTGTAGATATAGGTTAGATAGGTTATTAGATGTGACTTGTTTCTTTCTAAATAGAAAGTAGTTTTAACGACTAAATGAATAAAAAATTTAAAAAAAATTGAGAGAAATGTTTTGAAATGAAGTTCTCTTCTCTTCTTGTTTGTAGTTTTGATAAGATTCGAATGGGAGTTTTTCTCTCTCATTGTGGTTTAATATAATGCATATAGATGTCCTTAATCAAAGCTAACACTGGCCAAAAAATGTATGAGTGGGAGAATGGTGCGGTTGCAAGAACTGAAGGGGACATTGATAAAACTTAATTAGTCAGTTTGGAGCCTTCCACAATGTTTGGTTATGGCACAGCTGTAATCTAGACTTATGAGGAAATTGTCAAATAGTTTAAAAAATAATGTCTATTCTTGTGCTGTGCAGCTAGATTTAATAAGATTATATTCTGATACACTTATTGTTCAATATAAGATCTTATTGGTCCTTATTTTAGTATATGCTATTCATAATATGTAGGCTCATCTGGTCATGTAACTGTTGAAATATAGAAGGCAAATGCATATGGAAACACTAGGGTTGATTTTGTCGGAGATCTCTATTGCGCCTTAGTATTTCTAATGTTGCATCTTGATATCTGTTTGTGAAATCTTGCTGCAGTCCCTTTCAACTTGCATTTCTTATTTTTTCTGTAGTCTGATGTGTTGTTGATTGATATAAGTAATGTTTAGTGGTCTATATTTTGTTTTATGATTGATAGAATACGGGCTTATTTAGTCACACATCTTTTGAAACATAAAAGGAAATGCTGATGTGTCTAGATATGGAAAGACCAAAATTGATATCATCAGTGATCTCTATAGTGGCCTATTAGTTTGAAGTTACCTCTTGATAATAGATGCAACATCTTGCTGCAATCCCTTTTGGCTTTTTACTTTCCAATTGTCTGGTGAATCTGTTGTTTGTTATACATCATGAGCAATTGGTAGGTGAAGATACTCAAGCCATTGGGATGGTAAGAGAGTATTATGAAAAAAAAAAAAAAAACTGAGATATGGTTGATGTTTAATCACAAATTTTGATGTGATGTGGTACTTCACCTTTGATTTCTTAACCTATTGTATCATTTTCTTGATTATATTTTGGAATTAAAGATGATTTCTGTGCTCATATTTCAGATATTTATATGCAGAGGTAGTATTATTGCTGAGATGTCACAATTTCAATGGAGTGATGTTGATGAAGTGGTTGAGGAATATAACGTTGGTGAAATGGGTGATATGGATGATGAAGGGGATGATGAATACCATGGAAGAAGAGGCGAGTATTCAGAATCAGATGATGAAGAGTTTGAACTATCTGTATGTTCATATTCCTTTTTTTGTTTGCAACTGTATCAGAATCTGTTTGTGTTTCTTTTTATTTTTTATTTTATGTCCTATCTACTTTATTCATCACCTGTGTTAGTTTCTTTTAATTCTCATTTTTCAGATTTTTGCTGTTGTATATTTCTTGGAGGCTAAATATCTACCTTATATTATTTTTGGACTAGATTATTATCTTTCTCTGCTACATGTATAACTTAAAGTTTATAAACACTATGGCAATTAACTACGAACTTCTCTCATACAGAATGGCAGGATAACAGATACTACTGCAGCCCAAGCAAGAAAGGGGAAGGATATTCAAGGAATACCTTGGGATAGGCTAAACATAACAAGGGATCAATACAGACAAACTAGACTAGAACAATACAAGAATTATGAGAATGTTCCTAATTCCGGAGAAGCATCAGAAAAGGTTTCTAGTCATATTTATAATTTTTTTGAATCATATTTCCATGCGTTTGCATTAATTTTTAATTCTATTTTGTGCAGGGATGTAAAACAACTGAAAAATGTGGCAATTATTACGAGTTTAGCTGCAACAGTCGGTCTGTTAAATCAACTATTCTTCATTTTCAGGTGAGCGAAGATGTTCTTGGACACCAAATCCTGAGTTTCATTTTCTTTTATTGCTTCAAATCAGCTTTTGAATTTTTTTTAACTTGGTTGCCAATCTTTGATTCATTTATTTTGATTATGATATTATTTTATGGATGTTCTAGTGCTGCTAAACTATACTTGATTAATGCTATATATAGGAATTAGTGGTTCCACGTGTTAATACGAAGAGTGAAATAACATGCATAAATGCACCAGAGATGTTATGTATAGTATGGATGATGGTGGTCTCAGCATTGATTTATCATCATATTGTTAATGGAATAGTTTTGTTGAGCTTTTTAAGTCTGGCAGAGCTTTCTGATTTCTGCATTTAAAAAATGGTCAATCTAACTGTGAATGGCTTAGAGATATTTTGTGTTGTTTGTGGTTTGTTTTAGCCGTGCAAGTGGGAATATTAAAATCATATTTTATACACACACTCACACACAATATCTGCCAACTTGCCTTTATTTTTCTTCTTCTTTTTTCTAGCTTTTGGGGGATTTAATCCACTTATCGAATATAATGAGAACGGTTTGACATGGATTCTGGATGATGAGTTGTGTAATGAAAGCCAGAGTTAGGGTGTTGTTAAGTCGTGTAATTTTTCTTCCATTCTATATTTTTTTGTTAGACAGTTTTATCTGCTACTCAATGCTTATGATATGAACTTGTGCTGGAAGCAAGAGTTTTGTAGGCATTAAATTCATCAAGTTCTACCAAATAGTCAGTCCTGGAAAACAAGATTTAGTTTTTTTTTTTGACAGATGCTTTCTGTTGATTTATGATACAAATAATCAAAGATGCACATTGCTTTCTTCATCCATTTAAAATTCTATTTCTCCAGCATTGGAATTTACTCACTTAAAATATTTTTCTTGATGTTTTTATGGCTCCATAAAACTTAATTAGAGATCAATGTATTTGCAGCTGAGAAATTTGGTGTGGGCTACATCAAAGCATGATGTATATCTCATGTCGGACTATCATGTGATTCATTGGTCGGCATTAACACAAGAAAAGAATCTAGTCATGGATGTTGGAGGACATGTAGCGCCATGTGAAGTATGTGTTTTATGTATTCATTGAGTTATGTTTTGCTTTTAGTTTTTTGGTGCGTTCATGTTGTTTGATCATGGTCACTTCAGACAGAGTTTCTGCTTATTTTTTATTTTTTTTCTGTTGCAGAAACACCCTGGAAGTTTATTGGAAGGATTCTCTCAGACTCAAGTCAGTACACTATCTGTAAAGGACAAGTTGCTTATAGCCGGTGGATTTCAGGGGGAACTCATTTGCAAAGTAATTTCCATTTAATTTAGTTGTTTCTTAGTTTATGAATTATAAGAATTTAATAACAAGTTACAGCAGTTAAAGAGTCAAATATGTATGATATTGGGCAATTTTCTTCCTTCCTCAAATTAAAAACATGGAAGGCCTTTTGGATTTTAAAAGAATAACTTGTTACTCTTCTGCTTCTAACTTATAGAGTTTTACCTTGTTGAAAAATTCAATAAAAGGAAAAAAAAAACCTTTAAAGAAACAAAGAACAAAGAGGAAAGATGTTAAAAAAAATTGAAAAATATGTGATATTGGGCAATTATCTTTCTTCCTCAAATTAAAAAAATGGAAGGCCTTTTGGATTTTAAAAGAATAACTTGTTACTCTTCTGCTTCTAACTTATAGAGTTATACCTTGTTGAAAAATTCAATAAAAGGAAAAAAAAAAAAGCTTTAAAGAAGCAAAGAGCAAAGAGGAAAGATGTTAAAAAAAAAATTGAAAAAGTAGAAACATGGAGTCATCTTCTTGGACGTGAGCCACTCTACCCACATGAATCTGCATGTCTTTGCAGACCAGCGTGAACTTGCATTCCTACAATGTGAGCTGTGTGAGTCATCATCATCCAAATGAGGTGGAGATTACCGTTGTTCAATCTGTCTTTTCTAGTTGAGCCACATGAAATACCTTTGTGACACTATTATCACTGAAGCAAGCTAATTTACATATTTCCTAGGATCTAAAGCAAGGTGAGCATGAAAGATTCATGATTGAAAATACATAAATTTATGATTTGCTCTTATTTGTAAATGGGTTCTCAGGATATGATAATTCAAGATGCTGTATTTTTATCACATGGAAATAATTGATTGTTCCTATTATCTCATTCACAACTATTAGGAGTGTTATGTTGATAATCTTTTAATCAAAAGTAATACTCTTAGGGGTATCTTTATGATTTGAGGATGGTCTTCGAGAGGATTAAAAAATGCTTATAAATGAATATGTTGACCTCCATGTATGTCACATCAATCGAGTCAAGTTCATAAGACGAAGTCGATCGGTTTCGAATACAATAGCGTGCAAATTAAGGCTTAAATGCATCGGACATTGCCGAAATTAGTCGAAATGACCTCCGATCGATGAATGGATTCCGCCATCGCATTCAGAACGTCGAAATTGATCAGAATATACATATTGCATAATTCGACGGCCAACCGATCAAGAAGGAAATCCGTCGACGCGCCTACGCGCATATCAAGGTCGGAAGCGGTTGCCCAAACGCACTGCTCGCGAAAATTGTTGTTTCCATTAAAACGCCAAAACCTTTCAAATAGCGCTCAATTCGACGATCCGTGAATGTCGAGTAAAGCGAACGCTAATTTGAACTAAAATGGATCCGATTCGGTGCCGACTTGAACCAAATGGCCCCAGATAGCGAAACGGACAGCACCGTTGCGCTCGGAACGTCTAAATAACTTAAGATTAACGTATATATTAATTATATAATTTTGTCGTCGCAAAAAAAAATTAAAATCTAGGTTAATTTGTATTTTTATAAACAAATGCCTTTATAAATAATCCTATTACCTAACCCAAGAAAACAGCAACAGCTTGACTCCCATTTGAGCGCCACACATCTCCCTTGCTCAGTCTCTCATCCACTCGGCACTCCCCCCTCTCTCACATTCGTACGTCTTCACCCGTCAACTTTCACCTGAAGCTTCCTTCTCCCCTTCCCACCATGACCATTTCACCTTCACCTTCGCTCTCAAAGCCTGAACCTTTCTCACATCCTCCCTCATCCAAAATGGGCACGAAGTGCACACTAGTGCTCTTAAAGCGGGTCACCACTCTGGCATATACGTCCAGAATTCCCTCATTGCCTTCTACTCCACTGCTTTCGACATCGACGCCTGCCGTACAGTCTTCTCCGAGATCTTATCACCGGACGTCATCTCTTGGATCTCCATTGTTTCGGCATTCACGAAGAATGGTTGTCCAGGTGAGCCACTCCTTGCTCTTACTTCTATGGATGTTGAGCCAACTGAAATGACGCTTGTGAGTGTTCTTTCAGCGTGTTCCCAGCTTAAAGATGGCAACTTGGGAAGATACTGCATGGGTTTTGTCTCAGAAGGTTTGGTTGGCATGGAGATAATGTTATTTTGGACAATGCTTTGTTGGATGTGTATTTGGATTGTGGCGCCTTCACCGACGCAGTTCAGTTGTTTGACGTAATGCCCCATATAGATGTTGTATCTGGAACTACCATGATTTGCTGCTGTATGCACCATGGAAGGTATGGAGAAGCAATATCTATGTTCGTAGAACTGGTAAGGGATGGAGAAATAGTGCCTAATGAATTGACAGTGGCTTGTGTTTTGGGTGCTTGTGCTTCAACAGCGCCATAGAAGCAGCTCTTTGGACCTTCGGTGGACTTCTATGCAAGGATTTGGTGTCTTGGTGCACAATCATAAGGGGATTGGCGACAAATGGAAACCCTAAGCATGCCATGCAATTGTTTGCTTTGATGTTATATTGTGGTGTTCAACCAGACAATGTAGCATTTCTTGCAGTAATGTCTGTTTGCTGTCATACTGGCTTAATTCAAGAAGGCTTGATTTTTTTCAGGGCAATGTATTCGGTTTATGGAATTCTTCCAGAAAAAGGAGCACTATACATGTATAATTGACACTTATGGTCGAGCTGCTTGTTTAAAGGAAGCAGAAGATTTTTTTTCATTGGTATGCCAATGAAGCTTGACAAATGTGTGTGGGGAGCGTTGTTGAGTGCTTGCAAGATACATGGCGCTGATGAAGTTGTCTATGAGCGGATTCAAAAGAGGGTTCTTCATGCAGAAAGGACTTTAGGTGGAGGAACTTACGCACTTTTATCCAACTTGTTGGCTAAGGCTAAGAAATGGGATGAATCTAATAATGTTAGAAAACAATTGAACGCGAAGAAAATTATTAACCTGGTTGGCTATATTTGGACTGAACTTGATTGATCTTGGAGGGAAGATCGGGAGCAATATGATAAAATTGACGTAATCAGCATTGCATCTTACATGGCTGTTGAACTATTCCAGGCAGCTTGAAACAACTGCCTCTAAAAAGGTTACTTTCAGATGAACACTTTTTTAAGATCCTGAAATATTAGCTTCAGAATGGGAGAGATTAGCAGCAATATGAAAGAAATGTAGGTAATTAGCAGTGCATCTCACCTGGTTGGTGAAGTACTCCAGGCTACTTGCTTCAAAGAGATATAAGTACTCGTGTATGCTGCTTCAGCATGTCGAAGAAATTAGGATGGTTTTCATACAGGTTTGAAGGCCTATGCGACGCTTTTCATAAGAGTGAGGCAAAAGAAAATCATTCTACGCTGATCGCAAGACACTACCATGCACGCTTCCATAAGCGTGGTGGGAAGGTCGTAACACTCCGGCGCAGATTCTACACCTGACGACGGAGACTATCGAATTTCATTTCAAATACCTGTACATATGTTTGTTGTATATTAAATTACTGTACCTACTGCTTTAAGACAATGACACATATTTGTTAAATATAAGTACTCGTTCATGTTGCTTTAGCATAGCGAGGAAATCATGATGCTCTTTACATAGGTTTGAAGGTATATGCGATGCTTTTCATAAGCTGGCAAAAACATCGGCGCGCGAAGACACCTATTATGCACGCTTTTAAGCGTGGTGGGAAGCGCCTTAAGACTCGACGCATCACACGGACGATGCCGAGGTCGCCAAATTCATTTCAGACATAGATATCGAAGGCCTATGCAGACTTTCTTAAGCGTGGTGGGTTTAGAAGATTCTCTAAGCCGCAGTGTTGCAAGACACTAACTATACATGCTTTCTTAAGAATGGTAGGAAGGCTCTAGCACTGACTATGCATATGGGGACGATGTCGGGAGGTTGTCGAAATTTTATCAAAATAGAGATTGATAATTAATGAAAATGAAATAGTTAAGAAATAATATTTGAATCTTAAATGAGTAATAAGATCAATAATCAAACTAAGTACAATGTACTAAGCTACTGTGACAGATTGAGCTTACATTCATTTGACTGACAATAGTCTACAACAAGTTAGGTATCTATCCAACACAAACAAAATATTTGAATGAATAAGAAATACACCGTGTTATAAAATATTCAAAAGATTTAAAGTTGGATATGAATGAAACATACAACTAATGCCACCGAATTCACAACACATCGTACGAGCGAACAGAAGACATTAATTAAGGCTTCAATTGAACCCTTGCACATATTATGAAGTAAGATTAAAACTCAAATTTAATGCCTCAAAATTATGCAAGCATTCTTAAATACACTCGCATGGGCTCCGACACTATGCTGAATGCTTAAACTTAGTGTCTGAGGATGCTACGCCGGTTGATTCCCGGTTGGGTCTTAGGACCGGGTCCGGGTTAACAAAACCTAAAAATTCACTAATAATATTATAAGAATTTCAACTAATTAAAATATCGAGTTTAATTTTGTCACGACAAGTAGATCGATCCTCTATTATTAAATTAATAAAGTTAGAGCAGATCGCACAAAGAAATAATACATCGACCCCGATGATGACTGTGTTAAATGAAGATGTCAACTGGTGGAGATACTTTCATCAAAATATGATTATTATTTCAAATCAAATTAATATAAGTTAAATACCAATCCAAATGAGAAATCAGATGAATTATTAAGCTCAAAACAATTAAAGGAAAATAATCGAGTTAAAAGACTTAAAGTAAAATTCAATTAATCCACATTCTTTGTGAGACAAATTAAAAAACTCTAAATTTCACAAAGCGAACGCCAAATCAAGTACACAACTATATTCATTATGAATTAATCTCATGCTAATAAAGACGTGAGTGTCTTCGACATTAGCCAAGAGGCTACATACGATGCGAGCTATCTTACCGAGTCCTTGACGTTTGACGCCAAATGATGCTATTACATCATCACGATCAGAACTGATCCCCCCAATCGCTTCTCGCTTTGAGTATGAACTATAGTGAACTTGATAGTAAAAACCCCATGTTAGTTAGACTTAAGGTTGTCTTTTAGACAAACATCGCCTGCGTCTACAAGGCCTCCTCGACGACGTAACCTACGAGGATCCTTTAGTCGTCTACCTCCTCTAATTAAGTAGATTATGGACCACGACAGCCAGGGATGACGGAACCATAGGATCTTGATCGGGTGCATCATCGTTCCCGCCAACCATCCGCTTTAAGCTAATGATATATTTCATAAATCTAAATTTCATAACTCCACATGTTGCTACTATACGCTACACATTCAATGATCTAACGATTAGTTTTAATCGAAAGTTCTCTCTTAGTATTAAGATGGGTAATTAACTATAGTTGCTTACGTCTATAGGAAACCTAGAACCAGATCTAAAGTCCTCGCAAAACGAGGGCGAAATCTCTGGGTAGTGTCTTATCTACTATTTCATCTGCCTTCTGAAAATTTCACTTACATAAATCATACTCTCTTCATCGAGATTGGTGAATTTTGTTCACAGATTCGCCACCAGGGATAGATTTCTCTTTTCATATTTGGCTAGTCGAATCTAAGCTATAATAGCAGCGGAATATAATAAAATTAAAATTTAAAGTTACGTGGAGAATTGTTTCTTTAGCTCTCCAGGATAACACAACTCTGTCAATCGAATCTTTCGTACTAGGATGACATGATGCTCAAGCTTCCTCTTTTAGAGGAAAATTGAGTAGAAGACGAAGGAGAATAAATGTCAATTGAAGCTAGCTGTCGCCGAATCGCCCCATAAAGCGAAGTGTTCCCACTCACAATAAGTTTGAAAATCTCAAGTGGGTGAAAATGAACAGCTCAACTGGTGATATCAAACAATAATTATGGGAGCAATGACACCCAGCTATAATCTCGCAAAGGAGGCATCCCGAAACTCTATCCTCTAGAGTGCACAGGTTGCTGAAAGTTATCAAGGAGAAGGGCCTTATGAAAAAAAAACATCAAGGCCCAATTATCAGAGAAAATGAGAAAGTTTCACTAAAAAGGCTACTCTTAATGGGTAATGCTCATAACCGTCATAAGCAATTCTTGCACGGTGAGCATTGAAGCGTGACACTTGGACTACAGGTCCAAGAATTCGCTGTCGAAAGGTCCCGACAAAAAGGTAAGCAAATTTGAATATCTTAGACTATCATTAAAGAACACAAGTTTGGACTTACACAAAAATAAGTCAATAGCCACACAAGTGAAAAAGAAGATTCTATGATATTCTCTTAGTGCTAAGGAGATCATTCATTCGCTATCAAGGAATGGTGGGAAAATCAAAACCGAGTCAACAAGGCTCTTATGCCATCGAGAATACTTATCATGAAGGTTTTTATGAATTCACCACTTCGAATGATCAATGACTAATGCCGTCAATCAATGGTCGATATCTAAAGAAGTATTATACATGAAAGTATAATCAGATGAATATCGTACTTAAAGTTTTCATAAGTTTTACATGGAAATTCTCTTGTGATACAAGAATGTATTTTCGAAATAAAACAGAAATCCCCCTGTTAGATGGGGCATTTTTAAAATTTTATAGCAAAATGTTAGGCTTTCCTTGTAAGACAGAGGGCTTTTTTTATATTTGGGTTGACATCGCGCCTAAGGCCGAGATCTCTATATACATGTTCAAATTATGTTTTCAAAGTTCTCAAGTCTCAAAGTCTTACTGACCAAAAGAGAAATTTTCAAGTCTACAAACTGCAACAAACCAAGTTGGAAACACATCCCTCTATACATCAAATCTAGGGCTCGAGTTGGTGTATAAGGTCGGACTCAACAAGCCCAAATATAAGACGGTGTCACTCAACACGCCACAGGTCAGAGAGATTTCCCATCTCATTGGCTCGATGATAAAATCTTTTATCAATTGCTCAAGTCCAAGACTCAAGTGGGTGCATAAGGTCGGATTCAACATGCCCAAATATGGTTGAGTCGTTGACATGTTTGCTTACTCAACATGCTACAAAGGCCACAATAAGGGATCCTCCTACTTCGTTAGTTGAAAGACGAGCATCTAAATCTTCAAATCCCTCCAACTTGGTAAGTTCAAATGGCCCAGACTGGGAGATCATCCCTAATGGTCGTAAGGTCATTTTTCAAAATCCAACTAAAAATATCCTCACTCAAGAATGCACTAAGTCGAGTTTGGTATCAATATTAAATGTGAAATCTCAACTCCTTCAACAAATCTGTTAAGCAGAAAGCAAAGATCGAAGAAAATTTTTTTTCGGCAAGTCCAACCAAGCAAAAAGCAAGGGATCGAAGAAGTCATCCCAATGTTCATACAAAGCTAAAGGCTAAACTAAGGGAGTCATGTCATCAACATGTCCGTTATGCGCAAAGCATAGGATTGATGACTCTTTGTCATTGACCCAACACAAGCTCTGAGGGCTAGGTCGTCAACAAGCATCCTTCTATAAGCCTACAAAAGCAGAAAGTTAGGGCGTAAGACAATTTTGTATCACATGACAAATCTGCAAGACAATTCAAGAATTTTCTCCGTCAAAATTCGTCAAGGCATGAAACCAGGATAGAAGAAAAATACAAAGATACAAATCCCTGAGATTAAGTTTTCAATAAGTCCGTCAAAGCACAAAGCATAGGACCGAAGACATTCTCATCTCGCCAACAAATCATCAACTTCATCAAGTCCGTTAAGATACGAAGCCAGGACAGGAGAAAAGTACGCAGTTCAAATTTTGAGATGGAATCTTCAACAAGTCCGTCAAAGTACTATATGCATAGGACCAAAGATGTTCTCATCTTGCCAACAAGTCATCAACTCCATCAAGTCCACTAAGGCGCGAAGCCGGGACAGGAGGAAAATATAAATTTCAATTCGAGATTGAATCTTCAGTAAGTCCATCCAGCACCAAGCATAAGACCGAAGATGTTCTTATCTCGTCAACAAATCATCAACTCCATTAAGTCCATCAAGGCACAAAGCCAGGATAGAAAAAAAAAATACAAATTTCAAACTTTCAAAAGAAAGTCTTCAACAAGTCCGAAAGCACAAAGTATAGGACCAAAGACATTCCAAATTCTCTCAACAGTTACTGCGAAAGCCCTCCCTATTAGACAGGGGGTATTTTTTTATATATTTATCTAAGTCGACATCGTGCTTTAAGCCGAGATCCTTAGATAAATACATATTATGATTGGAAAAACATATCATATCAATTTTGTAGTAAAGGAAATCAAACCTTGTAATATATTTCTGAACTAATTTGCAATCTTCCTATTAGATAAGAGTTTTTTTTTATCAAGGTTGTTCAACTCTCTCCTGTGAAATAGGAAGTCTTGTATATGTATTCGGGTTGACATCGAGCTTTATGCTGAAATTCCTGAATATATCTATAATTATTATTATTAAAGTTGCAGGTTCTTGCAATAACAAGGAGAATCTACTTTTATGCATGAAAGACAACCATAAATATCAAAAGTTTATCTCTTAGATTTGTCAAATTCTGAAGAGCAAGTTAGAAGAACTCTCAATTTCAGAAGATTCAATCAATTAAGTTGGAAAAACATCAACATCTACATCCTAAAGTCTAAGACACGGATGAGTTCCAAAGGTTGAACTCAACATGCCCACAAATGGCCGAGTTACTAACGCTCTTCTCACTCAACAAGTCGTAAGCAAAGGCCGTTGTGAAAGAGTCCCGGCTCGTTAGTCTGATGACCAAATCACCAATCCACCATAGCTTAAGTCGAAGACCCAAGTAGGTTCTAAAGATCGGATTCAACAAGCCCACAAATGGTTGAATGGCGACGCTTCTCACTCAAGCCGCAAGAAGCCAAAAGAAAGAGTCCCTACTGCCGGGCCTAATGATGATAGTTGTTCAATCTCAAACCAAATTCAACTTAGTGAATACAAGCAACCAGAATCCAAGAGATATTTCTTTATGATCGATCGACTAAAACAATCTGAGAAAACTCTCAATTCAAAGCTGTCTCAAATCAATCTCTGTATTGCCTGCAAGGTGATATCCCAAACTATTTTCAATGATCTGATCAAGCATAGAGCACATATCAAAGCCAATTCTCTCATCAAGTTCGCCAAAGCAGAACGCACAGGACCGAGAAAGCGATTCCATAGTTCATACAAAGGCAATGGCCGAACTAAAAGAATTATGTAGTTATTCAGTTTGTTAAAGCACACATTGCTAGACCGATAACTCAACATTGACTTAATATAAGCCGGGAGGCTGGGTCATCTGTATGCACCCTTTAATGAGTCTGTTAAGGCATCAAGTACAGGACTTAGGGCATACATACACTTCATGACAAATCAATATGGACAAATCAGATCAATCGTTCATCAAGTCCTTCAAGCTTAAAGCTAGGACCGAAGGAATTTCAAATATCAAAGCAAACAAACCAATTCCTCCATCAAATCTAATCGAGCATGAAGCCAGGGTCGAAGGAAATCCAAATCTACAAAGACACAAAAGAAAGAGATCTTCATCAAGTCTATTGAAGTAGAGAGTAGATGGTTGAAGAGGATCTTCAACGAGCCCATTGAAGCTGAAGTAATCCAAGATTCATGGCTAACCTAAAAGGTTAACTAGTTTTTAACAAACATGACTCGCTCCATACGCAAATCACATGTGTTGGAGGGCATTTGTTGATCTCCATGTATGTCACATCAGTCGAGTCAAGTTCATAAGACGAAGTCGATCGGTTTCGAATACAATAGCGCGCAAATCAAGGCTGAAATGTATCGGACATTGCCAAAATCAGTCAAAATGATCTCCGATCGATGAACGGACTTCGCCATTGCGTTCAGAACGTCAAAGTTGATCAGAATATACATATTGCACAATTCGACGGCCAACCGATCAAGAAGAAAATCCGACACGCTTTACGCGATTTCGAGGTCGGAAGCGCGACGCGCAAACGACCTCGCTAAATTGATCAATTTCTATAAACATCAAAATCTTTCAAATAAGACCGTTTGCGCTCAATTTAAACGAGTCTGTGTGAATGTCGAGCGGTCGAAAGCGACAACGTGCAATTTGAACTAAAATCAATCGATTCGCCGACTGCTAAACGGCCTCGATCGCTAAACGGTTGCACCGCTAAGGCCGTGAACGTCGAAATAATCTAAGATTGACATATATATATATATTAATTATATAATTTTGTCGTCGCAAAAAAAATTCAAAATCAAGGTTAATTTTCATTTTTATAAACAAATGCCTTTATAAATAATCCTATTATCTAACCCTAAGACAACTACAACAGCTCAACTCCCATTTGAGCGCGACATCTCCTTTCGCTCTCATCTCGACACTCTCTCTCAGATTCATCCATCTTCGCCTGCTCACAAGCCGATCGAACCCTTCTCGAGCTTCCTCTCTTCTCCCCTTCCCACCACAACCATTTCACCTTCACCTTCGCTCTCAAAACCTGCACCTTTCTCACCTCCTCCCTCATCCAAAAGGGGCACGAGGTGCATGCTAGCGCTCTTAAAGCGGGCCACCACTCTGGCATATTCGTCCAGAATTCCCTCATTGCCTTCTACTCCACTGCTTTCAACATCAATGCATGTCGTACAGTCTTCTCTGAGATCTTATCATTGGACGTCGTCTCTTGGACCTCCATTGTTTCGGCATTCACGAAGAATGGTTGCCCAGGTGAGGTGCATGCTAGCGCTCTTAAAGCGGGCCACCACTCTGGCATATACGTCCAGAATTCCCTCATTGCCTTCTACTCCGCTCATCGACGCTGCATAGTCTTCTCCGAGATCTTATCACCGGACGTCATCTCTTGGATCTCCATTGTTTCAGCATTCACGAAGAATGGTTGCCCAGGTGAGGCACTCCTCGCTCTTACTTCTATGGATGTTGAGCCAAATGAAATGACGCTTGTGAGTGCTCTTTCAGCGTGTTCCCAGCTTAAAGATGGCAACTTGGGAAGATACTGCATGGGTTTTGTCTCAGAAGGTTTGGTTGGCATGGAGATAATGTTATTTTGGACAATGCTTTGTTGGATGTGTATTTGGATTGTGGCCTTCACCGACGCAGTTCAGTTGTTTGACGTAATGCCCCATATAGATGTTGTATCTGGAACTACCATGATTTGCTGCTGTATGCACCATGGAAGGTATGGAGAAGCAATATCTATGTTTGTAGAACTGGTAAGGGATGGAGAAATAGCGCGTAATGAATTGACAGTGACTTGTGTTTTGGGTGCTTGTGCTTCAACAACGCCATAGGAGCAGCTCTTTTGACCTTTGGTGGACCTCTATGCAAGGATTTGGTGTCTTGGTGCACAATCATAAGGAGATTGGCGACAAATGGAAAGCCTAAGTATGCCATGCAATTGTTTGCTTTGATGTTATGTTGTGGTGTTCAACTAGACAATGTTGCCTTTCTTGCAGTAATGTCTGCTTGCTGTCATACTGGCTTAATTCAAGAAGGTTTAATGTTTTTCAGGGCAATGTATTCGGTTTATGGCATTCTACTAGAAAAGGAGCACTATACATGTATAATTGACACTTATGGTCGAGCTGCTTGTTTAAAGGAAGCAGAGGATTTTTTTTCAATGGTATGCCAATGAAGCCTGACAAATGTGTGTGGGTAGCGTTGTTGAGTGCTTGCAAGATACATGGTGCTGATGAAGTTGTCTATGAGCGGATTCAAAAGAGGGTTCTTTATGCAGAAAGGACTTTAGGTGGAAGAACTTACGCACTTTTATCCAACTTGCTGGCTAAGGCTGAGAAATGGGATGAATCTAGCAATGTTAGAAAACAATTGAACGCGAAGAAGATTATTAAGCTGGCTAGCTATAGTTGGACTGAACTTGCTTGATCTTGGATGGAAGATCGAGAGCAATATGACAGAACTGACGTAATCAGCATTGCATCTTACATGGCTGTTGAACTACTCCAGGCAGCTTGAAACAACTATCTCTAAAAAGGTTACTTTCAGATGAACACATTTTTAAGATCCTGAAATATTAGCTTCAGAACAGGAGAGATCAACAGCAATATGAAAGAAACGTAGGTAATTAGCAGTGCATCTCACCTGACTGGTGAAGCATTCCAGGCAACTTGCTTCGAAGAGATATAAGTATTCGTGCATGTTGTTTCAGTATGTCCAGGAAATCAGGATGGTTTTCATACAGGTTTGAAGGCCTATGCGACGCTTTTCATAAGCGCGGTAGGTGCAAGAAATCACTCGGCTACGATGTCGCAAGACACCTACCATGCACGCTTTCCATAAACGTGGTGGGAAGGCTATAACACTGACGCTTTACATGACGTCGAGTATCCGAATTTCATTTCAAATGCCTGTACATATGTCTGTTGTATATTAAATTACTGTGTCTACTGCTTTAATACAATTGCACATATTTGCTTGATATAAGTACTCGTGCATGTTGCTTTAGCATGACGAGGAAATCATGATGCTCTTTACACATGTTTGAAGGCATATGCGATGCTTTTCATAAGCGCAGTAGGTACAAGAAAATCACTCTACCGCAGTGTCGCAAGACATCTACCATGTACGCTTTCTTAAGTGTGGTGGGAATGTCTTAACACTCCCGATGCAGCCTCTACACTGGGATGACGCAGGGAGGTTGCCAAATTTTATTTCAAACACAGATATTAATGGCCTATGCATGCTTTCTTAAGCATGGTGGGTTTAGAAGATTCTCTAAGCCGCAATGTTGCAAAACACTGACTATGCATGCTTTCTTAAGCAAGAAAGACAAGACTCGGCGTCATGTAGGACGACGCCGGATTCTAAATTTTATCAAAAAAGAGATTTAATTAATGAAAATGAAATTGTTAATATTTGAATCTTAAACGAGTAATAAGATCAATAATCAAACTAAGTACAATGTACTAAGCTACTGAGACAGATTGAGTTTACAATCATCTAACTGACAATAATCTACAACAAGTTAGGTATCTATCCAACACAAGCAAAATATTTGAATGAATAAGAAATACACTGTGCTATAAAACATTCAAAAGATTTAAAGTTGGATATGAATGAAACATACAACTAATCCCATCAATTCACATCGCATCGAAAACAAAGGCAGGCTTCAATTGAACCCTCGCATATTATGAAATAAGATTAAAATTCAAGCCTCAAAATTATGCAAGCATTCTTCAATACACCAAGATACACACGTTGAATGCTTAAACTTAGGTTCGGCGACGCCACGCAGTTGATTTGCAGTTGAGTCTTAGGATTGAGTCCGGATTAATAAAACCTAAAAATCCAATAATAATATTATAATAATTTTAACTTATTAAAATATCTAAGAAGCTAATTCTGTTACATGACAGTAGATTTAATTCTCTATTATTAAATTAATAGAGTCTACAGGATCTAGAACAGCAAAATAATACATCTACCCCAATGATAACTGTGTTGAATGAATATTTCAACCAGAGGGGATACTTTTATCAAAACATGATTATTATTTCAAATCAAATTAATATGAGTTAAATATTAATCAAAATGAGAAATCTGATGAATTATTAAGCTCAAAATGATTAAATGAAAATAATCGAGTTAAAAGATTTAAAGAAAAATTCAATTAATCCACCTTCTAATTGTTTTTGAGACAAATTAAAAAATTCTACCACAAAGGAGTGTCAAATCAAGTACGTAACTATATTCATTTCAATTAATCTCAATCCAAGTAGCGACGGCCATTCATCCGATTGGCATGTAAGAATTCCACATATGATACAATTACGACCAGAGTCCTTTGATTGGGTAGTTGTCGCCAAATGACACCATTATATCTCGCCAATGATCAGTTGTATGCTCCCAAACGACTCTTTGAGTTGTGAATTATAGGACTTGATAGAAAAGCCCTCTGTTAGCTGGTAGAGACTTAAGTTTGTCTCCTGACAAACACCACCAGTCACAAGGTCTTGACGACGCAACCCATGGTTGCTGACAAGGATCCTTCGGTCAGGTTGGGTCGACTACCTCCTTTGATAAAGTAGACTAGGAACCACGATAGCTCGGGATGACGGAACCATGAGATCTTGTTCGGACGCATCATCGTTCCCCCAACCACCCGCTTTAAGCTAATGATGAATTTTATAAATCTAAATTTTAAAATTCTACATATTGCTACTATACGCTAAGCATTCAGCAATCTAACGACTAGCCTTAATCGAAAGTTCTCTCGATTGAGGGATAATTAACTATGTGTTTCTGTTTATAGAAAACCCAACTGATCTAAAGTCCTCGAAAATGAGGGTGAAATCTGGTAGTGTCTTATCTACTATTCCATCCGCCTTATAAAATTTCAATCGACATAAATCATACTCTTTCATCGAGAGAATAATTTTGAGCTCACGTAATACTTTTAAATGCACATTTGGAGTTTAGTCTGAAAATTTCTAGTGCATTGTGGCACTCTATTAGGACTATCAAAATGGGCCTGTGAAAGAAATCGATGCCATGATGGAAATGCCTCAACTAAAGGCTTAATTTTTTTCTTGCTACATGATATTATATATTACCAGATTTATCTCTTGTCAAGACTTGTGGAGAGGGTTGCTCCCTTTAAACTCCCCTTAAATGAAATAAAACATGCAATGGAATTTTTGATAGCATCAAACGATATTTTCTTCATTCCTTGATCCTTGCCACATTGACCTCACAGAGGAATTTTGCCTTGTACGAGTTTGGGGACATTTTTTCTCTAGATGGGTAAGCAAATGTACTCAATCAACAGAAGATTGGTGTGGGTGGAATATTATCTTCATTATTTTGATCTATCCCTATGGGTAAGCAAGTGTACTCACTTAATCAACAGAAGATTGGTGTGGGTGGAATATTATTTCAATTATTTTGATATCTCCCTCAACCAAAAACATTAAACATTATGCTTTTGGATCAGTTTAAGATTGGTTCTTACTGAATAATTGTTTAATTTTTTATTTTCACTTTATAGGAGTGATAAAAATTCTAGTAGTTTCATACTTAATTTTTATTGAATTGGTGTTACTTGACCTTCTTGGTTGAAATGACATATCTTGCCCATACTCAGGCATATTGTTAAGAGATTTGTTTGAAGATGTAGGGGTTATATCTTGCCCATACTCAGGCCAGCATTTGAATTTGATCACTAGCTTATGGCCTTTTTGTAGTTGTGAGATGGATTTTATCAATCCATCCTGTGGGAATCTAGAGGAAGGTAGTTTCTATTAGCCATAATAGACTACTTCATTAAGTGAATTGAAGTCATGTCGCAAACCAAAACAACCAGTATAGTGATTAAACCTCTTTAGAACATCTTGATATGATATCCAATCCTCCATCATAATTAAAATTGATCCAAAATTGACTAAGTTTTATCAGGAAATTAGTTACTTTTTGAAGTTTGACTTGATTAGCTATCCACGGGTAAACAAGCAAATTGAAGCAACCCACACTACGATTTTTAGTGTCTTACTAAGGAACTCAAAGGCATGCTCAACCTATCGGCCAATGAGTTGCCAATGGTGCTTCAGGCTTACATGACAACTCCTTTGATGGTGACATGGGAAACTCCTTTTTTTTTCTCTATCAATGGCATTAATCCCAATGAAGTAGTTTGTCAAAATTGCCACTACAATCCATTCAAATCTAGTAGATCAATGGAGGATACATAATTATCAAGGCAAGCATATTACTCTCAATTGAATAAAATCAGGCTTGACACATCTCATCAAGCCTTCAAATAGAAGTGGAGTGTTTTTATTTCCATAGTTCTTGGGTCAAACACACAGAATTTTAGCTAGGGAGCTTGTCCTTTGAAAGATTTGAATCTAGTGGTTATGTCAAAGGCTTTGGCTTCCTAAGTGGGATGGTCTAGTCAACCTAAGAATTAGCCAATTGTAGTCTAGCGATGGCATTGAGCTCTCGTGAATGTGAGAATGCAAATGATCGTAAGTGTGTTAGTATTAAAGAATATTCACTATGATCATCTTTCGAAGTGCTAAACTTTTGCTTTTGTGTAGGGATGCTACCAATGACATGCTATAAGCAAGGAGAGTCAAGGACAAAGTCTAAATAGCTCCTTAATACTTGATTTAAGGCATTCCATTATCTCACTCAAGTCAAGCCATGAGTGAGTCTGTTTGATTTCCTTTAGATGAAAAATAAATATGTTTCATAACCCTTAAAAAAATCTTTGAATTTTATATTCTGTTACACATGCTTTCACCTAATAAGGATATATCTATTGATTGGTTAGGTTTATTTGGTTAACAAAAGTTCTTAATATTTATTTTTGTTATTTAATTGAATAATAAGAGATCAAGTTGAGCAAGGACAAAGTCTAAATAGCCCCTTAATACTACCAATGACATGCTTTAAGGAAGGAGAGTCAATAAATAGCCTCTTAATACTTGATTTAAGGCATTCCAGTATCTCACTCAAGTCAAGCTATGAGAGAGTTTGTTTGATTTCCTTTAGATGAAAAATAAATATGTTTCATGACCCCAAAAAAAAAAAAAAAATCTTTGAATTTTATATTTTGTTACACATACTTTCACCTAATAGGGATATATCTATTGATTGATTAGGTTTATTTGGTTAACAAAAGTTCTCAATATTTATTTTAGTTTTTTAATTGAATAATAAGAGATCGAGTTGAGCAACATTGGATGGTTATAAAGCTCAAGCCAAACCCTTAGGCGATTGAGTACGACTTTTAGGCCTCAAAAGCTTTAGATTAGTTCAAAGCTTTGCACCAACCTTTAGTAAGCCTAGACTGCCTAGGATAACTTTTGTATCTCAAAAGCTCGGTGTAGCTTCTCAATGACTAAGCATAACATTTTGCCTCCAAATCTTAGGTTGGGCCAACCTTCAGGTGGTTAAGTGTAATTTTTAGGCCTAAAAAATTGATGTTGTCTTAGATTTGGCATAACCTTCGAACCTCAAAAGCTTAGCTTGTTTTGATACCTATGCACCAATCTTGATATAGTTGAGAATGAGACCTCAAAGCTTTAAAAGCTTCATATAGCCTAAAAATGATTGAAGCATATTTGAAATGCTTCGAAGGTTTAATTTGATTAAGCAAAATCTCCATGTCACAAAAACTTAAAAATAACTTTGAATCACTTAAAAAAAAAATTTTTACTAGTTTGAATGTATTTAAGGAAAAATTGTAAACTTATAACACTATCCTTGTTTTGTAGTCAATAAATTCCTTTCACGTAGATTTAAAACGAAAGGAAAAAAAAGAGATCAACAACAACAATAACAAGCCTTTATCCCACTGTGTGGTATGCTACATGAATCATTTTTGTCCACTATGTCCTATTAAGTATCAAATTCTTATTTATTTCTAATAAACTAAGGTTATTTTTTTTACATCTTAATCAAGTCTTTTTAGGTCTACCTTTGCCTTTCTTAGCATAAAGCAAAATCTAATACATCTACTCTCCTAACTGGGTAATCGGATTACCGACGCTTATGTGACCAAAGCATCTAAAATGACTCTCTAATCTTTTCTGCCACTGGAGCTACTCTAGCCTTTTTATGAATATAGTTATTTTGCATTTTATTGTAAGAGTAAAGCCACTCATCCACTTGAGCATTGTCATCTGTGCAACACTTCACTTAGTCTTATGCTTCTCTTTCACTGGCCAATATTCTGCACCATAAATCATTGTAGGTCTTACCACCATACAACAACAACACCAATAATCATGACATTGAATCCTTTAAAATATTGTTTTACTACCATCTTATAAAATTTTTTCTTAAATCTAAGCAATACTTTTCTATCACACAATAGGCCAGATGCATTCCTCCACTTCAACCATCTAACTTGAATTCAACTAATAACATCCCCATCTATTTTACCATCATTTTGAACAATAGAGCTGAGATATTTGAAATGCTCACTCTTTTTAATGACTTGATCACTTAATGTCACAACACCACCACTAGAATTTCTACAATACACTCCATATATTCAGTGTTAGATCTACTCAAACAAATACTTTTAGACTCTAACGTTGACCTCCATAATTTAAGTTTCTCTTGGATTCCGTATCTAGTTTTATCAACAAGAAGAATGTCATCAACAAAAAGCATACACCAAGGTACATCTTCTTGTAAATGCCTAGTAAGAATATCCATAACTAAAGCAAAAAGATATGGGCTTAAAGCCAATCTTTGATGTAATCAAATTGAAATAGGAAAATATTTTGTCAATCCTCCTTGTATTTGGACACAAGTAACTGTGGGCTCCGAAAATTCGCCACCAACCTCTCGATTAAGAGAATTTGATTTACGTCAGTAAAATTTTCAAAAGGCAGATGGAATAGTTAAGACACTACCTAGAGATTTTGTCTTCATTTTGTGAGGACTTTAGATCTGATTCCAGGTTTCCTATAGGCGCAAGCACCTATACTTAATTACCCCTCTCAATATTGAGAGAGAACTTTCGATTAATGCTAATCGTTAGATCGCTAAATGCGTAGCGTATAGTAGCAGCATGTGAAACTATGAAATTTGGATTTATAAAATTCATCACTATTTAACTTAAATCAAATTGTTGAGAGAACGATGATGTGCTCGATCAAGATCCCATTGTTCCATCATCCCAGGCCGTGGTTCTCCTACTAGTTAGAGGTTGTCGACTAACCCGATCGAAGGATCCTGCTTAGTCATGGTTCGCCATCCAAGAAAATCTTGTAAGTTCTGGATGGTTTTCTGACAAGTTTAAGTCCACCTTAATTGACAAAGAGATTTTTGCCCTATCAGGTGCTCCCTGTGGTTCTCAACTCAAGGTACAGAGCCATTGGGGAGCATACAAGCTACAATCGTGATCGTAATATAATGGTGTCATTTAACGACAAATCACCCCATGGACTCATCGAACTATATACGAGCCTATTGGCTACGCAAATGATGACACACCTGCTCACGCCCTTACATGAAATTATCTGAGAGTGAACATAGTATAATACTTTTTTTAAAATTTTTAATTTTATAATTTTTATTTTTTAACATAGTAGAACACTTAATTTGACTTTGACTCCTTTGTGAGCTAGAGTTTTTTTGATTTGCCACCTTCAACAAATAATTGTGGAAGGTCGATAGATTCAGTTTTGCTTTAGTCTTGAATAATTGATTTCATTTAAGTATTTATAATGGAATGCCATATTAAATTTTGCATTTGAATTGATATTTGATTTAAGTCAGTTTGATTTGAAATTATGATTATATTTTGATGGAAGTATCCCCTCCGATTGAAATCTTCATTCAACACAGTTATCATCGGGATATATAAGTCTGCTTGGTCATTTAGTTTATTGTTTTAGATCCTGTCGACTCTATTAATTTAATAATAGAGGATCGATCTAGATTTATAGTTTAAGAATTTTGAATTTAAGAATATTGAATATAAATATTTTTTTGATAATAGTGACCTCTTCGGTTGATATCTTCAATCAACTCTGCTATCATTAGGGATTGATGTATTATTTCTTTGTGATCCCGTCAATTTCTATTAATTTAATAATGAGGATTAAATCTATCATTCGTCGTAATTAAACAGATATTTTACTAAGTTGAAATTTTATAATATTATTATTGGATTTTAAGTTTTGCTTATGCCCCAAGACGAACCTGAATCAACCCGCAACATCCTCGCATTAAGTTTAAGTATCAGAGTGCCCAGCATTATTTAATTCAGTATTAATTTAATCTTAAGGGATTTGAATAGTATTATTTATTTTGATTGAGTTTCATTATAAGTTTAGGATTTTAGATAAAATTGACAAGATTTTGAAGATCTCGTCATCCCTTTCTGTGGATCTCGAAGGCACCATGCCAAGAAAGAATGTATGGGTGGTGTAAACATTACTAGACGCGGCCATCCCACTACGCCAAGAAAGTATGAAGATCACGATGTATACGATTTTTCACTACACCAAGTGCGCCAGACGAAGTCTTATATATCCGCGAATGCTTACAGTTTATTTTAGCTTGGAGGTTGACTTTATATTAGATTGCTTAGGTCTCCTATCGGTGTAGAAAGTTGGCAACATTTCGGCAGCATCTTGGTGTTGACCCCGTGTAGGGGGCTGCCTCAGGTATGCTGAGCCTACTACCATGCCAAGAAAGACATGTGTGGCTGGTGTAAACACCACGGCCGAATGCGCCATTCTACCATGCCAAGAAATGCATGTATGAGACTCTAAGATACCTGCATGAAACGCAGATTTCTCCGCCACGCCAAGAAAAGCGTGTATGGGTACTTATACACCAATAGTTTCAGTTTAAACATTAATTTTATATTTATGGTTGGCTTTATATTAAGCTTTTGCCTGTCGCAAAATTGACAAGATTTGAAAGATCCCGGCCGCCCTCGATAGAGTTGCTGCGTTGGTCACCGCGCAAGAAAGAAGCATGGATGAATCACCACGAACGCTGTTATCCCACCACGCCAAGAAAGATGACGATGAGACTCTGTGCATATAACACGGGTTTTCCCGCTTATCTGCCAGAACGGTAATTCATGTATTCAGAAGTAAACACAACTTTCCACGCCATTGTTTTAAAATTTTGACATCCATCATAATTTCTTTTTTTTTTAACATATACTTGAAGGAGGAATGATTAGAATTTAAGTGTTATTATTCTACCACACTACAATTTTGTCATCGCTTCATTTATTTTCTCTCTGTTTTTTTTTTTTTGAAACCCATCAAATAGTAATGAGAATCACAACCCCTCAACGGATTTAACCTCTATTTTGCCCTCATTCCAAACATCAAGAAGCTATCACTCTTCTCAAGCTTAACAAATGCAGTAATAATTTAGAAGCAAAGCACAAGCAGAATTGGGACACATAATCCTAACATTTCGCTCAGCTTCCGCACTTCGAACTTCCCAAATAATAGTGACAATCACATACTCCCAACAAATCCAAGCTCTATCATTGACCTTATGCCAAATAACAAAGCGCCATTACTTTCTTCCAATTTCACCGAATGGAATAGACATTCAGCAATGAAACATAGCAAATTTTAATCACACATAGCATGGAGATAGCAATATAAAACCCTACAGCCATTTAGATTCACTATCACATACCTTTTTAGTTGAAATCAAGTTAAGGGAGCTTGAAATGTTGAGGCAGAGGGTTGTTCGCCTTGCCGGAAGTAGCAAGGGAAGGAAGAGATAGAGGGCTGCTCAACTTGATGGCCGAACTGAAGAGCCCGCTCGGTTCGCGCACTCGAGGAGGAGGACTGCCGCATCCAAAGAAAGACAAACAGCAGAAGAGACGGAGAGAGGGTTACTCTACGACGTGGAATAAACGGGATGAGCTCCAGTGGTGGCCAAGAAGGTAGGAAGAGAGGGTCGCTCGGTTGGACGGAATGAGCGGGAGTTTAGCTCGTTCGGTGTCGGCTTGGGACGGATGGACGAACCGCGTGCTTGGCTCGTGCAGCTGGGAAGAAGAAACAGATGGGGGATCCGTTCGACTGGTGCATGCGGCTCGGTATCGCGAGATAGAGGGAGGATGGATGAACCACGTGCTTGGCTCGCACGACTGGGAGGAAGGAACGGGAAGAAGCTGTGGAGCTCAAGGAAATGGAATTAGGGCTGTGAATAGGTGTCCTTAGGGTTAGGTATTAAGAGGGATATATATAGGTAGACTTCCATTTCTTATTTGAGATTAAATAAACTCTAATTTTGACTTTTCACGATTATATCACCCCATAATCAAATTGGATATCAATTTGAGGTTATTCTGATATTCCAAACGCAACATCGCATTGCTTTCGCGTCATTTGGTTCGTCGGCGACCGGTCACTTTCGCTCAAAATTGCGTGTCGCTTCCAATCGCTTCGATATTCCAGACTCGCTAAATTGAGCAAACAGCCTCTGGCGTTTTGACATTTCTAATGGCGTGATCAATTTCATAAATCGTTTGGCGTCGCCGTCTCCGACCTCGACATATGCACGTAGCGCGACGATTTTCTTTTTTGTTCGATTAATTATGCAATATATATATATTCTCGATCAATTTCGACATTCTAAATGTGATGGCAAGTCATTCAATCGGAGGTCATTCGACCGATTTTGGCGATGCCAGTGTATTTCAAATTTGTGGCCAGATCCGTCGATCGACTTTGTCTTATGAGCTCGACTCGATATATGACGCATGCATGGAGGTCAACAGTAACAGCTCTAGTATACATATTCTTAATGACTTGAATATAATCAATATTAACTCTTTTCTTTTCTAGAACTCTCCAAAGGACTTCTCTTAGAAATTTATCATAAGCTTTCTCTAAATCAACAAATATCATATGTAGATCCTCCTTACTTTTTTATACTTCTCCGTCAAACCTCTCAACAAATGTATATCATCTATAGTAGATCTACTCGACATGAAACCAATTTTGAGAAACTTTTGTATCACATCGTAACCTATGCTCAATTACTCTCTCCCATAATTTTAATGTATGACACAAACTTAATTCCTCTATAATCTGCACACTCTTATGCATCACCTTTATTCTTAAATATAGGAATCAACAAACTCTTCCTCTACTAATCTGACATATTTTCAGTCTTTAAAATAACATTAAAATGATTCATAAACCAAGAAATTCCTTGATCTTTTAAGTATTGCCACACTTCTATTGGAATATTATCTAGTCTTATTATTTTTCTACATTTTATTTTCTTTAAAGCTTCTCCAATTTTAAATTTACTAATATGACAATAAAAATAAATTTTTTTACTTTTGTTTAGACTATTATAGTTACTAAAATCAATTGTATTCTTAGATCTTTCATTGAAAAGTTTATCAAAATAACTCATACACCTATTTTCAATATCATTTTCTAAGAAAAATATTTTATGATTTTCATCCTTAATACATTTTACTTGAACTAGATCTTTACTTCTCCTATCTATTTGCTTGGTATCCAATCTATTATATAAATCACTAAAAGTTAAATTTTTTACATCATATATTATTTTTTTAGAATCTCTACGGGTCATTTTATATCTTTCTCAATTCTCCGAATTTTAACATCTAAACTAAGTTCTATAACAATACTTCTTATTTCTTATTTTTTTCTTGCACATTTTGACTCCAACTATTTTTATTAAAAGAAGTTTTTTCTTTTGATTCTCCAAGCACATTTTTTTCAACTTACTTAATTTCACTTGCTACTTTTTCTCACATAACATTAACTTTCTTATGAACATCCCAAATTCTAAGCTCTTGTAGTTTGTTCTTAAAAATATTTTTATTAGTGTTCTTTAAATGCCTCCATCTATCTCTAGGACAATAATTCAATTTATTTTTAATCTTTCAATCCTTCATCTTAAAGTCTAAAACTAATAATCGATACTGGATACTTAAACTTTCACTCAGAATGACCTTATAATCTTTACAATCTAAACAATTTATTTTTCTTATTAGAAAATAATCAATCTTTGGTTTACTATATCTATTCTTATAAGTAAAAATTTGGTCATCTTTTTTCTTTAATAAAGTATTAGCAGCTACAAAAGCATAAACTAAAGTAAAATCTAATATAGTCTTATCTTCTTTATTAGTCATTTCAAATTCATAACCAGCGTGAATACTTTTAAAATCTTCTATCACTTTACCAACATGTCCATTTAAATTTCCTCTAAGAAATACTTTTTCTTGAAGAGATATCTTTTATATTAATCCCTCTAAGTCATTCCAAAATATTTTCTTTTGAGCTTACATTTAAATCTACTTCAAAAGCATAAACGCTTACAACATTGATAATCGTAGTATCAACAACAATCTTTAAAATTATAATTTTTATCTCTAATCCTATTAATATTTATAATATTATTTTCAAATTTTTATTTATAATCACACCTATACCATTTCTAATTCGATATCAGAGTTAAAAATTTAAATTATCAATCTCATTGCCCTTCACTCCAACTCATTTAGTTTCTTGAATACATAAAATATTTATCTTCCTATGAATCATAATATCTATTAAAACGGTAAAAAATAAAAAATAAAAAATAAAAAATAAAACGGTAAAATAGCCTAAATATGATTTATTCAATTGTCCTTTGTTTCTTTTTACAATTCTGTACAGGCATTAACAATTGTGGTAAAATAACTGTTCTTCAACTTGCGCATAAAGATGCTTTGAAACTCTGAAAGGATGAAAGCCCTCCTTTAACACATAACTTAGCTAGAAGATTGAAGACACTTCGTCTCCAACAATTCACTTCACTTTTCAATCATTTTTAGACTCTTAATGAATTATGGTTGAGTTTTTTATTTTTTATTTTTGTATTTTACTATGTTCAATTATTTTTTTGGAATAATATTAGATTTGAATTTGAATGTTGTTTGGACTTTAGGATTTGATAAAAATTCAATAATTGTTCTTATCCATGTAATCCAAGTTCTATAAAAAGGGATCCATTGTTTGTAATTAATTAATTTATTATTATTGAACATTGATGATTAGATGATGCAACTTTTTTTTGAGGCCAATTGAGTGCTCTTTAGATATAAGTTATGTAAGGTTCTCCAAGTTGCATGCGTTGAGTTTCTCCCTCCTCTCTACATATTATAACTTTTGTTTGTTCCAACTAACTATAATGTTAACGGATGATGATTATACCTGCCAAGTTCAAGCTGGTTTGCTGCTACAATGCATGTTTATAAGCCTTTTGGGCATTTGCTATTGATTTATTTTAAGGGCTTGTGCTTGAAGTATAAAGTGATTTTTTTAGAGAGATTTTTGGCTGGAACAGGCTTTCTACTTTTCACCGAGTTTATTCATATGTTGATTTTTTTCCCTATATTTCATATTTCTACTTTCATTTCACTCCAGTTAAAGGTGCACAATTATCTTTGTTGCAAAGCTACATAACCCCCCCTCTGTAAAGCTTGATATTCTCTTTAATATTCATGTTCTTCATTCCTTTCCAAATCGCCAGTTCATCCATACATATAAAACAGTTCATGATTTCATGTAAACTTCATTTCACTTGCTTGATAGTGTCTTTTTTCCTTGTATATGGCTACTGTTTTCTTATTAAACTTTTGGCCTTTTTGATATCCGTATGTTTGTATAATGATATCTCACGAAGATTTAAATCAAACTGATTTTCTTCACTATTGTGAGATGCAGTATTTAGATAGGGAAGGAATAACCTTTTGTTGCCGAACAACTTACGATGACAATGCTATCACTAATGCTGTGGAGATCTATGACAGTATGAGGTAATTCCTATCCTTCGGTGGTCTTATGTATGGATATTTTTTTTAACGTTTCTGAGCTGATACAAGTTTCAAATTTCCTAGTGGTGCTGTTCATTTCATGGCATCGAACAATGATTGTGGAGTTCGAGATTTTGACATGGAGAGGTTCCAGTTGTCGAAGCACTTCCGTTTTGATTGGCCGGTGAATGTAAGATATGTTATTCTACTGAAATTATTATGACCGAGAAATCTTGTTGTCACAAGTTACTGGCAACAATGCCAGATAGAAAGGACTGATAGAGTGGTCAATTGAGCATTTCCATTATTTTTTCTTTTGAATTTTGTGAAGAGATGTGTGAAGCCTCAATGAAATTATTAAGCTCAGGCCTTTCTTTAATTATTGCAGTCATTCGATTGCCATTTTTACCTGTATATTACTTTGCTTTTTGGCTCCTTTCAAGTCTAAGAATTTTGGGTTTTCCTTTGTCATGAGTCATGACTTCTCTGTATTCTTTATTGTTTTTAGCATACAGCACTTAGTCCAGATGGGAAGCTTCTTGTCATAGTGGGAGATAGCGCGGAAGGATTGCTTTTAGATGCCCACACTGGAAAGGTAATTTATATCACTTCTAATCATCTTTGCCGAGTTTTAAAAAAATGCTGGATGAAGTCATAATACAAATGTGGTAGTAAAGGCTCCCCACCTGATTTCAACCTACGGCAACGTGAGAATTGGTGGCTTGACAATAAATTCCTTGATAACGTCGTGCCTGATTTTGGTTTCTCAGTTGAAAAGTTCCATATTTTATTTGGGAAAAATGGCTTAGAATGTGTGATAACTAGAGTTATGTGCTAACTTGCTTAAGCAGTATTTCAGACGAACATTCTTTATTATCGTAAATGTGATGTGTAGAGCTGAGTAAAATCTTTTAGTTTGTTCATTTATTATCTCACTGTGTCAAAATTTTTAATGTTATTTAAGGTTTTAATTTATTTTTTATCATATTCTATTCACAATCAAGTTCTAATTGAGCCTAACTATATATATTTGAAATCCTTATACTTCATTTCAAAGAAATAAATTATTTACCTGTTGAACATTTTATAGCTGTTGATGAGCTTTTGAATCACGCGAATCATTAAATAAGCTCTTAATGTTCACTAACAAAGTGGTAAAATATTCGATCTTGCGTATTTATGCTTCCAAAATCTTTTTCTAAGATGGTTCGCTCATATCAATAAAATATATAAATGAGTTTTTAAAATGAAGAAATATGGAATTGTTTATTAATTGCATTAGTTCTCTTACACCTAAACACCCGTTTTTCAAGAGCGTTAGTGCTCTTAACCTCTAAATGCTTGGTTTTCATCTTCCAGACCATCCATGAACTGCATGGCCATGTGGACTACTCGTTCGCTTCAGCATGGCACCCCGATGGTTCCGTCTTCGCGACAGGCAATCAGGACAAAACATGCAGGCTATGGGACGTGCGCAACCTCTCTACCTCTGTTGCCGTTTTCCGAGGCAACCTTGGAGCCATAAGATCAATCCGCTTCAGCGCCGATGGTCAATTCATGGCCATAGCAGAGCCGGCAGATTTCGTACATATTTTTGATGTGGCAAGTGATTATAGCAAGCGCCAAGAGCTTGATTTCTTTGGAGAAATCTCTGGTATGTCATTTAGCCCAGACACTGAGTCTCTCTTTGTCGGTATATGGGATCGCACTTATGGCAGCCTCCTTCAATATAATCGTCGTCACAACTATTCATATCTTGATTCCTTTTTTTGAGCTGAAATTTTGCTGCGGCACCTTCGAAGTTTGCTGTTGCCGAATCATCCTAGACTTGTCTTCTTTCTCTGTTTTAGAAGCAGTACAGGTCATATATATATATATATATTAGTTCAGGTTTAGGGGTGCATTGGTCAATGATAACTAGAAAATCACCTCTGCCTCCTCAATAATGTTGTAACTCTGCTGAAATGTATAAAGCAATGTTGTACAGTTCTTAGAGAGTGCCATTAAGGTAGAAATGAAGCTTCATTGTAGATTGCTTAGGTACTTTCAATTCTCTTGCAAGCTTACAGTTTTAGTTGCGGTATTTTCTAACTCGTAATATTTATTTTTTACAATAAATGAATCTTTCTTTGATAGTTCTGTCTTTTGAATGACTTCTTTTCAATTGCAAGTCAATCTCTCAAAAGATTCCTGCTATTGCTGCATTAATTCATGGAGTTACTGTTTTGTTGTGCATCAGTTGATATTAAACCATAATTTCATTCAGGGGTTGTCGTTATGTTATTTTGGAGAATTCAACGATAATATTCTTAATTTTATGAACTTTTTTAGTAGGTATTAGGATATTTTATGGCTTGGTATGTTCCATAATTTTTTTCCTCTTATACTGATATCGCTTTTCTCTCCTAAGCAATGCCTTGAAGGCACTTAAGAATCTTGGCATGGGAATAAGAAATACTTGGTCCTTATTTGTAAGTTTAATTTTTTTAATTAAAATGAGTTTAACTATCAGTTTATCGAATTTAATTTTGATTTCTCTGAAGATTTGAGCCAATGGCTAGATGTGTTTTTTGTGTAATTTGCGAGTTCATAGGTTTTGATTGCTTTTATTATGGTTGAGGAATTTTTTAGAGCAATTTTTTTCACTCATGTGAGTAAAATGTTATTAAATTATGAGTATTAGGCTTAGTTATGCCTTGAATCGGTGAAAAATGTCAATATAAAAATAGTAAATGTGTGCCCTAATTAAGAATTAATTTTTTTAGGTTGTATCGGACTCATTCGGTGTTGAAATTTAGTGTGCTTGATATTGTTGAAAAGTTAATGAAATTTTTTACAACTTTTATGTGGACAACCTTTGACGAATTTTGACTGGGTAATTGTAATTTTTGCGTATGCTCGAATTTTTCACAGTATAAAATTAATGAATTTGACGCAACCCCACTTTTTAGGTTGTATTAGACTCATATGATGTCAAAATTTAGCTTGTTTGGTATCATTGGAAAGTTGATGAAATTTTCTACAACTTTCATGTTAACCTTCGATGAATCTCGCCCGGCAAGTCACAGTTTTTGCGTTTGCTTGGATTTTCAGTGTGCAAAACTAAAAACTTTGAGATAGCTCCACTATTTTGTCAGATCTAATTCATCCGAATTTAAGCGTGTTTAGTATTGTTAGAAAGAATGAAATTTTCTGAATTTTCACGTCGAAACTCTGAATCTAAAAGTCAGCTTTTTTGCGTTACTCGATTTTCATTGGACAAAATTGAAAATTTTGAGATAGCCCCACATTTTGGTTGTATCGGACTCATTCGATGTCGGAATTTAACGTTCTTGGTATTGTTGGAAAGCTAATGAAATTTTCTATAACTTTGATAATGACAACCTTCGACGAATTTCGTTAGGCAAGCTGCAATTTTTTTGCATTTGCTCGGATTATCAGAATGCAAAACTGAAAATTTTGATGCAACCTCACTTTTTGGTCATCAAACTCATCCATTGTAATCGAAGCTTGGTATCGGAAAATAATAAATTTTTTATAACTTTTATGTTGACAACCATTGATGAATCTCATTCGACAAGTTATAATTTTTGCATTTGCTTATAAGATCCCAAGGTTGATGAATAGAGTGCAAGTTATTAAGTTTAGATTCCCATTGGTTAAAGCCGAGCGATCACTTTTGTGAATCATCTAAAGGATGACATTCGTAAGACAGTGAGTTTTTCAACTTCGAAGAGGATTCATCATATTATTGGATTGTGTTTCTCTCTGATATGTTTAATATGTAGAATTATTGAAAAGTTATAGTATGTGTTTACACCTGTTATAAAGGCATGTTAATCATGGTTAATGAACTTGAATTTTGTTATATTTTTCATTATTGTAATACCCCTTTTTACTCAAACAGGGTATCAAGCATAGTTGTAGCTATAATTCTTGATATAAACAATAAGACTAAGGATATGCCTTTTTTTTGTTTGACATGAAAGATGCGTAAACATTTTTTTGTGGTGGAAGAGCTAACTTGTGATAAGGACATATGCTTATGGAAAAAAATAATTTGAGTATACAACAATAATTATTTAAAAGAAATAAATATTAACCAACATCAAATAATAAACAAATAATAACCATATAACAGTGAATCAAAGTGAATAACTCTAATACAAAGTACCACTATAATTAAATGATATCAACTGTCTATAAAAGATAATAGTAAATATGACTATCATTGATGATGTTTACGTGGTGAAATCGCATCACTATCGGGAGTGTAATGGGTTGGTGGTCGTCGTGATCAGTCTCGTAGATGATGTTCTTGATGTTGTTCCTCTTCTTCAACCTGCTCGACAGGTTGTGAGTAACACAGATGCATAACACCAGGTACATCAATTGAAGCCTGCGTAGGGAGCGTGAAATTGTGGTACACTCTTTACGGGGATATCATATGGAATGACGGAGGATCATATCTGGGAGAGACTGGTGCCTACTATCGGTGTAATTGAGTCCACATAGCTTCTTAATATGAATACTGTGGCGACTCTGTGAATATATATATATATATATATAGAGGGCCCGACCACTAACGTAGAAGATGGACCATCATCCATCATCGACCCATCTAGTTGTACTGACGATGAAGTATCTGGAATGTTGGTGCCTCTATACCTACTATCAGAGATATGTATATTGCGCTGCAACTCCTTGCATAACTCCTTGTACTGGTTGATGGATTGTTGAAATTTTGTATCATCATATTTCCCAAAATAACCTTTGGAATATATCCTCAGTATTCAAGATGTGCTCACGTTGCGTTGAAAGAAAGTTAGTTAGGATCGGATCATTATATAAGGGAATAATTTTTAGGTCAAAATAGGGTTATCATTAAGCTTCCGACGCCGAGTAATAAGTGTCCTAGGAAAATTATCTGCCTTGATGTAGAGTGGCAAGACCGATACCATCTCATATATCGGTTGATCGTCAGCTCAATATTCTGTTGGGATGAATTTACCACCACAACAAAATCACGTCTGTTTTCCCATTGTGCAATGTACGTCTGGTGGTAATCGATCATAGCAACAATTTATAACATTTCCCAGCAGACATGAGGCAACACAAAATATTTCCTAGCAATAATTTATAACATATAATAACAAAAGTGATTACAACAAACAAAAAAAAGGAGAACACACCAGACAATAATAAGTAGCACATCACAGACCCACAATAACTCCTACAAGTACAACCAGTAATAGTGCAATAGATTATACACAATTAACAACAGCCTATAATACATTATAATAGGCAGTACAAGTTTTCTAAATAAGAACACCCTGATCTAGATTAAATTATGTGGTGTCGATTCTGAGGACATGTTGCTTAGTTGTGCCCAACATTCTTGTATATACTACAAATCCTGTTACTCCTTGTATTACTCTCATCCATTATATTTTTGATTTTACTTGTTCTAGGTCGACCAACATTTCTTATAATATTTTGTGGAAGATACTCTAACACAATACTATTGATTATATGTTCAGACCACTCATTACGATCAGGGATGATATAGAATTCCTGCTGATAGGTGTTATGGTAAAAGTCTAAGGTGTAGTAGGCAGAGACATATTGAACGTGACGAAGATGTCATTGTCTCAACACAAATTACATGGGGGCAGGAAATGTGATAGGTTTGAGGATGTCTACATGTACACATGCAGTTTTGATTTTGTAACAGCTCAATCTTAAATGTTCTGCTAGACATATCAAAAATTTGATACTCATTAATGTTAATCCTTATTGGCTTCGGAAATATCCTTGCCTCGCGTTCATTACTCTGTAGAGTACTCTTGACGCATGGAGAAAATATGGAGTCATGCTGGTTGGCTAGATCTGTGCTGTCTCAAGCCGTTTCATGAAAAGGGAGACAATGTTATAATATATTGCAGTAATTAGTGCTTGAATAGGAAAGCCACGTGCCCGCTTCAGGACACCATTAAAATATTCAAATGCATTTGTGGTCATCGTGTTATATCTGTAGCCACTATCATGAGTTAAAGATCATCGTTACACATCCCTTAAAACTAGCCAATCGTAAGCTTCATATTCTTTTTTGAAAATACGAATATCATCAATATTACATGCAACATACATTTTATGGTATATGAACTCAACGTCTCTTATACCCATTTGCCAAACAGCTTTTTTGAAATTCTCCCTCAAATGTCAATGGCAGAAATAATGCGCAACCCAAGAAAATATTTCGCTACAGTCACGAACAAGACCTACGTGCCTATCAGATATGAGGCACATATCACCTCTTATAGAGACCAATGAGATTAAGTCATAGAGTGTCCGTAGAAATCAAACCCATGACTCAATACATTCAGATTCAGCTACTGCAAAGGCCAGTGAAATTAAACTGTTATTGACATCAAGCCTAACTACGTTAAGAAGAGTCCTCCTATACTTAGGAGAAATGTCACATCAAGATATAAAACCGGACGACAATACTACCAATCGAATGACTGTAAAAATTCATTAGATCGATTTGATTCTCCGAGTATCGATATTGATCGACATAATCAACATACATCGCCCATAAACTTATCTAATGATCGATATGTCACATCAAGATATAAAACCGGACGACAATACTACCAACCTGTAATTGAAGGCTCGAATGACCAGAAAATTCATTAGAATCGATTTGATTCTGTCGAGTATACATAGTATATTGATCCTGACATAACTGAACATACATCGCCCATAAACTTATCTAATGATCGATATGATTCCTCCAAACTGTCGAAAATAACCTTGATTGTCTTACGACGCACATCCCAAGCCTTCATAAAAGACACTCTTATATTAAATTTAGACTTCATACGGCCTATAATTTCTCTGGGCTTTAAATCTAGTTGACGTCTAACTATAGGTTGAATAAAATAACTGATAAACTGTGATGTATATTATCTATGTCCAACATTCAAGATAATAACTATAAGTATGGGTGAACATCACAATCCTTCATGCATCAATCTCTACTTGCATGTAATCACCACATACAAGGTAGTTACATGATACATACATGCACTGCATAATGAATGCCTTATTTGAAGCATATATCACAAACTCAATATTATTTAGGATGGACCATCCTAGAAGAGTGAACTGAAGCTGCTTCTTATTATGAAAGCACGTACCTTCTAATAATTCATCTAGAATACAATTTTTTTATTCGAAACTTGATTCATCTGATGACCTATCAAATATGAGCTCATCATCCCATTCCCTAGCTGTTTGAGTACTACGCATGTGCTCATTGTTAGATAATAAATTCTCTTCAATATGACTTATTCTGATTGAGTAGTTTCTAATAAGGTCTCCGGCTCTAAAACATGGCTCTATGACCCTTAAAGTAGGCCTCTCGGCATTACTATCATCATCGTCATTAGTATCACTGCTTGTTGTACTAGGTATAGTTTCATATCCCTCATCTTCAGAAGACAATGAATTGATGTAATCACTTTGAGGCTCACCCATAAAATCAGAACTTGTCCCTATAAAATAAGCATATTCTGTTCGTGCTGAGTCATATGCTTTGACTTGAGTAGTTAATTGCGAAGTTGGTGTAATGTACTCAGTCCTAACTGGAGCTCTCTGACACTCCTAAGTATTATCTACTTCTCTTTCTTCGTATGTTATTTCTTCAACTTCAATATAAATAATTATAAGTTGAACACATGCTGTATTGATTATAGACTCACAGACTTCATCATCAGTAATGTGAGTTGCAATAAAATCCAGCACCCATAGGAAACTGTCTTGTAAGACTTGCGCGAAATTTTGCTGGATCAAATTTCAACGACCTCATAATTCGCTTCTGTAAGTCTGTGAAATTAATCCGCCGTGGGATCTGTATATGACAATTTTCCCAACAGTATAAGTTGGAATAAAATCTTCACTCACAATGAGTTCACCGCCATAATATAAAACTATGTAGATAGTATCTGAACTCATTTTTAACTCATACCAGCACGATACAAAACATTCTTTATCTCACCTGGTTAAAGAAAAAAAATTAATTAAAGGGAATGTACACTTTGTGCATTTGACTAGAAAAAGTAGTTTAAGTGAAGTGTTAGAATTACTGTATATTTAAATCAACACTTATTATATGCAAATTCTTAAACAGAACATAATCTAAATGACACATGAAATTGATATAAAGATTATTAGATAGAACATACCCTAAATTCAATAAATTGATCTTGCAAATCCTATATCAATATTAAGACTAAACTAAAGTTACATGTCCAATAAGAATAATCATAACCTTTAAATAATAATGTTTTAACCTAAATCCTAAATCTAATATGCATTTCTAAAATACACAAATCTAATGAAATAAAGGTACCAAAATAATAATCTATCTTAAAACTAAAAAAAAGTAAGCATATCATACAAAATAAAATCATATATAACAAGATTTAACAGAAAAATATATTTAGGTTTCAAAATTCCTAAATAGGTGGCCACAAAGGGAAGCAGCTGTCTCCAGCGGCGGCGGCGGTGATTCTTAAACAGAACATACTCTAAACTCAATAAATTAACCTTGTGAACCTCACATCAATATTTCTACTAAACTAAAGTTACATGTCCAATAAGAATAAGTATAACCTCCAAATAATAATATTTCAACCTAAATCTTAAATCTAATATGCATTTCAAAAATACACAAGATCTAATAAAATAAAGTTACCAAAATAACAATTTACTTTAAAACTAAAAATAAATAAGCATATCATATAAAATTAAACCTTATATAACAAGATTTAACAAAAAAAATACATTTAGGTTTTAAAATACCTAAATCGACGACCAAAAAATAAAGGAAGATGGTTGTCTCCTCACGCTTCAAAAAGGTCGTCCGAAATGGGGTCAAAGCCGAGCAGCAAAATGGGAGAATAATGGGAGGAACCTGTCGGTTTCAGCCGAAAATTGAACAGGGCCTAAAATTAAATTTTTTAATGCCTAATTAACTAAATTAATTCTTAATTTGGCCTAATTTAAAAAATTAGCCAAGTGGTGTGTACATATTTTCTCAAGCGTTTTTTTTTTAATGTGTTTGATTATTGTTGTCTTATTTAATTTTGATACCCCATTAGTCATGTAGCTTCTGATAGAAAATGTGTGTTCTCTGTATTGATATTATATATTATAGTGCAACAGAGACTGCAAAAAAAATAAAATATTGTAAGATTCTAGAAAAATTATTAAGCCAATTGATGAGACTAATTGATATGTGGTGATGGTGAGAGGATATAGGTCTGAGAATGTATTCTTTGCAAGTGATGGTGTCTTTGGAACAGTGGAAGTGAACGAACATTTGGTGTACTTAAGAGCTTGCATGTGTTAGGTTTTATTGTGATTTGTATAGTGGTTGGGAGCTGTAGATGTGGGGCATTAGGGCTTTGGTTGTTGATTGTGGAGCCTTGGTCTAGAGGCATAGAAGAACCAAGGAAGCGTTTATAAGGGGCAAAGAGAATTATTATTATTTTTTTTTTAATTTTTAAGGTAATAAAATTTCATTATTAGTGAGTAAAATTATTACATGAACAAACATTTATAAAGAATTACTTGCAAAAAATAAAGATATAAAATATACAATAACAACAATAGTAAGCTTTTATCTAATTACATGGGGTTGGTTGTATGTATCCTTTTTCTCCAATGTGTTAGTCTCATATTGTCATTTAGTTATAATAAAATAAGATTATTTTTATACTTCTTAAACAAGTCTTGTTAAGTCTACCTCTATTTTTTTTAACATAGGTCAAATTGAATATATCTATTTTCATAATCGGTTCATCAAATGACTGATCTTTTATGTGATCAAACTATTTAAGGCAACTCTTTCTAATCTTATTTGTCACTAAAGCTAGTCCAACCTTTTTATGTATATATTTATTTCTCATTTTATTTCTATGTTTAAAAACACTCATTCACTTGAGCATCTTCATCTCTACAACACTTAATTTTATGCTTCTCTTTTACTGGACAACATTCTCTGTCATAAAGCATTATAGGCCTCACCACCATATTATAAAATTTTGCCTTAAGCAAAACCTTTTTAGCACACAATAAGCCTAAAAGCATTCTTCCACTTCAACCATCCAACTTGAATTTTACTAATAACATCTTCATCTATTTTACTATGAACAATAGACCCAATAATTCTAAAATGTTCACTCTTTTTAATGACTTGATCACCCATTGTCACAACCTTGGCAGTAGATCTTCTACAATTAAAATCATATTGCATGTATTCAATTTTAATTCTACTAAAAATAAAGCCTTTAGACTCTAAGGTTGACCTCCATATTTCAAGTTTTTCTTGAACTCTCTCTTTAGTCTTCCCAACAAGAAGAATATCATCAACAAAAAGCATTCACTAAGGTACATCTACTTGTAAATGTTAGTAAGAGCATTTATAATTAAAGCAAAAATATATGGGTGTAAAGCCAATCCTTGATGTAATCCAATTGAAATAGGAAAATACTTGATTAATTCTCTCTATGTTTGAACACAAGTAACAATTTCGATATACATATTATAAATGACTTAAATGTAAGCAATATTAACTCCTTTTTTCTAGAACAAAACACTTCTCTTGAAATTTTATCATATATTTTATCTAAATCAATCATATGTAAAACCTCCTTACTCTTTCTATACTTTTTTTTCCAACAAAGGTATAACATCTATAGTAGATTTACCCGACATAAATCCAAACTGATTTTGAGAATCTTTTGTATCACATCATAACCTATGTTCAATTATTCTCTCTTATAATTTTAATGTATTCCATATTAACTTAGTTTCTCTATAACTTGCAAACTATTATGTATCACCTTTATCCATAAAAATAGAAATCGATAGACTTTTTCTTCACTCATATGTCATCTTTTTAGTATTTAAAATAATATTAAGAATATTAGTAAGCTAAGAAATTCTTTGATCTTATAAGCATTTCTACATTTCTATTAAAATATCATTAGGTCCCACGGTTTTTCCACACTTCATTTTTTTTAAATATCTCCAATATTAGTTTTACTAATATGATGATAAAAAAGTCTTTATATTTATTTATTATACTAGCATTTAAAGTCAATTATATTCTCACAATTTTTATTGAAAAGTTAATCAAAATATCTCATCCATTTATGTTGAATATCCTCATCTAAGAAAAATAATTTATGATCTTCATTCTTATTACATTGCACTTAAACTAAATCTTTTCTTCTCCCATATCTTTGCTTAGTTAACTTATACAAACATATTTCGCTTTCTTTAGTATCCAATATATTATATAAATTACTAAATACTAAATTCTTTACATCACATATTACTTCATCAAACTCCTTACAAGCTATTCTATATCTTTGTTCTCCAAACATTTACATTTAAATCAATTTTTACAACATATTTTTTATTTTTTTTATTTTTTCTTGCACATTTTGACTCCACCTTTAACTATTTTTACTAATAGGAGCTCTTTCTTTTGATTCTCCACAAATTTTTATAACTTGCTTAATATCACATACAACTTTCTTTCACATACTATTAGCTTCCTCATGGGCATCCAAAATCTTAAGATCTTATAGTTTATTCTTAAAAACATTTTTTTAGTATTTGTTAAGTGTTGCAGACATGAGGGCGCTCAGCTAAATGAGTGGCTTTACTCTTAGAGGTAAAATGTGAAATTAATATATTTCTCAGAAGGTTGAAGTAGCTCCAGTGGCAAATAAGATTAGAGAGAAATACCTTAGATGGTTTGGTCACAAAAATGCTGGTCATGCAATGACTTAGTTTGGAGAGTAGATGTATTAGATTCACGTTATGTCAAGAAATGCAGAGGTAGACATAAAAAGACTTAGTTAGGATCTATAAAACGTGACCTTAGTTTATTAAAATTAAATGAGAATTTGACACTAAATAGGGCACAATAGAGAAGAATGATTCATGTAGTCGGCCTCACATAATGGGATAAAGGCTTGTTGTTGTTATTATTGTTGTGTTTTTTAAATAACGTCATTTAATCCTAGGATAATGTTTCAATTTATTTTTTATCTTTTAACTTTTTTTCTTAAAAATTAAAATTAGTAGTCAATATTGGATACTTAAACTTTCAATTAGAATGATTTTATAATCTTTATAATTAAAACGATCTATTTTCCTTATAAGAAAATAATCAATTTATATTTTATTAAGTTTATTATTATAAGTTATAATATGCTCTTCTCTTTTTTTTAAAAAAATAATAAAATAAAATATTAGCAATTATGAAATCATAAGCTAAAGTAAAATCGAATATGGTCCTACCTTCTTCGATAGTTACTTCATACCCATAGCTACCATGAATGTTTTTAAAATCTTCTACTATTCTATCAACATATCTATTTAAATCTCCTCCAATAAATAATCTTTTTTCAAGAGGTATCATATATATTAATTCTTCCATGTTATTCTAAATTTTTTAGCATACATTCAAATTTACTTAGGGGTGTAAATACTTGTAATCTATGATGCACAAATATGGACATAATACGTACACCACACACAAAGAGCTTCTATTTTTAAAAATATGAGATACGGGCACACGTTGGACACGGTATTATAATAATTATTAAGAATAATATATATAAAAATTAAATAAATAAAATAATAAAATAAATAAATAATAAGTCATGTAATTAAAATTTTTAAATAAATTACTTAAGTAATATATATATATATATAACCTAAATAATTTATTTTATTATACTTTAATAATCTTAATGAATAAAATTTTTTATCTATTTATAAATTTAATTATAATTTTTCATAATTTTAATTATTTATAATAATAAATATATCTTATTATTCTTTTTTAGCTCAAATCTCATTCTTTAAATTTTCAAAACTCTCTACAATAATTTAAAATATAAAAAAATATATTTAAAATAATTTTTATATATTTTTAATTCAATTATTTAGGACACACGTGTTCCTATAATTTTTTAATATTATTTTAATCGGACACCGCTTCTCAGAATTCAACACGTCGAGAGGTATTAATCGCACATATTATTTTTAAAGTGTGCCGCATCGAGCTTGTAATATTAATAATATTATCATCAACAATAATCTTTAAAGCTTTAATTATATCTTTCAAATCTTATTTATTATAAACTGTATATCATTTCTTATATGACTCTTACTTGAATATCAAATTTTAAAAGCTAAATTATTAATCTCCTTGGCTATCTCTCCAAATCATTGGTTTCTTGAAGACAAATATATTTATTTTTCTATGAAACATAATATCTATTAATTCTATTAATTTATCTATAAGAATATCTACATTGTAAGTTCATGCCTTAATTCTAGTTTCATGAATTAGCTTCTTGGTTTGCATCTATCCGTAAACCTCATTTATTTAATACTGTACCTGGGAGTTGGTACAACAACCTTTGGCATTCTAAAAATATAATATATATTGGATCAAATTTACTTAAATTTAAGAGTACTATCAATCTAAGATAAGAAAGTAGATCCAGCTTTAGAAATCTAATTTGTTAATATTGATGAAGTTTGCAAGATAAATCTAGCTTTACATCTAAAAAATTTAGGAGAATAAAAATAATACTTTTTTATTCATTCTTCTTTGAAAAGAAAAATGCAAGTTGAAATATTTTGTACACTAATTTAGAGAGATTTATAATAGATTCTTGAGACTTAGCAAAAAGATTATTAATAAATAATCTTTACATTAGAACAATTATGGATAGCATTGTGGAGTATAATAGTAATGATGTAATGAGATAATAGAGTAGCAATAACTAAGAGGGAGTATTAATAAATTGATAAATAGTTTTCTTAGATATGGCTTTTGAAATATCACTAGGCTTGAAAATCATATTTGATGCTACTATATGTGGGGGAATAAGATGTATATTGATGTCCAACAAACTAATAATAACTAGGGAAGACACATACAAAAAAAAGACAAGTTTAGAGAAGTTTACAGATAATAAGAGTATTCTAAGGGAAAGACTGAATGAGCATTTACTAGTAAATTAGTAGAATTAATTTCATCATTTATATAAATCTTTCATGTCCACACTTTGATTGAAGGAACTACCCCTAATAATTGATATCCATAGAAGAGGATTTTGTCAAACTCAAATGAGTCTTGAACTAATCAACATAATTATGACAAAATCTTACAAGACTGATAATATGTAGGCAAACTTTTAAATTCTATTTTTTTGTTAATAACCATATGAAGAAGTGTTGATTCATATCCTTCTTATCAAAGGGATATAAATGGTTATTTAAACTATAATATGGCTACAAATAATCAAGATTATTTGAAATTAATAACATCCACTTATATTATTTTTATAAGAATTAATCCAGTTGAGCATAATGAAGATTGTTTAATGCAGTGGACATGAAGATGATAAAAAATAATCAGTACAAGTGTAATAAGACGGCCCTCAAAAATATCAAATATAGGGATCACTTCAACATAAACATTGATAATAATAATGTGGTATGAGTGATGAAGGAAAAGTATCAACTTATGTGCTTTCAAAGATAGTTTGATAACAAAGTGGTGATTATCAAGAAGTATGATAGACAATCATTAAATATACTTCAAACATGAAAATACAAACTATCTCTAAACTTGATCAACCAAAGATAAATTTATCAATCAATGTGTAAAAAAATGATATTGTTTGATAAAAACTATCATTCTAAGAAATAATGAGAGAATGTTTACTATGAAAGATAATGAGTGGCTTGTGTATAATAAACTATAAGCCATATTAAAAGAATAAATGGGAAGTGACAAGTAGACTCACAAGTAAAGAACCATTTACCTAATGACATTAGTAAAAGAAAGAAGTAAGTAGTATGCTTAGAAGGTGGAGTATCTTTGATTATTGTAAATTATAGGAGCTTATTGATCAATGATATCTATGGGAGCCTCAATGTTGATGCTAAAAAAAAATCTAATATAGAGGTTCAAAGAGCAATCCATGGGAAACAAAATAAAAGTTGAACTCTACATAAGAATATGGAGATGGGCTTCCATCAAACGCATCAATGGAACCTGATATGAATTGTCACCTAAATTCATACTAAAAAAAAAAATGGAAAGTGAGGGCCTACAAGAGGAATGATTGAGAATGAAGATTTATCCATATAATGGTGATGAACCAATGATAGTTGGGTGTGATTTCTATGGGCATCAATGAGTAAGCATGACTTATTGTTAGTAGTAGTGAGCACATTAAGAGGGTTGAAGATCAAGCTATATCTTGACATAAGCAGGTGCCCCCTATAAGCGAAGGATAATTGTGAGCATATTGCACTTGCATGTGTTTGATACCTAAGAGATGGGATGCTTGTGAGAATAGCACACTAGCAAGCAATTAAAATTATGAGTATAAGCATGGGAAAGTCGGGGACACCAATAAGGAGATGCTTATGAGGTGATTATCATGGTTTGCCAAAGTTCATTTGCTAAGTAGTTGGGATTAAGGACTAGATGTAGAAATAAAATCAAGAATAATCTTGAATTATGCTTGTGTAAAGGATGACTGACAACTATTTGAATGGACTAAAGTTGCTTTGGGACTATAACAAAGTAGAGGGAGGCAACTATGATTAGGATCAAAACAAATAGTGAAGAGAGAAAATAAAAAAATGATAATTAAGCAACTCACCTAATTATCAAGAATTTTCCAATTTACAACTAAGTAAAGAGAAACTTTATTCATATGATTCATGTTTAAGGAGAGACTATAATATGTATTTAAAAAGCAAAATAAAGAAAATTTTATAAAATAACCAAGAGAGGGCTAACTATGATAAATAAAGAAAGTGAGGGGTTTTCAATCAATTATAATCTTATTAATTCTCCTTAGTGATTAGTCATATACTTCTAGAGAAAATTTTGTATTGAATTCCATCACAAGTTGTTTATATTAGTAGCAAAAGGCGCTAACCAATCTATTTTGGAACTTAGAGTGTTAATTTGTGGCACATATAGAATATCAATCCATGAAGGACCAATTAAGCATTGATTTGAATTTTATGAAGGCTAATGATAATGTTGATCTTCAATCTTGATGTAGTACTTTAATATGGGATCTGATTTCAAGTATGTGTACTTATTTTGGTGATGCTTCAGCCATACCACAAGAAAATATTCTCCATAAAATTAAAAGTTAATATAATTACCTACAAGATCAAGTGCAAGCTTCTCCATAACAATTTTGTCCATTCATGTGTCTTTAGAAGGAGAATGAACTAAGAACATGCATAGAGTGTTTGTAGCTATTGTTATATGAAATAATGCCTTCAGCTTTTCAAAAATTTTGGTGAAAAGAACCTATAATGGTTGATCTTTGCCTTCTATAATTAGACAATAAGTTTCTTCGCTTTATAATTTTATAATATGTCAAAAATCTTCTACATTAGCATATTACTGGTAAGCATGTTAGGAGATAACTAAAAAAATAAGCATGTAGTCCAAATTTCTTAAGTATCCCTCATATGCAAATATTTTTTTTTTACTTTAGTGATTATATAACATTTGTGATGAATATAAATTATAATATAATCACCATCATTATGTTACCATGATGAAAGCTTTGGATTAATAAATTTGGCATAATTTATCAATACTCATTTACAAATGAAGACTATGACAATCATTTACAAATGTAAATAATACATTATAAAATGATAGATCAATAGGACTCTTGATACTATAATCACATTATCTCAAATTATTTGTTAATTTATAAGTAATGCTGATATATGCAAACTCAATATGTTTAAATATTAAGCATCTTCAAAGATTACATAAGGTTTTTCTAACATTCTTAGTTTGTTATCTATTTGTGGATGAAAGTAGATACAAGTTTCAATTAAATTTATTAAAATTTTCAATGATTTTTCAAAACTTTGAGACAAACATGATAACTTATAAGATATAATAGTAAATGATAAATCATGTAGTTTAATAATTTTTACTAAAAAAATTCTTATAATGTGGGAAGCATTATGTGTTTTGAGAAAGGAAGAGAATGATCCATTTTTTAAATCTACTAATCAGAATAAAAATAATATCATGTTTTTAAAATTCGTATACAACCTAAGATAAAATTCATAGCTGGGCCTTCTTAAGGCCTTTAAGAGACAAGTAATACAACATAGTTTGCCATTTTATAAATAAAATTATGCAAAGTAAACCTTTCAATTTCCATTTTTAGGTTAATTAGAATGCTAACTATTTTTCATCAAATTGATTATTTTTTTCCTTATAAGAATGGCCAACTATAGCACTATAATACAGTTAGCTAAAAAAATACTCTCTACAATGATGTAAACATGCTCTATCATTATTATTAAGGAGTTGGTAATAATTTGCAAATTTTATTTTTTTTATTAGTGCTTCTTTTGTACCCTATGACATTTTGATGCAAGTTCTCAAGTTCATATAGTGATCTCAATTATGGAGGCTTTGTTGTAAACATGCAAAATGCAAGTACTTTTCTCTTAAAAACATGCTTTATGTAATTGATAAATATAAAGTGGTATTAAAAATTATGACACTTCAAGCACTTGTTAAATAGCTCAATTCAACAAACATAGAAAAACATGTTTACCTTAGTGAATAAAAAACAAACAAGCCAATGTAAATAAAGTTCTTATGTAATTAAGTCACTATTTAAAATGGTGATTTTCAAATTAGAACTCAATCTAACTAACAAGAACTCACAAATGAAAGTAGATTTGGTAAGTTTTATGCTAAGGTTATGCAGGCTATTTATAGAGTTGATCTTCTTGGATGCTAAGCAAATGCCCACATAAATACCAAGTAGCATGCATTAATCTTATATTTATATACAAAGGATATCTAACACATACACAAAAATTTTAAAAATTAAGAGAAGTGCATAGCTAACTGTCATCCAAAGAACAACGTATTGATGCATACTGAATGAGATAGATTTCTTGGTTATTAAAGTCATTATGATCACCTTATTGAGTCTCTAAACTCCTCAAATGTTTTGGTAGAGCACTCCTCTTATATTCATATCTTCCTTACAATTTGATGTGTGATAGTGGTGGGAAGATCTTTATATAAGAAGGTACTCTTTGCTTGTGATGCTATTTGTGGATGAGGATGAGGCTTTTGGTAAAGTCATTATGATCACCTTATTGAGTCTCTAAACTCCTCAAATGTTTTGGTAGAGCACTCCTCTTATATTCATATCTTCCTTACAATTTGATGTGTGATAGTGGTGGGAAGATCTTTATATAAGAAGGTACTCTTTGCTTGTGATGCTATTTGTGGATGAGGATGAGGCTTTTGGTGAAGTCAATGGCTAGCATATGCTAAATTTTATGGGGGTCTTGTAAGAGGTTAAGAGCTATATATATATATATATATATATATATATATATATATATATATATATATATATATATATATATATATATATATATATATATATATATATATATATATATATATATATATAGTATTTTTTGACATGCTTATAGAAGGGGTGATGGCTTAAATTTGTGATTGTGGTGCCTTTTATAAGAGGTGTATAGGTTGATGAAGCCTTTGGAAATGAATGGAAACTTTATGGTGGAGTTAGGATTGAACTAAGATTTATATAGAGAAGATCGAGAACCTAAGAATAATCATAAATTATAGGGGTTTACTTTAAGGTTGTAGAGAAGAGAGGAAGGTAGATAGGTTTAGATTTAGAGTTAAGGCTGAAGTTGGATAAAATAATGAAAAAGTACTAAGATAATTAAGAAATTCACCACGTACTTTGAAGTATTTCTACCAAGCCTTCAACAAATAATAACCAAGTGTGGCTAACAATCATTATTGGTCCAGCTTAAGAAGGGACTATTTGAAAATTTGTATGGTCCCACTCGAAATAAATTAGATCTTTGTATATGAAAAATAAGTTTTAAGAATGTTGTCATTTTATTTTTACATTGAATTGAAACCTTTATTTTCTTAAGTTTTTTTTATTAAAAGTAATCATACAATTTGCAATTGATATTGATTTTTTATATTTATAAAAAAATTCTATTTAAAATTGTATTTTATAACTTCAAAAAAGTGTTGAAGATTAAAACTCAACCAAACCCTAGACAAAAACAAATTGAGGAAAAAAAATTCTTTCTAAGACAATAGCTGATTTCATTATTAGAGCATCAGATACAATGATCAGTAAGATTTAATAATTTTTTTTTTATTATATGTATTAAAGCTTATGTTCAATATTAATTTAAGAGTTATTTGGGATTATTTTTATTTTATATTTCCTAATTTTAATTTATATATATTTTAATTCAAAATAAATATATTTGACAGTGATAGATTTTGTTTTTTAACACTGAAAAACTATTTTGAATGTTATTTATTCTTTTAAAAGATAAAAAATACTTAAGAAAATAAATTAAACAACCATATTCGAATAGTAAGCTCCATCATCCTGTATAATAGAAGATTCTTCTCAAAAGAGTGTTGCATACTTTCTCATAAGTTGTTGATATATATATATTTTTCTTCTTCCAAAGAGCAAGTGAAGGAACTTTTCTTAGTCCAAACAAAGATAAAAGTCAACTTCTTAAAAGCATTGATTGCACATTTCACTCAAATCATTATCACTTTCATATCTTTAGATTGAATATCTCAACTTTGATTCATACTGTAAATTTTGGCATACTTTGTAAATTGATATTAAGAAGTCTTCGTCTAAGTAAAAGATATCGAAGATGACTTAAGTGAGACTACTTCACATATCACTTCATGAGTTTATGCTTGAGTGATAAATTAGAGTGGCATTGTTGATGAATCCACTTATCACAATGTCATTGTAGAACCATTATAGAGTGTAAGAGTGAGAGTGAGGAGTGATCTAAATTTGCCCATGAGATTTCTAGAGATTATGTTATTTTGACTCCTCATTTATGATATCATTTAACACATTTCTTGTTTGACATGTAAACTCAAGGCAATAAATTTCTCACATGTAAAAATGATAGATGATGGATTTTTATCCACCTCCATTGTCCTTGTGTTGCCAAAGTTTTACTTGCATAACCAAAAAAAGTAACCAAAATTTTCCCCTTAATCCCTTCCTAAAGTTCTTTGGAAAGAGCTCCAAAATTTTCCATTATTATTCTTCATGATGACATTTTAGTTTATGATGATCGCAATAAATATTAATCTATAATTACATGATTTGGAATTATTTTATGATGATTCATTCTTATATATATATTTCCTTTTTATTGGGCTTGGAAAAGCCTCCTCATTAGAGGATTCTCTCATTGATCTTCTTTTTTTAAATAGCCAAGACAATATAACTTGGCTTATGCTTTGAACGGGGAAGAGCCAATAGCCTAATGGTGATCTTCATGTTAGCATCTCCTTTATTGCAAGGCCAATGTCGATGGTTTGCTTTCTAAACTTTGTACTATACTCTTGCACATATTAGCCTTGTTTCTAATAAAGTTTATGCCTCTTCCTCCACTATCTTCTTCATACTTCTTTATAGTTGACTTTGTATTGTCTATTTAAGCAAGTAAAAGAGGCTGCTTGAAAAGTGCACCATAGAGATAATCATCCAATTTTTTTGCATTAACAGAAACATAGTACATTCCGATGCCAATTATAGCCTCCATTTTAAAAGGCTTTGGTCTTACCATTTCAAGTGATGGTGAAGGACTTTACTCTTCTTTATCTAATCCTTTAACTAACTCACGTCTAATACATTGCGTGCTGCTTCAATGATGATAATATTTTTGAAGACTAAAAAAATGCTCATTATGCTTTTATTCATAATCTTCCGATTGTTGTAGAAGCTATGTTGCCTATGATGGCGACAATATTATCAACATCGTCTTCTAAAAAATCACATGACTCATCAATCTCCCACTCAACCATTCTAATGTTGCAATAGTTGCATGAAATGTCATTCATCATTATTTGGAGATCAAACGATGTTTTCCATACTTGAATTTAAGGCTCCCCTATCACAATAATAGCCATGTTGGACATGCCTCATACATATGCGACAACACCCACAATTCTTTGAAGGTTGAATGACACTCAAGAATGCAACAAATAATGCACTCCAATCTATATTGTGCAAATTCTAAGTACTAAACTCTCATAACAAGATTTGGGAAATCTCTTTGGGTGCACAATTGGTTTAATCTATAAAGTTTCCCTCGTAAAATTTTATTTGTATGTGGAGTTTTCTTTTAATTACTTTCATTTTAGTCCAATTACACACTTTTCGAGTGTAAGGGGCTCGCAAACATGTTCGATTACAATTATATTTGTTGTAAAAGAATCTTAGGGAGGTATTTAAGCAAAATTTTTTATGAAGATAACATACATATATGTACATAAAGGGGTGGGTTAAAGTATCCAGCCATACCTCTAAGTGATACTTAGAAGTCTCAGCTATTTGAAGACATGATAACTAGGTGATAATAAAGTGAAACTGACCATTCCTCTAGATCGAACTCTCATATATATATATATATATATATGAGAGTCGATCTAAAGTAATGATTAGTTGAACACTATATGTATTGGTCTATGAAGGATAGAAATGGAAGAATAAAGAAATAATTTTTTTTTAAAAAAGAGAAACAATAAACACATAAAGAGAGAATTTTCATGACTGTAACAATCTGGACAAATTAAACAGTTCGAATTTTAATTAATGTGTCATCCAAAGTTTATATTCCATAATTAGATATTGAGGTGTTTTATGTTTGAAAAATAAGGCATAAACTTTGAGGCATTTTGATACATTAATATTAGAATCAATAAATTACACAAAGTAAGACGTATTATATTAACATAAAGTATGAAGTAATAAGTGACATATTAACATGCTAACATCAAATCTTAGAAAAGTTCTATTAAAATATCAAAAAGGAATACAACAAGTAAAAATAAGTTCAACGCAATAAATCTCTCTCTCCCACTCTCAAATCAAATAGGCCTAAGAAAGAAAAAATTACATAGTGTTGTAATTAAAGAGGATATAATGGAGACAGAGGACACGTGGTTCTCAAGGAGGAAGAATGTTTGGCAAGGAGAGAGCAGCACGACAGGAAATAGACAATAATGGCGATGGTGCTACAAAAAAAGAAAAGTGCTTGTTGAGTTGTGTGCATTGGTGCATGAGACTAAGTGAAGGAAATGAATCAAATAAAATAGAAAATAAAAAATAATAATAAAAATGATGTTTAAGTTTATAGATCTTTTTTATATGTACAATTTTCTTAAAAGCGATCAAAATCCTAAATATGAGGCTCACACCTCTTCATTTTTTAGGCGAGACTGAACTTTAGGTGCGCATCACAAATTGTAAGGTGTTAGTCTCAGATAAGGGGCAATGAGGTGTAAGCCACAACATGAAAATTTCTAAAAGGTGAAGTGGGCCTTAAGGTGTGCCTGATATTGCACATTTTTAAATAAGAATATCATCATCATTAGCCTTATCTCAACTATTTGGGGACAAAATTATGAATCCTTATCTTCTATTTGTTATTATTAAGAGTTTTCTAAAGCTTTAAGCAAATTCTTCGCTAACTACTTAAACAACTTTTAGCCATTTCTTCCTAATTCTCTAATAGTAATTTCATGAACTTGTTTAATGGAACTTTTTCTACCCATTATTGAATATGTTCAAATCATTTAAAGTCTATTTCAACCAATTTATATGCAATAGATATCACTTCAACCTTTTCTTTATTATAATCATGTTGACCCATAATATTATTTTTTTTAAAATGATAAAAAAAGCAACAAAAAAATATTGCTCCCGCTTGACTCTCATTTCCCTCTCGCTCAACCGATCCCGCCTCTGGTTCCGTATCCAAAAGCCGAAACCGTTCCCTCCAATATTCATCCAAAAACTAACGGCAAGTTACAAAGAAAACGCAGACAAAAAGCCCCGCTCTCGATTGCTTTCTAGTTCCGTTCCTCAGACTCCGCTTCCTGCCTTCGTTTTCTTCCCATTGTTTCACTCCACCTTTCCCTTTCTCTCGGCATACCTTTCCCAATTTCCTACTCCGATCATTCCCTTTGCCGCAGCTGAGAAAGAATTCCGTCATCAGGCGGATTCCTTTTGATTTCCAGCATCGTCCTCCTCCTTTCCCTTCCTCTCGGCATATCTCTCCCAATTTCCTACTCTGATCATTATCTTTGCCGCAGTCGAGAAAGAACTCCGTCATCAGGCGAGTTCCTCTCGATTTCCGACATCTTCCCTATCCTTTCCCTTCCACACAAATGACGACTGCCGAGAGGCAACTCCATAATCAGGTGGGTTACTCTTGATTTTCGTCATTTCCCTACTTATTCAATCCAAATAATCAACACTCCAATATCTCCTATTCAATCTCTGCTAGCTGAACTCATGCAAAATCATTAGTGTTGTTGATTGTTGATGTATGAAAATATGTGAAAAATATATGCATATATATATGTATTTCTTTATGTTTGAAGTTTCGTCATCGGTAACGAGATGAATTCCGTGTCGAAGACACCGCCGCTACACTCATCAGGGCATACCTGTATATTGTGCACACCAACCTATGCAGGGGAGGAGAACGATTGGAATGGTCGCTGCTCTTATCAAGGTCTCGAAAGAGAGCCTCTGTATTCGAAAGATTGGGTCATTCTGAGGCGCCAATCATGAAAAGAACCGTCACTGGCCAGAAAGTTTCAGTCATGCCTATGAATGTGACCATTCTGCCAGTTGAACCTTTTGATGTTGAAGATTTCTCATCTAGAGGAAAACTACGTAGAAGGCAGAAAAAAAGAAATGCTGAGCTGTGAGCTCATCAGCTCTCACATGAGTCATATATTACACAACCAACCTTATAACCAGAAGCAAGTATTTCTACCCCACAATAAATTTAAAAATTTTGAGATTATTGAAAATGAATAGCTCTACTGGTGATGTTAAGTAGTCTTTTTGGGTTCAACAGTAGTTAGCTCCAATCCTTCAAAAGAAATAACCTGAAACTTTATCTATTCGAGTACATAGAGTACTAAAAGTTGTAAAAGAAAAAGGTCTTATGAATAAAAGATATCAAATGTCAATTACCAAAGATGCCGAGAATGCTCAACTACGGAAGCTGCCATCAATGGTAGTAAGAGCTCAAGACTGTCCTAAGTAATTCCTAAATGGTGAGCATCGGGGCGTGACACCTGGATCGTATGTCCAGGAATTCATCACCGAAAGGTCCCTACAAAAAGAAAAATAAATATGGAGGTCGAATCCTCGAGAAGAAGTAGCGACGCAAAAGCTTCTTCATATGGAAGCAAACTAACCTAAAGACAACGGAGAAAGAGAAATGTCGAACTGTGTGCTCAACAGTCATTGATCAAGTAGAAAATTGTACAATCAGCTGTGGAACTAGAAGCGAGTGTTTCAACCCATAATATATTTGACAACCTAATATGGGTAAAGCGGAACAGCTCTACTGGTCAAATCAAACAGTCCTTCTAGACCCGACAATGTTAAGTTTCAGCTTCTCCAGTGAAAAAACTCGAAATTGTATATGCAAGAGTGCATCGGGACCTCAAAATTGCTAAAAGAAGAAATGACTTATGAAAAGAAAATATTAAGGTCATGTCATCAGGGAGGCTAGAGTTGCTCCTTCAAAGAGACCTCCTCCTACAACCCCGGCAAAATGTCGACTAATTGAAGTCCCGCACAGTGAGCATCGAGGCGTGACACTTGGACCACAGATCCAAGAATTCACCGTTGAAAGGTCCCGGCAAAAAAGTAAGCAAATTTGGAGGCTAAAGCCTCGAAGTAAAACTGCCTTAAAGAAAGACAATGACGTGACATCTAGACTATACTCCCATAAAAGTCACTCCTTATTCATTGGTATTTGAAACTGAGGCGGTTCTTCCGCATGAGGTTCTTCCGCATGAAGTTGAGTTGTCATCACTTCGAATAGCGATCAAATACCACCTAACTGAAGATCGAAACGCTCATTTGAGAATGGAGAAACTCGACACGCTTGATGAAATTAGATTGCAAGCTCAATGAAATTTAGAAATCTACCGAGCGAGGATGTCCAAACCATTCGATCATACAATGTGACCTCGAACATTCCAAAAAGGGGAATTGGTCTTGGTACTGAGAAGATCAATTATTCTTGATCGAAGAATTGGTGATAAATTTGAAATTTGAGCATAATTAGGAGGGCCCCTGTGACATTAAAAAGGTATATCAAGGAGGGGCATACCAACTCATTGACCTGAATGGCGAAAGACCACTGCCACCAATTAATAGTCGATACCTGAAAAAATATTATACATGATAAATACATTCTTGAGGTACAATAGAAATCCCCCTGTAATACAGGGGGTATTTTTTTTAGTATATCTATGTAGGTCGACATCGTGCTTCATGCCGAGATCCCTAAATAAATATACTTACTCAAGATTAAAAAACTTTCCCTGAAAAATCTCTGTTATATAGGGAACATTTTTAGATTTTTATACATAGATGAAATCAATGTTACATGTTAAAACCCTCTTAAGATCAAATATATCAACTCCAATATTGATATATTATCTTAAATCACTTTGGAACTCTTTCAAAGTGTTTTAGAATCTCCCCTATGAAATAGGGGGCCTTCTTGTATATATATTCAGATTGACATCGAGCTTTAGTCCGAGATCCCTGAGTATATCCATAATTGCTATTATTTTCAAAGTTGTAGGTTCTTGCAAGAACAAAAAGAATATATTTTCACACATGAAATGATAGCCCTAAATATCAAGAAAAAACTTATCTCCCAGATTTGTGAAATTTTGAAGATCAAGTCAGAAGAACTCCCAATTTTGGAAGCTTCAATCAACTAAGTTAGAAAAACATCAACCTCTACATCCTGAATTCTAGAACACAAATGTGTTCTAAAGGTCGAACTCAATAAGCCTATAAATGGCCGAGTTGCTGACGCTCTCTTCACTCAATAAGCTGTAATAAAAGGCCGCAGTGAAAGAGCCCTCGTTCGTCAGTCTGATGATAAAACCACTAACTCATCATTGCTTAAGTCAAAGACTCAAGTAGGTTCTAAAGGTCAAACTCAATAAGCCCAAATGTGGCCGAGTTGCTAACGATATCCTCACTCAACAAGCCGTAAGAAAAGGCCTTAATGAAAGAGCCCCTATTTGTCAGTCCAATGATGATAGTTGTTCAATCTCAAACCAGATCCAGCTTAGTGACTACAAGCAATCAAAATCCAAGAGATCTTTCTGCTTGATCGATAGACCAAGGCAATATGAAGAAACTCTCAATTCAGAGCTGCCTCGAGTCAATCTTTATATTGCCTACAGGGTGATATTTTAATCTATGCTCAAACGATCTGATCAAGCACAAAGAATAGATCAAAGTCAATCTCCTCATCAAGTCTATCAAAGCAGAAAGCACAAGATCGAGGGAACAATTCCATAGTTCATACCAAGCCGATTGTCGAACTAAAAGAATTTTGTAGTTATTCAGTCAACTAAAGCACACATTATTAGGCTGATAACTCGACATTATAGACCTAATATAAGCCGAAAGGCTAGGTAATTTGTACGCATCCCAATGAGTCCATCAAAGCAGCAAGCATAGGGTTGAAGATATACGTACACTTCCTGACAAGTCAATGTGGACAAATCAGGTCAATCCTCATCAAGTCCGTCAAAGCAGAAAGCACAGAACCGAAGGAACAATTCCATAATGCATACAAAGTCGATGGCCGAACTAAATGAATTTTATAATTATTCAGTCTGTTAAAGCACACATTGCTAGGCAGATAACTCGACATTATAGACCTAATATAAGCCGAAAGGCTAGGTCATCTGTACACATCCTTCAACGAGTCCGTATACATACACTCCCTGACAAGTTAATTTGAACAAATCAAGTCAACTCTTCATCAAGTCCGTCAAGCTTAAAGTTAAAATAGAAGGTATTTCAAATCTCAAAACAAGCAAACTAATTCCTCCATCAAACCCGACCAAGCACGAAGCTGGGGTTGGAGGAAACTCAAATCTGTAACAACATAGAAGAAAGAAATCTTCAACAAACCCATCGAAGTAGAGAGTAGATGGTTGAAGAGCTTTGATCTATCCGACAAGTCGATCCTGACAAATCGGTCAATCCTGTCATTTAGCATGTCCAAAATAAGGCAATATACTAATGAAAAAATCTTATCAAAGCTCTATAAGCTATTGAAATCAAAGGCGAAGTGATCCAAGAGCTGCGAAAAACACAAAAGGTCAACCAATTTTTAACAAATATGACTCGCTCCATGCGCAAATCACATTTGTTGACCCACAATATTATTTTAAAGAAATGATAAAAAAAATTGCTCCCGTTCGGCTCTCGTTTCCCCCTTCTTGCTCAACCAATCCTACCTCTAGTTCTGTCTCCAAAAGACGAAACCGTTCCCTCCGGTATTCATCAAAAAAAAAAAAAAAATGCAATTACAAAAAGAAAACCGCAGCAAACAAAGACTCGCTCTTTGATTATGGTTTCTAGTTCCGTTCCTTCCCTGCCCTCCGCTTTCTGCCTTCGTTTTCTTCCCATCGTTAAACTCCACCATTCCCTTCCTCTCGGCATACCTTTCCCAATTTCCTACTCCGATCATTCCCTTTGTCGCAACCGAGAAAGAACTCCATCATCAAGCGCGTTTCTCTCGATTTTCGGCATCTTCCTCCTCCTTTCCCTTCCTCTCGGCATACCTCTCTCAATTTCCTACTCCAATCATTCCCTTTACCGTAGCCGAGAAAGAACTCCGTCGTCAGGCGGGTTCCTCTCGATTTCCGGCATCTCCCCATCCTTTCCCTTCCACACAAACGACGATTGCCGAGAGGCAACTCCATCATCAGGCGGGTTACTCTCGGTTTCTGTCATTTCCCCACCTACTCAATCCAAATAATCAACACTCTAATATCTCCTATTCAATCCCTACTAGTCAAACTCATGTAAAATCATTAGTGTTGTTGATTGTGAATGTATGAAAATATGTGAAAAATATATGCATATATATGTGTTTCTTTATGCAAGTTTGAAGGCCTCATCATACTCATCAAGGTGTGACGAGATGAAATTCGATTGTGATGTTGCAAGACACCGCTCGCTACCCTCATCAAGGTGTACCGAGTAAGCCAAAACTATTAGATGTTGCTCCCCCTATATCGAAATGCTGCCGAAATTTTAACTAAAACTAGGACTTAAAAAAAGAGGGAGATAAGAATATTCATATATATATATGCTTTTATGCAGGTGAGTGAAGACATCATTATGCTCATCTGAGGATTGAAATTCGCCGGCTTTCAAAACACTAACCGCCACGCCATCGACATGGGTAGCCAAACAGCTCGATGTAGCCCCTACGGAGATGACGCCGGATCTAAATCCGCCGAAATTTCATCAAATTTTTTTAACTTAATAAAAAAATGATTTAACATTATGTTACATATAAAATATAAATCCTAAAGAAATGAATTGAAAATTAAATATAAATAAACTTGAAATGAATTTGAAAGAGACTTAAGTACAAATAAAATTAAAAATCATATTTCAAATAAGAAAATAGATATCAAACTCAAGCGAACCTATAAAACTTGAAATAAACTTGAATTCATTTGATATACATGAACCGAAACTCACAAGAGACTTAAGATAAATTTGAAGTCCAGTTACTAAATAAATAGGAAACTTGATCTGGAGTTGAGGAAAAATTCATATTGGATCTGAAGTCTTTTTATGTGAACAAATCATATCTAATATAAATGAAGTAAATATCTCAATTGAATATTAAATAATAAATGATTGATAACAAATATAATGGTCCATTTATAAATTGATGAGTATAAAATTTGGCAGCTTTCTTATAAACATAAATTCAATTAGGCAATTCATGATCACACATGAATGTAGCCTTTAAAAGAACTATTTGGATATTGTGTTTAAAATTAAAATTGATACATATGAGATTTGTTGAGCGCTATTTTCAAGTTAAAGTAAAAATCAAATGAATTTCAAAAGAGATTTTCATTAAAGATGAGCAAGCTGTTGGCAAGTATAACTAAAGCTCATTAAAGACTACAAGCCAAATAATATCTAAGAATTGAAAATTTCAATAAGTAATGCCACCAGATCTGCAATTCTTTGTACAAGCAGACATAAGACAATACTAAATTAAATACTACACTAATTATGGAGCTTCCTTCAATCCAAAAATAAAAGAAATTTTATTCTAATTATGATTTTCAAAATTAATGATTTCATTAATCAGATGACTAAGTTATAAACACCTATATATGCTCGGACATAGAGATTTAAAGTACAAATTTTAATATCTGAAAAGGTTGCGCGGGCTAAATTGAGATTAAATAAACATAAAATTAATCTCATAATTTAGAATACCGCATGGGCTCCGACACTTATACTAAGCATCTAAACTTTGTGTCTGAGGATGCTGCATAGGTTTTAAAAATAAATAGAATAATGATGAAATCAATTCAATCCTTGTGACTATATGCATGTAAACTAATGAATGTCTTCATATGCTAAATCAAGTCAATGAAAGATATAAGTATTCAGCTCCATAGAATATGATCATAGTAGGTCTAATCTTCTATGTTTGAAATAGAGTTGACACGGTCTACTAAATGATCAACTTCTAAATGTATTTAAATTACATTATATCATAAGACCTAATCCTCTATATTTGTAATGGAGTTGACAAGTTTTGTTATGATATCAATTTCTTAAAGAATTTAAATTACACATAAGTCATAGGCTCAATCCTCTACTAGCAAATAAGTAGAGTTTATAAGATCTGCCCCGATGATGGCCGCATTGATTGAAAATCTCAACTAGAGAAGATATTATCATCATAAAACTAAATTTCAACTAAGTAAATACCTGAACTAAATGAAACTCATTATTTAAATGTTTAAAGCAAACAATTCATCTATTCATCCACCATCGTTTGTTGGGGATGATAGATTAAGAAAAATCTAGCTCACAAAGGAGCTAATGTCGAGTAAAATAAATCACTATATTCAAACTCAAATAATCTCATACTAGTAAGGACTCAAATAATCTCATGTTAGGGACGATCGGTCCTCATGTTGGTGTAGAGGCCCACATATAATGCGGTTATGACCAAAATCCTCTGATCGGGTGATTGTCATCAAATGACACTACTATATTACGACCATGACTGTAGCCTGTATGTTCCCCAATGACTCAGCCCTTTGAGTTATGAATCGAAGGGTATATTTGACAGGCACAAAGCCTTTTTGTCAACTAAGATAAACTTAAGCCTATCTCTTTAAACAAACACCACCCTAGGTCTACAAGAATTTTTGGACGACGTAACCCATGTGTTATTAATAAGGATCCTTCGGTCAGGTTGGGACGACTACCTCCTCTAAGTAAACTAGGGACGACGATAGCCCGGGATGACGGAACTATGAGATCTAGATCGGGTACGTCATCATTCCACCAACCATATGCTTTAAGTTAAAATAATGATGAATTTCATAAATTCTAAACCCTAAATTTTAAACTCCATATGCTGCTACTATACGCTATATATTTAACGATTTAACGACTTGCCTTAATCGAAAGTTCTCTCTTAGCATTGAGAGGGGTAATTAACTATAAGTGATTGGCCTATAGGAAGCCTAGAACCAGATCTAAAGTCCTCACAAAATGAGGATGAAATCTCTGGGTAGTGTCTTATCTACTATTCCATCTGCTTTCTGAAAATTATACCGACACACTTAAATTCTACTCTCTTTCTCGAGAGGTCGATGGCGAATTTTCGGAGCCCACAAATCATTACTTAATTTACCTTTTCTAATTCTCCAATACATTCATCTTAACATCCTCCTCTCTACTACACTCAACATAGATGTCAATAAAATTTTTACTCAACATTCAAATCAATATAATATTATCAGTTCCATTATGATTTCATAAAATCAACCTTTAAGCCTCTATGATATTCTTTTATTATACAATTTTTTTAGATAAAACTCTATTTAAACAATTTAGCCTTACCTCTATAGATGATATCATCATTCATTTGCCTAATTTGTATAATATATCCAGCATGTTTTAATCTATTTCATCTAAATATCACACTAGAAAAATTCTAATAATATTAGATAATAATTGTTAATATCATATACATAATTTTTGTTATGCTAATTCAAAGACCTCTATTTCTAAATATTACTACAATATTATATTCTTTTAGCTATTTTAGTGGATGTCTCACCAATTTAAATTATATCTGTGAAAAACTTATGTCAAGACACATCACTTTGAATATCCTTCATAATTATTTTTTAAAATTACCAAAAAAAAAAAACACTCAATACTAATCCTTGATGTAAACATAGCATAATTGAAAGCAATTGGGCACTACACAACTCTTTCTAATACAAATGATGGCACTCAATCATATCTTCTTACAATCAATAAAAATCATATGCCGATCATTTATGTGTTATTTATACTTTTTTTTATTATCTCAATGCAAAAATTATTTCTATGATATATATTCTTGGCATAAAATATATTTGGCTCTTCAAAATTGATGTACATTTTTTAAGCTTGTGTTGTTATTCTCTCTTATAATTTTATAGTATAACTCATAAAATTGATTCATTTATAGCTAACATGGTCTTGAACACGACTTTTGTTCATAAATATTGGTGTCAAAATGCTTCTTTACAAATCATTTGGTATCTTCTTAGCTTCAAAAGTCTATTTAAAAGATTTGTTAGCTAAATCAGTACAATATATTCCATAACTCTCCAAATCACAATATGTACCTAATGCCATACCTTCAAGTATCTTTTTCATAATCAACTCCTCTCCAATTGTTTAGATCTATATGTCATATATTCCACTATATTATTCATCACAAGCTTCTCGAATAAATTCCATAATCTCTTCTTAAAAAAAAAGAAAAATCTCAAAATAATATTTTCATTTGTCATGTATTCATTTTTAACAAATATCATGCTATCTTCACTAAAGCATCTAATTTAATCAAAATTTCAGATTTCTTATATATTATATTAGTTATTCCATAAATATTTATGTATTTTTCTTTAGTATCAAAACTACTATACAAATCATCAAAAACTATATTTTTCTTATAATTATTCATAATATTCTTTTTTTTTTACTTTTTAAAAGAATATTATTTTTTCTTGATAGCCCCTATATATCACCCACTCTACTAAGCCTTATTATCTATGTACAATCTATTTCTAGACTCCTCTAAAACCTCTATAATAATTATTTTAATAAAATTATTTCACATAAAAGTTTTCTCTAAGAATCACTTTACATTCTTTATAAGAAGATGGTTATTTTCTTTTAAGAAGAATTTTATATGAGATTCAGTGATTTCTTTTGCAAGTAACCCTTCTCATTTTTTTAAAGTAAATGTTTGCTATCACTTGTTCCATGACCACCATAGATCTTCTTATACCCATGCTACTAAAGCATATATGTGAAATTAAATCAATTGCAATAACCATCCTTTCTTCAGCATATATCTGTCATAATATTCATCCATTTCTTTCAAACTTTTTTTCTGAAAGGCATCTTTTAATTTAACACGAAGAGCATAAAGACTGAACACATTCATAATGCCCTTGATAATAATTATATTAATAATAATCTCCCTATCATTAATAATCTTATTAACTTCGAAGACTTGAATTTAAGTCCTCCAGGATACAATAGAGGCTTGACTTGATTAGGGACTAAAAAATTGATGGGTTATAGTTAAGGGTGTAAACGAGCCGAGCTTGAGCAAAATGTTTGTGTGTTCGCTCGTTGAAATTATTTTGTCAGATTCTCGTTTATATATTGAGCTTGAAATGTCGTTCATTTTGCCGTTAACTAAACGAGCTAACGAAATTTAACAATGAGTCGCGCAAACAACAAGTTTTTTTGACGAGAGATAAAGCCAATCTTTTGCATAACAAAAATTTTAACCACTAAGCTATGCTTGTATTTATAATATAATATAATTTTTTATTTCGAGCTAAATCGAGTCGAACACGATCGAACAAATAATTGTTCATATTCGACTCATTTATATATCGAGCTTCGTCTCTCCGCTTAACTAATCCAGCTAAACACGAAATACATGTAACACAGCGAATACAACAACCAGCTTTTGACATCTAGTTATAGTTTATCGTGTTTGGCGAGCAAGTTGGATTTAGTTAGGGGGGGAGTGGTCTAGCAACTACTACTTAGCTCCAAACTAATTATTAGAACTTCTATCTTATCAATTAATATTCAAGTCTTTAGCTCAAATGGATTCAGGCTTTCACATGCTATAAAGGATTTGACATAATGGAGCCTAGCTATGTATTTCGGCTGTGTTGGATCCTTCGTTAAGTTTATGAGAGTGTAATGCATGCCTTAGCATGAATATATTGAGCTTTAACTATATATCTAAACCTAACATGACAGTCAGGGGAAAGAAGGGGGATATGTCACTGCTTGAGTAGTTATATCATTACAGAGGAGCAGAGAGTGTGAAGGTAATCAAGTAATGGCAGAGCTAAGTAACAATGGCCAACCAAATTGCAGAGGGACAAACAGGGCTTTTCTATGTAAAAAAATCCCATTGAAATGATATAATGAGTCCATTCTTAATTCGCAATATGCACCAAATGCTTTCTTTGTAAATAAAATTGGAATGGCCACAAGTGATAAACAGAGAACAGTTGCATGGCCACAATACAAAGATTTTTATTTTTAATCCTTAATTTGCATGACTAAAAGCATGAAAAAAATTTATTCACGAACAACCATGATCTGACTTAGTACAAAAAAAATGTTCTGAAACGTGTCAGTTCAGAAGTCTGGTGGAACATAATGTGACTTACGAGGTCATGAGGGGAGTCCAAGCTATATGCCATAGAATAGATTGAAGTGAATTATGCCGTAAGAATGGCTTTGAAACAGGCCCTGGTAAGAAATCATAGTGGAGTGTAGCTTGACTTATATTATGAAAAAGGCTGTGAGGCATGATAGAAGCCATAATAAGGCATAGTACCTTAACGTAACATTTTTTAAAGAATGCTGTATAAAACCATATAATTGGCAGTGTATGATTGACAATAGTGAAGAGGATGTAGAAGATGAGTTGGGGGCTGCCATATACACCATACAAAGGCAGATGTTAAACTATTGCTCAACCTTAGCCGTTTTTTATACATTATAATTATGCATGGAATTTCACCTTTCTTTTCTATGTATTACAATGTTTTCTTTTAGGAGATATCATTCAAGTAGTGCATATGATCAGTCGTACCAACCTTTCCATATTAGTGGAATTAGCCATGACTTTAATCTCCACATACACTCTAAGATTTAAACCCATGATGGCGTTGTAAAACCATATAATTGAGAACATATGATCAACAACAATGAAGAGACAGAGATGTTGTAGAAGATGAGTTGTATACACCATACAAAATGAAAAAAAAAATTGTTCCTAAAATAGTTTTATACAATTTTGTTGCATATTATATACTCATGTATAAAAATTTATAATATTTTCTTTTAGCAAATACTATTGTTCATTTAAGTAGATTACATGGTCCACCAATTTAACCTTCCTATATTAGTGAAACTTGACATGGATTTAATCTCTATATATACTAAGGTCAAACTCCAGAAGATGCTCTCCAAAACAAAAGGTACAGTGAATTGTTGTGAGAAATAGTTGTTGGCAAAATCTAAATTTGATGAGAAAGGCTAGTAATAAAATATGCTCTAATGGGAAGCCAAAGCGAAATGTGGTACGTCTTACACCATTTGAAAGAAAGGCTATGAAATAGATGATGAACAAGAGTCATAATAATGAATGGCGCAGCTTACACCAAATATATAAGAATGAGTATTATTATATAACTTGGAATAACACAATGCACAACCTCCTTCTTGCACACCAACATATATAGAACAAATTCAAATAGTTCTTGTAATGACCATAAAAAGGAGATCCCTATGTCTCTCAATTTCCCCTTTAACCAATTTGTTAAGGACTTGTGCTCAAAACTACAAGGACCTTTTAATATAGAAATCGATATCTTATTAACATGAAATTCAGCAATTGGCCTAATAATATCAGAATGTATATTTCGTTGAGTACGAAGCTTATCTGAAGGATATTTAACTTGTGATGTCCATGATAAATGGCCATGACTTAATTTTTTTAAATAATTTCTTAGTTTTATTTCTATGAATTGAATTAAGAAATCATCTATATCCCTGACTCAAAATCTTTAGAATTAAAATAAGTTAAAAAAAAAAAAATTTGGATCAAGCTAAAAATCAAGTGGAGCAGCCACACTCTGCACTCAATTCATCCCTGCAATAAAAATAAAATAGACCAGCTAATCATCACTGTTGATACTCAACAAATAGTTGTCCTTTCTACTGTATATCACTTTTATAAAAAGAATAACACCATGTAATAATGGCATGACCTTTTAATACTATTCTTCATCTACTTTATAGATGTAAGAGAACAGACATTTTCTCTCCTTTTTCATGAATTACATGATGTTTGAACCAGTGATTTCTTTATGGCATCAGAGCATTCAAAGCTCAACAACTAACCATTTCTCTCCCACAAAATCCCTCCTAAAACCTCAACATAAGCACTATACCACCATCACCCCCTCTTCTACTCACATCGACCACCCAACCAACTACAAAGCCATCAGTCCTCCCTATAGTTTCTCCTGTCTTAAATCAACACAATAGTAAACATTCAGCTCACTTTACCCACCCATCCAACAACTGGAGGCTTGATATTGGAACTACTCAGCATCTCACAGCCAATGTCGATCATCTCCATAACTCATCTCAATATCAAAAAGCTTAGAATAAGTCATTGTCGAAAACGGTTCAGCACTTCCCATCTCACGCACTGGCAACGATAGTCTCCCCACTCCAAACTGCAAGCTCCCCTCCCCAAAATTCAATAGGTTCCCTGCCCCTGCCACAATCTTCTTATTGTACATCAACTTGCTATAGATGACAACTGCTTTATTACTTTGATGCTCATAGCTTCTCTATGGAAAGTGTCACAATGGTCTATATCATATCACTCCTTTAACGCCACCTTCTACAAATCTACACTCCTTACCAAGAAGTCATGCGGCCAACTTTGTCATCATCGACTCATACACATCCTCAAGTCACAACAATTTCTACCATCTCCAAGCAAAAACCCTCTTGGCATGTACCTACTGCACCCATCTTTTGTACTTCTGGTGTTTGTAATAAACAACATAAATTGCCTTTTTAGGACTCTCCAATCAAGTAATATAAACCTTTAGAACCCCTACATAGTGATGTATGGGATCCTTCCCCCTCAAATCAAGGCTATAAATGCTATGCTCTCTTTATTGATGACTTTTCTAGATATTACTAGGTTTTCCCTACGAAAATTAAATCTAAACTAACTTAGAAATTTATCCAATCTCACATAATACTCAAAAACCAATTTAATACATGCATAATTTTTTTATTTTTTTTTTATCAGATGATGATGGTGAATACACATCTATCTTAAGTGACTACCTTTCCTCTCATGACATCATCCACTAATATAACTGCCCTTATACTCCAAAACAAAATGTTGCTGAGCTCAAACATAGACACTTCATCGAAACCACCAGAACTCTACTAATGAGGCGCATCTTCCATCATATGGGTGGACACTCTCCTCACTGCCGCATGCCTCATAAATTGCCTAACCTCCAAATCTACCAACATACACTCTTCTTATCAGCTCCACCAAAAACCTTTAACATACAACCGTTTTCACATTTTCAGATGCGCATGTATCCCTAGACGTCATTACTTCCTAAATAATCGAACTCTGTGCTCACATGCTGCATCTTTTTATGATATTCATCAACTCATAAAAGTTGCGTATGCTTCACTCTCCCATAAAAAAAAATGTACATGTCTCATGTCCTTTCTGATGAGACAAACATTCCACATTAGGCAAATACACCTCTAAATACAAATCCTAGTCATCCCGGTAACATAACACCTCTACTACACACGCCATCCCCTCTAGCACTTCCACCAACCCATTCCCATCTCTTATTCAATCAAACCAATATCATCACCTCCATCAATCAAATCTTGGTCCCCCAACCCTGCTATAATTGTACCATCTTCTCATCATATCTCATCAACTTATTGTGGGCTCCAAAAATTCGCACCCGCTCACCGAAAAGAGTTTAGATTTGTGCCGAATCAAATTTTTAGAAGGAAGATAAATTTGTAAATAAGACACTACCCAGAGATTTTTTTCTCATTTTGAAAGAACTGTAGATCTGATTATAGAAAAGTATCGCTTAAACTTAAAGGAAAATTTTATAAGATGGTGGGATGACCTGCAATAATTTATGGTGCAGAATGTTGGCCAATAAAAGAGAAACATGAGACAAAGTTAAGTGTTGCAGAGATGAGGAAGCTTAGGTGGATGAGTGGCTTTACTCATAGAGATAAAATGCAAAATGAGTATATTCAGGAAAAAAATTGGAGTAGCTCCAGTGGCAGATAAGATTAGAGAGAGTCGCCTTAGATGGTTTGACATAAAACGCGTCTGTGACGGTTAGGAGAGTAGATGCATTAGATTTGCCTTATATTAAGAAAGATAGAGGTAAACCTAAAAAGACATAGTTAAGATGTATAAAAAATGATTTTAGTATACTTGAATTAAATGAGAATTTGACACATAATAGGACACAATGGAGACGAAAGATTCATGTAGCCGACCCCACTTAGTGGGATAAAGGCTTGTTGTTGTTGTTGTTGTTGTTGTAGATTTGATTATAGATTTCTTATAGGCGCAAGCACTTATAGTTAATTAGGGAGAACTTTCGATTAAAGCCAGTCGTTAGATCGCTAATTACTTAACGTATAATAACAACAAATGAAGTTTTAAATTTATATTAGATTTAGGATTCAAGAAATTCATCGTCATTGACTTAAAGTGGATGATTGGGAAAACGATGATGCACCCGATTAAGATCCTATAATTTCATCATCACGAGCTGTCGTGGTCCTTGATTTACTTAATCAGAGGAGATATTCAAGTCAACATGATCGAAGGATCCTTATCAACAGTCATGAATTGCTTTGTCCAATGAGACCTCATAGGCCTGAGTTGATGTTTGTCTAAGGAGACAACCTTAAGTACACCTTAATTAACAAAGGGTTTTGTGCCCTATCACGTGCATCCTATGGTTCATAACTAAATGGGCAGAGCCATTAGAAAAAATACGGACTATAACTATGATCGTAATATAATGGTGTCATTTGAGCAAACCACCAGGTCAAAGGCTCTAATTACAGTCACTTCGTATGTGAGCTTATTGGTCAAACCACGCGAATAGAGAACTCAGACCACATCCTAACGGGTGTGAGATTATTTGAGTGTGAATATAGTAATACATTTAATTTGATATTAGCTCCTTTGTTAACTAGAGTTAATGAATTTTAACTTTAAATTTTAGATGACAAATTTTATTTTTAGCATTTTTAAATTTAGCATATTTTTGCATTCATTGCATTTTGTTAAATTTAAACTTAAACTGATTTGATACAGAATTTCAAATAAAATTTGATAGTAATATCCACTCCAGTTGAAATCTCCATTTAACACAGCTATTATCAAGGTGGCTTAACTGATTTCATTTATTGTTTCAAACCTTGTCAATTATACATACCTGATTGTAGAGGATCAGGTCTATAACTAGAATTTATAATCATATATACTATCTTGAAAAATAGTATTTGTAAGTTTGAATATAAATTTTTTTTATTGAGACCTTTGATGGTCGTATGCAAATGTAAAATCAAAATATCTATTTAAAGAATGAATTATTGATTTACAACCAGTCTTGTCAAATCGTATAGACAAAGCTGTCAATCAAGAGTACACATAATCAATAAATTTATATTTGACTTTAAAAAATGATATTTATTGGCCATTCAACTATATGTATGATTCTTGAGGCAATATTAGATTTAGATTAACTTTATTTTTAGCCTGCACAACAATCTCGGACCATGTGGTTGAGCATTTAACATACTAGTTTGACCACATGTAGGGAATTCAAATTTATTTTACATTAACCTGCAGCATTCTCAGACACTAAAATTAGACATTTAATTTGTGTCGAGGCCCATGCGGATAAGCTTAGATTACTTACACGCTTTTTGAGTCATTGAGTTTGAATGTAAAGTTGCCTTGAAGTACGTGTAAAATCACATCCTTGAAGTCTTTTACATGCATTTCATTACAATAGAATTGAATATGGAATTATCTCGTATTGCATGCAAACATTATAATTGTTCATTTAAAAGCTCGCATGTGTTATAAAGCACTTAAATATAGCACAAGATTGTTTCAAAAGGGTGTGCGATGAATTCACTTCATTCAAGTGTCGTATTTTGAAGTGCTCTAGTTGAACAGATAGTTATTTCAAAACACATGTAAAGATTTATTTCATTCAAATATCCTCACAAGTTTGAAGCAATGACTCATCTCATTGAATATTTGCATATGTTTTCAAGTAATTCGACTCAATGGAAAGATTGCTTTTTGTACACGTAAAGATTTATTTGAGGCTCCATTCAAATTCTAATTTTGCAAATGTATACTTATTTGAAGAATGTATGGATTCACATTCAATTTTGATGTCACTATAGACTTTAAATTTAAAGCATAAAAGTCCTCTTACAATGCACTTTAGGTAAGGATATAATATAGTCTATTAGTTCAAGAAGAAGCCTTTCTTATACTCACTAATTAGCCATTTAGCCTCAGTATAAGTTTTTCATAAATTTCAGTTGGATCCCGTTCAAGTTTGAAGATAAGCATTCAAATAACTTACAGGTTATGTGTGCTTTAGTTCTGAATTAGAATGCAAGGTCCAAATGTTCTTTGAAATATTACATTTATGTTCTTTGATGAGCTGTCCAAAGTTATTATTGCTCATAGGTGTGAGTTATCAGGTCATTATGCAAGTTCACTTTCGAATCTAACTTGCATCCTATTTTTATTTGAAGTTAGCTTTCAAAGCCAATGCTAGTTTCTTATATTTTTCATGCAAGTCTCAAATCTAGCTCACACACAATATAATACAACCCAAATATTTATAAAAATATATCACTTAAGCCAATTGACAAGGATTTGGTTTAATTATATGTCAATTTTAATTTGATTCTTGTCTTGTTTTAGAATTTAAATTCCATATTTGATTTAACTATCAATTTGATCATCAATTTAAACCTTAAATGTTCTTTTGGCTCAACTAATTTGAATCTTCTATTAGTTCTCCAATTCGATAAAATTTTGGTGGCATCTCGGCATCGACTTCGTGTAGGGAACTGTATCAGGTATGCTTAGTTTGCCCACCCATCTAAAAAGATGCGTATTAGTAGTGTTTTACAATACCATAATCATATATCTTCTTACTTACCACCTAAAACGCACGCATAGGTCTTCAAATACCTGCAATTTTAATTTAGATTTTAATTTTAAGTTTAAGGTTCATTTTAAATTAGATTATTTGTTCATTGTCAGCACAAAGTTTGGTGATATTTTGACAATCTTCAAACATCATCATGTAAGGGGATACATCGAGAGTACTGTGCATATCCACCCATCTAAAAAATTACACATGATTGACATATTACAGCAACGCAGCCATATATTTATCAACTTACCCACCTAAAAAGACGTGCATAAGCTTTAAGTACTTGGACAAGCAAGACATAATTCGTCACTTTGGAACAACGTGCACAAGTACTTAATTTGCAAATTTTCGCAAACGTTGGAACAACATGCACAGGTATAATATAAGTTTTTTTAGACATTTTTCACATTTTAACTTTCACACGCAAAATGAGGCAATGAGCAGCACAAATTTTGAGACAATGCAAGGTAAGGGGAAGGAGCTTTTCCTCTCTCCCTATCTTTTTGGCTGATTGATTTCTAGAGAGAGAAAGCATAGAGAGGTAGAACTAGAGAAAGAAATAGAGAGAGATATGTTGAGTGAGATTGGGAGAGGGAGAGGGAGAGGGAGAGGGAGAAGGAGAGGAAGAAAGAAATTTCTCTATTAGAGAGAAATTGAGGAGGAGAGAGAGAGAGCATGAGAGAAAGAGATGAAAATCTCTCTCAATGTAGAGAAAGAGAGAGAGCGACAAGGAGGTTGAGGCTTGGCTTTGGTGAGTTCAGGGAGGGTTTTATGTGCCACTCGGGGAAGAGTGGTGAGAGATTGTCGTGGCTTTAAGGAGATTGGGAAGGAGAGGTATCCAGTAGGAGGGGGCGATGGGGTCATCAGCTTTCGTGCTCAAAATAGACAAGAGATGGAGCTGTGATGGCTAAACCGTTCGACCTTGACTGGGTCAAACAAAGGGACGGACGATGGCTTGTGGGGTTGGCTAGGATTAGGTGAGGTGGAGACGAAGGAAGCTTGGGTTATAGCAGTTGAGGCGAGGTCAGCAGGAGGGTTTGGTGTCATGGGTCTTGGCTTCAAGAACAGACGAGGTAGCACCTCAATGTCAGAAGGACAACGCCATGGCGCTAGATTTGCACCAAGAAAATAGAGAAGATAGTGCCTTAACACTTTAGAGTAGCACTACAATACTAGGATCAGGGAACCAAAGACAGATTAACAGAGAGACCAGTATCATGGCGCTTGAAACCCGTGCAAAAAAAATCTGGAGGATAGTGGCGCCAGTGCCAGGGCGCCAGGGTTGCGGTGTTGCAATGCTATGAGTCGAGAGACTTTATATTTAGACAATTTTTTCTACAGTTTTGCAATCTTTTGCCAAAAGTTCTCTTGTGAGTGAGAGTGAAGGGAGTGCCCTAGAGTGACTGAATTGTGCAAAGGCTCTATATAAGTATAATATATATTATTTTCATCGATTTTTCTTTCATAGTGGATTTCTTGGTAGTGTGACTTCATGATTTTTTCTCGTTCTTTAATTTTCCACGTTAAATCTAGTGTCTTCTATGTGATTTCTTTTACTTTAATTTCATTTATTTCGTGTATGCTCTAAGACACTCGAATTGGTTTTCTGCACGTACTATGTGTCTGATCTCTTCCAATAACAACAACTAGTATTAGAGCCTGAAGTTCTGAAGGTTTAGCTCAAGTGAGAGCAATGGCTAATGCTTCAAAGTTCAAGAATGAGAAGTTCAATGGGACGAACTTCGCTTTTGAAAAATGTATGGGGAGGATTTCTCGTACCAAAGGAAGCAATATTTGTCACCATATGGGCTTGCCAAGAAACCGGAGATGATGCTTATGGAAAAATTGAAAGTCCTTGATAGAACGACACTAAGTTTGATTCGACTCTTACTGTCCTCATTGCTCGCCTTCAATGTTGTGAATGAGAAAATGACAGTGAACCTTACGGCTATCAAAAATGTATGAAAAGTCATCGACTTCAAATAAAGTGTTCAAAATGAAAAAGCTCTTTCATATGAATATGGTTGATGAAAATCCAATAGCAGAGTATTTGAATAACTTCAACACTGTGACAAACTAGTTGTGCTTGATTGATATCAAGTTTGATGATGAGGTAAAAGCACTATTACTTCTATCTTCGTTGCGTGATAGTTTGGATGGACTAATTACAACAGTGAGCAACTCTCCGAGTAACACGAAGTTAAACTTTGATGATGTTATTAGGTTGGTGCTGAACGAGGGGGTCCGGAAAAAGACAAGCAATGAGACTTTAAATGACGTCTTGAATGTTGAAGGTAAATAAAGGAATTTAGACAGGAACTCAAGTAGGAGCCGGTGTAAGTCAAGTAGAGGAAAATCCAAAGCTAGAAGAGAAAAGGGCAAGGTGGAGTGCTAGAACTGCGAGAAGAAAAGGCACTTCAAGAAAGAGTGTAAGGCTCCTAAGAAATTAGGTGATATAGAACACACTGCAAATGTCTCCACATAAGAAACTTAAGATGATTATCTAATCTTATCCCTAGATAATACATAGTCGACTCAAGTGTCACTTTTCATGAAGTCCCAACAAATAGGCGTTTAAAAATTACATTCAAGGAAATCTGGAGAAGGTATACCTGGAGATAACAAGGCCTGCAGCATGATAGGCAAAAGTGATATGGACATCAAATTGTCAAATGGATTTGTCTGGAAGCTGAAAGATGTCAGACACAATCCAAGCTTGAAGAAGAATATGATCTTAATGAGCCAGTTAGCACAGTCTAGGTTTGTGACTATCTTTATAAGGGATTTATGAAAGGTGGCAGAGAGTGCTTTGGTGATGGCTCGGGGAAATATTGAAGTGACGCTATACTTGATCAACCAAGTGTCAAAGTTCTTAGGAGTTACTAGAAAATGATCAGATATTGGCTTGCAGCACAAGAGGCTTGGCCATATGAGTGAGGAAGGAATGAAGTTATTACTTTCCAAGAATAAGCTTCCTGATTTAAAATCTATAGATTTAGAATTTTGTGAAGATTGTGTATATGACAAGCAAAAGAGGGTGAACTTATCTAAAAATAGTGTAAAGATAAAGTCAAAAATGAGTTAATACACACAAATGTATGGGGTCCTACTGCAGCTCAATCAATTGGTAGATCATTATACTTTGATACTTTTATTGACGATCATATCATGAATGTATGGGTATAATTCTTGAAACACAAATCAAAGATGTATGAAGTATTCAAAAAGTGAAAAGTTCTGGCAAAAATTGAGACGAGGCAGAAGATGAAATGTCTCAAATCAAATAACGACAACGAATGTCATGATAAAAGGTTCAGGGATTTTTGTGCATCAAATGATATTAGATGGGAGTTCACTATACTTAGAACACGGTAACTAAACAGTGTAGCTAAAAGCATGAATAAAATCATCATAGAGCCAGCAAAAAGCATGCAGCTGCATGCTAGGTTGCCCAATCAATTATGTTCTGAAGCATTTAATATTATTATATCCCTGATCAACAGAAGCCCTTAAGAACTATTGGATGAAGGCCTACTAAAAGAAGCATGGAGTGGCAAAAAGATATCTATATCTCACTTAAGAGTATTTGGCTATTCATCATATGTTCATGTTGATGTAGGGTCGAAGAGCAAACTAAATCCAAGTCCTTGAAGTCTACATTCATTAGATATGGCTCAAATGATTTTAAGTATAAATTTTGAGATTATCAGAATTAGAAATTCATCAAGAATAGAGACGTCACATTCAATGAGAGAAAAATGTACAAAGACAAAAATGAGACACAGGACAATTCTTCAATCACTCCAAAAGAATCATCCAAATGCATTGGGATAGAATGTGAAGATGTACAAGAGGATACTTCGGTTGTGCTTAGGTTGAAAAAACACAGGATGTACCTCAAACACTCACCACTGAAATCAGAAGATTTACTAGTCTCTCAACCAACATAGAAATACTCCCCTTGTACTATTTATTACTGACTAATGGTGGTAAACCAGAGTGCTATGAGAAAACCATTCAAGTAGAAGACTCAAAGAGTGGGAGCGTGCCATGAATGATAAGATGCAGTTACTCATATTAAATCAAACATAAGATTTGACAAGGCTATCGGATGGTAAGAGAGCACTACACAATAAGTGGATTTATAAGCTAAAGGAAGTACCCGATGGTAGCAAATACTACAAGGCCAAACACGTTATGAAGTGGTTCTAACAGAAGGAAGGAATTGATTACACAGAGATCTTCTCTCTGGCAGTCAAGATGACAACTATCAGGATAATATTGAGTATAGTAGCAGTGGAAATCTGTATCTAGAGTACATGGACATGAAGACAGCCTTGTTGCATAGAGATTTAAAAGTGCAACTGTACATGGAGCAACCATAGGGCTATGTGGTTACAGGAAAGAAAGTCATGGTGTGTAAGCTCAAGAAGAGTTTGTACGGCTTGAAGCAAGCACCGAGACAATAGTACAAAAAATTTGACAGGTTCATATTGACAATTGGTACACAAGATGTCAGGCTGATGACTACTGCTACGTCAAGAGATATCAAGATTGCTACATTATTCTTCTCCTATAGGTAGACAATGTGCAAATTGCAAGATCAGACATGGATAAGAACAAGGACCTGAAAGACAAGCTCTCAGAAGAATTTGAGATGAAAGATTTAGGCCCAACTAGGAAAATTTTTAGGTATGAGAATCGACAGAGATAAGATTGTAGGTAAACTGAAATTGTCTCAAGCAGAGTATGTTGAAAAGGTCCTGCAAAGGTTCAACATGAGTGAGACAAAGCCAGTGAGCACCTTTTAGACTAGTTACTTTAGACTATTCAAGAGGAGAACTCCATATGCTTCAGTAGTTGGGAGCTTAATGTATGTCATGATATATACTAGACCGGATATTGCACATATAGTGAGAGTGATCAGCAAGTACATGAGTAATCCTAACAAACATCATTGGGAGGCAATGACATGGATTCTTAGATTCCTAAAGAGAATGGTCAATAGAGAATTATGTTCTGGAGGTGCAAAAATTGAACTACAAGACTATATAGGTTCAGACATAGCATGAGATCTAGATAGGAGGAGTACAATAAGATATATCTTCACATTAGGAAGCACAGTGGTGAGTTGGGTTTCTAGGTTGCAGAAGATTGTTGCACTCTTTATCCCAAAAATTGAGTATGTTGTTATGACAGAAGATAGCAAAGAGATAATTTGGCTACAAAGATTTTTGGCAGAGTTAAGCAAGGGGCAAAGAAATGACAGGCTTCATAGTGATGGTATGAGTAACATTCATTTAGCTAGAAAAATCACTTTTCATGCCAAGAAAAAGCACATCAAGCTGAGATATCATTTCATATGCACTCGTACATACTGCTGAAAACCTTGCAGACATATTGACCAAAGTTGTAACTCAAAAAAAACTGAAGCTTAGCTTGGCTTCAATTGGAGTTCAAAAAAGCTAAGGCAGGGGTGAGCCAAACCACAGTTTAGACTATGTTGGATGTGCAAATCTAGAGAAGTAGGTTTGATTATAATCAGTCTCCAAGTGGGAGAATGTTATTTAATAGAGCATGACTTTATATCTTACCCTTGTCTGCATCGGTCGAGGCACTGCTTCCCTGCTCGGGGGTTTTAGGGCAGCACCTTAGAAGAAAACTTTCTAGTAAGTAGCACTTCAGCGTCGAAAAAGCAGTGCCTCGATGCTAAAAGGACAACGCCTTGATACCAAAAGGACAACGCCAGACACTAGATTTGCACCAGGGAGAGAGAAGACAATACCTCGACACTTCAGAGCAGCGCTACAATGCTAGGATTAGGACACCAAAGGCGGATTAACAAAGAGGCCAACGTCTTGGTACTGTAGAGTAGCGTTGCAACACTCTAACCCGTGCAGAAAATCCTGAAGAACAATGGCGCCAACCCTCACGACGCTACGAGTCGGGAGACTTCATATTTAGACAATTTTTATAATATTTTCTCCTATTTTCTTGTGTGTGAGAGTGAAGGAAGTAACTTAGAATAACTAAAGTGTGGAGAGGCTCCAGATAAATATAATTTATATTACTCTCCTCAATTTTTCTTTTATAGTAGATTTCTTGGTGGTGTGGCTCCATAATTTTTTCCCGTTCTCAAGTTTTTTCACATTAAATATGATATCTTTTGTGTTATTTTTTTTTACTTTGGTTTCATTTGTTCCGTGTATACTCTGAAACACTCGAACTAATTTTTTGTGAGTACTATATAATTGATCTCTCCCAACAACAACAACAACAACAATGAATTAGATGGAGATGAGGAGAGAGAGAGAGAAGTTGAAGAGGAGTTTTTGGTAGTTATGTGTAGCGGGGAATGACGGTGAGAAGAAGGGGGATTTGATTTCGAGACACAAGAGGCGAGGACGGTGCGTCGTGTAATGTGGGAAGGCATGGGAGGCCATTTTGACAATTTTCATAGAGATAGGCAGCTGATAAGTAGCATTTTGAAGATTACTATCTTTTTTCTTGAAATTCGTGTAGATTTCGATGAAAGTTTTTGTGTGACAATTCTAGATAATATGAGCACCTATTCTAAATTATTTTTATGTTCTAGACGCAACGGTGCAATCCATTTTGCAATCGGAGATCATTTAAATGACTTTGGCATCAATCAAGTCGATTTCAACTTGAATTGCACAATATCATATTGGTCTGCTCAACATCCACATAGACTTAGTCGAATCGATCATGAATGATCTCATTTGATAGATTTTGACATTTCGACGATGTTGGCGTAGCCAATTTCGAGAGCGGAGATCGTTTGGATACTAGTGAGGCTTCTTCACTTCGATATGCATGAAGATGCAAATACAGCTTGTCTTTTCTATCGATTGACTGTTAGACAATACGATATTTATATCTTAATCAATTTTAGTATTTTGGACGCATTGACTGAGTTTGTTTTGCGATCAAAGGACATTTCAATCGATTTTGATGATGATCATAGCATTTTGACTTCGACTAGCGTTCAGTCGGATCCATAATCCGTTGAATTCACCACATTCTTCCGATTCAACTAAGGAGCCTCTTTCTCCCCACCACGTGGTTACTAAGTCCCAAACTAGAACTTTAAAATAAAAAAAAACAACGCTTTCATGAACTCTCCCACCCTCTAACCCAACTATCCATTAGAAAGCCTCCAAACACTTTCATTAATGAGAGGCCATGTCACAAAAATTCAACACCCTCCAAAATGTCACTTGGCTCCTCATCCCTCCACCAACCAACCAAACAATCCTCGATTGCAAGTGGACATTTAAAATCATATTGAATGTCGATGGCAGTATCGTCTACCACAAAGCTTGACTCATCATTCAAGGGCTTAGTTAAGAACATGGCATGCATAAACTATATTGACACTTTCAGCCCCATTGCAAAAATGCCGACAGTTCAAGTTTACATTCACTTTACTATTAACTACACAATTGGCAAGTCTTACAATTGGATGTATTTAACACCTTCCTACATGGAGTCCTTCATGGCACCATCCATAAGCAATAGCCACCTGATTTCTGCGACAGCAGCTTCCCTGATCATGCATGCATCCTCAAAAAGGCACCTCAAGCAATTGCCCCAACAATGCTTTGCGGCCTATTTTAGGAAAGCTTCTGCAGCTCAATTTTCAGAAAAGTGTGGCCTGTGGCAGACTCCTCCCTCACATACACCCAACATGAAGTATATATACGTAAACGAATGTCATCTTCTCCCTAATCCAAGAGTTGCAAACAAACTTCCATGTAAAAAAAACCTTGGTCTTGCCTCATCCTTTCTAGGAATTCAAAACACTCACCGCACCCTCCAACTTCCACCCCAACCAGGAAAAATAATCCAAAGATATCTCAGAAAACCAGTATTGTCAAATTGCCAGCCTCTGCTAACTCCCTACCATCGAAGCTATCCATTCCACACCGTACATGCTCTATGCAACCTTGTCAGCTCATCAAACCAAGACAATAACTAACAATAACCCAGCCAGATACCACCTTCGTTGTCAATCTTATCTACCAACATAAGCACAAACTTTCAATCTCTCTCTTTCAACTTAAAACTGCTCCATGATATATTAGCTAAACCACCTCACATGGCTGCCAATTCTCTTAGAAATCTAATACTCTACTTCTATTCAATCTCTGACTTGACCAGCAATCCCTACGATTGAAATTTGCTACCAGTTTTTACTCTAACATTAGCAATACGCTAATAACATGAAGTGACAAGCAGTAGTTGACAGTGCCCAATCCTTGACCGAAGTAGAAAGTAAAGCATTGGCCTCTGCCAAAATAGAATGTGGCTCAGGCGTCTCCTTCACAAGTTCCAATTTCCACAACATCAAACTACAACTTTACATTGTGGCAATACCTCTGCTCAAACTCTCACAAATAACTCAATTATTCATGCTTACACTAAACATATATAAATTGATTATCGCTTCATCATGGAGTATGCCCTCACCAAAGACGTACATATTCTACATATATCATTCCATATTCAACTAGTTGATATCCACACAAACTCACTATCAACACCTCGTTTCAATTTTCTGAGAAGCAAGCTAAAAATCCAGCCTTGGATTATCACCTTGAGGAGTAAAAACCAAGTCCATCAATCACATATTGTACTCGATTCATCCCCATTGTAAATATAAAAAGGTTTAAGACCAAATTGATCCCTCAACTATTTATGAAAGACCAATTTAGTCCCAGACTAAACATGAGGACTAATTTGATCCCTTGACTATTTGATCAGGGACCAAGTTGATCCTTTTATTTGGAATTTAATGAAAAGTTGTAGAGAAATAATGAATACTATAGAGTATTTTCGAAATAACAAAAAATAAAAATAAGTAGATAACTAATAAACCCTACTCTCTTCTCATTTTCATTCACGCACCGCATACGGAATAACCAACTTGCCCCCTCAATAGGACCAAATTGCTTAGTCTAGGACTACATTGGTCCTTCATAAATAGTTGAAGGACCAATTTGATCTTAAACCCAAATATAAAACATATCATCTAATCATCACCAGTACTACTCAACAAACAACCATCCTTACTACTATATATCTCGTTTTTCAAAATAAATAGCATTATGTAATAATCACATTGCCTTTTAATACTATTCTTCACCTACTTTATAGCTGTAAGAAAACACAGCACCTTTTCTCTCCTTTTCACTAAATAAGTGATGTTTTAACCATTGGTTTCTCCATAAGCATACATCAATTCAATAATATTTCATATCTCAACAATGTTGGTTTGCTTTTAAATAGAAGATTTGAAAAAATGACAACTATGAGTTCATGCAATAAGTTAAAATTGATAAAGCAATGAAAGATATAAAGAGAATGCAATTATGTAATTTAAGCAAAAATGCTACAATTAAAAAAATAATTGCACCAAAAAGGCCTAAGTAAAAAAAATTCGCCTTCAGAGCATCAAACATGGGTACCAAAAAAGAACTTTTGAGGCCATGGAGATTACACAAGGATTGGCTTGAAAAACCAGGTCTGGCTTGAAAAACTAGGTTGGCACCACCCCATCAACGGGAGATAACAACTTCATGAGAAATAACCCAAAGGCGATGCTCAAAAGCATCAGCTGAACAATAACACAGAGGGAAAACTTACAGACATTGTTTTGCAGCCTCAGGACATTCTCTGTCCCTACCAGCTCCTTGCAGTATGCCTCTAACTTGTCTTTCTGCTCATTCAAAATGATGATTTTGTCCTCAGCATCTCTAAGCTTTAACATCAACTGTTCTTCATCGCCAGCCAGATACCTCTGCTCTTTAAATAGAGCAACTTGATCCTCTGAGAGGATTTTCCAATTTTGCGTAGTTCTAGATATAATTAAATACTCAATTTCTGCTTCCATCTTTTCCTTTAGCAGGATTTCAAGTTCAGGATCCAACTCTTCTTCATGCGCTTGAATGTGTAAGACATGCAAACTTGATCCTTCCATCTTTGGTAACTGAGTTCTGCTGAGTAGAGCTTCAAGCTCTCGCAGCTTCTGGTCCTTGGTTTCAATTACTGTTGATGCTTCTTCCAGCTTAGACTCCAAATTCTCAGCCTTTTTCCTCAAATCAACTATATAGCTTTCAAGCATCTGAGAGTTGTAAGCCACCATTCCTTCAAACTGCCTGCCATTATCATCGTGCTCCTTTCCAATTGCTGCAATCTTTTCAATTTCTGTTTCAATATAAAGTTGACTATTAAATGGCATGCAACTTTTACTTATGACTCTGTTCCCAGGAAAAGGTCAGAACTTTGCCAATAAAAAATTAAAAAAAATCAAATGTTGAACCCTTGCATCCTGTTTCAAACAAACATATTTATACAAATCATGACTAAAAAAACTACCATTCAAAGTTAGATTTTAGACAGTAAACAAACACCTAATTAATCAATTTAATGGATTTTCATGGAAAAACTCTTCACAAAAGCAATTTAGAATCATTTTACTTTTTTATAAAAAAAAATCATTCTTAGTTTGAGAGATGGCCGCAATTGTATGAATAGATATCATAACCTCATAGAGAATGACACCAGTCTACAATTGGGTCAAAAAAATGCTAGTAAATCAAGCAGAATTTAAAGACTCCCAAATGATGTTGGTCTACTATGGCTGAAAAACAGAGCACTGCAACCTTCATAAAATAGCGCAGGCAACTGATTAGAGACCAAAATTGCATGTTTTGAAATTCTTCATCATTATAGCCTTACGCCAAATATTTAGAATCAACTATATGAATCCACATTTTTTCAATCATTATGGCTATATGTATATGAGATATTAAATCCTTTTTTTTTGTAAATTATTTTGAACCACACCTTCTCCTTCATAATCCTCAAATACTAATTTTATATACTCATCCAATGAGTGCAATTTATATCCTTAATTGTAAATGTCCAAACCTCATAAGCCTATATACAATTACCTTATCACTAATATACATCACGTCAACCAGTCTTCTTATATAATTCTTAATTTGGCACCCTTAATTTTGCCACACATCCATTTTAACCTTGCCATTTACACCACACTAAACAATAAACATTTTTTTTGTTGCATAGCACTCGGATTACAAAATGTGTAACATACTGAGGTGTGATTTTTGAATTAAACAAAAGAAACTTGGACAAGTTCTAGGATGCAATTTAGTTTAAGAAGACAATAGAAAGAAAATTTGCTAAACTAAACGTCAAAAAGAAAATTGGATTTTGTCATTTCCTCACCTTGAAGATGTGAATAATAGTAATACATTAAATATTACATAAAGATCTTGTGTGAGCTTAGAATCTAAATAAATTAGAAAATGACCTAGCATGAGAAACAGGCTATTGCAGTATAGGTATGAGATATTATGAGCAAAACCTTGCACGCAAGTTGTTTGCAAATGAAATAACAATCATATTTGGTAGCTTGGATTACAAACTTAGCTTCTTGGAGGTTTCTAAAAATAAAAGGAGAAAATAAAAACATGTTTGCTCACTATATAAAAAGTGATGGTAACCTAAATAGTTGTTGTTTATTTTATTAGAGCAATACTTGTAGAACAACAGAAGGGTGGGGTTCAAGATATCATATTTTGTCTAAGATGGGAGGTGAAAATAGAGTAGGGCTAATAATTTCTATTGAAAACCCCTTTATTTCATTTGTATTGAATGTTCTTGTCAAATTATAGTACATTAAAACCTATATAAAATTATCAATAATACAATGGTAGAAAGATTCCCAATTTCTCCTCATTTGTAGTCAAATGTACATTGCATTGAGAAGATAACAAATATCACATAATAAAAGAAAACACCTATCAGAAATGAAAGTGTATTTTCCCAAGGGATGGAAATGTAGTCCCTCCCATGCAAAAAAAGAGGACATGGCAGAGAAAGAAACATCCTTCATGCAAGTTTGATAGATTCCAAGTGTATACTAGCTAACTGTCAAAGGACACAAGAACTAGGAAGATGGATTACCAACCACATAAAGCATCAGAAAGCACTTAGCATGGGGTCAGGCTACCTTTATTTAACTTCCTAGTATTCCCAAAAAAAAAAAAAAAAGGCAAATTATGGCTAAAGATGGGGTGCCTATTAAATTCTTTACAAACATACAACCATCAATTCCAAATTGTTCAAGATCAAGATTTCCAACTTTTCTTACATTCATGGATCAAGTTTAATTTAAAGAGATCTTCCACTCACAATATTTTCACCAAAAACACTTTATGAAACTCTTTTGTAGGTTACATATATTATGGCAGGCATCTAATTCCCACTAATATTCAAAATTTTTAGAGCTTGGCATTTTGATTTGTAAAAAACTAGCAAAGCAACCAAGAAACCATCATTATTGAGATTAAGATAAAAAGAGGGTACTGTAAGAAATTGTATAGTTTTGAGCAATTCAACCACTATCTCCACAAAATAAGGAATACTTTAAGCAGCTAAAAATAGATAACCCTAGAAAAGAGCTTCTGGTATGTAAATAGGTGCAAAAGAAAATTGAGATGACATTTTTTTGCATAAAATTCAATTCATAAAAACAAAAAGATAATCTTTGGTTCCTAAAGATAATTTTCTTTTTCTGATTTTTTGGTATTCGGTTTCTAAAAGCGTTAAGTGCCGATTATATTCTAATTGGTCATCTATAATTGTATCTGTTTCAGATACTTGTTCTATGTCTGACATGAATTAATCAGAATATAAATATTCATTTAAATCAGAATCATCATAACAGGCTGAGTTTATAAAATTTTCTTCAGACGCTTAACTCATAGAGTTAGTCTATCGAGTTGAATATATCAAATATAGGTTCTAAATCGCGTTTTCTTCGATTATTTGGACTGATTTAAGATTAGCTATTTTTTGTCGTTTAGGGCATTCATTCGCATAATGACCTTCTTCCTTACATAATCAGCAATTACAGATTTTAGGTTTCGTAAATTGTCTTTTAATAAATTGTCTTTTTCTAAAAGTTCATTTTGTATTATTAAAATTTTTCTTATTAGTTTTTCTAAAGAATTTTTTCTTTTTGTAACAATTTGGTCCTTTACAAGATGTTGTTTTATTTATGTTTGTACAGCCCCATTGATATATCATATCTGATTTATTACAACATAATGATTGCTTATATTTTTTATTTTGTTTATGTAGGTCGATTTGTTGACAAGCTTCGGTCAATTTTTCTTCCGCAAATTGTATTCTACTTCCTAGAGTAATGTCATTTGGATATGTTTGTATAAATTGTTGACTCCATATAGTATTATATGGTTCGGGTAATTTATAAAAATACATGTTGAGGAATAATAGTCGTTCGTTACTTAAAATATTATAATAATATTTTTGATATTCACAACTGTATTCTTGTAAGTAGCAGATATTACAAATGCTTAATAAGTAAGTTTTTGTTTTGCTAATACAGACTGTTTCTTTATTTTTTCTTCGTATATAGAATGATGCATAGTATATCCTAAAAATTCACTTTTGATATAATCGGCATATATGGTTGGCCATTTTCCGGGAGTATTTATAGAGTTGTCGGATCCGCATGTGGATCGGATAGTAGCTTTTTGTTCAGGTTGTAAGCTTAGAAACCATTTTTTACAAATTCCTGTGAGTGTATTTTCTATAAAGGCAAAAACATCATCACCTTGTAAATTATAATTATATATGGCTAAGCTATTTTCGATAGTCCATTTATCAATATAAATATTTTATAGCAAATCAATATTCAAATATATATACCGCTTATTGGTTACGCAAAAACATGAGGTTGTTTTAGAGTATTGATTGTTTTGATAGTTTCTAGGAGCAGGTATGTATTTATGGGTAGTTGGTGTTCTTTGTGTATTAGTACTTGTGCTAGCTTGTGTTTCTACAGTAGTTAGTGCAGATTGGTTCATAGGTGTATCTAAGGTTGGACTTTGGGGTGTGTTCATGAACTGATGTTGTGTAAGAACATTTATTAAGTCTTCTATTTCCTGTGATGGTTCTTGTATATCAACTATTTCATTAATTCTAATGGCTCCGTGGATTTGTGGGAATCTATTTTGTGTTTGTCCTGTTTTATAATGTTGTTTTAAATTCATATATGTAAGAACAATCCATTCATTAAGATTTCCAAGCGGTGCTTTAATGTGAAATAATTGTTCTTCAGGGAAAACTTCTAACTGATTATTAATAATGTTTAGTTTTAAGTTTTCTTGTATACGTTGAAATTCTTTTTCTAAGAATTCCTTGGTGAGCTTAGTCTGAAAAATGTCAGCTTCTAATTCTTCTAAGAGTAACCTTTTCTTTAATTTTTGTTCTTCTTTTATTTCTATCTCATAAGACGAGGATGGTGTGTAAATACATGAATAGTGACCTCTCCACTGTTGATCTTTTTCAGGATCTGATATCATTTTTTCGGGCTCTATCTGTTCAGTAGAGTTTAATTTTTCTATCTTGTTTAAGATTATTTGACGCAGCTGTTCTGTTGTTTTTTCTAATTGTTTTTCTAATTGTTCTATTTTTTCTTTTCTTGATGTCATCCTAATAAAAAGCTTCTCTATGACTATATATGTAAGCTTTATCTTATGGGTCTTCCCCTAAGTATTTTATCTTCTTGTGTAATATACGAGATCCTATTATGAGAATTTTCGGATTTGACCTGTTACTCGGTTCATATCGTAGTCTTCTAAAACTGTATTTCGAGGAAGATACAAACACTTAAGACCACAACCCTACGATTACTAGAATAATGAGCACAACCGATGTTTTTCCTACTCAGGGTAATCAAAAAACATAATAACATACCATATATTATAGCAAGTAGACAAAACGATCTTACAAAAGCATCTAAAAACATAAAATAGAACTTACAGACATAGCCAGAGAGAAGTATTATTCACTTCTACTATGTAGATGTGACAATGAGTTATGTTCAAGTAAACCAGACCGAACCCAAAATCAAAATTTATCAATTTGGCCCAATTGGAACTCAAATAAGCCTATGAATCTAGATGTTTTTGGTCAAGATCAATTGATTTCATCACCAACTAGACTTATTATGTGCTAATTCACATCACTTGCACCAAGTTTAATCTTGAGGCCTCAAGCATACATGAAGTTAGAGGTATTGATCTTCACAAGCATTTATACGTATATACATATGATGCATATATGGCATCAAACCTATTTTGAGTAAACCATCACTAACAATGAAACATGCTTAATAAGAAGTTTAAAACTGAGCCCTCAAACTGTGACTCTAAATGAATCAATTTGATCTTTGAATGATTCAGAATTCAAGTGGTTATTGGATAAGCTTTGAATTCCAACATTATTATCAGCCCTTCTAAACACCATTTATAAAGAATTTAACAAACAATCAATAGCTAAGAAAAATGTACAAATTAGCATCTAAGAGTTAATAAAAAACAAAAATAATTGCTTAATCTAATAGAAAATATAGATGCAAGCATAAAAATGATGTTGAACAAACCAACAATATAACAAAGCTATAAATAGAGGATTCGTATAGACCTTTTTCCAGTGCTTTTTGAGCCTCTTGAAGAAAAACCATTGGTTGAAAAAAAGGATCAAGATCAGAACTTGACTGGAAATTCTCACTCTTTCTATTATTCTCCTCCAACAGATCAGCAACCAAATCTTCTCTAGATAGGTTTTCCGTCTTTCCATTCTCTTTATAGTAACCTGAACGAACCTCTTCTCCTGTGTGAGCATCATCACTATGTTCATCAAAATTCAAAGACCTTCCACCATGCTTTCCGTTACTGTCAATAACACTGCCCCACTGCACAAGTCCAACAGCAGAGCTTCTCAAATCAGACTCCACGCTAGAAAGAGAATTCTCCTTCTCAAATCTAGCCAAACCTCCTTTAGTCTTTTTGCTTGCGTCAAGTGTCACTCCTCTGCCCTGTTGAACTTTCTGAAGACCAAGACGGGTTGATCCCTTCCCACCAAAATTTTTCAGCCTCCCTCTCTCCTTGCCTGATCCAAGCACTTCATGCCTCAGCCGTGGAGCACTGGTAGCTGTAGATGATTTGCTGCTGTGATCCTCACTGTTATCAGAATCCATACCAATGGAAAAACCACCACCTGCCAAGCGCTCGAGCTCCAGGTCCAGGGCCCCAGTACCTACTGGAAGGGAATTGATGCATGCATTCCTCGACTCCACAGATGCCACGGAATCTTCAGCCTCAGCCTCAGCCTCAGCCTCAGCCTTACTCTTCAGTTTATTATCCTCGTCGTCCTTGGAAGGCCCGGTATTCGGCAGCCTGCGCTTCAGTATCTGTGCAGAATCAGCATTGCTACTTCCATTCTTTTTCAAATCCCTCTTTATCCTCCTCCATTTCCTCAGCCCAGTGCCCTTTGCAACCACCGGTGTCGATTCCACTACCGCTTTATCACTTGGAGGAGATTGACTTGAATTGCGATTGAATTCTTTCATTTCTACAAAAATAGTTTCATCTATGATAGGCTTTGTCACTGTTGGAGGAGATCCTACAGCCTCAACTGAAGACCCAAATACCGTAACTGCTGGATCAGTAAAGAAACTTTCAATAATACCAGCAAGCTTGTGCGGCTCTTCAGGAGCGACTTCGCCATGGGAATCCACCCTAATTTCGTCCGACGGAAGCATCTCATTAGAAGTCTCACTTCCTTTCTCCCCATCCACAGAGTTGGATATAGTGCGCTCGTCCTCTGAATCCATACCCCTCAATAAAGGCGCGGGATACTTCCGCACTGGTATTCAGAAAAATTAGAGATTATGCGGAAATCCCAGTAGATTTTTGTCGGAAAAAGAGCCCGTAACAGGGATGGATTAAGAAATAAAGGGACTGAAACACCTTTGTTTTGCTCGCCTCCGGAATCAGTGTTATTGGCATCAAACAGACCGACGAACCCTAGATTTCGTGGAGCTAACAGGAGAGAAGAAGCGAGTTCGGCATCGAAGAGAATCCATCGCAGCAATTGTCCTTCCAAATCAGATCGCATTGCACAATTTAATATATCATATAATTTTTATGTATTTACATATTTAATATCTAAATTTTAAATTTTATATATATAATATTCTAATTTTTAATATCATATCAAAAATATCATTTTATTCATTTTTAAAATAAAATATATCTTTTTAAATATAAAAAATATTAAATAAATAAATATTTAAATTTAAATATTAAATATATAAATACATAAAAATTATATTATATATATATATATATATATATATATATAAATTTTCTAATATTAAATTATAATTTTTTATCACTAAGATTATGACGTGGAAGGGGTTGTGCACACAGAGACATGGGACCCCCACACGTGGAGTTGTGTGCTGCTTGCGTGCATGCAAGTTCTTTTTTTTTTATAATATCAAAGGCTTAAAAAAATTTCTTTTGTTTAATACTTAATTTATCTTATTTTTATAAGTTTATATTTAATGACATAAAATAAATAAATTTTGATTAATTATATTCAGTTCAAAAATATCTTAATTATATATATATATATATATATATATTCAATTATTTTTTAATTAAAAGCTAAATAATTATTTGATTAAAAGTCATCTTTATTTACTCTTTCAAATTATTTTATTTAATAAAGTTGTTTTTTAAGTAAATATCAATCAAATTAAATCCATTTACACTATTGATTTCTTCTCCTACATACGAATCATTAAAATCATTAATATTATTGTTGTCTTTTATGTCATCCAATCTAATGTAAGCTCTATTGTTATAAAATTTTATTAATTAAATATTCTTAATTTGATCTGTAATTAATTTTATAATTTTTTGTAACTTACCTATTGATTTTAATGCTTATTTTCATTAAATAAAATATTTAGGATAAGATCCCATTATTTCAAAAAAAAAATTATCTAAACAAATAGAATTATTTTATATTTTATTGTCAACATCGATTTGAACAAATCTTTAGCCTTAAAATGTTTATTAATGTGGAAGTCATAATCTCACTTTCATAATATTTTATTTTCAAAATACTGAAAAAAAATAATTGCATTTTAATTTGAAATTAATGTTCTATGCAAGGTTATGAAAATCGGACATTAAAAGGTTGTAAACCTATTTATTTAATAGACCTTTTATCATTAAGACAAATAATAAGGTACAACTCAATTTTTTAAAGAACAATTATTCATAATCAAGGAGAAAATCTTTGAAGATTTAGAATTGATATGTATCTAGAAATATATCAATATGAAGTTAGAAACATTTCTAGTTATACTACAATTAAAGTTGATTTTTTTTATTTTATCCAGGGAATATGGAGGAGAAACAAAAAAGGAAATTGATTAAAGATAAGGCCACCAGCAAGGAACATATCATGAAATATTGGCCTACAGTCCAAAAGGGGAAAAGAAACACAAATTATATATATATATATATATTAGAGGAGTACTTCTATTGTATTTGATGATGACTGCTCAGTTCTTAAGATTTTGACAATAAGATACAAATTTTTTACTAAAAGGCTGTTTAGGATCAATTTTATTTTATATTTGTAATTTTTGTTTTTTATTTTTAAAAGGAGGACATTCATACCATATAATTCTTATATATTTACATATCTAACACTTAAGCTTTAATTTTTACATATAAAACACCTCAATCTTCAATATCACATTAAAAAATATTATCATCACTCACTTTTTAAAGTGAAATACACCTTTTCAAGCTTAGAAAAGTGTTAGATTATAAAATATCTAATTTTGGATGTTATATATGTAAATGCATAAGAATTGTGTGGTATGTATGTAAATCTTCCTTTTTAAAAAAACATTCAAAATAATTTTTAGATGTTTCAAGTGTTTTTAAAAATAATCATCACCAACAAACATGCTTTGTTTCTAATCAAAACATAAACAAAATAAATTTAAAAAAATACAACAACAACAATAAGCTTTTATCTCACTATGTGGTGTCGGCTACATGAATCATTCTTCTCCAATGTACTCTATTAGTGTCATATTCTCATTTAATCCTAATAAATTGAGGTCATTTTTTTATACTTTCTAACCAAGTCTTTTTAGGTCTACCGCTACCTTTCTTAATATAAGCTAAATCTAATACATCTACTCTCTTAATTAGGTCATCAAATAATTGGCATTTTATGTGAGCAAATTGTCTAAGGTGACTATCTCTAATCTTATCTACCATTGGAGCTACTCCAACCTTACCATGTATATATTCATTTCTCATTTGGTCTCTAAGTGTAAAGCCACTCATTCACCTGAACAACCTCATCTCTACAACACTTGACTTAATTTTATGTTTCTCTTTTATTGGCCAACATTTTGCACCATAAAACATTGCAGATCTCACAACCATCTTACAAAATTTTCTCGAGTCTAAGAAGTATTTTCCAATCACACAATAGGTCTAATGCATTCCTCCACTTCAATCATCTAGCTTGAATTCTGCTAATAATATCCCCATCTATATCACTAGCACTTTGAACAATAGACTCAAGATATCTAAAATGTTTGCTCTTTTTAATGACTTGATCACCCATTGTCACCACTCCACCACTAGATCTTCTACAATTAAAATTACACTCAATGTATTCAATTTTAGATATACCTAACCAAAAGCCTTTAGACTCTAAGGTTGACCACCATACTACCAATTTTTCTTCAACTCCCTCTTTAGTATTATCAACAAGAAGAATATCAGCAACAAATAGCATACACCAAGGTACATCTTCTTGTATATGTTTAATAAAAACATCCATAACTAAAGCAAAAAAAAAAATATAGGCTTAAAGATGATCCTTAATATAATCCAATCAAGTATATATATATATATATATATATATATATATATATATATATATATATATATATATATATATTCAATCCTACTTGTGTTTGAACACAAGTGATAGCTACATTATACATATCCTTAATGACTTGAATATAAGCAATATTAACTCTCTTCTTCTCTAGAATTCTTAAGAGCACTTCTCTTGGATCTTCATCATATGCTTTCTCTAAATCAATAAATATCATATGTAGATCACCCTTACTCTCTATGTACTTCTCCATCAAACCTCTCAACAAATGTATAACATCCATAGTAGACCTACTTGGCATAAATCCAAATTAGTTTTGAGAAACTTTTGTATCATATCACAATCTATGCTTAGTTAGTCCCTCATATAATTTTAATATATGGCACATTAACTTAATTTCTTCATAATTTGCACAATATTATGTATTATCTTTATTCCTAAGAATATGAACTAACAAATTTTTACTCCACTCATTTGACATCTTTTGTCTTTAAAATAATATTAAAAAGATTTATAAGCCAAGAAATTTCTAGATCTCCTAAGCATCTCCACACTTCTATGGGAATATCATCAGGTCATACTACTTTTCACACTTTATTTTCTTTAAGGCCCTTTTATCTTTTATTTTACTACAATAATAAGAACAAGTCTTTATCCCACTATGTGGGGTCAGCTATATGAATCATTTTTTCTCCAATGTGTCATATCCTCATTTAATAATTATAAATTAACATTATTTTTTATACTTCCTAACCAAGTATGTTTAGACCTACCTCAACATTTCTTAATATAGGCAAAATCTAATACCTCTGCTCTCCTAACTGGGTCATTAAGAAGTGATCAAATCATTTAAGGTGACTCTCTCTAATCATATTTATCACTAAAACTTCTCCAACTTTATCATGTATATTTTAATTTCTCATTTTGTCTGTAAATACAAAGCCATTCATCTACCTAAGCATCTTCAACTATATTGACCTCATTTTTAGATGAAGTTTATACCCTCCTTAATTTAAGTACTTGGGATTCCTAATCTTAGATTAAGATCACCCTAATTAAACACTAAGCCTACTTCATTGAGCGACTAAATATATAATCAATCTAGAATTGAAATAAACAAACCCATTGTCTAATAAAATACAAAATTTGAAGCCAAAACTAAAATCAAAATCCCAAAGTGAAACCTTGTTCATGATAGTGGGCCCCATCCAGATCCAACCTAGCTCGATTAGGCTAGATGAATCCAATCACTTTCAAATTCAATCAAACTAAACCCAACACGAAATAAAACATATTTGAGCTAAAACATAAATTCAATTGGCCTTTAAATAAGCTAATTAGGTTGATTTACCTAATTAACCTGTTAAACCTAATTTAACCTAAATTCAAATCAAATCAAAATTAAATTAAATTAAACACATCCAAAGGTCAAAAACTATTATTCAAACTCAATTAAGCGTGAAAATAAATCTAATTAAGTTTCAAAGTGACTAATCAGGTCAATTAACCTAAGTTAACCTAGGTGGGCCCCATTAAACTAAAAAGTCAACTTATTTAATTTTTGTCAAAATGGGCCACTTTAAGGACTCAAAATCATCATATGAATTTATCTAAATATAAAATTAAGTAAAATAAACTCAATTAACTCTTAAATAGGCTAATGGGCTCACTTAATCCAAATAAACTTAAATTGACCAAATTAAGTCAAATTCAAATTAAATTTAAAATAAAATTAATTAAGCACTTCAAATAACTCTAAATACATGGTTTGACATAATCCAACTCTTCTTGAGGTCTAATTTGAGTAATTTGCTCCATGGACCCAGGAGAAAACCTAAAAAATTGACCTATTTTGATCAAAGTTGGTTAACTTAAGTCAAATATGAAAATTCAAATCAAATTAATTGCAATCAATCAACTCTAGATACCCTAAATAATCCAATGAACATAATTGAAAACCCAAATAGAACCTATGTTGCTCGATTGGGCCACTTGACCCAACTTTGGCCAAATTGGATCAAATCTTGATCAAACTTAATAATAATCCAAATTAATTGAAAACAATCAATTCTAAATGCTCTACATAATAATTGAAATTCAAATGAAGCTAGGCACTTAACTCAATTTAACCCATTTAGGCCAAATTGTGCCAAACTTCAATCAAATCCAAAATTGGTCAGAATTAAATGAAATTAACTAACCAAAATCACTCTAAATGATTATTCAAACACAACTAAAGTCTAATCCAAGCCCAACATGATCAATTCATCCACATAAACCTAATTTGACTAAGTTTAGTCAAAGTGGGTCAAAATATATTCAAATTGTTCCAAAAATTAAATCAATTCATACTGATTAAACTTAAATGGATTAAATGATCAATAAGACATAGTTAAACCTTAAAATTCAAGTCAATGAGCCCACACAAATCATTAAACCTAACTCAAATCAATTGGATCAACATGGGTTGACCCAAAATTCAAAATCAGGGCTATAAAGTCCAAGTTGGACTTTAACAACACAAAACCAGTTAATCTACTAAGGTATGAATTGGATTCTTCAACTATGGTGGCTAGATAAGAGAGCAAGTATAATACATTAAAAGAAAGAAAAAATGTAGAAAAAAAAACATAAAAAATTTCAATTCCCTCATCTCTCCTTCCACCATCCCCAATTTTTTGACTTTAGGATGGTCCTCAATAAGTAACCACCTCCTCAAGCAAGTAGGAAGCACCAATTTCTCATAATTGGTCACCACCACCACCTCCACTAATGGTGGAGGGGTCAATCAACTTTTAAAAGGGAAGAGGAGCCTTTCTCTCCCACCTTTAACACTTTTAACACCCTTACTATAATCAAAAAAGAAAAAAAAAACTAACCTTCCCCCATCTTCCGTGACCTCAAATACATCAATTTTGATTGTGCTCTGGCAAGCGATAGCGAGTTTGATGCTTCTAGAGATCGGCGAGGAGGCATGTCAATGTATTCATTCTAAAGCTTCCGCTCATGTCCAAGAATATTCTCAAATCAAGAAATCTGCTTGACATCGACTCTGACGAGGTAATTTTGTCAAGCCGTAGCTAACATTTATGTTGATTGTTTTGTGAAAGGAAGTGATCCATTCTAGGAATTTCCACTAGATAAGCTCTACACTTTCTATTTTGAATGACCCTAGTGCGAGAAAGGGTGTTTTTTTTGACAAAATTCACTGGAAAATCAAGTCCAAACAAGCTTGTGGAGGAAAAGATCCCGCTCGTCGGTTCAATTCATCATTTATGGGGAGGAAAACACAACAACTATCCGATCCTCTTTAAATGAGATGGACAACTGCGATTAAAACATAGATAGATTGGATTTCCACCATTGGATAAGTGGATTCAATCTAGATTATTCGATCTAACCCCCATGTTTTCTTGCTCAAAGTGTCACCTTAGCACTGCTTGGCCAATCACCACTTGACACACAAAATGTAGAGCCCAATAAGCATTGACTCTGTGCTAATGAGGTTAAATAAAAAAATCCAGCATTTTTGGATTTAAAAAAATATATAAAATCACTTGAAACTTAAAAAAAATCATAAAAATTAAAATACTTGATGAAAAATTAAAAATAAAGGCTTATTGAATTCGTATTTTTGAGAGGAATCCAATGAACCCAAAATCTCTAAGTTTTATAGGATAATTTGGGATTAATTTGAATTTGAATGAAAATTAAATTTTTTTAATTAATCCTAAAATATTAATCAAATTAACTTGAAATTTTTATAGACTGAAATTGATATTAAACACATCAACCAAAAAAATTTCAAGCCTAAATGATGAATGTATTAAAAGTTGTTGAATATCAAATTTCAAATTCCTAATTTCATTAAATAATTAATTTAAAAATTAAGAAAATTATAGAAAATCATCGAAATAGCTCAAATCACTTTCATTAAATCCAATGAACCTTAGAAAATATGAAAATCCTCTCAAACTCAATAAACCTCAAAATCATCTAATTAGGGCTTAACATATGTTTAAAAATTAAAATTAATTGATTTTAAAAAAAGAGAAGAAAATTCATGATAAATGAATCACTATTGACTCTTTTTGAACTTAACATTCAAAGAGTAGTTAAAAAAATAAAAATCCATAAATTTCATTAAGCAATTTTAGAAATAATTTAATTTTCATTAACAATAAGTAGTTTATTAATTATTTCTAAAATACACATTTAAATAGTTTGGGATCTACATTGTAGGCTTGATATCCTAAACATCTCTTTCCCTTGAGATTATTTTTAATCATAAGGATCATTAAATGAAAGGGAATCAAATTTTAACCATCATAAGACCATGTAGTCAAATAATAAATAAATTAATTGTAAAATCAAGCTAGAATATTTATAGTAAATTATTAGAGTATATAAGTTTAGTGAAAGCACACAATCATAAGAATCGGACTTTAATTAATTTAATTAACTTGAGTTAATGAAGCATGATAAATTAATAAACAATTAATTGGAATTCAAGTGAGGAATAAAATTAAATACTAATTAGACTTCAAATTAAAGGTTTTTTTAAATCAACTTAAAATCTAGTAAACCAATGATCAAATATCAATTAACTTGAGTTAAAGGATTAATGATTACATCTCAATTAATTTAATCATTTAATAAAATTAAAAATAATGAACTTAAATTAAACACTGATTAAATAAATTAAATATTTAATAAACTTCAAACTAATTCAATAAAGCTATTTACGTAACATGAACTAATCATTAATAGAACTTAATTTGAATATTAATGAATATTTAATTAAACCACTGATCAAACTTTAATTAACTTGATACAAGATCATAATTAATTTATACTGACACTTTTATTAATTTAATCATGGTTGATTTAAGTAATTAATAATTATCCCTTAATTAAATGAGTAACTCAATTAAGTCTTCAACTGAGTTTAACCCTTAATTGAATTAATGGTCATGAATTCAATCAATTGATAAGTTAAACTTTGATCATTTGATTAAATCTTTAAATGAGTGAATTGATGATGTTAATTTAATTAATTTTCAAATTAAATTGAGATCATCCGGTTAAAGTTAAAACATTTAATTAAGCATAAACTTAATCAATTATTAATTTAATGTTAACTAAATGAATGAATCAATAAAAATTTTCAGTTCAATTAATTCATAGTTGAGATAATCATTTGATTAAGCTAGTAATGATCACGGTGTTTTAATTTGGAGTGATTGGGCATCACACAGATCTTATGGGATACTTATTGAAGTGATCAGGTATGACATTTAAGTATAATGTGTCATCTCAAAAGATGAAAACTTCACCCTACAGTGGACTTAATCACCTAATAAGGACTCCAAAGATAGATAGGTCTTCGTATATACCTCTTTCCCTTACTTTACATGAAAGAATTTTATGTCGGGTTCTTTAATTCCTTATGGAAGTAAACTTTCCCTGAGAATACTCTTGATTAAAGTATTCAATCAACATCTTCAATGATTTTAAGGTTAGACTATCAAAGGATTGGAAATTTTTGAAAAATTGAGTGGGAATGTTCAATTTGGAAAGACTTATTTTCGTATTCTAAAGGAAGACAAGTAGGGAGCACTCATGATACTGTGAAGCCTAGTGAGCACTCTAATCTATCATATGATGAGGCTTTATGTATTTGAAAGAGAGGATTTATTTTAATTTGAGTTGAAATTTTATTAGAATGTTAGGGCTTACAGTCCATCACTAAAAGATTGTGAAAATGCTTAATGGGTGAGGACTTACAATCGTAGCCTAAAGAAAATAGGCAACCTTGGATCCTAAATCTAGGGTATTTTAGCACAAACTAAGAGCTCAAACTACATCTAAATGGAAGGGGGACATAGTAGTTTACCTCCATAAGAGAGGATAAACTCGTTTGACTCTTCTGTACTTATAACTGCCTTGAGTAGTTGCCAGCTAACACCTCCTATGATTCAGAATTATGTAGGTCAGTCTTATATTTATGCGAGATAGCTAAGCTGTTATTTAATTGGGAAAGGAGGTTAGAGTCCTAAACTCACTTCTTAAGAGACTAGATCATGACTAGCATGAAGACATGACTTAGACTAAAATGAAAATTTTTATAAATTTTTATCTCATTTTGACAGATAAATTTAAGACAAAGGCTTAGAAAAATTATGCCTAAATGCATGATGAAATTAAATTATTGGCTAAATCAGTGAGAGGAGGTGTTCTCCACTATAAGGGATATCCTCACAAGTCAAGCATTCCCCTATCGTGCAAGAGTGGAGACCCTCCCTATTCATGAAAGAAACAAGATGATATGAATGATATTAGAACATACATCATTCAGCTATGGGGTTGCTAAATCTTTTAATTATCTTAATTTATAGCCTAAGCTTTAAAGTAAGGTTATAAATTATTTTAAAATTTAGTTATGAGTTATTAGTGGGGGTAGAAAAATTAATTTTACCTTGAAGAGCCTACTACATCCAGACCACACATTCAAACATCAAGCTTTAAGAAACCTATGAAGAGCATACAATTTCTATTGTACAATCTAAACACAATAATCAAACATTATAGATTATCTTGAAATAATAAGAAGCCGGTGAGGCCGAGTACTGCCATATAACCCAAAAAAGAGAAAATTGATAGCCAAACTCTACTCTTATGCCACCCGGATTACAATTAAATTAAATATTATGAGGGTCTTCATTCTTCATCTTATTTTCTTTCTTTAAGTTTGATTGCACTCCAAGGCTTCATAGGACCTCCTAGGACTTTTCCTTCTAGCTACTGCTCATCCTAAACCCCATAGCAGTAATCCTAATTCTTATTGCCAAATTATATATTTATGTAAAGTAAAATCTAACTACACTTGCAAGATAGATGTTAGCTAAACATACACACAAACCCAATAAGTTATATTATATAATTTGGACTTAGTACCTTGCACATGAGTTATCAAGCCCTCCTGTCAATATATGGATTATTCTTAGGGGAATAAGCAACCTACAAGAAAAAGTATTTATATTTATTTTAGCTTCCCCATTAGCATAATCCCCTACAGAAAATAACATTAGGCTAATAATGGCCTAACATCCAGTCTACACATAATAGTCCTAACATCCAATCTAAAATATTCTATCATAAAATAAAACACAATATCATTACATACACCCATCCTAGCCTAAAACTAAAAGTGATGACTTAGTATTCTAATGTGTGTGCTTAGGCTTAGTGTGATATGTCTTAACTAGGCTTTAGAATTATAATTATCCAAGTTTGAAATTATTTAATTTAAACATGAAGAGTGATTTCATTTCAAATTATTAAGGAGATTAGTGGATTTTTAATTTATATTTTCTTTTATTTCATTTGATACTTACTTAGCATCTAAGCATTATAAAGAGAAGAAAGAGGCTTAATCTCTTTCATCCCTCCTTAAGTTATTTTCTAAAGACATGTTATTATGACTTTGTTTCTTTTAGTGAATGTTTTATTAATCCTAAGTTCGGGTTAATTTTAAAGAATTTTATCCAACATGAAAGGCATCTTAAGATTAATGAGATTGAATTACTATTATATGAAAAATGTTATATTATTCCTTTTCATCATCAATGACATGCATATGATTTATGACTTAATATACCTATAAATGCAATGTACTTTTGGCACACTTAAATGATTATGAATGCATATATTTTTCTAGAAAAGATGAATTTTTATTCTTTAGCTAAATACACATACACATGTATTAAAGATTTAAGCAAGTACATGCCATTGTATAAAACAGGGAAGTGAGATAATCTAAGACCTCCTTGGGGCTACTTAAAGCCTCATATTTCTGGGATGTCAAGACTATATACTTACTATCTTAAATATATATGAATGTACACACAATCATGAGAATTAAAATCATGTAAAAGATTGTATTTTAGTGGATTATTTACACATGCAAAGTAAAATTTTATCCAAATTGTAGCACAAGTACACATAGGAATGAAATCAAATAAGACGTGTCTTTGTTAACTAGGGAAGTGAGGTAGTCTAAGACCTCTGTGGGGTACTTAAAGCCTCATATTCTCAGGATGTCTAGACTATATACTTATTAATATTCAAGCATATATACACACATACATGAATCAACAAGATAAAATGATACATTGACATATTTAGGCTATAAGCACATGTAAATCATATATAATATTCATAGCTAATATCAATTTAACTTTTCATTTATAATTTTGAAAATAGTTTTGAAATTTATTAGTGATAATATCCACTCCATATAATATGATTAACTCAACACATGCAACTTTACATACATAAGTATATTCATTTGATTACTTGATTTGAAAACATGATTACATGATACAAAAGGCATATAAAATTTATGGTGATTGAAAAGGAATAATTGAACACTTCCACATAATTCATTCAACTACATTAATTCCTAAGGACAATCAAGTTGAATAAAATCATTTAAGATTAACCAAAATTATTATTAAATTTCATCTTTAAATTGAAATTATTGAACTTAAAGAGGGAAAATAATGTTTGCTGTTTTACCCCATCCCATGTGAGTGACTTAATGTTTTAAAGTAAACAAAATTAAGTGATTTTTATGAATTAATCAAATTTGAATAATTAAGCAAATGATTTATTTTTCCCTTTCCTAAATCTCTTTAATTCAATTAATCATTTAATTATGAGCCTCTAATGATATGCAAATGAGAAATTAAAATTGAAATGCACTTAGGGACCTAATGCAATAAAGCTCATAATTAAATATTAATTAAGTTAAAAAATTCTAATTATGTACTTATATGATTTTCCCACACTGATAGGTTAATCATAATTTTCTTAGGGGTCTTTATGTTATTAAACACACAAAGAGGAACTCGTAAATTCAATTTAGATTATCTGAAGCAATTATCTTTTTAATTTTGTTTCATTTCATCATTAATTACTTAATCATTCCTTAATTAAATCATGATTTAAATAACCCAACCATGGAAAAATATTTAGGCAAAAGATCAAGGAAGAGGCCTTAATCATTCACCCCCATCATTCCCACTATTAACAATGATTATTAATCATTAATAATCAAAATTTTATTATTTAATAATTTTAATAATTATTAAATTAATTAGAGAGGGTAATTAAGATTAAAATTTCAAATTTCTTTAATTATCTAGCCAATAAATCTCAAAAAAATTATGAGAGGTAGAGGACATCCTAAGGAATCAACACATTAAATTTGAGACTCATTAGCCAAATAATTAAGGCAATTAGAAAAAAATTCAAACCTTAGTTAAGCACTGTTCATTATTCAAACATTATATATTTTTTTATTAAATTTTCGTATATTTACCCTTTCCAAAATGGGTTTATTCATTTTTTTAAGAATTTTTCTACAATTAATTATGAAATTTTGAAGTTCAAGGTGATTAATGGCTTTTTAAGCTTAATTAACCCCTAATCCCGTCGGTGCCATGCGGGAGCTAACGTGGCATCGCTTCCCACGTGGCGCCATGAGATAGACTACTTAAATCATTCGACATGGCTTTTGTCCCCACCATCCAATCTCGGATCAAACAGTGGAGATTAACCTTGTGGATCTTAATGGTTTAAATTGAATAAAACTAACGAATTAATCACGGTTGTCCGTTCTAATCACATGGAATAAACGGTGGATGATCCTTCATCCCTCGAGTGCTAGAAGACAAACACCATCCACCCTCTGACGAGCTCCTCGTGAGGCATCAGGATCGACTTTAAAATGTTCAGAGAAGAGATCTAAGGAGATCCTATGATGGAAATCCCATTAAATCAAGATTTTTTTCACAAAACACCAACACCTAAGAAGATTTCTACAATTTGCTAGAATATTACCTCATTGGAGCTCAAGACCAATAGTCCAATGATTGAGGTAGATTCATCTTGAAGAGACGAAGTCCTGTTAAGAAGCTCATGAGTTTCCTTCTTGTCAGTGGCTCTGTGGACTAAATGTCATCATAATAGTTGCCTGAGTTGATCTAAGAGTGGTCTTCGATGCTTGAATCGAACAAGAATTGATTTGTTTTGACTCGTCAGAGCTTAGGGAAGGTGTGGGAAGAGTTAACTAAAGTTTGATGGAGTTTGAGAGGGGTTGGATGGACAGAGGGATCGATTTTGATCTCGATGGCCATGGTGAGCTCACGGGGATCAAAAAAGCTCTGGGGATGCTCGTAATCACTCACTAAAGCTCTTTGTGTGGTTTGAATTGGATGGGGATGAGTATATCTTCCTCCCCAATTGATTCAATGGTTTGGATCAATTCAATTTTTGGTAGACGTCTGGCCGACACAGGCTGTCGGGGAGTGATGGGCTGAGGTGGAGAGTCATGAGTAGCTGAAGGAATGGCAGGGGCTGTGGTGGTGTGTACCTCCTCCCCTAAGTGCTCCAATGGGAAGGCTTGAGTTAGCTCACCTTCATTTGACCCATAGCTAACCCAATCAGCTTTGGGTTATATGAGCCAGTGGTCCACATGTCCAAAATGGGATAAAGGTGGCTGCCAAGGGTTAGTGGTAGTTATGACCATCCAAATGGAGATTTTATCTCATCTTGAGAGATTTGTCTAATATATTTTGGCCTAATTTGGGTCCAACATGGGTTTGGTTTATTTGAGCTGACCTATGGTGACCCAAGGATGGGTCATGCAAAGTTTGGCTGAGTTTGGGCTTGGTTTGAATTGATTTGGCTCAATTTGACTCATAGGTCAAATTGGGTCAACTTGGGTTAGGTTGACCAATTGGTCAAATTGGGCCAAATTGATGGTTTGGTTTAGTTTAAATGATTATTTAGGATATTTTGGTTCAATTGGTTTTGTTTGATTTGAAGTGGATTTGAATTTGGTTCATATGAGTTCATATGGGTCAAGGGCTAAGTTGATCAATTTGGTCAATTGGCCAAATTGGCTTGGTTGGAATGTTATTTTAGGTTCAAATGATGATTTGAGAATGATTGTAAGTGTTGATTTGAATTTATTTTGAATTTGAGAATGATTTAGCTCAATTTGACCCTTTAGGTCAAATTGGGCTAAATGGGTCAATTGGGTTAGTTTGATAAAATTAAGTTCAATTGAAGGTTGGGTCATGTTAAAAAAAATTAATTTGTGATGGATTTGAGTCATTGGTTTCAATCAATTTAATTTAGGATTTTATTTGACCAAATTTGACCCTTTAGGTCAAATTGGGTCAACTTAGGTCAAGAGCCCAAGTTGGCTTAGTTTAGTTCAATTGATGGTTGATTTATGTTCAAGAATTAATTTATGGCTGGTAGGAATCATTGGTTTCAATTAATTTGAATGGTAGTGAGATTTGGTTCATTTTGGTCCATGGGTTAATTGGGTCAACTTGATCAAATGATCAAATTGACTTGGTTTGACCCAATTGATTGCATTTGGTCAATCAAGGATAATCAATAATCATTGTAGAAGTTATTGAATGGGTTGGTTTAATCCAATTTGGGTTGAATTGGAGTTGGATCAAATAGATCATTTAGGCCACTTTGGGTCAAGTGAAGCAAATGGGTTGAATTAGGTTGGATTGAGTTTGATGATTGATTTATGAATGATTCATGGCATTGATTGTAATTGATTTGAATTTAATTGGATTTTTTCTCATATGGACCCTTTGGGTCAAGTATGTTAAGTTGGGTTGATTAAATTGATTTGGTTGGTTCGATTTGATTGTAGTAAGGATTTGAAATAGAGGTTTGAATAATTGGGGTGCTAGTTGGGGTGCTTTTGTGAACTTCAATTGGATTTGATTTCAATTGAATAGGCTTTGGGTTGGATCCATAGGATGATGATGGAATTGATTTAGGTTAAGGGTTAGGTTAATTTGGCTTGGAGCTTGGATATGAAATAAAATTCAGTTGGGATTGATTGCATTGGTTTGAGGTTTGGTTTTGGATGAGTGGATAAGCATGGGTTATGGTTTGGGCCATAGGATAAGTAGAACCTATTTACCCTATGGTATGGCCTAAGCTAGGGGTATGTCTTCTTAAGTCTCTAGGCTTGGGTTTAGTATTTTCCTAATCACGAGAAGTGACATATGACTAGGGAAATCCTAGTTTCTAAAAGATTCCTAAGTCTAAGGAAGGATGAGTCAATCCTCTCTCCAAAATTGAGGTCAACAAAAAGGCCCCTAATAGGTGTGGTGTAACTCCCAAGGCACATCGCACAAATTGGCATTGACTGAGACGATCAATAGCAACTAGAAGATCACAAGCACTAAGAATGATCATTCATACCTAAGTGATAAGGTAGATGGAACCATAAATCCTAACTTGATGCAATTCGCTATCATGTCAAGGGCATGAGAGAGATGAGTGAAATTGGTTTAATTTGTTGAGGATTGATTTCATGTCAAGGACACAAAGGGAGATTCGTTAGGGATTCACACATGAGTTTGATTGGATAAAGATTGATTTATGCCAAAGGCATAAAGGGGGATCTATTAGGGATCGAGATTTGATTAATTTTGTTTGATTTAATTTGATTTGATTTATTTCTTGGGAGTAGAAGGAAATCTGGTACGGATTGAGATTTGATTGATTTTATTAATTTTTGGTAATTGGGATCCACTAGAGATATAGATTTAGTTGAGTTTATTTTTATTTATTTTATTTATAAAAGAGGGGTCCGCTGGGGATACAAATTTGGTTGAGTTTGTTGATTTGGTTTGATTAATTTGTTGTTGATTAATTTATTGTTGATTAATTTTGATGATTGGTTTTGAGTTTGGCTGATTTGATTTTATTGGTTGATTTAATTTGAATTTGGTTGTTGAATTCGAAGGAGGATCCCTTGGAGATATAGATTTGGTTGGATTTGCTTGATTTTATTTATTGATTTAATTTTATTTGGTTCCGTTTAGTTGATTAATTTTGATTTGGTTTGAATTTGAGTTTTATTTTAGTTTGGATTTGATTTCACTAGGGATATAAGTTTGGAGTCAAATTTATTTTAATTAATTTTTTTATTTTTCTTGATTGATTTAATTTGGACATTGTCAGTTTGTGATGGACTGCACTAAGAAGGGACTATGTAAACCTGGACCTACCTTAGATTTACTAGCCCAAAGGGGTAGTCTAACGACAGCATAGTATAGACTATCTAACCTAAGAGTTGCCTATGAGTTTGCAATGGCTGTGCTAAGAAAAAAGCTTGGGAACTCATATCTTCCAAAATAGAGTCAGCCATTGAGGTGACCCACTGATGGCACAATGAGTCAAACCCGACCTAGAGCAACTATTGAGTGAGTGCCTCTAAGGGTCTTATCTCAACTCATAGTAGTCAAGGCGATTCTTATAGAGAGTTTTGCTGACATTGCGTAAAAGATAGATGGCAGCTTGGGAAGAGGTGCCTCTCGGGGTCTTATCTTAATCCACATGAGATTTCATTTTATTTGTTTATTTAGCATGGACCCTGTTGGTTTGCGAGGAGCTACACTAAGAAGGAGCCATGGGGGCCTTGGCCTATCTCAGATTTACTGGCCTAAGGGATAGTCTGTACATCTGCAATACAGAACTTCCAACCACATGGGTGGTTACTATGAAAGGGGAACTATTCAATCCAATAGTAACTTGGGTTATGTCTAGATAGGGCCATGAAGACGTAATCCAAATAGAATGCCCACAAGGGAGGTGCCTCTAGGGGTCTTACCCTAATCCCTGAAACATAAAGCCTGTAGGTATACAGTGGTCGGCTCAAGGAGAAAGCATGGGGACTCACATTTGCTTGAGCGGAGTTATCCACCGGGTGGGTTGCCATCAACAAGGCAAACACCAGCCAACTTAAGGTACTCGTTGGTTTGCAACGATCAATATAGGAAGAAAGCATAAGGGACTCACATCTTCCTAAGAGAAATTGATCATTAGGACAGTCTGTATTCGACCTAAGGAGACTACTAAGTGGGAAGTCACATACAAAGACTAGACCCAAACTTAAAGTAGTTAAGAGGAAGAGGAGTCACTAGGGGTCTTACCCTAATCCTCAGATATAAACTTAGATCTAGTTGGTGCACATTGGTTAGCTCAAAAAGAAAGCTCGGGGACTCACACCTTCTTAAACAAAGGCAATATTGAGGTAGCTTATTGGTCATGCAATAAGCCATACCACACTAACAAGGCGCTCATTAGATTGTAGTAGTTATGCTAGGAAGAAAGCACGGAGATTTACATCTTCTTAAACATAAAGACCACTGGGGAGACACACTAGCTAAGTAGAGAATTGAGCTCGACCTAGAACATCTACTAAGTGAGGGTCGCTGATGATATTATCTCGACTAGAAGTAGATCGAAGAAATTGGATTATTTTTGTGTGTAATTTTATGTTTATGATGTGACAATGAGGGATAGGATGCCACTCGGGTTCTCTTATACCTTCCCTAAACACACCATGAAAGTTTGATAATTTGGAAACATTCAATTTGAAGAGATGTTTGATTTAAAATGGAATTTTATTGATGAAAAATTATTTTGCACATTATTTACACATAATATTTCTTTAGATAAAGCTCATTGATATAAAGCATTGGGCTTTCTCCTTTTTAGTTGATGAGTTGATAAGATCCACATTGGTAGACCTTTTCTATGGCAAAAGGGCCTTCCCAAGTAGGTTTATACCTGCCTCCCATCTTATGATAGGCAAATATTGATCTCCTTAAAATTAAAATAAGCTCTCCTACTCGAAAAACTCTAGGGCAGACCAACTTATTATGAGCTTGAACTATTTTTGCTTTGTACAACTCGAGATTCTAACATTCTTATAAGCATCTTTCTTCCAAACCTTCGAGTTCTTCTAACCGTAGCTTGGCATTCTATTTGGTTGTGATTTTGCTACCCATAGCTATATGTAGTGATGAGAGTTGAACTTCTAATGGTAGAACGACTTTGAACCCATGCACTAAAGAGAATGAGGTAGAATGTGTTGGAGTTCTATAGGTAGTGCAGTACACCCACAAAGCTTCAACTAACTACTCATGCCATTATCGTTTATTGCCGTTAAGCGTCTTCTTGAGTATTTGAATGAGAGTTTTGTTGAAGGCTTATGCTAAACCGTTCACTAGTGGGTAGTATATGATATAGTATCTCCAATCTAGTTTATGTCTTCGGGCAAAGTTGTTGATTTTGGTTGTCTTAAAAATAATATCATTATTAGATATGATTCGACAGAGTGCCCAAAATCTATAAATGATATGGTTCCTGAAAAGTTGGAGCACATGCTAGACTTTGACATCCCTGAGAGGAATCACCTCTGCCCACTTGGAAAATTAATCTGACCAGTTAGTATAAACCAGTGACCCTTGGATGAAGGACAATCAATCAGACCCACAATGTGAGTGCCCCAACATTCAAAATGCCATGAGGCCAAGGTTAGATGTAGAATGTTGGGTGGTTGATGTAGGACCACTCCATGTATCTGGCATTGGTGATAACACTTTGTTACATCCATGCAGTCTGTGATCATCGTCGGCCAATAATGCCCAAGTCTTTTGATTTTGGCTTTCATCTTGGGACCTGATTGATGAGCTCCACATAATCCTGAGTGTGCCTTGGTCACAGTCTTACGAGCTTTGTGTTTATCTAAACATCATAATCACATATGATCAAAGGACCGTTGGTATAAGACACCATCTACGAGGGTATAGGAGAGTGTCATTTACTTCACTTGATGTGCTTGAGACTTCTCTTAAGGTAATTTGCCTCTATTTAAGTAATCAATGAGGGGTTGCCTCCAATCCAGTTCTTCATCCTTTTTGGCAATAACAACCTCCCCTTCAAGAGAGTATTTGTCGATGAGTTTAATATCAATAAGAGGCAAGACCTATCTATTGTGAACCTCTATTGATATGGGCTCATCTTTCGGACATGCCAACTCTTTGGCAAGCTTGTCTAAGGCATCAACTATGAAATTTTCTCCTCAAGGGATCTTGTAAATTGTGACATCTGGAATTTGAGATAGTAACTCCATGGTGTACTTGTGATAGTGATGGAGCTTTGACTTTAAGACTTTATAGCACCCAACGATCTGATTGACCACTAGCTGGGAATCCCCAAAGATGTTGATGTTATGGATGCCTAGCAAAATGGCTAACTATAGATCAGTGGTCAAAGCCTCATATTTGGCTTCATTGTTGATGAAAGGTTCTGATAGATGATATGAGAATCTTATCATATCACGGTCTAGTGTTAGGAGGACTATTCCTACCCCTGCCTTGCATGGGAGAATAGATTGTGCTTCTTCTCCTCTTTGAGAGGAAGTCACACCATAAAAATATATCTCCCAATGATGAATGTTGGTATCCCCTAAGTTCATGATTTGTTCATCGAGGAGATCATCACTAAGCGGAGAATATGTAGGAAGTGGGTGTGTTGCTAAAAAATCTGTGAGTGCTTGTATTTTCATCACATGGAGGGGTATGAATGTGATATCAAACTGTGATAGAATCATGGACCATCATGCCAACCATTCAGATAGCGTCAACCATGTCATGAGATATTATAGTGGATTAAATATAGAAATCAAGTTCACTTTATGAGAGAGTATATAATGCCATAGCTTTTGGACAGTAAAGATTAAAGCTAGCCAATGCTTCTCAATGGGTGGATAATTTGTCTCAGTGGGTATGAGACGATAATTGAGATAGTAGAGTGCATTCTCTTTCCCATCATCATTAGCTTGGGCCAACAAAGTGCCAAGGGAGTCGTCTAATGTAGCACTGTACAGTATCAGAGGCTTGCCTGAGATAGGGGTAGCTAAAGCTAGCGGCATCATGAGATATTGCTTGATGCTCTCAGAGCCGTGCTGGAACTTATCATCCCACTTGACTTAGCATCCTTCTTAGCTAATGCTGAAATTGGTTGACATCTGTCTGATAGGTTTGATATAAAGTTTCTTAGATACGCCAACCTCCCTTGGAATGATCTGAGTTAGGTTAGACTTTTAAAAGGTGGCATTTTCAATATCTCTTTAACTTTTCTCTGAGTCAATTTTAATTTCGTGGTGACAGACAACAAACCCAAGAAACTTCCCTGAAGATACTCCAAATGCGCACTTCAGAGGGTTCATTTTGAGGTTGTATTATCTTAACAACTCGAAAACTACTGTCAAATCAAACGGGTGGTCTTTCTTCTCTTTGCTCTTGACCATGAGATCATTGACGTAGCATTCGACTTGATGATGATTGAGTTCATCAAAGATTCGAGTCATGGCCCATTGGTATGTGGCATCAACATTTTTAAGGTCAAAATGCACGACCTTATATCAATCAATTCTGATCAGGGTTCTAAAGGTAGTGTTGTTTTCATCTTCATGTGCCATCTTTATTTGGTTGTATCCAGATGAACCATCCATGAAAGAGAATACTACATGAGATGAGGCAATGTTCACCATCAGTTCTGGTATTGGTAGTGGAAATTCATCTTTTGGACATGCCTTATTAAGATTCCTAAAATTGATGCATATGCAAATTTAGCCATTCTTCTTCTTAACTAGAACAACACTAGCCAACCAATTGGGGTATTTTTTCTCCCGGATGAAACCATCATCGATCAATTTCTTGACTTTAGAAATGACCCACTGTTTAAAGTCTAATCTCATGCATTTAGGAGCTTGCTTGACAAGGTTAGCATTGGGCTGTATCACTAGCTTATGGATTGATACATTAGAAGCTAATCCGAGCATTTATTTATAATTCCATGCAAAAAAGACCTTAAACTCAATGAGTAGTCTAACTAAGTCATTGATTTCAGATTCATTCAATAAGAAACTGATGTACGTTGGGCGTGGATTATCTTCAGCTCCCAAGTTGATCTTCTTGAGTTTGTCGATGGTTGATCTGATTTGTTCTTCAATTGGGGTACATTTTTGACTTAGAAATCATCTGAATCATTTAAAGTTTCTAAGCACAAATCCTCATATGAGTTGATGTGGTTTGATAAGAACCTATCAGATTCTAAATGATTGATGATAATCAAGCAATAGTCATCATCATCAACTGGGCCCACTGTACCAAAGTCTAGTCCTAGTCTTAATTGAGAGCTTTTGCATTTGTTGTTCCATAATCTTTTGAAGTACTCTAACCTGTGCTTGGGCCATGTGTGTAGAATCAAAACTTTCTTTGCTGAATTAAAAATACAAGGCGAGTACCAATCAAAAGGAAGTTCTATTAATTGTTTAAATGAATAATCCTCAAGTTCTACATCAACTTCTTGACTTGAGGATGATGCTCCTAGACAAAACCTCTAGATCATTGTGCTTGTACATACTCTAGGGGCTTCCTTAACTACCAAACCCTTAACTTTTTTTAAAAAAAGTGGGGTTAGAGCTAAGGTTCTCATCTAATGCTTAACAGTTTCACATAATAAAGACTTGGATATACTCATGCTTTGCTCAGGGGCCCGATCTTCAATACAGTCTGGCTTGAGTGTCACATCCAATAAGATCTACTATCGAGAAGAGCTAGTCGATGTGCTAACTACATAAGACTCATCCTCTGAACTAGATTCTATGTCTATGTAGATAACAGGTGTACTCCTATATGCTCAAATGAATCTCTTGGTAAGTGGTAAGTATAGAGGCCTTCCACCTCTAAGAGTCCCTATAGACTTGCCCCTTCCTCATCCTAGCGGAGGTCGGGTCATCGTCCCTACTTGTTCGAATGGAGTAATGAATTGTAGGTGGAATATGATCTCAGACTCTACTTCCTCCCTAAGGTATTCTTCTCATTCCCTTTTATTTTCTTTTTTCCTTTTCTTTTTCATTTTTTTTTCATTTTGACTAAGGTCACGAGAGAAGACATTTTGCTTCTTAGGGATGTAATAGGTCGCATCCTCATATATCCTAACCTTATGAACTACAAACGTCTTGAGATCTCCTTTGACATAATATTCAATTCCACCTCTTAGGAACTTGATGCACTGATATAGAGAGGATGGAACCATATTATTCTCGTGTATGCAAAATCACCCTAGCAAAGCATTGAAAGATGTATCCAAATCTATTATATGAAACTTGGCTTCAGTCTTCCAATCTTCTATCTCCAAAGGCAACACTGTGGAGCCTAAGGCCCTCTCACCTTATTCATTGAATCCTTTCAACATCATCCTTTATATTTTAAATTTAGAGATGTCGATCCTCAAGTAGGCAAGGGTTCTTAGACTTATAAATTGATGCACCCAAATCAACCAACACTCTTGATAGCCTGAATCTATCAACATCCATTGTAATTTAGAGAGGATGATTGTGCTCTATCATCCCTAGAAGTAGGTCTTCATCTGTAAATGTAACTCCTAGGACTTCTTTTGAGAAACATGTCCTCCTTTTCAATAGCGATCAGCTGAGCTAAGCATATTTCAGGGTCAAGCAAGGCTTTGATTAATGACTCCCTCATCTCTTTGGATAAGACAAGTGCATTATATATGCTTAACTTAGCTGACAACTTTCTAAGATGAGCTAGGATGTTGTAATCAGCTTTGGGCTGGTCCTCTACACGCATATCCATGGATGGAGTATCCTATAGAGGTGTTATCTGCTCATTAGAACTAATGACCTATTTACCCTTGTACTGAGGTGCTAATCTAGGAGGTAGAACTTTGCCACTTCTGAGGTTGACTTTGATGACTTCTTGTGATGAGGAGCTTGTGAAAAGTTTTACTTGCTTATTGAGTATACCTACAACTTCTCCTAAAGGATCATCAGAGTCGGATGACTCCAAATTAATCTCAAGAGGTGAACCTTGATGATTCAGAAAAGGAAAATCCATTTCTGAATTGGAATGAGATTGATCAGAATTATTTGAGCTGCTATTATTTTTGACTTGGAGAGCTATTAATTGGAATAAAGTTGCTAAGATCATCAAAGGTAGATAGAATGTATGTGAAATCGATCTTCTTCATTGATTTCTTTAATTTTGGTGGTGGTACATGATAGTAATCAAGTAAAGTAAGTGGTATGAGGGGTTTGGATCCCTCATCCATAGATACAATGCTTCTACTGGTGGTGGTTGTGGAGCTGGTAGATGTGCTAGTTACAATGGTGGAAGGAGGAGTGATGGACTCGGATGGTGGTTGCATTATGAATCTATCTTGAGCAAGTGGAGGTTGCTGGTGCTGCTAGGCTTCCACCCTCCTCGAGTTATCCCTCTCAACTAGTAGACCTTCCTTGATGTTGGAGGTCTAAGCTGAGTCGAGCACTTGTAGAGAAAGTTTCTTAATTTTAAAAATTATCTTTTTAGAGGTACGAGATATCCCAACCTTTTTTTATCGTAAGAGGATCAGATGTATCCCCAAAGATTACTTTAATTAGACTAGAAAATTATTTTATTAAGTATTCTTTAGAGATAACTATAGTTCATAACTTGTATCTATGCTCAAGCCAATCTTTGAAAGTGAAATAATCATCTAAGACATGACTTAGCATACGGTGGTAGGGGCAGTAGTTAAGATCATCACTCCTACCCACTTCTTCCAGCTTTCTAGGCTCAGGTAGCTAAAAATCAGGCTTCTTAAGAAGGTTCTTAAAGGTCTTCATGACTACCTCCCTCTTGAATGAGTATGATTTGTTAAGTTTGTTGGTAAGAGTAGGTGAAAAGTAATTATGTGGCGATGGGTACTTGAACCACTACTATGTAGGCAGCTGTGGTGGTGGATGTTATGGCGACCGAGGTAGTGGAAGAGGAGGCAGTAGTGGAGGCTGCTGAACTCGAGGCCTCTTAAACTATGCTCTCACCCTTATCAACTGCAACTACAATACCTGACTTCTTCTTAAAGACCTTCTGAGGCTTGGGCTTGGATGACTGGTCTGAAAATGATAACTATTTGACTTCCTCTTGTAAGTTAACCATCTTGCTGATTAATTTCTCAAATGTCTTAATGGTAAAACCTTTGACCATGAAGGCATCCAGGCCTTGGATATTCTTGAGAAAAATCTCAATGGCATACTGCTCTTATAGTTGTGGTTCATGATTCATGCTTAGGTTGCACCAACTAAGAATATAATCGACAAGAGACTCATTAGGCTTTTGCTTCTCTATAATAAGGTCCCATACAGTTACCATTTGTTGAGCTCCTATAAACCTTTTGATGAAGAGATGAATTAACTCTACAAAAGACTTCACCGAACTATTAGGCAGTTTGACGTACCAATCAAATGTGACCCCTAAAAGGCTACTGACAAATTGCTAGGAAAGTAAAGCGTCACTGCCACCAGCATTGCAATAACTGGCCTAGAAATGTGTTATGTACTGCCTTGGATTCCCACTGCCATAAAAATCCTTGAAGGATGGTGGCATAAAATCCTTGGGGTATTAAACTACATCATTCCTCCGAGTAGAGTCTACCATTTAGAATAGATGAGCTCCATTGAGCTTGCACCAATGCTTCCTTCACCTACTGCTCAACCATTTGCTTGATGTCCTTTTCATGCATGGAGGTTCTATCGGTCACCTTCATATGCAAACTAATGACATCGCCATCCATAGGAGTTCACTTGGGACAATCTAGGCTGTGTACTAGCTTAGGCCGATCGACCTCCATAGGAGCAGGTTGTGAAACTGGGGCTTGGTTCTATAAGGCTAAGACCACTGCCATCAACTCCCCTACCATTCTTTCCATCCTATCGATTTGATCATCTTTTTGCTTGATTTGTTGGAGGAGACATTGAGGTGAGTCTGATGCCTCCCTTTTCTCAACTATAATGCCTTCCTAGCTAGGGTTCTCCCTATGCAAAGATCCTCGGGTATCAACCATATGAATTTCAGTGGTATAATAAAAAAGGTCATCTTCATTAGCGTTGAAATCAACTTTACCCTCATCTTGGTTAGACTTATTAATTTTGACTATCTGCCTCACCGTAACATGATAGTCCTCCAAAATATTCTCCAAAGATCGATCATCAACCTGACTCGGTGCTACTGGAACATAGGGTAAATGGTGACAGCCAATTGGACTATCGCCTGATGAGGTAATGCACTGAATGTTCTGGTCAAGTGGACTGCTAGTTCTAACTGGATCAACAACATGGGTCATCTTGGTATCTTCTCCTTCGTTCTTCTGCAACTGTGGTGGTGAAGTGACCACGACACTCTTGGGCTGTCGCTCCTTCTTAACCATCATTGGGATGGAAGATTGAGTGGGGGAGCTCAGGCACACCTTAACTTATGGAGTATATGAAGTGGGGTCCTTGAAATGTAGCCGTATCATCAAAGAGGATGCTCTCTCTCTCTCTCTCTCTCTCTCTCTCTCTCTCTGTCTCTCTCCAGATGTGGACTTGTGAAACTTGATGGGGACTTCAGACGGGGGAATATGAATGGTTGAAGGTGGTCAGTGAGTGAAGTGATGTAATGAGGGTGACACCGGCTACCTCTCTGCCAAAGATCTCCTCCTACGGCTAGAACTGGTGAGTACTATCCTGTCAGAATGATCAACTCTATCAGCCTGCCGTTCGGAATGATCAATCAAAGCAGAGGTCGCCGATTATCTAGCAAACTCCGTTTATCCCTCTTGTCTGCTTAGGCAGTAACTTTGGCTTTCGTGGCCCTTTCCCTATGAATCCGATCCCTAACTCCTAGAGATCAACCTCCTTAAATCATGTAAAGTGCCAGACTCTAAGCGTTCGTGGGCTCTCCCAACTCTCTTGAGCAAGGATCATTATTGACCTCACTTTTGGAGTGAGGATTGAATCATCCTATCATAAGTCTGGGAGTCTTCTAGACACTAAGAGCTCCTTATTCATAAGATGCTACTAGTAACTAAGTGAACACTTAACCTAAGCTTAGAGACTTAGAAGGATTAACCGTTGGATTAGGCTATGCCTTAAGACTTAGAGAAACCTACCTAGCCTATAACCTAACCAAATATATGTCTATTTCCTTAGCCACAATCCAATTTCAAATCCACTATATTCAATTCTAACCTCAAATCAATTATAATCAATTCCAATTGAATCCCAATTGTATCCAAACTTCAAGCCAAAATCAAGTCCACCATAACCTAAACCTAAGCCAATGATTTAATCATATGGACTTAGCCAGATTTTTCTTCAATCCAAATCAAACTCAATTTATTTTTTTCATAGATCAATCAATCCTTCAATTATCATTCCAAACCAAATCAAATCTACAATCAAATCAATCAAGCCAAAAATAATTCAATCAAACCTAATCTATGCCATTTGAACCCAAATATTCAAATAAGCCAAAATCCATTTGAACCCAAATCAATTGCAACCAAAGCTATAAATCAACCCTAAATCAATATATAAGCTCAACTTAATTCAATTCAACCCAAAATCTAACTCAATTTTCCCAATTGGTCCACTTAACCCAAAATGGCCAATTTGACCAAATTGAACCAAAACTCCAATCCAACCTAAATTGGATTGAACCAACCCTTCAAATCTTCTCCATGATTATTGTTGATCATCTTGGATGGCCTAAGTACAATCAATTCAATTCAATCAAGTCAGTTGACCCATTTAGTCTCACTTAACCTAAAGTGACTTAAAGGTCCTATTTGAACTAAATTTTAATCCAACCCGAATTAGATTGCACCAAACCATCCAAAATCTTCTATGATGATTGTTGATCATCCTTGATTGATCAATTATCATCAATTATGTTAAACCAAGTCAACCTGGCCATTTTCCCAGATCAACCCACTTAACCTACATGAGCCAAATGAATCAAATCTCATCCTAAGATAAGTTAATTGAAACCAATGATCCATATCAATCTAAAATCAATCCTTGAACACGACTTGACCTTCAATTAAGCCAAACCAAACCAAACCCAATTTATCAATCCGTCCAACTCCACCAAAACTCAACCCCATTCAAATTAACTTCACCCACACATTCACCAAGCTCCAGTGAGGTGAAACGAATCTTCCCCTGAGCGATTCGAGCACCAGAAGCCCCTCCAAGCATAATTTTGGTGAATTTTTTGGAGATGATTGATCCACAAAGCCGCCGACAAGGAATTAAAGCACAATCTTCTCAACAGGGCTTCGTCTCTTCAAGGTGAAGTTACCTCGGTCGATTTATTGCCGATCCGAAGCTCCGACGAGGTATTTTTTGACAAACTGAGTATTTTCCATTTTTTCTAGGCATTTTTGAAGGTCATGTGAATGCTGAGGAAATCCAACCATAAATCCTTGTAGATCAACCGCGTGAAGGTGTGGGATCAATCTTGAGCCTCCTCGAGCTCCTACGAGCTCGATTTGGGTGGAGGAAGGTAGACGGTGTCCGTCTTTCATCACTTGGGAGACGATAGATCATCCACCGTACGTTCCACATGATTGGAATGGACGGTCGAGATCTTTTGATTAGTTTAATTCAATTTATTACCTTAGGAACCATGCGTTTAATCTCCATTGTCCGATCTTAGATTGGATGGTAGAGATGAAAGCGCATCCGTCGCCGCCACAGCAGCGCTGAGTCAGACGATTTTAAATAAACAATCTTGTAGTGCCACGTGGAAAGTGCGCTACATTAGCACTCCTCATGGCACTAATGGAATTAGGCTTAATTAAGGCTTAATTATCTATTTTAATCACTAAAACTTTGAAAAATCATAACTAATTATAAAAAACTCCAAAAATAATAAATAGATACTCATTTTAAAGGTAAAATAGAGGAGATTTAATTAAAAATATTCTTATTTTATTTTGAATAGTAATTAAGGATTAATTAGAATTTGAATACATATTTATATAGCTTAATTAAACCTTATTTATTTGGGTATTTAATTCAAAACTTAGGAAATTGATTTAATGGTATGGCTTCTGCCTCCTATAATTTTCTTAGAATTTATTGCCCAGGTAATTAGAGGAATTGATATTTCAAGTCCTAATTACCTTCTTTAATTAACTTAATGATTAATTAACATTCAAAATAATAAAAACTAATTAATTAAAGCTTATTAATCACTAATTAATAGTAAATGGATGAGGGAGAGTGATTGGGACTTCATTTCTAGCCTCTTTCCCAAATTCATTTTATTTTTTAAGATGGTAATTAATTGAGTGCTTAATTAATTAATTAAATGTTCTAATCAAATCAAATTGAAATGTAAATCACATCAGATAATTAATAATGAAATTAAGGGTTCCTTTTTATGTGTTTAGTAACATAAAGACCCCATAAGGAAATTATGATTAACCTATGAGTGTGGAAAAATTATAAAAGTACTTAATTAGATTCTTTAACTTAATTAATCTTTAATTATGAGCCAATTGCACTAGGTCCTTTAGAAGCATTGCAGTTTTACTTTTCTCACATGTCCATATTATTTGTGGCTCATGATTAAATGATTAATCAAATTAAAGAAGCATAGGAAAGGGTAATTAAGCGATTTAATTAATGATTCAACTTAAGTAATTCATAAAATTCATTTAATTATCTTTCCTTGAAAAGATTACCAATATGGGAATGGGGGTTAAAATATCACATAATTTCTCTCATCTTTTAATCAACTCAAATCCAAAATCAAATTAATAATAAGCTTTGAATTTCTTTAAACAATTTTATTTAATGTGATTTCCTTTAGGAACTAATGTATTTGAATGAATCATGTGCTTATGTTTAGTTATTCCTTTCCAGTCACTTTAAAAGCTGTGTGTCATATGATTTCATGCATTCAAGTTTCAAATCTAAATGAATCAAATAGATTTTATTTATGTAAGCATGCATGTGTTGGCTTAACTTAATGATATGTGTGACTATTATCACTAATAAATTCAAATCTATTTTCAAAACTTATAAATTGATAGTAACATATGGAATGATGATAGTTATAAAATCATATAGGACTTGCATGTGCTTATAGCTTAGTTATGTGAATGTGAAGCTCTCTTTCTTGAATTCATATATAGAATTACATAGGTTTGAATATTAGTGAGTATATAGTCTGGGCATCCTGGGATTACGATGCTTAAAGTAGCCCTAAGGAAGTGATTTGATTACCTCTCTTCCCTGGTTAATAAAGGCAAGTACCCATCTGATTTCATTCTTATGTATTTTAGTATTAGAATTTGGATAGAGCTTTAATTCATATGCATAAATAATTCAATTAGAGAAAGTACAATCTTTGCATGATATTCATCTTTATAATTGTGTATACATTTATGTATATTTAAGATAGTAAGTGTTTAGTCTAGACATCCTAGGAATACGAGGCTTTAAGTAGCCCCAAGGAGGTCATTTGATTACCTCACTTTCCTGGTTAACAATGACATATACTTGCTTACATCCTTTATACACGTGTATGTGTGCTTAATTAAATGATAAAAATCCCCTTTTGTTATTAAAAATACATGCATCCATAATCACCTAAGTCATTGACATACATTATGTGTAAGTTAGTGCTCTCTTTCTTATGATTCATATATAGATTTACATAAGTTTGAATGATAATAAATAAGCATATAGTCTGGGCATCCCAAGAATATGAGGCTTTAAGTAGCCCCAAGGAGGTCATTTGATTACCTCACTTCCCTAGTTAACAATGACATGTACTTATTTGATTTCACTCCTATGTATTTTGGTATTAGAATTTGGATAGAGCTTTAATATACACTATTGACCTCACTTTTGGAGTGAGCTCTCAACCCCATCCTCTTAGACTTAGGAATCTTCTAGACACTAAGAACTCCTTAGTCATAAGACACTTCTAGTGATTAGGCAAACACTTAACCTAAGCCTAGAGACTTAGAAAGAGTAACCATAGGATTAGGCTATGCCTTATGGCTTAAGAAAATCATCTATCCTATAGCCTAAACCCACTCCATATACACCTTCTCAAATCAAACCTAGATTCAAATCTCAAACCAAATCTCAAATTCAAATTCTAAACCTAATTTCAATTTTGACTTTAAATGATTGAAATCCAAAATCAAATTCAAATCCTAAGACCCTTCCTAAGCCATATGAACCACATTCATAAGTGTAGCCAAAACCCCCTTTAGATCAAATTAAACTCATTGATTTCTTTATAAATCAATTATTATTTCATTTATATTCACAAATATAAATGAAATCTAAATTCAAATGACCAAAACTATATCGAAAATCAAATCCAAACTCAATCTAAGCCCTTTAAGCCAATTCTTTAGACTTAGCCAAATTCTATCCAGATCAAGTCAAAACCTATGAATTTTCTCTTAAATTAATGATTCATTCAATTATCTATCCAAATATAAATGAAACCTACAATCATCAAATCAAATCAAAGCCAACCCAAGTCAAGCCTAACTTAGCCCTTTTGACTTAAAACTTTCAATTGAGCCAAAACCTATTGGACTCCAAGTTGATTGCCGTTGAATTTATATTTCAATCCAAGGCTCATATATAAGTTGAACTAAACTTGAATCAAACCAAAACCAAACCAATTGACTTAAGTCCACTTAACCCAAAGTGACCTAAAGGATCCATTTGAGCCAACTTCCAATCCAACCCAAATTGGATTGAACCAAGCTCACCAAAACCTTCCACCATGATTGTTGATCATCCTAGGATGATCAATTGCAATCAATTATGTCAAACCAAGTCAACTTAGTCATTTGACCTTCAAGTAGCCAAATGAACCAAAAACAAAACTCATCTACATCAAATTGATTGAAACCAATGATTTGAATCAACCCAAAATCAATATTTAAATATGGCTTGACCACCAATTGAGCTAAACTAAGCCCAATTGGCCATTTGATCCAAGATGACCTAAACTGGTTTAAAGGGTCAAATCATGATCTAGCCCAAATTTATTATAACCAATGGCTCAAGTTTATTCTAAATTGATTATTGAACTTGACCAAAGCCATAATTAAACCAATTTGATCAATTGAGCCCAATTGAGCCATTAAGCCCAAATAGGCCTAAAGAGTCAATTTGGCCTAAATCAAATTAAATCCAAATTGATTCAAACCAATGACCACATTCATCTTTAATTAGTCAATTGAACATGAATCAACCCATAACCCAAGCTAATTTGGCCAATTTTGGTCAAATTGGTCAGTGTGACCTAATATGACCCATATGACCCAAATTGGGCCAAATCCCTTGAAATCAAGCCATGACCCATTGGGGGCTGATCAAACCTGACCCAAATCCATTAGGGATCAGCCCAAAATTAACCCAACCCAATTAAATCTCTCATGGATCCTCCCCCATATAGGATTCCACCCAACCACATTTAATTCTCCCCCATCACATGCACTTAACTCCTCTTCAACATTTGCATTGAATAAAGCTAATCATATGCCAGCAAGAGAGGACTTTGGAGCCAAAAAATTAAAAAAAAAAAAAATCCAAACTTCTCAATCAATCCATCATCCATCCAAACCACCCCAAGCAAGATGATAATACTTTGGAGCCAAAAAATTCAAAAAAAAGGTGGATTTTCGACCATTATAAAAGGAAGGGAAAATGAGGTTTCATCTCTCTTCCTCCTAGTATTATTCAGTCTTCAAGAGCTCCATAAAGCAAAAAGGAACCCATCCCCCATCTCTTTGAGCTTGGAGCTTAAAACATAAATAAAAGCTTTTTCGATAAGACGATGGTGAACATTGGAGAAGACGACATTCCAAAGGGAGGCAAATGTTAAAAATCATTCAAAAGCTTCCTCATATACCTAGGAGTTCGCTCGAATCTTCACCACCGTCAGAAATCATTCCCGGTGAGGTAAATTTTATCAAACTGTAGCTAGCTTTAGGATCCTTCATTTGTGATGATTGTTTACACGATTTTAGGAATTTATCCTAGATAATTCTGCATTTTATTTTTTACATCATCACAAATAAAAGATAAAAAATTTTCGGTGTGAATCAGTGCAAAAATGAGTCCATTTGGATAGGTTTTCACTTAGAATTTCTCTTTTTTCACCTAAATAGCCTATTTTTACTATTCATGCAGCTGGACTGTAGTAGCCGTCTGATCCCGCGGTTCATGAGATCGGACGGCTCAGATCACCTGATCCATTCTAGACCATCTGATCCCGTGGTCCGCATGATCGGACCGCTCAGATCGCGCGCCATTTACGTGATCCTGGCCTCTAAATCGCTCAATCTAATCAGACGGTTTGGATCAAATTGCATCGCGACACTATGTGCAATTTTTTCTCACTTGGTAGGATGCCCAATCGCGGTCCAGTCTTGGGGTTATACGTTCCACATGTCTTTTGAAAAAAATAGATTTTCTGATTTAAAAAATTATTTAAATCACCTGAAACATCAAAAATTTATAAAAAATAAAATACTTAGTGAAAAATTACAAACAATGGCTCATTGGATTCGCCTTTTTGAGAGGAATCCAATAAACCCAAAATCCTTAAATTTTATTGAATGGTTTGAGCTTAATTTAGGTTTTAGTAGAAATAATATTTCATTAATTACTCTAAAAATATAAGTCGGATTGAGTTGAAATTTTTAGGAATTAAAATTAAAGTTAAAATAGACTACCATAAAAATCTTAAGTGAAAAGGACTTCTGGATGAGGAGAAATTAAATTTTGACGTTCAGATTATCCATTTTAATAAAATAAATCAAATAAAAATTCATAAATTTACAAAATCTTCAAATTGGCTTAAATCACTTCAGTTGACATCTAAAATCTTAAGGAAATAATGTGATTTTCTGAATCCTTATGAACCCCAAACAAACATTTAAGATTAAAGTTTAATCTATTAAGGAATTAATTAAAACATAATCTAAAAATAATTTGAATATCAAATCAAAATAAGTAATGAAATAACACTTAAGCTATCATTAATCAAACCTCAAATAAAAAAAATATCATCCTCAGAGGAAATTAAATTAAATATGATTAAACCTATTTAAATTAATAAAACTCAAATAAATGATTATATCTTAAATCAAACTTAAAATTAAACAAATCTAGGAAACTTTAACATAGGTCAAACTAGTATAATTAAAACTATACTAAGCATGGAATCTTAATCATATGAAACTCCTTAATGAATATAAATAAACTGAAACTAATTAATCATTAAATAAACTAAAAATCAAATTGATTAATAAACCAATTCAACATAATCATTTGATATTAATAAAACTAAACTAAATAAAGTTAAAGTAAACTTAATTAATTTATGATTAAGTCACTTTTATTTGGATTAAGATAATTAATTAATGATTAAATATTTCAACCTAATAACTAAATCAAACTAACATAATAAATGAATCAAATCAAATAAAACTCTAATCATAAATAATAAAACTTAATTGAAATGAAATAAATAGTTAATTCACTTAATGACAATGATGATAATAACAATAATCCTTTAATCAAATCAAACTTAAGTAAAACACTTAACTAAGTCAAATCACTCACATGTGAAAAATTAAGTCATTAATATCTAATTAAACAAACCTTTAATTAATCTAATGATTTAAAAATTTAATTATCCTTGATCAAACTTAATTAATCAAACATCTAATTAATGCAAACTTATTGAATTAATCCATCATCTTAATGAATCAAATTAATAAATTACATTAAAGCTAACTCTTAAATTAAGCTTAAATCAAACCCCTAATTAAATTTAATAATTAATCACACCTCTCAAGTAAACTAATTAAGTTAATCAAATTAATCATATTAAACCTAAGCTTAATCAAACATAAATGCAATTAAATACCAATCAAAATCTAAATAAAAACTTAAATAATTAAATCATTAATTACATAATTAAGAATTAAATAAATCTTTATTTAATTTAATAATTAACTTAAATAGACTTCTTAATTAAACTAATTACCCTTAAGCTAATCCAATTGAATAAACACCCAATTAATGAAAACTTAATGAACTAATCCATCATCTTAATGAACCAAATTAACTTTTTAAATCAAATTCAAATCAAACACTTAATTAATCTACTAATTAATTTGATCATACATCTTAAATAAGTTAATTAAGTCAATCAAATTAATCATATTAAACTTAAACTTAATCAAACATAAATGCAATTAAATATTAATCAAAACCTAAATTAAACCTAAATTATTAAGTCAGTAATTACATCATTAACCTAAATAAATATGAAATCAAATTGAGGATTAAACAAATCTTTATAATTAACATAAATACACTTCTTAATTAAATTAATCCATATAATCACATTGAACTAAGCAAACCCATGACTAATAAGCTAATCAAATCAAATTAAATCAAATTAAATTAAATTAAGAAAGACTCATCAATTTAATATGTAATCAAATCCGTCTCATTCAATACTTAAATAAGATAAACTAATTAACTATCCAATGTTTAAAATCAAAAATACAAACCAAACTTTGATAAACATGACAAATGAATGAGATTAAAAATAAAATCCTAATTACAAAGAATCAAACTCAATTAAAATCAAAATAAAATCTCAATTAATCTAATCTGATCAAACTACAAATAAATGAACCACAATCAAATCAAATAAGCATAAAATTAAGTCAATTAACCATAATCAAAGAAAAGAATTAAATATTAATTTAAAAGGATATTGAATTATCAAGGTTTAATTAAACCAAAATATCTAATCTGGGTTGGTTTTGGTTTTGTGAGTGGCTCACAAGGAGGGTAGTGGGCATCCTTGATGGTTTTAAATGCTTTAATGGGGGGAGGTGAGGTGATTTCACCTTCCCATGGGTCATGACCAACCCAACCACCTTTGGGTCAGGTTGGCCAGTGTCCTAAGAGCCTAGGTGGACCAATGGTAGGGTGTAAAGTGGTCAAAGAATGAAATGACCACTTACATGGGTGATTTGCCTCATGTGTTACCCTTAGCTCAAGGGTAAGATGGTCATTTGGTATTGGATTTGATTTGGGCGGATTTAAAATGAGTCAAAAGTGGGTTGGGATAAATTTCATGTCATTTTGAGTTGGTTAGGTTCAATTTGGCTCAATTTGACCCATTTAGGTTAAATTGGGTTAGGTTGGGTCAAGATGACCAGTTGGTCAAATTGGGTCAAACCAAGGGTTGGGTCAAGTTCATATGATCATTTAGAGTATATTAGTGTCATTAGTTTGGTTCAATTTGGTTTTGATTTGATTTTGGTTCATTTGAGTTCATTTGAGCCAAATGGGTCAAGTTAACCAATTTGACCCAATTGACCAAATTGGCTTGGGTCATGGCTTGGATTTGGTTTGGTTGAATTGGTCAAAAGGGCTAGGTTGAATTGGTTTGACCCAATTTATGTTAATTGATCAACCTAGGATGCTCAACAATCATGTTATGAAGTTTGGATTGGCATAATTCACATTGATTTGGATTGAATTGAATTTGGTTCAAATAGGTCAAATTGGTCACTTTGGGTCAAGTGAATCAATTGGGTTTAGTTGATTTGATTTTGGGTTGAGTTTGATTTAGTTGAGTTTATATATGGATTTGGGATTGATATATAAATTCAATTGTAATTGGTTTGGGTTCAAGTGGGTTTTGGTTCATTTGAATATTTCAAGTCAAATGGGCTAAGTTGGGTTTGACTTGGGTTGGTTTTGATTTGGCTTGATGATTATAGATTTATTTATATTTGGAGAGATGTTGAAGGAAGAATTGATTTATGAGAAAATAAATTGATTTTGGGTTTTGGAATGAGGGAATTTGGCTAAGTCCATGGAGTTGGGTTATGAGATTTGGTTTGGATTTTGATTTAGTTTAATTTATTTTTGATAATTTGAATGTATATTTTACTTATATTTGTGAAGATGGTTGAAGATATGATTGATTCATGAGAAAATCAATTGAGTTTGAAGTGATTTGGGTTAAGATTTGGCTAAGCTCATGAAGGCTGATTCTTGTGGCTTAAGGAGGGTTTTGATTTAATTTGATTTAGTTTGATTTAGTTTTGATCATTTGAATGTAGATTTAATTTACATTTATGAAGGTAATTGAAGTTATAAATTATTTATGAGAAAATCAATATATTTTTGGATTGATTTAGATGGGATTTTGGCTAAGACTAAGTCCATAAGATAAAATCATAGGGCATATGTTGATTTTGATTTTAGATTTGATCATGGGCTTCAATCATTTGACTTGGAGTTTGGATTTTGATTTTGGATTTGGTATTTAAATTGAATTTGAGGTTTGGTTTGATAGATTGATTGAAGGGTTGAATTGATATTTGAGAAAATCAATTAACTTTGGATTGGTTTGCATTTGGCGAAGGCCAAGTCCATAAGATAAAATCATAGGGCTTAGGTTGATTTTGATTTGGAGTTTGAATTTAGATTTGGATTTAAATTTGGAATTGAATTAAATTTGAGGTTTGGTTTTAGATTAAGAAGGTGAACATGGATTGGGTTTAAGCTCTAGGGTAGGTGGATCTTCCTACATCCTAAAGCATAGCCTAATCCAATGATTAACTGTTATAAGTCTCAAGGCTTAGGTTAAGTGTTTACCTAATTGCTAGAAGTGTGTTATGAATAGGGAAGTCTTAATGTCTAGAAGACTCCTAAGTCTAAGATGAGGAGATTAAGGACTCACTCCATAAGTGAGGTCAATAACTACATAGAAGTCAAAGGTGTTCGTATGGTCGATACACATTTACGAAATAGAAACATGGCACCTGAACAACAAAATGAAGAAGAACATTAGGAGAACCCAAGTCATCAACAACTTGGAGGTGAAGCTCAAGTAGAAGTTGAGGTAACTGAAGAGTTATTATTATAATAATGTTACAATGACAAATGGGTTTTCAAATCCAATGAAGAGACCAAGAAATTAGCCAACTCAACAATCACCTCAATGAAATGTGTGGGCTGATGAAGGAGCTCTTTGGTCAACTTAACTTCATAGTAACTATAACACAAGTACCTCCAAGAAATCCTTCAAAAATAAGCAACCCAACAGCTAAAATTGGGAGCATGCAAAATGCTATACCTAACTTACCAATAACTTCAATGTAATGGCAAGAAGCTCCAGGAGAAGCTTCACTAAATGCTTATAAAGAGGTAGACAATATCACCAAATCTTAAGTAGAAGACCTCATCAGCCATAAAGTCAAAGCAGTCATCGCTTCAAAAGCTATTGAATAGCTATTTGAAAAAGGCTGACCACACTCGGCTGAATACGATCAAAGACATTATCCTAAAATATACATTGTGCCCAAATTCAACACTTTTTTAGGCACACATAATCCACGACAACATACACTCAGTTTAAATACACATGACGAAACATCGAAGAGAATGATGCTTTACTGTTTTGATAATTCATTAATAGTCTTACCAACAGAACTTTTGAGTGGTAAGCTGAGTTACCTAACAACTCAATAACAACATTCATCGAGTTAGAAACACTCTTTGTTAAGAAATTTGTAGGGGCAACCAAGAAAGTAATAATAGAAGATCTCACATTCAAAAGAGAATGAAAGATGAAAGTATTACAAAATACATTACGAGATGGAGAAATCTAAGCATGAAATGTGATCGAAAGCTCACAGAAAATCATGCAGTAGAACTCCTCATGGAGAATATTGATGATCGGATGACTCTATATCTAGCCATGGCTATGATTAACATGTTCCAAGAATTATTAGATCGTGTAGCCAAGTTTGAAAGGCTGCCCAAGGAGAAAAGCCTCAGTGTCAACTACAATAATAGTCTCTTTAGAAAATAATAAATAACCAAAATTACACATTGTGAAGAAAAATGATGTGAATACAGCATTCACCTTCATGGTTGATAAAAAGGAAAATGGAAGTGTAGCAACCTCATAACCAGCGATAACTTTGCGCCAATAGTAAAGCTGACAGAGGATTAGAAAAAAAGGGTCAACCCTCGAAGAGAAGATGTCTAAGCAGTAGTTGTTCAAAAGAGAATATACTACTAAGATCTTTAGACATGACCTGAAATTGGGATTATATTTGATAGAGCCACAATGGTTAGACCAAGTAGACAAAGTTGATGATCCCAATTATTTTCCATTTCATAGGTCTAATTGAAGATTATTTTATCTTCAAATATTAGGTAGAAAAGAGTTATCACAATGGGTTACTCACTTTATGAAACGCTGTACTAATACACCCTAAGAAGGAAAAGATGAAAGTTGTTAAAATACGCCCAATCCAAGATGCAAAAGATGAAAATATTGAGCTAGCTAGAACTCTGAATATAAATAAGGATAAGGGCAAAGGTCCATAAACACAAGAAGAAGAAGAAGAAGAAGAAGAAGAAGAAGAAGAAGAAGAAGAAGAAGAAGAAGAAGGTGGTTGGGAGAGCTTCATCTCAAAAAAGACCAAAAAGATGTTAACATCCTTTTAGCCATATAATGCACTAGGTGAAAAAATTCCTTAGAGCCCGAAATAGACTGAAAAAAACACTTCCCCCAACAAGGGGCAATTTTTATATAATGTAAAGAAGTAAACAAAAAATAATTAGTCTCCTTCATCAAAGCCCAATTAATCAAAGAAAAATAAGAAATATGGAAAGCCAAAGTCTAAAATAAAGAAAATGATTGGCTCTTTAGAGGAGTATGAACAACCTCCTCGAAGGTCAGTTAAGTTAGAAAAATACATGGCCCATTTGTAGCTTAACATGAAAAATCTTGAAGAAGAGGTTCTGATAGAAACATGTTGTGTCATAAGTGTTATTGTAATTACAACAGACTCTGAGGAAGAACTATGTTCTAGAGAAAAGCTTACTAAATGGAAAGTTAAGTCAGGATCAATAAAATTATGTCTTAAATTGGGAAATAATTCTAAGAGCATTGAAAACTCCAAAAGTTTGGAAGAAACATAGAATTCATAAACTTCTTTTGATAAAGGAGATCAGCCAGAAGAAGTAACTCAAGTCCAGTTAAAAGTGGAAAATGAATCTCTCCATCTTTATAATGAAAAGTCAATGATAAAGGCAAAGAAATTCAAATTAATAAAAATGATTTACCCCCATCATTGACTAAACCTCAAAAGCATATTAAAATAGGAGTATGCTATGATGTTCTGGCACATTTACAGAAGCTCCCTACTTTTCTAAGTATCTACAACGCCCTCATGTTGTCCAAAGATATATGTGAGACATTAATGAAAGCCTCAAAAAATCTTGAACAATATGAGCCATTTTTTGCTAAAGAAAAGAGGAAAGAAATCTTAACCTCTCAAAAATAAAAAACCATCACATTCAGTAAGAATGACCTGCTATTAGGGACAACCGAACATAATCAGTCCCTTTATGTTACAGCTAAAAGCAACTCTATTTGAATAAAAATGATAATGATTGACCCAAGAATTTTGATAAATCTCTTAATAGTTAAAACACTTTGAGTACTAGCCTTAGATGCTCATTATTTAGAAAAAGTAAACTATAGGGTCTCTCGTTCTACCCATAAACTTTGGGAAATTGTATACAAAAGCTAAATTCCATGTGATTGAAGCCGAAGTTGCTTACAAAGGTTTTCTTGGTAGGCCGTGGATTCATGAATATGGCATAATGCCTTTAACTCTCCATCAATGTATGAAATATATTCAAAATGGTGAAGAGCATCAAATTGATGGAGACATGAATCCATTCTTGATACATGAAATCAAGATCTATGATGATGCCAAGTACTTCGTGCTTAAGAAAGTAGAGAAAGAAAATGGCTCCACCTATCAAACAAATGTGGAAAGGTGATAATTCAAAGGGTAAAAGTACCATTGAATTAAAGCAACCCAAGATAATTCTCCACTTTAGCAGTGATATTGAGGATGATGAAGATGAGGTGATACATTATCAATCCAAGAAGACCCAACTACCCGAAAGAAAGAGGAAGCTAGTACTAGTGGCAAAGCAATAAGAAGAGACTCATGTTTTTCTATTAAGGGTACCTGAATCACAAATTTTTATCAAGGTTATGAAAATAGGTACATTGCTAAAGGCACATATAAAAGCCTTAATTGCTTCAAGAAGTGAGAAAATAGAATAGTTGAAAACTTTCTACATTCTTCCTAAAAGAGGTTACAATGAACGTAGAATCTTGTTTTGCAAAATAGAACAGCAAACCCCAAATATCACATAAATGTTATTGGAAGAAGGCAATTTTGAGGAAGAAGACATTTCAATAAAGATTCCTTAATACTTCTCATTAGCTCTAAAGAAGCTGATTAAAAATAATATTTAGCCTGTACAATCAAGTGTTCAAGCTAGATTATTTAAAAGGCTCTAGCAAGAGGATAATACCCAAAGTCCCATACGATATGAGAAGTTCATCACAAGGAGATTAGGAAAAATTGCTTCAACATCTCCTCCAATGAGTTTGTGCTTTGCCAGAACAAATAAAGAAAAAGCTCTTATGAAAACTACTGATGAATGAAGGAATGTTGCACATGAAAAAGAGAATATCTGAAGAAGAATTAATCATTGACCACAAAGTGGCCTCAACAAAATTCAAAAAAGGTAATCAAACCACCATTGATGAACTCAAGAAAATCAACCTAGGTATAGAGGAGGAACCGAGGCCAACTTTGTTAGTGCTAACCTCACATCAAAAATGTTGGAGGAACTGAAAGCACTACTCTATGAATATAGGGATTACTTCATATTAAATTACAGTGAAATGTTAGGCGTATCACCAGATATAGCTATACACAAGCTTGCCATTAAACCTAATATACAATCTATAAAGCAAAAAATCAAGGTGATTACGATTAGAAATTGGAGAGTAACTGATCGCTGAAATAAAAAAAGCTTATTGAAGTAGGATTTATCTGAGAAGAAAAATATGCTGACATGATTGCCAATATTATCACAATAAGAAAAAATGGACAAATCCATGCTGTATTGATTTCAAGGACTTAAATAAACCATGCCCAAAAGATGACTTCCTACTACCTAATGAAGAACATATGATAGATAATACATCTAACTATGATATGTTCTCCTTCATTGATGGTTTATCAGGCAATATCCAAATTAGCTTTAGAAAATGAAAACCATACATTCTTTGGTTTGAAAAATGTCTGAATTACATTCTAAAGGGTAATGACCTGCATCTTTGATGACCTTATACATAATTATGTGGAATGTTACATCGATGATTTGGTTATCAAGAGCAATAATCAAAGTGAGCACATAAGTGATTTAAAAGTTGTATTCGATAGAATTCGAAGTTTCAACTTAAAAATGAATCCACTGAAATGCACTTTTGGTGTTACTTCTAAAAAATTCCTAAGCTTTATTGTATGCCATAGAGGGATTAAAATTAATCTCTCTAAAATAAAAGCAATAATGAAAATACTAGAGCTTAAGACATTGGAGCAACTACGTTCACTACAAGGCAAATTGGCTTATATTAGAAGGTTTATTTCTAATCTTTCAGAGAGATGTTAAACTTTCACTGGATTGATAAAAAAGGACACACCTTTTATATAGGATGATGCTTGTGAAGAAGCATTTGATAGTATAAAATAATATCTATTATATCTCCTAATTATAGCAACACTAATAATAAGAAAGCCATTGATATTGTATACAATAATCTTAGAAGAATCATTGGGAGCTTTGCTAGCTTAGACTAACAAAGAAGGAAAGAAAAATGCCATATACTATATAAGTCAACATCTAATAGGAGTCAAAATCAATTATTCTTTTATCGAGAAGCAATGTTTAAAATTGATATTCGCTACTTAGAAACTTCGACACTATACTAGCACATAAAATAACCCTAATATCTAAAGTCGACCCTCTTAAATTCTTAATGACTAGACCTACCATAACTGGTCATTTAGCTAATTGGGTAGTCCTGTTACTTCAATTTGATATAACATATGTCCCACAAAAGGTTATAAAAGGGTAAGCTCTGGCTGACTTTCTAGCCACTCATCCCTTATTGACAAACTCTCCACTCAACGATGAATTGCCTGATGAATAAATTTTTGAAGTGAAAGAAGCTCAACAATCATCAGAATGAGAACTCTATTTTAATGGGGCTTCATCAATAAAATCAGCTAAACCACCTAGTTTTCCTACAGCACATGTCAGAATTGACCTTATATTTGTAACACCATAAGGTGGTGTTCTCCAACATTCATATAGCCTAACAAAACCTTGAACTAATAATGAGGCTGAATATGAAGCATTAAGTATAGGTCTAGAGCTAACAATTAACATGAAAATTAAGAAACATCATATTTATGGAGATTCACAACTCATAATTCGACAAAAAGTTGGGAATTTTAAGATAAACAAGCATGAATTAGTGCTTTATTAAAAGTATATCTTGGAACTTTGAAAATAAATCCTTGATGTAACAACTATAAAGGTGTCACATCACGATAATGGTAAAGCTAGCACATTAGATAAATTAGCTAAGGAAATGATAGACCCTTAGGAAGAGCCAATTATAATAATAGTCCAAAGCAGACTAGGATTAATACCAACCCTCATGCAAGCTTTTAAAGCTAAAGAAAATCATGAGATTTCAATGATAATAAAAGAAGATGATTGGCAAGAACTATTCATGACCTATCTTAAAGGTGGTGGATTGCTAAAGGATAAATCAAAGGTTCATAAAATTTCATAATGAGCTTTACGATATGCTCTTGTGAATGATATATTATATCAGTGCTCATTCGACCAAATGTGGTTGCGATGCTTAGGACCAGATAAAGCAAAGATGGTGATGGCTGAAGTACATGAAGGGTTTCATGGTGCACATCATTATGATCCCAAAATGAAAATCATAATCAAACAAATAAGATACTATTGGTCTGCTATGGTTCAAGACTACATTGAACATGATAAAAGATGTCATCAATGTCAAATACATGCAGACACATTGCATCGATCACATAATAATTTACACCCAACATGGCATCTTGGCCATTCAAAAGTTACGGATCTAATATAATCGGTCCAATAGATCCTCCATCATTTGGAGGACATAATTTCATATTAGCTACCATTGATTACTTCTCCAAATGGACATAAGCAATTCCATTAAAAGAAGTTAAAGCAGATAATATTATAAAATTTTTCAAGACTATATCGTCTACTAATTTAGAGTGCCTTGAAGAATTATATTCGATAATGGAATTGCTTTTAGGAATACAAAACTTTATCATTTTATTGAGAAATATAAAATAGATTGGTGATATTCTTTGATATATAATCTAAGAGCCATTGGTATTATAGAAGCTTTCAACAAAATCTGTTTAAACTACTCAAAAAATTCTCTCTAAAAATAAACAGAATGGAATGACAAATTAATAGAAGCCTTATGGTCATATCATACCACATACAAAATTTCTATATAAGCAACACCATACTTCAAAAAAATTCACTCTAAAAATAAAATAGAATGGAATGACAAATTAATAGAAGCCTTATGGTCATATCATACCACATACAAAACTTCTATATAAGCAACACCATACTTCGTAGTCTTCATAGTATATGCAATACTGCCTCTTGAAGTTGAACTACCTACACTTTGTGTAGCATTTCAAAATGAACTCATAATGGAGGAAAGTACTGAATATGCCTCGAAGTGCTGGAAGCTTTAGATGAAATTCGATTACAAGCTCAATAAAATCTAGAAATATATAAAGCAAGAATGACTTGAGCTCATGACCTCATTATTCTTTCAAGAAGCTTGAAAGAAGGTGAAGTAGTACTGGTACGTAGAAGGCCTATCATTCCAAATCAATGACTTAGTGGAAAATTGGATCCAAATTGGGAAGGATCATATATTGTTGAAAAAGTATATGAAGGGGGAGCTTATCAGCTGATTGATGCAAAAGGGATAAAACCTACGCCTTCCATAAATGGTCAATATCTTAAGAGATACTATGCATAACTATTAAAGGTATTATGCTTCATAAACGCAAGAGTCAAAATCAATTTCAAATCTATCAATCAAAGAAATGCTCTTCACTTAAGCACATTAAAAGACTCTCATTTCAAAGAAAATTTCTTCTGTCAGGAGGGGGCAATTTTATAAGCCTTGCAATGCAAGAAAATTCTCTATCAAAGAGAAATTATCTCTAATCAAGAGCTGTCCTAAATCAAGATCCATCATGCATAAAGGGGCTGGAATTAAATTTAAATTAAGATCCATCTTGCCCAAAGGGGCTAGATCAGATCATCATGCCGAAAAGGGTTATATCTAAATTTAAATTAGGATTCATTATGCCCAAAGGGGCCAGATTAGATCCATCATGCCCAAAGGGGTCAGATCTAAATTTAAATCAAGATCCATCATGTGCAAAAGGGCCAGATCAGATCCATCTCACCCAAAAGGACCAGATTTAAATTTAAAATAAAATTTATCATACCTAAAGGGGCCGAATCAAATCCATCATGCATAAAAAGCCAAATTAGATCCATTATCCCCAAAGGGACTGAATCTACATTTAAATTAAAGATCCACCATACCCAAAAGGGCCAAATAAGATCCTTTATGTTCAAAAAGGTTAGATCATAACCCAAATTTAGATTCCATCATGCCAAAAAAAGATGGATCTAAATCCAAACTTTAGATTCCATCATGTCCAAAGAGACTAGATCTAAATTTAAGCATAAATCCAACATGTTTATATGGATTGGATTTAAGTCTAAATATACCCAAAGGGGTGGGTCAAAATATGTAAAAAATCTAGATTCAATATGTTCAACTTAAACTTTGTGAAATTAGAAAATACTAAATTAAGAGCCTACAAGCACATCACTTTTACAAATTTAGATATTATTGCTTTTTATAATGCCTATGAAATTTACATGCTTTTCCTTATCTAGATTTACTATAGATTGGCTACTATGTTCACCTAGAAAAGGCTAGATGATGTGCTTTCTATTAATCCCACTGAGGACCATATGTGTTCCATTATTGAAGTCTATGATCCACATTCTGCCTATAGATTACAGGACCGGCTATTATGTCATCAAGATATGTTGATGGGTAGGGATATTTTTGAGGATTCATTTTCTCGATCATCTCATATTCTATATGTTAATTTAGAGCTTCCATCAAGTCATGATTCTACTGATTGGGTGATCAATCTAAAGTTGAGACATAGTCATGGTGTTCCTTTAAAGAGGGTTACAGATCACCTTAGCTTTGGAGATTAGGATGTGCTTCAACCAGTCACAGATACTACACCTTTAGTAGGCATAGTCAAACTTTTGGGTTTTCTCATATTACACCATGAGGCAGAAGGTTAGGACCCAAAGTCAGTATTTGGCACACCCTTGTCAACTTTTAGTGGCTATGTATACTATGCGTGCCATCACTAAAAAAATGCATGGAGACATCCTCAGTAGGGCTGGTATATATTATGCAGTATATGCATCACTTTTTCACTATACCCATTATTTATTTACTTGGATACATAGCATATAAGAACATGGGATAGGATCACCAATACCTGTTGGATTGGTGCACATGAGTTGATGATTACTTTAGCTGATATACATGATATAGTAGGTCTCCCTATTATAGGCATTCCCTATGAGGAGTGCGTGCCTCTATATCATGAGCTCTTTCAGCATCAGCTAGCTGGTCAGTATAGGAGAGGCGGTCATGTATATTTCTCAGGTCTCTATTGTGCTCTAGTTCATTATTAGAGATTTTTCAAAGAGTACATTTTTGGTTGTTGGCGATACAACAACTTACTCTAGCACATGGTCCAAGAGTTTCCTTGATTCAAAAATATGTTTGCCTCATTTTGCATGATTAGAGGATCCATTTGATATGCTATTTCATTCAACTAAAAATTCATTCAGTGCTAGATTCGAGCTGGAAGGAAGAGTCAATTTTTGGCGAATCTTAGTACGGGATGTGGATGAGAAGCTACCTTTAGTGGCTTTCATTACCATTTGGCTATGTTATATCATATTTCTAGGATACAATAGACTTTTCATCTTTCCACTCTCTTGATGGCCAGCTTGCTTGCTCATGGTGAGAAGATAACATTGACGCTAGCATCATTAGCATAACTATACCATAAATTAGGCAGAGTGAGAGCGATGGCTAACTCAACTCACGATGCTACGATGTAGATGCTCCTTGGAACAACTTACATGGTTGGATTCATGCACATATATCAGGAGCTTTTAGTTATTCTGAGATGCCATGCTACTTTAGAGAGCACATTTCCCCATGATGATACAGTTGAGCGGGGCTATAGTTACCTTAGACAGAGATCATATCCTGACCTTCATGTTTTCTCCATCACGCATGATAGGTCACTTTTATATCATTCATAGATAATCCTTTCATAGTTTTCCTACTCATAACTTAGGGCAGAGATTCATAGATTCTCTTACTAACAGAGGGACATCATTGCTGGTATCACGGCCATGATACAAATGCATAGCAAACTGCCTCATTGGGCTAACACCTACTTAGCTTTGTTACCAACATCATGAGTCTCTGATATTAGAGGGATATAATCCCAACCAAGTGGTTAAGTAGTATAGCTTCGCTCAGGCTACGCCCATATGTGGACTACCATAGATATTAGATATAATAGATACTCATTCCTTGGGTAAGCTCCCATCTTCTGCTTAATTAGAAGCAACTTCTATAGTATGGGCTTTCTTACTTCGCCTAGGGACTGGTTTAGGTTTCTATGTAGCTTCACATGAGACTTACATAGAAGTTAGTTACCTATGGTTACTATGGATATGACATACATACTCTTCCTTCTTGGAGCTAGGCTTTTATATATACAGTCATAGATTAGGGAAAACTTGATTGGCACGACACTTGCATTCCCCCAACATGTGATTCATGCTCCTAAGAGATCATTAAATGAGTTGAGTAGAAGTAGGAAGAGACGTTGAAATACTTCATCAGCTCAAGAGAGAGATGATAAAGATATTCACAGTCCCATGACAGCTAGTCATGATATGGGAGTAGTAGGGATAGATGAGCCTACTTATATTCCCGTCCACTAGTAATAGTGATAGACACTAATGTTACTTCCTCAGTATCTACTCAGCCTATAGCAACCATATGCATCTTAAAGAAGATCCACATATAGAAGAATCTAACACTCTGATGATTAGCCATGAGCCACTTTTGTTAGATTCAACTTGGGTGATAGTGAGTGCCATTCATGATGATTTCTTAGATGTCAATTCTTGTGAAGAGAGTCATCTTATTCTAGTTCGAGTTATAAAGCTCAAAGATTGCCTAGTCCAGAGATCTCATGCTTTGTCTCTAGGATATGCCTAGGCCCTCAAATTCATTACATTTCAACTCTTCAAAGAGCCTATGTCATATAGTGATAGCATTATGTCACCTACTTCTGAGTGTTGACCCAAAAGTCTTGCTTGAGCTTTCTAGCTTCGATGTGACGGTGAACTCTTTATTGGATTGTGCTGCCACCTTGGGTCTTAAAGTAAGAGAGCTGTACTTTTAGGAATCCTTATACAAAGATGTTGAGTTTGGGATATTATAACTACACACTACTTAACAAAGGGCCTTATTATATACACTCATTGCTGTAGAAACCTCACTCTCTAGTCTCTCTAGACACCGAGCACGTCTTAGAGCTTTGAGATTCTATCAGAGTGAGCTTTCTAGATCACAGATTGAGCTCCTTGATATATTTGTTGAATTATGGGAATTATAGATGAGAAGATAGTTTATGTTAGAAAAGAGATCTATGGTTAGATAGGCTATCATAACTATAGAGGTGGACTGCTCACAGACAGATGATCAAGTGATCAAACTTGAGTAGCTTCTCTCCTCATTAGTCAATGACCAGGAAACTTCCCTTTAGCATATATATGAAGTTAGAGAGTGACAGTATACTATGGCTTATAGGGCTCATACAACTTTTGTCTGTATTAGAGAAATCCAAGCTAAATATTTGTAGCTTCAAACTCTTTATTTCACAATTATATATGATAAAGAAAAAGTGATTAGAGATTTTCAAATTTATATGTGTTATCTTCTTATTATATTATTGTATATAATCATAAATAAAAAAATAAAAAAATAATAAATACATCATGTCCAATTGACATGACATATTCATTAGGGCACAATTTTGTCTGCATCTAAAAAAATGAATGAAAAATGATGAGAATTAGACATCCCTACTTGGGGTGGCACGGTGGTACAATCACACCGCTTGGGTACTGTTGTCACCTTAAATAATCTAGAAGCTCAAACCACCCCCGATGACTGTGATACAACACCATAATTCAAATGATTATCTAATGAGCGCCACAGTGCCACAAATTAAGTGCCACAACACTGATCCCTTTGGTAAAATGAAAAAGAATGACTATCTTAGGAGCACCGCAATGCTGCATATTAAGTGTTGCAATGTTGGAATCTTGAGTTTTAAGCTTATGTCATGAAGACTAGCAACACCAAGGCATCATATTCTCAGCGCTGGATGCTACTACTGCAATGTCATTTTTAAGTTAGAAAATTTCATAATTTTAAATCTTGGATCATTAAAATCCCAAAATAGAAAGAAATATATATGGAAATATACAAAAAAATATTGAAATAAAAATATCTTTATTAATTAAAAAATTATTATAAGAAGTTTTACAATAAAAGAAAAAGGATAAAATACAAAAAAAAGGGGAACTCGTGATCATAATCATCATCCTCCTCCTCTTCTTTTTTGGATGCTTGTGGGGTACTCGTATATGGCTGATATTGAGGTACCATAAGAAAAGAGGTTTGATTCAAACCTACAAAGCCATAACTTTCAAACATATGAACTAAGGCCGAATTAAATTGAGCCATATAAGAAAATTGCTTTTGCTATTGATTCATATGATAATCAAATTTTCTATCTAAAGCCTTTTGCATACGACTACTCTCACCAACTTATTTTCTTAAATCATAGACTTGCTTGCTTAAGGTCATGAAGGATGAGCATCAAGGTTGTGAGGCACGTGGAGCTTTCCCCCACATTAAACCTCAAACAAAATCCCTCGATTATCCTATTCATTAGAAGGAAATTCTTAATAAAAAGTTCTTCATCTAGCTCCATTAATGCACCCGTGGAAGTGCAAAAATCATAAAAAGAGGGGGATGACTAGATCTTATAGTGGTACTACCCTTAAGCATATTATAAATGAAATCATAAATAATCTTCTCTGTATGAATTATAAAACCCTTTTGAATAGTAAAATTCAAAATGACCCTATCTTTGGCTACATCACTGATATTACCAGTGGGCATCAGCTTGGTAGAAATAAAATAGTGTTAAACCTTAGGCTTTATAGTTAAGCTGGCAGTAGGAAAGTTGATAATCATTTCATCCCACCATTTTCCCCTAGATATTAGCATCTCTACCAATGAGGAAACCAAGGATTTCACAAAAATCAGAATGATTATTATAATATGAAAGATACTAATCATATATAGCATTTTGCAAAATATAATATGCATTAATGGTAGTACTATCAAAATTTACCAGTTTTCCCCGAATGAAGACTTTATTATCTTGGTGCTTCTTCACATTAGTGAAGAATTCTTGCAACTGAAACAACGTAGGAGCTATTCTTATAAGCCAGATTCTCCTAGCCATGATTGTTGATTATCCTCTCAACACTCCCACCTTGATTGTAGAAGCTTCTCTTTGGAATGAGATGCTTGTGGGTAAGAGCATGTTGGTACCTCTCCTCCACTTCCATGCTAACAAATCTAGTAATGTCACTTGAAGTCACCCTCATCTTGTTAACTAGACTTTTAAGTGACATTATTGCTTCATTAATTTTGTAATTGAAAAGCATGTCAGGCATTGATGTAGCACTGTGGCGCTTTGACCCAACATTGTTGGTGAAAAAGTTTTTCCTTTTCATTTAAAGTTTCTATATGTCTACTAGGTTTTCTCAACTAACTTTTAGCTGGTGCTATGGTGCTATATGATCATCGCCTAGGCAATAGTCAGTTGGTCAACATGAATATATACCTAAGAATGTTATAGTTATAATCACTTGACACCAAGGTGCCAATTTAATAGTGCCATAGTGTTACCAAGTGCCTGGGTGCTATGTTTCCAGCATCGAGGCGCTGTCGTTTAGAAAAATAAAATTGATGTTACCATGTAAACATCCTATCAACCTATCTGTTCACTATGCAAATATTTTTCAATTCTTTCACCATGTGAACACCTACATAATTGGCATTCCAAAGGGATGTAAGCCCAACCAATGTACCCATTTGCTATGTGAACATCCTATAATTTGTTCACCATATGAACACTTACATAACTGACAATCCAAACAGATGTAAGTCTAATCAACCTACCCGTTTGCTATGTGAACATCCTATAATTTTTTTACCATGTGAACACTTATATAATATTGGCATTCTAAAGGATGTAAGCATAGCAACCTACTCATTTTTCATGCGAACATCCTATAATTTGTTCACCATGTGAACACTTACATAATGATGGCATTCTAAAGAAATGTAAGTCTAATCTAACAAGCTTTCTAATATCGACGTAAGTCTAACCCATGCTTGCAATGCAAGCATAACTCTTTCTGATATTCCAAATGGATATAAGTCTAACCCATATGTTCAATATGTGAGCACTCTGATGACTTTATAATTGATGTAAGTCCAACCCATGCTTGCAATGTAAGCATAACCTAAATCTAACACATATGTTCATCATGCAAACACCCATACACTAAACTTTTAGTCTACTCAGGATATTTGAGACTAGGAAACCCATGACTGCTAATCAGACTCCTTGGACATTATGGTTAGCCCCCTGATGTTAGTAGAATAGAGTAATATAGACCCGAGATAATGGAACCATGGGATCTTGATCGAGACTATTCTTCTATCTCCCTTTGACAATCATCTATTCCATACCACACACACCTTTAGACATTAATTCATATCAGAAAGATATGATTATTTTCAACCTTAATCAAGAGTGCTCTATTACTTTGATTAGAGGGTAATTAATTATGAAGGCTTGCATTCATAGGAAGTAAAAGCAAGATCAAAATTAACCCAAACATAATGTTAGGGGAAATCTAATAAATTTATATCAATCTACTTCATGAAAAAAACATACTCCTACCCATCTTAATAAAGATGGTGGAGAGCATCCTCAAAAGTAATCTTTTTAAATAATCAGTCATTTTCTCCTTTGATGTGATACATCAAAGAGACTATGCTATTTTATTTTATTGGATCATAGGGACACCATGTGGATCTTATGGGATATTTATTAGAATGATCAAGTATGACATTAATGTAAGATGTATTATCTCAAAAGATATAAACATCTATCTACAATGGACTTAATCATCTAATAACGACTCCTGAAGTAAATAGGTCTATATATACCAGAGATCTTTTCTCTGCCTCACATAGATGAAGTAAAATAGGGTTTATTTTAAGTTAAGCTCTTTAGTTCCCTATGGAGGCAAGCTTCCACAATTAATTACATCTCAAGAAATGAGAGTTTTGTAAGAATACTCTTGATTTAAGTAGTCAATTATTATCTCCAAAATTTCAAAGTTTTGATATCAAATGATTGGTAATCATTGGAAGATCAAAAGAGAAGACTCAAAATGGAAAGAGTTCATCATAGATTCTAAAGTAGGATAAGTAGGAAACATACATGAAACGAGGAAGCTTAGTGAGTGCTTCTACCCTATAATGAGGGTTCATATTTCTGAGGAAAAAATTATATTTATTTGAGTTGATAATTAATTATAAAGCTAGGACTTAGATTCTAACAACACAAGATTATAAAAATGCCTAAGAGGTGAAGACTTATACTCATAGCCAAAACTAAATGAGCAGCCTTTGAACCTATATTTAAAATGCTCTAGCACAAGATAAGAGCTCGACCTAATTTTTACTCAGGGATGTGTGATGTATTGGTTCACTTCCACTAGAGAGAGTGGACCGATCTCGACTCTCCTGCACTTAATAATCACTTGGAGTGATTTCCAACTAACCCTTCATACGATTCAAAATTATGTTAGCTAGTCTTATGTAAATGCAAGATAGCTAGACTATTATTTATCAAGAAAGAATCTAGATTTCTGAACTCAACTCTGTAAGAGACTAGATCATGACTAGTGTGTAAATTATGACTTAGACTAATACAATAAATTTTTTAGATTTTGTTTTATTTTTGATTTAATAATTTGGACTCAGGCTTGGGATAATTTAGGTCTAAATGCATGTTGATATTAGATTATGGGCTAAATAAATAGAAAATGGGTGTTCTCCATTATAAGGGATTGCTCTCAAAGGCTTAGCCTTATCCCTTATCATGCAAGAATGAAGATCCCTTATTTGCAATAGTGAAATAATATGCATGCATGTTGTTATAACATTCAACCATAGAGCTAAATGGTTGCTAAATCTTTTATTTCTTGATTAAAATATTGGGATTTAGAATGAGGTTTTGAGTTGACTTAGTTGAAATTGTTAATTGGTGTATAAATTTTAATTTCTCCTAAAGAGCTTATCGCATCCAAGGAACACATAAAATATTCAAGCTTACCTAGGAAAAGCATGCCATTTTTATTACACAATCAAAGTAAACATTACAAATAAACATCATTGATTAATAGAATAAGTGGCCGGTACGATTAGGTACCATCGTACACCCCAGAAAAAAAGAAATTAGATAGCCAAGCTCAACCCCTATACAACTCAAATTATACTAAAATTACATATAAGAATGAAGCTATAAGGGTTTTCAACTCTTCATTTTCATATTCATTCCATGGATTTGGTACACTCTAGGCTTCATAGGGCCTCCCAAGTCTATGTCTTCTAGCCATCACTAATTTTAAACCCTATAACATTAATTTAATCCTATTATAAAAAGTATATTTTATGAAAAATTAAATCTAACTACACCTATAAAATGGGTGTTAGATTAACATATTCAAGTTAAGCAATCATATTTTACATTTGGACTTAGCACCGTGCCTTGGGTTACCAAGCCCACTTGTCCTAATGGATTATGCTTAGTGACTTAAGTGACACCTGAAGTATTTATATTATTTTATTATCATAAATTTCGGTAAGCACAATCTTCTGTAGAAAACATCATTAGTTCAATATTGTCTTAAAATTTAGTCTAAAATAATACATCATAAAATAAAAGATCACATAATTAAAACAAACAACATCCTAACCTAAGATTAAGATTGGTGATTTAATATTCTAATCGTGTGTTAGGCTGGTATGGTGAGACAAATCTAGACTTTGATGTTTGAAAATTTTCTAATAGTTAAAATATTTAAATCCATATTAGGGGTGATTGCACTTTACATGATTAACAATTTAAAATGATTTCTGGACTTAAGCATTCAATTTAATTTTGAGATTTGTTTAAGCTTAGTGCTATAAAAGGAGAAAGGAAGAGTGAAAACCACCTTAATCTCTAACCTTAGGTTAGACCTAAGAGACAACTTTTATAGCCTTTAACTCTCTTAATAAAGTGTTACAAATTTTTATTAAAGCTCATGTTTGGACTTGACTTAAAGAAGTTATCTTAAATATGAAAGATACCTTAAGACTAATAAAACTAAAGTAACTTGATGATATTCTCTCAACCTTGCTTCATTTTCCTTTAATATTCATTTAATATATGTACATAATTAGTTAATGGAAGTTAATAGATGTATATTGTTGACCTCACCTTTGGAGTGAGCTCTCAGCTTCCTCATCATAGGTCTAGGACTCTTATAGGCACTAAGAGTTCCTTAGTCTTAAGACAATTCTAGTGAGTAGGTGAACACTTAATCTAACCCTAGGGACTTAGAAGAGTTAGCCGTAGAAATAGGTTGTGCCTTAAGGATTTAGGAAGACTTACCTACCCTATAGCCCAAACTCAATCCCTGCTTCCTTCTTTCAAACCAAACCTCAAATTCAAATTCAAATCCCAAAATTAAATACAACTATCCAATGATTGAAATTCAATCCCAAATTCAAACTCCAAATCCCTTCCTAGGCCCTTTAATTTTATCTTATGGACTTAGCCTTAACCAAACCCAAATCAACCCCAACGCAATTAATTTGCTTAATTATCAAATCTAATCTCAAATCAAATTCTAAATTATAAATCAATTCTAAATTCCAAATGATTGAAATCCATGATCAACTCCAAATTCTAAAATTCCAAGAATCTCTTCCTAAACCATATGGACCACCTTCATGTGCTTAGCCAAAACTCCTTCAAATTAACTCAAATGTGGTTGATTTCTTTATAAATCAATCATTCCTTCATTTATACTCATAAATATAAATGAAACCCACCCTCTAATGGTGAAAACCAAGCTTAAACAAATCAAAATTTCAATTTTAGCCCTTTTAGTCAATTTTTGAACTTGGTTAAATGAAAATCTAATCAACACAAAACTCATAAATTTCATGATTCAAGCATTCCTTAAATAATTGATCCAAATATAAACATAAACCACCATTATCAAACCAAAACCAAGTCAACCCAAATCAAGCCTAAGTTAACCCTTATGACTTGAAATTGTCATATGAACCAAAACCCATTTGGCTCCAAACCAATATAGATTTGTATTTCAATCCTAGACTCATATGTGAGTTCAACTAAACTTGAATTAAGTCATGATCAAGCCAATTGACCCATTTAGGCTCACTTGACCTAAAGTGACCTAAAGGATCTTTTTTGAGCCAAGTTCTAATCCAACCCAAATTGGATTGAACTAAACCCATCTAAACCTTAATCATGATCAACAATCATCATGGGGTGATCAACCACCTTGAATTAGGTCAAACTAAGTCAACTTAGCCTTTGAGCAAGTAAACATTTAGCCAAATGAAACCCAAATTAGCCAAAACTCACCATATGCCAAATTGATTGAAGAAATTGACCCAAACCAATTCATAATCAATGATTGAACATGACCAAGTCATCAATTGAGCCAAACCAATCCTAATTGACCACTTGACCTAAGTTGACCCAAATTAGCATAAAAAGCCAAAATGGGTCAAATCATGATTTAACCCAAATTGATTGTAACCAATGGCTAAAGTTCATCCCAAATCACTTATTGAACTTGACCAAAGCCATGATTGAGACCAAGTTGACCATTTGGTTAACTTGACCCAACCTAGCCCAGATTGACCTAAAATGTCAAATTGACCAAAATTCAAATTAATTCTAAATTAAACCAAACCAAAACCTACAATCATTTTTAATCAACCAATTGAACTTAACTCAACACCTAAGCCAACCCAATTTGGTCAAATTGGTCAGCTTTTGAATCCAAATGAGTAAAATTCAAACCTAAGCCAAACCATATCAAATTATTCACACCAAAACATTCCAAATCATGATTTAGACCTAACCCAAGCCTTGGTTTGACCCAATTTGGCCAATTGGTCAACCCAACCCAATGTAAACCCAATTGATCCCTTTTGACCGAATTGACCTAAACCACTTCAAGCCACCTTATGGAACCCCTTTGGCTGATCAAACCCACTCCAGATCAGCCCCAAAGCACCCTTAAATCTTCCTAAACCCATTTTAAACCAAGCCAAGGGGATTGACCAATGTCCAAAGCCATTTTCATTAGATCCTTACCATAAGTGACAAAGTACACTTTGCTATCTCCATAATAGCCATCAAGATGCCAAATGAGGTATCCCTAGAGCTCCTTAGCCCACTCTAAACCCCCCTTGCCTTTGCCATGGACCAAAAGATCCACGCTCTCATCCATGACCGAGCCCATGGACACATGGAAGAGTAATCCCATCTCACCACTCCATATCCTCCCTTGGAGCTCCTGTGACTACTTCGACCAACCCAGGAGAGCCACGTGGCACTGATGACGGCACCTCCAATGGCCTGAAGGTGGCTAATTGATGGGATTTATGAATTCAATTTTGTCCATCCATCTGGATTAATTGAGGGATATATTCTCTCAATTCTAGCGAGGAAGGACACCACTTGCACTCTCTGAGCCTCCCCCGCCCCTCCAAGTTCAATTCGAACTCCCTCAGAGAAAATCCAAGGATCCCCAACCACTCCTCAATTGACCATTTCCATTCTCGTGCACAAGCTGAAACATGGACACCCTTCCCTCAAGCAATACTCCCTCTCCACTAAACCAAATCCAAATTTCTTGCACCCACACCATCCACATACCCAATTGAATCCAACCAAACCATTTCCAAGCCTTCCAAAGCACCAGAGGAGTGAGTTTGATCAAATCTGAGGTGTGCACATGCGTGGATTAGTCAATCAAACACCCTAGGGAAGATTGAGCTTGGACTTCTTCAATAGGGCCACGCCTCGACTAGGTGAAGCTACCTTCGACGTTGCACAACCAGACATTAGCTCCGGTGAGATAATTCCTCAAAATTATAGTTTTAGGCCTCTATGTGTTGGTCTTTTACTAAAGAAATATTTATGTCGAGGGATTTCAACAGTTGGATGTGATTGCTTGCTCCCTTATATGGTGTAGGATCCATTTGATCCTAATCTGAGCTCGGGTGAGCTCAGATCAAATGAAGAAAAATGGATGGTGCTCGTCTTTCATCGCTCATAAATTGGATAGATCACAAGCCATCCATCTCATGTTATCGAGATGAACGACTCTAATCAAATCTCACGGTAGATCCTTTGATTTCTCCCTTAACCCACGGATTAAATCGTGGCCGTCCAATCTTAGATCAGACGACCCATAGAGAAAGCGTGTCCACAGCCGCTAAGTCAGTGCGTGGATGTGACTACTTATGTAGCGAATCACATTGCACTATGTGGAAAGCATGCTACGTCAGTGCACCGCGTCAGCAGCCACATGGCCTGATGGGATTAAGGGATTAATTAGGGTTAATTAATTTATTTTTAATTCTGAAACATCCTAAATCATAACTAATTGTAGAAAATTTCAAAAAATGAAAACTTAGGCTCATTTTGAAGATATTTCAGAGGAAATCTAGGAAAATTATAATTAATGATTTTGAATAGTGACTTTAGCTTAATTAGGGTTTTATGAAAATTCTAATTAATTTAATTACATCTTAATTAAGAACTCAATTAATCTCTCAAATTTTTTGTGGATGTTTCGGGGGATGACCTCTGCCTCCCCTATTTTTCTAGGATTTTGTTAATTTCTTAATTAGATAAATCATTTGAGTAGCCCTAATCACTCTCTTAATCTAATTAATTATAATTAAGGAATGAATAATAGTTTGATAAATCATTTCAACATAATTATCCTTGTTGAATAGTAAGATCACTTAGGGAATGTGATTGAGGATACTTTTCTTAATTCATTTTCTAAATCTTCTTTACCTTTAAAAATCAAATTAATTAATGGGTTAATGGAATGGTTAATTAATTAATTAAGTGATTAATTTTAAAATGTGAAATTAGAATTTGATTGAATGATTAAATGATTTAGAGATTAGGATTAGGGCCTTGCCCTTGATTCTCTCCCCTAAGTTAATTTTATCATTCAAATTAAAACATAACCAGAACACTTAATCAATTAATTAAAGGACTAATGAAATTAAAATAAAAAATAGATTCATACACACCTAAACAACCCTTAATTGATCTTGGGTAGCTCCTTGGGTGTTCAATAACCCAAGGTGAGAGATAATGAAATTATGATCGACTCACATGTGTGAGAAAATCATAGAAGTAATTAAGTGAGATCCGTTAAGTTTAATTACTATTAATCATAAGCCAATTACATTTGGCCCCTTTCATTTCTTAGGAGTATTGTAGACTTACTTTTCATGTGGTTGCATATCATATTGGCTTATTATTGATTAGTTAATTAATTTAAGATGATATAGGTAAGGGATAATTAATTCATTTAATTCATACCTTAACCTAATCAAGATGTAAAATCAACTTAAATATTCTTCATTAAACCAAATTAATTAACATATGGGGAAATGGGTTAAGGCTAACAAATCTGTCTTATCTTCTTTAAATCAAATCAAACTCAAATTTAAAAATATCCTTAAGAAATTATGGTTAATTTTAAATAGCCTTATTTAATTTGATTGTCCTTAGGAATTAATTGAGATGAATGAAATCATATGTTTACATTCCTTTATTTCTTTCCAATCATGCTAAATATTGTTTGCCATATGAAATCATGCTTTCAATCTTTTTAAAATTAATTAAATAAAATGTTTTCTTTTATGTCAAAAATGCATGTGATGACTTAAAATAAGAATATGAATGGCTATTATCACTATTAAAAAAAACTATTTTCAAGACCTATAAATCAATTATTATGAATGAAGTAATGCTAATTACAAATACTTATAAGCTTGCATATGATGATAGTATAAGATGTGTAATGTGAATTTCTCTTTCCCTACTTTAATATGGATTCACATAGGATTTGTAAGTGTATAGTTCATTTGAAAAGAACATAACACTTGCTTAAATCTATTCCTATGGTTTTTCATGTTAAGACTTAGGAAGCATTTCATATTGTACATGTAAATTATACATCCAAATCAAACATAATTTTTTTCAAGGTTCCCTATTCATGTGTTTCTTTTTGTACATTCATATATACTTTAGAAAAGTGGTATATTAGTCTGGACATCTGAGGGCTGTGAGGCTTTAAGTAGCCCTAAATAGGTCTTGTACCTTATGCCCCTGGTGTAAAAAAATAATGGCACCGTACTCACTAAAACTCTTATACATATGCATGTGTGATGTGTCCAATGAATAAAGAATCAAAAAATCAAATAAATAAAGCATAACTTTTACATGGATTTTTCTTATCCTTAAAGTTATTCATACATTGACATGTATCTAAGAAAAGTAATATATTAGTTTGGACATCCTGGGGCTGTGAGGCTTTAAGTAGCCCTAAGTAGGTCCTATACCTTACGCCCCTAGTGTAAAAAATAATGGCATCGTACTCACCCAAAACTTTTATATATGTAAATGTGTAGTTAGCCAATGGATGAAAAATCTCTCTTTTCTACATGATAAAGACATGCATTCATAATTCAATCAACAAATAAAATATTTAAATTTTCAAATACACTTCTTTGCATTCATCATCAAAGTGTGATAAGATTTACATTACATGTATAGGTATGCTTATGATTATTCTTATGCATGATATATATGATGGAAATAAATAAATGAGTGTGTGTTACGTGATAGTAATCCATCCTAATTAATCTTAAGATGCCTTTCTTATTGAATAGGGTTATTTAGAATGAACCTAAACTTAGGGTTAATTAAAACATGTAATAACTCATTCATTAAAGGAAATTTATTAATTAACTTACCTTAAAAATGACTTAAGGTAGGGATAAAAGAGAGACTCTATCTCTCTTTCTTCTCTTTATAACACTTAGTTGCTAAGTGTGGCTACATGAAATAAAAGAAAACACTAAGTAAAACTCCTAGATAAACTAAACCACTTTAAAAGAAATCAACCCTTTATAAATTAAACCCCTCACACTTAGCAAATCATAACTCTAAAACCTAGTTAGGACATACCATACAAACCTTAAGACATGCACATTAGGCTAAGTCACCATTTCTAGCTTTATGTTAGGGCGGTGCATGGTTTGATGAATGTATAGTTTTGTGATGTATTATTTTAGACTAGATGTTAGGGTGTAAGTGCATAGTCTAGATGTTAGGCTGATATTAGCTTAATCATGCTTTCTACAGCACTGTAATAAAATATAAATACCTTTTGCTATGCAGGTTACTTATACCCCTAAGCATAACCCAAGTTAAGACAGGTGGGCTTGGTTACCCATGTGTGGGATGCCAAGTCTAAATTATTCATATAACTGCTTGGGTTATATGATGTATTTTAGCTAACATTTGTTTTATAGGTGTAGCTAGATTTACTTTCCTTTCTCTTAATATAATTTTACAGTAGGATTAGGATAAGTGTTATGGGGATTAAGGTGAATATTGGTTATAAGACCATGACTTATATACCATGTGATGCCTTGGAGCAAGCTACATCCCAATCAAATTAAAAGAAAGAAAGAAATCAAGTAAATCAAAACCAAAAGAAAGAAAGAAATGGATCAAATAAAAAAATGAAGAAATGAAAGATGAAGAGTGAAGGAAGGAGGATGACGAATGAAAACCCCCATAACAGTTAACATTTGATAATTGCAATTTATTCTTTCATTATAGTGGGATGTATAAGGGTAGAGCTCGGCTACCCACTTTTCTTTTCGGGTTGTACAGCGGTACCCAACCGCACTGGCCTTTTATTCTTTTGTGATAGTTTCATAAAATTATTTGATGTTTTGTTTAGCTTGTGCATTAAAAATAACATGCCTCTTCATAGTTTCTTTATGATTAGTGATTGTTGTGTGGCCTGGATGTGATTAGACTCTTAGGATAAAAATAAATTTTTTATCCCACTAACAACTCATAACTAAATGCTTAAAATAAGTCATATCCTCACATAAAAGCCTAGGAATTAAATCAAGATAATAAAATTTTTAGAAACCCCTTAACAGTATGATTGAATGTATAATATAATGCATATCATATTCTTCCACTCTTGCTAAGAGAGGGTTTCCATCTATGCCAGAGAATAAAAGTTTGACCTGTAAGAGCCTTTGATGGAAAAACACCTTTTTCTCTCCTGATTTAGCCCACAATCAATTTCTCATGCATTTAGGCATACAAAATCCTATAGCATGTATCAAAATAAAAGTCCAAAAATCAAATAAAACTTTTTAAAATTTGCATTAGATTCAAGTAATTACTCATGCCCTTCATGATTTAGTCTTTTAAGGAGTGAGTTTAAGGACTTAGTTTCTCTTCTAAGTAAATAATAGCCTAACCATCTTGCAAAGCATATGACTTGCCTACATGGATTTAAAGTGTAGGAGGAGTTAGCTGGCTACCACTCCAAGCAGTAATATGCCTTGAAGTTGGGTGATTTATTCTCTCTTATGGAGATAAACTATATACCCATTTTTGCCTTAGATTTAGGTCATGCTTTGGCTATCGTCAAAGCTCCCTAGATTTAGGATCCAAGGTTGTTATTTTTCTTTGTGGGCTACAAGCATAAATCCTCACCTCTTATGTATTTCCACAATCTTGTATTATGAAATTATAAGTCCTAGATTTCTAATAGAAATTTAACTCAAAATAAATAAATCTTCTTAAATTCAAATGTATAAAGCCCAACCATAGGATAGATTGGAGTGCTCACTAGGCTTCCTAGTATCATGAGCACTCCCTACTCATCTCCCTTGGTTTTGATAAGAACTATTGCCTTTTGATCTCTCCCACTAGATTTTCAAAAATATAACTAATCCTTTGATAGTACTATCTTTGAATTCTTTAGAGATAATAATCACCTACTTTAATCGAGAGTACTCTTAAGGGATTCAATTTCTTTAAGATGTAATTAACTATATATCATTTTGTTGTTTCACACTTAATGCATAGGTGAATTTACATTCCTTTCATTAATAATACTTAACATGATCCATGAATTCTATATAAAATGGCAGTTTAATTTTATGCATATACCTGTACATAAGCATATTAAGGTTTCACAAGTATGTGCCATTGTTGAACCAAAGAAGTGAGGTAATTAAAGACCCCCTTGGGACTATTTAAAGTCTTGTATTTTCTAAATGTCCAGACTATATACTTGTTGATTCATACACATATGCACATATATACAAAAACATAATGATGGAATTATGAAATTTTATTAAATCAATTTTAAAAAATAATTTATCCTTAAACATGTAGGTTGCTACAAATCTTAAGGTAAGTGCCATTGTTATACCAGAAGTACAAAGTATTGAGACATCCTTCAGACCAGAAACTATGACCTCAAGTTTTTAGATAGTATACTTTTCAAGTCATAGCTCATACTTGTAGAAATTAGAATTAAAATTTTAATTATTTAAGTTTAATTATATTTAGATTAATATTTATCTTTTATTGATTAAGAAAATAATTTATAATTTATTAGTGATAATAGCCACACTATTTAATTTTAATGCATGTAATTAATATGATTTCTTTTATTATTTTTAAAAATATGGATGAGTGAACATATGAAATATAAGACATTATGAATTACTTAAGAAAATTAGTTAAACTTCATCAAATAACCTATTTAGTTTATTAACTGATGAGGACATTCACATTAAGAAAAACACTCTTAAGTTTATTCAAATTCATTAAGGATTGATTTTAGGATTTTGAATTATTTAATCCTAAAGTGGAGATAAAATTGTCAAACCCATATCTTAGCCCACCTCTATTCATTAATTAATTTAAATGTGATTTAAATGATTTTTATAAATTAATTAGGGCTAATTAATTATTTAATTGAATCAAGCACAAAAGACACTCTAAATCAAATTAAGCCCTAAATATATGCCCCAAAATTATGAGAAAATTGTTAGAGATGAACAAACATAAAATAAACATGCTCTAAAAATTTTGATGCAATTTAGTTTGTAATTAAGGATTAGTTAAATAAACAAAAAATTAGAAACTTTTAATTTCACTCAAAATACCCTAAACTAATTTGAGATCTTGATTTCATTGAAAATCTCTTTGTTAGATGAACATAAAAAGGGCTTGGTCAACATTATTAATGAATTATGCTAATTACTATGATTTTCCTAAATTTGAGGTTAATAAATTAATTAATTAAATAAAAGTCCCTCAGGATGATTTAAAAAAATAATTAGAACCAAAGGTTAATTTCTCTGGTCATCCCTATTACTTTAATGTTTAATTGAGTTCCCATAATTATTTTCAAAATATTTAAAATTTTAAATAATTATTAAATGCATAAAATGGCTAATTAGGATTTCAAACTTAAGATTTCCTAATTTACTTAGCAAATTGACTTTAAAAAATTAGGATAGACACCCCCTCATTTCCACTCAATTCCACACACTTGCATTCCTTAGAGCCCTAGCTACCCAAGACGAGTCACTAGAGAATTTCCTCAAGCTCCCAAGCTCATCCCACATTCCCCACTCTCGAATTTCTTCATGCCAAAACAAGGGAGTCTCCCATTCGATCCCATTTGGTCAAGGCTTCACCTAAGTGCAATTAACTTTGCACACACCATCCTTGGAGGTAGTTGAGCAAGAATGAATTGCCTCCCTAGCTTTCTGATCACTGGAGGGTGGACTTTGATCAACACTAACCACCTACTTCTCGTGTGTTGGCCTTCCGAGCAAACTACCTTAAATTGGAGCTCGTGCTGATCAGTAAAGCTTTGTTTCCACTAGATGAAGCTTCTTCAATCAGATTTGGCATCGGTCTTGAGCTTCGGTGAGGTATGTCATTGAAACTTATCCTTAAATGAAAATGAGTTAGAGCTTTTCGAAGGAAACTTATATCTCACGCAATCTTGGCCATTGGATCCCTTTGGATCATCCTTACGAAGGTGTGGGATCGATTTGATATCGATTTGAGCTCGGGTGAGCTTGAATCGATCAAAGGAAGGCGGACGATGTCCATCTTCCATCAATCGATAGACGATGGATCATGCACCATCCGTTCCGTGTGATTGGAATGGACAGTCGTGATTAAATCTGATGGAATTATCCATTTTAATCCTTTAGCACCATAGAATTTATCATGGTCATTCGATCTTAGATCGGACGACAGACAAAAAAGTGCATTCTGCCACCGCCACGCAAGCGCTAACTAGAATAAGGTTAAATAACTAATCCCGCGGTGCCACGTGGCGCCGACATATTAGTGGTTAATTAGGCTTAATTAATATGTTTTAATGACTAAAATTTCATAAAATCATAACTAATTATAAAACAATCATAAAATATTAATAAATACTCATTTTAAAGGTATTTCAGAGGAGAATTTATTAAAATATTCTTAATCAATTTTGAACAATAATTAAAACTTAATTAAGGTTTAATTACAAAATTAATTAGCTTAATTACTCTTCAATTAATTAATTAATTAATCCTAAACTTTGTTGGTCAATTCAATGGGATGATCGCTGCCTCCCATAATTTTCTTGGGATTTATTATTTAATTAATTAAGAAAATGAACTAATTAAGATTTAATTACCCTCTTAAGTTAATTAATCATTAATTAATCACATAAATAGTAAAATGCCAGATAATTAAGTGTTTAATCACTATCCAATAAAAAATGAACCTATGGGATGGGATTAAGGTCTCCTCCTTAATTTATTCCCCTAAGTTCATTTCCTTAATTAAATTAATCAAAGATTAATTAATTAATTAAGTCACTTAATTAGTCAATTTGAAATTATGATCATAATCAGAACTAAATTAATTAAGTTTTGGGTAGTCCTTTAGGTGTTGAATAACCAAAAGAAGTTTAATAAAATTATGATTAGTTCACATGTGGGGGAAAAATATAAAAGTAATTTGTTAAATTGTTTAACTTAATTAACCACTAATTATGAGCCAATTGTATTAGACTCCTTTTCTTTCTTAGGATCATTGCTAATTTTATTCCCAATGCATGTGCATACCTTGATGGCTCATAAGTAGTTGGGTAATTATGTTAAGGTAACATAGGGAAGGGTTAATTAATGGATTTAACGCATATTATAACCTAATTAACTCATAAAATCAACTTAATTACATTTCATTGAACTAAGGCAATTAACTAATATGGGAATGGGTTAGGATAAAAAACCTTCTTTCATATCCTCAAATCAAATCAAGATATGAAATTTAAAATGACATTAAAGAAACTTTGATTTATTTTAAGTGCTTTTATTTGATATGATTGTCCTTCAAAATTAATTTAATTAAATGAAATCATGTATTTATGCTCTTTTATTCCTTTCCAATCATGTTAAATGTTATATACCATTTGAGATCATGCATCCATCTTTTCAAAGTTAATTAAATCAAATGGTTTTGTTTTATGTAAGCTTGCATGTGTTGGATTAATTTATAATATGTGTGGCTATTATCACTAATAATTCAAATTACTTTCTAAAATTTATAAATCAATTACATTGGTTAGAGTGATAATAATAATGAACATATATAGCTTTGCATGTGCTTATAGTTTAGACATGTGAAGTAAAGCTTTCTTTTCCTTTATTCATATGTAGTTTTCATGAACTTGAATGTTAATAGGTATATAGTTCAGACATCCTGGGAACACGAGGCTTTAGCTAGCCGCAAGGAGGTCATTTGATTACCTCATTTCCCTAGTTAATAGTGACACATACTTATTTGATTTCATTTACACGTGTTCCTACATTATAATTTGGATAGAACTTTGCTCCATATGCATAAATGTCTCAATCAAATAAAAACACAATCTTTGAATGATTTTCCTTCTTTTATTTATGTATACACCCATATGTATTTGAGAAAAGTGAGTGTTTAGCCTGTACATCCCGAGAATACGAGGCTTTAAGTAGCCCCAAGGAGATCATTTGATTACCTCACTTCTCTGGTTAACAATGACACGTACTTGCTTATGTTTCTTATACATGTGTGTGTGTGTGTATTTAATTATGGAATTAGAAGCCCTTTTCTTTTACCAAGGATACATGCATTTATAATTGACTAAGTGATTGAATTAGTTGGTCATATAATTTGGAGCTTTCCTTATTGTATTCATGTATATAAATTTACATATGTTTGAATGCAAATGGGTATATAGTTTGGACATCCCGGGAATATGAGGCTTTAGTTATCCCCAAGGAGGTCATTTAATTACCTCACTTCCCTATTTAATAATGACACATACCTATTTAATTTCATCCCTATGTATTTTTGTATAATAATTTAGATAGAACTTTAAATTAATATGATTGAATAATCTAATCAAATAAAAGAATATATACTTCAAATATATATATACATTCATCATATAAGTATGTCGAAATATGTTGTATGTATAGATATGCTAAGTATTAAATCATATGCATGTTACATGTAATGGAAATGAATGATTGATCATATGTCATTTGATAGTAACTCAATTAGATTAATCTTAAGAAGCCTTTCATATTGAATGAAGTCATTTAAAGTGAACCTAAACTTAGGATTAATTTAAAAATGTGTAGTAAGTCATTCACTAAAGAGAACAAAATCAAATTAACATGTTTTAAAAAATGCCTTAAGGTAGGAATGAAAGATGGCAATCCTCGTCCTCCTCTTTATAACATTTAGTTGTTAAGTATAATCATATTAAAAAAAGCACAAATAAAAATTGTCAAATCAACTAAACAACTTAAAGTGAAACCAACCCTTTATATTAAATTGAAGTCTTCTACACTTAGAAAAATATAACTTTAATGCTTAGTTAGAACATACAACATAAACCTTAACACACACATTAGAGCTAAGTCACCACTTCTAGCTTTATGTTTGGATGGTGCATGGTATGCTGCATATTTTACTTTGTGATGTATTATTTTAGATTAGATGTTAAGGTGAATGCCTTGTAGATTGGATGTTAGGCTGATATTAGCCTAATCATATTTTCTATAGAGGATTATGTTTAAGGGGTGCTTAAAAATAAATATCAATGCTCTCTTTATAGGTTGCTTAAACCCCTAAGCATAATCCAAGTTAGGACAGGTGGGCTTGGTTACCCATGTGCAGGGTGCTAAGTTCAAATTATAAATATAACTGCTTGGAAATGTATGTATATTCAGCTAACCTCTATTTTGTAGGTGTAGTTAGATTTATTTTTCCCATTTTCAATGTAATTTTGGCATTAGGAATTATGATTAGTGTTATGGCAGATAAGGATGAGCATTGGTAAGAAGGCTTCGTCCTAGGAGGCCATGTGATGCCTTTGAAGTGGAGTAAATTAAATCAAATGGAAACATGAAGATGAAGACATGAAGAATGAAGAAAGAAGACCCCCCCCATAATATTTATAAATTGTAATTATTCTTTTGTAATTTCGGGTTATATAAGGGTAGAGCTCAGCTACCCATCTTTTTTTTTGGTTGTACGGAGATACTAGACCGCACCAGCCTCTTATTCTTTTGCGATAGTTATAGAAATTTGTTGATGATTTATTTAGAATGTGTACTAGAAATGACATGCTTTTCTTCATTTCTTGAATGACTGATACTTTAATATGTGGCATAGATGCGATTAGGATCTTAGGATAAAATAAAGCATAGGAGGTTAAAGACTTTAGTCACTTTTAAATTAATAACAACCCAACTATCTTGTAATTTTATATGACCAGACCACATGGATTTAAAGTGTAGGAGAAGTTAGCTGGTGGCCATTCCAGGCAGTTGTAAGCCTAGCAGTCTGGTGGTTTATCCTCTCTTATGGAGGTAAACCTTATGCCCATCTTCGCTTAAATTTAGGTCGTGCTTTGGTTCTTAGTAAAGCTCCCTAGATTTAAGATCTGAGATAGTTGTTTCCTTTGGGCTACAAGAATAAATCATCACCTCTTAGGCATTTTCATAACCCTTGTGGTGATGGATTATAAGCCCTAGTAATCTAATAAAATTCAACTCGAATGAATAAATCTGTTCAACTTCAAATATATAAAGCCCAATTATAGGATAGATTGTAATGCTTACTAGGCCTTCTAGCATCATGAGCATTCCCTGCCTATTCCCGTTGACTTCCCAAATAAGTCTTCTCCTTAAACTTTCTTAATTGATTTTCCAAATATAACCAATCCTTTCATAGTCTATTCTTGAAATCTTTGGAGATGATAATTGTCTACTTTAATCGAGAGTATTCTTAGGAATTTTCATTTCCTAAGATGTAATTAACTATGGAAGCTTGCCTCCATAGGTAACTTTAGAATCCAGTTTAATTTAAACCCTATTTTATTCATCCATGTAAAGCAGGAGAAAAATCTCTGGTATATTCGAAGACCCACCATGCCTTAGGAGCCTTTATTAGTGATTAGTTCCATTGAAGGGTGATTGTTGATCTCACTTTTGGAGTGAGCTCTCAACCTCATCCTCTTAGACTTAGGAATATTTTATACACTAAGATTTTCTTAGTCATAAGACACATCTAGTGATTAGGTTAACACTTAATCTAAGCTTAGAGACTTAGAAGGGTTAATCATTAGATTAGGCTATGCCTTAGGGCTTAAGGAAATTGCCTATCCTATAGCCTAAACTCAATATAGATACACTTTATCAAATTAAACACATATTCAAATCTCAAACTAAACCTCAAATTCAAATCCAAATTCTAAATCCATATCCTAAATTTGACTCCAAATGACTGAAACCCAAAATCAAATTCAAATCCCAAGATCCTTCCTAAGCCATATGAACCACCTACATAAGCTTAGCCAAAACTCCCTTTAGATCAAATCAAACTCAATTGATTTTCTTATAAATCAATTATTCCTTCATTCATATTCACAAATATAAATGAAACCTACCTTCCAATGACCAAAAATGAATCAAACTTAAATGATCGCCCTCTAAGCCATTTTGACCTACATCCATGGACTTGGTCAAATATGCTTTCAAATCACTCCAAACATCAAGTGATTTTTTCATAAATAATTTAGATCTTCATTTATATTCACACATATAAATGAAATATAAATCCAAATGGCCAAGACCAAATCCAACATCAAACCAAAATCCAATTTATACCCTTTAAGCCAATTTCTCAGACTTAATCAAATCCTATCCAAATCAACTCGAAACTAATGATAATTCTTTTTAATCAATCATTCATTCAATTATCAACCCAAATATAAATGAAACATACAATCATCAACTCAAATCAAAGCCAACCCATGTCAAACACAACTTAGCCCTTTTGACCTAAAAATTTCAAATGAGCCAAAATCCCTTAGACTCCAAATTGATTGCCGTTGAATTCATATTTTAATCCAAGGTGCATATATAAGTTCAACTAAACTCGAATCAAATGAAAACCAAACCAATTGACTCACTTATGTCCACTTGACCCAAAGTGACCTAAAGGACCCCATTTGAGCCAACTTCCAATCCAACCCAAATTGGATTGAATTAAGCTCACCAAAATCTTCCACCATGATTATTGATCACCCTAGGATGATTGCTTGCAATCAATTGGGTGAAACTAAGACAACATAGTCATTTGACCAAGTCAACCCTTAGCCCAAATGAACCAAAACTAGTCAAAACTCATCCTACATTAAATTGATTGAAATTAATGATTTGAATCAACCAAAAATCAATATTTAAATATAACGGACCACTAATTTAGCTAAACATCCAAGTTAACCCAAATTAGCATAAAGGATCAAATTAGGTTAAATCATGATCTAACCCAAATTGATTATAACTAATGGCTCAAGTTCATTCCAAATTGATTATTGAACTTGAACAAAGCCGTAATTGAACCCAATTTGATCAATTGAGCCCAATTGAAAAGGGTCAATTTGGCTTAAATCCATATTAAATCCAAATTGGTTCAAATCAAAGACCACATTCATCTTCAATTAGCCAATTGAATATGAATCAACCCATAACCCAAGCCAATTTGACCAATTTTGGTCAAATTGGTTAACTTGACCCATTTGACCTATTTGATTTCAAATGAGCCAAAATCATTTCTAAGCCAAATTAAATCAAATTGATCATACCAGAACTCTTTAAATCATCATTTGAACCTAACCTAAGCTTTGGTTTGACCCAATTTGACCAATTGGTCAACCTAACCCAACTTGACCTAATATGACCCATATGACCCAAATTGAGTCGAACTCATTTGAATCAAATCAAAACCCATTGCAATCTGATCCAACCCATCCTAAACCCACTTGGGATCTGATTAACCTAATCAAATCCCTCATGGAGCCTCCCCCCTCCCCCACATAAGATTCCACCTAATCTCATTCAATTCACCCCCATCACTTGCATTCAAACCTTCCCACCTCTTGCATTCAATGGAGCTGATCCTATGGCAACAAATGAAGACTTTGAGAGCTAAATCCAAAGTCCCCAATCAGCCATTACCTCCCAACCATCTCACCATCACACTTAATGATGGATTTTCGTCCATCCACTTGAAGAGAAGAGAGAGGGGTTAAAAGCTGAGCATATTCTTCTCATTCCACCCTCTTGGAACCCCCAAATCCATCAACAACCACTTATGCACTTTTCTTAAGCTAAAAACATCAAAATCGGGTAGATCTCGATGAGAAAATGGTAAGCACCGGAAGATATGTCATTCCGAAGTGAAGGCAAAGGTCTAAGCTCATTCAAAAGCTTCTTCTTCCACTCAAGAGTGTGCTGTGATCATCACTGCCACCGGGAATCATCCCCGGCGAAACAATTTTGCCAAACTTTAGCCAGCCATAAGATCTATGATTTGTGTTGGTTCTCATATAATTTTGGAAATTTCTCTTAGATAGACCTTGCAATTTTAATTTTATATCATTCCCATGTGAATCGAAGAATTTTCCAGTGAAAATTGCTGCAAAAATGAGCCAAATCGGATGAAATTTTGCTAAAAATATGCAAAAATTGCTTGGGTGAATAGTATTTCCATTTGTCTCATCGGTTAGGGAGCAGCAACTATCCAATCCCATAATTCACGGGATCAGACGACCTAGATCGTGTCGGCTCCGTGTATTTCAACCCCTATATCATGTCGGATCCACGGATCAGATTAAGACCATCCGATTTGATATCGGATGATTTAGATCATGCCCGTACATTTCACCCTTCAAATCCATAGATCGGACCTGGACCGTCCAATCCATAATTGGATGGTCAGATTCGATCCGCACGTCACTATTCCATGCTCACAGGTTTTCATGCTTGTCGGCGACGACCAATCATAATAGCATGCCCATGCGAAGCGTGTGATCCAATTGCATGGCATGACGTGGCGCTACGTTTCCACATCAGCGTTGCGCGTGGTACTGACTATGTTAAGTAGAAAATTAGGGTATTTTTTTATTTTAAAAAATATTTAGGTTGCTTGAAACTTTGAAAATTCATAAAAAAATAAAATACTTAATGAAAAATTACAAATAAGGGCTTGTTGGATTCGTCTTTCTAAAAGGAATCTAGAGAATCAAAATCCTCAAATTCAACTAAATAGTTTAGGATTAATTTAAATTTTAGTGAAAATCAAATTTCATTAATTAGTCTAAAAATACAAGTGGGATTGAGTTGAAATTTTCAGGAATTGAAATTAAAGTAAAGCACACCTATCATAAATATCTCAATTTAAAAGGGCTTCTAGATTGGGAGAAATTAAAATTTGAAATTTAGATTGTCTATTTTAATAAAATAAATCAAATAAAAATTTAGAAATTTATAAAACTCTTCAAAATAACTTAAATTACTTTAGTTGACATCTAGGACTCTTAAGAAAATAATGTGATTTTTTGAATCCTGATGAACCCCAAATAAACACTTAAGATTAATGTTTAATCATATAAAGAATTAATTAGAATATAATCTAAAAATAATTTAAATACCAAATCAAAATCAGAAATGATGTAATACCCAAATGATTTGTAATCAAACCTTAAATTAGAAAAGTATCATGTATCCCTCAAATGAAATTAAATTTAAACATAATTGAACCTCAATCTTCTAAGGGTCACCGATTCATTCTAGCTGCTATCGACTACTTTTCCAAGTGGGCAGAGGCAATCCCACATAGAGAGGTCACAACTCAGCATGTGCTTTAGTTTTTTAGGAACCATATCGTATATAGGATCGAGGTGCATCGACGAATTATATCTGATAATGGTATTGCATTCAGGCACTAAAATCAATAGCTTTGCCCAGAGACACATTATAGATTGGAGATATTCTACCATCTACTACCCAAGGAAAAATGGCTTAGTAGAAGCTTTCAATAAAAATCTCATCCAAATATTAAAGAAGACACTAGATGACAACAAACGATAATGGCATGAACAGGTGGTTAAAGCCTTATGAGCGTACCACACCACCTATAGAACTCTAATGCAGTCCACCCTTTTCTCTTTAGTGTATGGATCTGAAGCCATCCTTCCATTAGAGGTCCAACTCCCATAACTAAGGATAGCTATGGGTAATAAGATCACGATAGAATAGACTGTCAAATTGCAGTTAGAAAAGCTCAAAGGTTTGGAGGAGAGACACCTACGGGTATGCCAGGACCTCGAGTTATACCAAGTCAAGATGAGTCAAGCTCATAACAAGTTGGTTTGTCCTAGAGCTTTTCAAGTAGGCGAGCTTATTTTAGTTCTAAGGAGACTAATTATTGCCCATTGAAAGATGGTAGACAAGTTTGAACCCACTTGGGAAGGCCTTTATACCATAGAGAAGGCTTACCAAGGAGGATCTTATCAACTCATAAATTGTAAGGGAAAACACCCAATGTTTCTAATCAATGGGCTCTACCTAAAGAAATACTATCCATAAATTACGTTCGGAAATGATTATCAATAAAACTTCTTTTCATCTTAAATTCCATCTCTTCTGTGTTGAGACATATCTTTGCTTGCGAATCCACCATGATGTGTTTAGGGTAGGTGTAAGGAATCCAAGCACCATCTTATCCTTAGTAACACAACACCAACACAAATTACACACAACAACATATAAAACAAACATATATCTTTTGCCTCAGGCTGTTTTGATGTGGGATAAATCCTCTCGTGACACTCACTCATTAGCTACTCTAGGTCGGGCTGACGTGCTACCTTGCTACTGTGTCACCCCAGTGGTTACTTGTCTGGTGGATGTTAGTCAATAAGCTTTCTTCCTAACTTGGCCATTTAACTAACGAGTGCCTTGTTAGTTTGGTAGGCCTTACTGCACAGCCGATAAACTACCCCATGTTGACTTTGTCTAAGAGGATGTAAGGCTACAAGGTTTCTTCTTGGACTAACCATCATGCATTGACTAGGTCGAGTATATTTGAGGCTTAGGATAAGTCCCCTAGTGGCTCCTTTCGTTTAGACTACTTCAAGCCTGGGTTTGGTCCCTATGTAGGATCCCTCGCTTAGTAGTCACCCTAGGTTGGATAGCCCATGTTGAGCCGCAGATAGACTATCCCAGCAATCAGTTTTGCTTTAGAGAGATGTAAGCCCACACACCTTCTTTCTAGACTGATTGTCACAAACTGATGGACACCTTAAGTTGGTTGGTTATCGCCATACAGACGGTGACCAACCTGGTGGATACACCACTTATGGCAAATGTAAGTCTACAAGCTTTCTTTCAGAGTTGGTCACTATATAGCTATAGGCTTTCTTTTACAGGGCCCTGGATAAAACCCCTAGCGGCACCTCTCCTATGGGCACTCTATTTGGATCGCGTCCTTAGCGACCCCATTTAAACACTACTTGGGTTACTTTTGAATTGGATAGTCCCCCTTTCCTAGTAGCTACCCCTGTGGTTGGAGAATTTGTCTTACAGATATGCAGATTCTCCCTTGGTCCAGTAAATCTAAGATAGGACTAGGCTGATATAAGCTCCTTCTCAGTGTGGTCCCTCTCACACTAATAGGGTCCACACAAACTTAAAACAAACAAAATATATCTTCATATGTGGATTAGGAATTCAAGCCCCTAGTGGCCCCTTTCCTAAGCAGACATTCTATCTTTAGGATAGTGTCAGTAAAACTCCTTATAGGAATTGCCTGACTACTTTGAGTTGAGATAAGTCCTCAGGTCGGCACTCTCTCTGTAGTCGCCCTTAGGTTGAGTTCAACATGTTGTGCCACCAATGGGTCACCCGGCGGCCATTTTTTCTTCAAAGATATAAGTCTACTATGCATTCTTTCTAGCATGACCATCACAAACTTACATGCAGCCTTAGGTCAGGTTTAATTTGTTGCACAAGCAATCAATTGCCCTGATGGTTCCTTGTGTCGGAGGATGTGAGTCCCTGCACTTTCTTCCTACTTTGACCATTGCACACCGAAAGGCACCCCCTTAGTTGGTTAGTTCTTCCTAACGGCTGGTAGACTATCCCTTTAGATTTGTAAATCTAAGACAAGTCTAGGCTGATATTAACTCCTTCTTAGTAGATCCACCGCACACCAACAGGGCCCATCAAAGTAAATTAATTCTGACTATTCTTGAGTCGATATGAGTCCACAACGACATTTTCCCAAATAGTCACCCTAGGTCAGGTTTGATTTGTTGCACCATCGATAGATCACCACAATGGTTGATCCCTGCTTTGGAAGATGTAAGTCTGCTATGCTTTCTTCCTAGTACATCTGTTGCACACCGAAAGGCAACCCTTAGGCCGGATAGTACTATCTTGTGGCTAGTAGACTACCCCTTTGGATTTGTAAATCTGACATAGGTCAAGGCCGACATAGTCCCTTCTCAGTAGGTCCATCGCATGCCAATAGGGTCCATAAAATAACACACAAAATTAAATTAAATCAATTCAAACTAAATTAATATAAATAAAATTAATCATCAGGACTACTCTTGAGTTGAGGTAAGATCCCCAGCAGTGCTCGCTTAGTAGTCGCCTTAGGTAGGGTTTGATGTGTTTCACATCCAATGAATCACCCCAACAGATTTTCCCTGCTTTGAAATATGTAAGTATACTACACCTTCTTCCTAACATAGTCGTTGCCCACCGAAAGGCAACCTCTTAGGTTAGATAGTCCTACCTTATGATAAGAGGACTACCCCATTAGACTTATAAATCTAAGACAGGCCAAGGCCCCTGTGGCTCATTCTTAGTGTGGTCCATCACACATCGAGAGGGTCCATAACAAAATAAGTTCAAAACTAACCTCCCCAGTGGAGCCAAATTAAACATGTCAGAAAAATCAAATTTCTCCCCAGTGAGGTGCAGATCAAATTAGCCTCTATAGCGGAGCTTAGATCTAAATTAAATAAATCTAACCGAGTGTGTATCCCTGATGGATATGCCCTTAATCTAGAACCTTCTCCCCAGTGGAGCCATAACAAATTAAACCAACCTCCCCAGTGGAGTCTAATCAAATAAATCAAAGAAATCCAGTCAAATTCTTATCCGCAGCAGATAGCTCGAACCTGCTTCCCTAGTGGAAGGTTCACATACCCAGTCCCTAGCAGATTCGAGCACATATCCCTAACAGATATGCCTCAATATCAATTAAAATAAAATAAATTAAAATTAATTTGATCTTGATCCCCATCAGATTATATATTCTTATCCCTAGTGCATACACACCCAAACTAATCATATTCCCAGTCAAACTCAAAGTCTTATCCCTTAGTGGATAACTTGAACCTACTTCTCTAGTGGAAGGTTCATGTACACAATCCCCAGTGGATTCCTTCTTGCTCTCTTATGCCCTTGGCATAAAGAAAGTTGCATCACACTAAGATTGTGATTCCATCTACTTCTCAGGTCTAGGTATAGATCATTTCTGTTAGTGTTTGCAATCTTCTGGATGCCAATATGTGAGGTGTGCGTTGTCAATTACACCACACCTATTGGGGGTCCTTTTGTTGACCTTTCTTTTGGAGTGAGTTCTCAACCTCATCCTCTTACACTTAGGTATTTTCTAGACACTAAGATTTCCTTAGTCATAAGACAGGTCTAGTGATTAGGTGAACACTTAACCTAAGCCTAGAGACTTAGAAAGGTTAATCATAAGATTAGGCTATGCCTTAGGGCTTAAGAAAATTGCCTATCCTATAGTCTAAACCAACTTTAGATACACTTTCTCAAATCAAACCCAGATTCAAATCTCAAATTGAACCTCAAATTCAAATCCAAATTTCAAAGTCATATCCCAAATTTGACTCCAAATGATTGAAACCCAAAATCAAATTCAAATCTCAAGATCCTTCCTAAGCCATATGAACCACCTTCATAAGCTTAGCCAAAACTCCTTTTAGATCAAATCAAACTCAATTGATTTCTTTATAAATCAATTATTCTTTCATTCATATTACAAATATAAATGAAACCCACCTTCTAATGACTAAAAATGAATCAAACTAAATTGATTGCCCTCTAAGCCTTTTTGACCTACATCCATGGACTTGGTCAAATTTACTTTCAAATCACTCCAAACTCAAGTGATTTTCTCATGAATCATTTAGATCTTCATGCATATTCATAAATATAAATAAAATATAAATCCAAATGGCCAAGACCAAATCCAATCTCAACCAAAATCTAATTTATACCCTTTAAGCCAATTTCTTAGACTTACCAAATCCTATCCAAATCAACTCAAAACCAATGGATTTTCTCTTGAATCAATCATTCATTCAATTATCTACCTAAATATAAATAAAACCTATAATCATCAAGTCAAATCAAAGTAAACCTAAGTCAAACCCAACCTAGCCCTTTTGTCTTGAAAATTTCAAATGAGCCAAAATCCCTTAGACTCCAAATTGATTGCCGTTGAATTTATATTTCAATCTAGGGCTCATATATAAGTTCAACTAAATTTGAATCAAACCAATTGACCCACTTAGGTCCACTTGACCCAAAGTGACCTGAAGGACCAATTTGATCCTACTTCCAATCCAACCCAAATTGGATTGAACTAAGCTCACCAAAATCTTCCACCATTATTGTTGATCACACTAGGATGATTAATTGCAATCAATTGGGTCAAACCAAGTCAACTTAGTCATTTGACCAAGTCAACACTTAGCCCAAATGAACCAAAACTAGTCAAAACTCATCCTACATTAAATTGATTGAAACTAATGATTTGAATCAAACCAAAATCAATATTTAAATATGACTTGATCACCAATTGAGTCAAACTAAGCCCAATTGGCCATTCGATCCAAGTTGACACAAATTAGCCTAAATGACCAAATTGGGTCAAATATTGATCTAACCTAAATTGATTACGACCAATGGCTCAAGTTCATTCAAAATTGATTATTGAACTTGACCAAAGCCATAATTGAACCAAATTTGAACAATCGAGCCCAATTGAGCCATTTAGCCCAAATTGGCCTAAATGGTCAATTTGGCCTAAATCCAAATTAAATCTAAATTTATTTGAACCAAAGATCATATTCATCTTCAATTAGCCAATTGAACATGAATCAACCCATAACCCAAGCCAATTTGGCCAATTTTGGTCAAATTGGTCAACTTGACCCATTTGACTAATTTGATTATAAATGAGCCAAAATCAATTCTAAGCCAAATTAAATCAAATAAACATACCAAAACTCTTCAAATAATCATTTGAATTTAACCTATATTTTGGTTTGACCCAATTTGACCAATTGGTCAACCTTACCCAACTTGACCCAATATGGCCCATATGACCTAAATTGAGCCGAACCCATTTGAATCAAGTCAAAACTCATTGTAATTTGATCGAACCCATCCTAAATGCACTTGGGATCCCAAGATCAGCCCAACCCAATCAAATCTCTCATGGAGCCTCCCCCACATAGGATTCCACCTAATCTCATTCAATTCTCCCCCATCACTTGCATTCAAACCTCCCCACCACTTGCATTCAATGAAGCAGATCCTATGGCAGCAAATGAAGACTTTGGGAGCTAAATCCAAAGTCCCCAACTAGCCATTACCTCCCAACTATCTCCCAATCACACTTAATGATGGATTTTCGTCCATCCACTTGAAGAGAAGAGAGAGGGGTTAAAAGTTGAGCATATTATTCTCATTCCACCCTCTTGGAACTCCCAAAGCCATCAGCAACCACTTCCCCACTTTTATTAAGCTAAAAATATATAAACTGGGTGAATTTCGAAGAGAAAATGGAAAGCATCAGAAGATATATCATTCCAAAGTGAAGGTGAAGGTCTAGGCTCATTCTAAAGCTTCTTCTTCCACTCAAGAGCATGCTCGGATCATTACCGCCACTGAAAATCATCCCTAGTGAGATAATTTTGCCAAACTTTAGCCAGCCTTAGGATCTATTATTTGTGATGATTTTCACGCATTCTTAGGAATTTTCCTTAGATAATCCGTGCAATTTTAATTTGATATCATTCCTATGTGAATTGAGGAGTTTTTCAGTGAAAATAATCGTGAAAATGAGCTAAATCAGATGAATTTTTTTCTAAAAAATGCAAAAATTGCTTGGGTGAACATTATTTATGTCTGTCTCACCGGTTGGAGAGTAGTAGTTGTCCGATCCCATGATTGTGGGATCGGACAACCCAGATCATGTCGGATCTGCATATTTCAACCCCCAAATTATGTCAGATCTGCAGATCTAATCTAGACCATCCGATTCGTGATCAGACAGTCCGAATCACACGTTGGATCCATGTGTTGGATCTAGGAATTTCGCCCTTCAAATCCACGGATCAGATCTGGATCGTCCGATCTGAGATCATACTGTCGGATTCGATCTGTGTGTCACTATCCCGCACTCATAGTCTTTCCGCCGACACCTCGCAGCCAATTGTGCCATGCGAACCCGTGGTGCATGGCACGCGTAATCTTGACGTGTTAAGTGTAAAATTAGGGTATTTTCTGATTTTAAAAATTATTTAAGTTGCTTGAAAGTTTGAAAATTCATAAAAAATAAAATACTTAATGAAAAATTACAAATAAAGGATCATTGAATTCAACTTTTCGAGAGGAATCCAAAGAATTAAAAATCCTCAAATTCCACTAAATGGTTTGGCCTTAATTTAAGTTTTAGTGAAAATTAAATTTCATTAATTAGTCTAAAAACACAAGTTGGATTGAGTTAAAATTTGGTATTGAAACTAAATTTAAAACACACCTATCATAAAAATTTCAAGTAAAAAGGACTTTTAGATTGGGAGAAATTAAATTTTGAAGTTCATATTGTCTATTTTAATAATATAAATTGAATAAAAATTTAAAAATTTACAAAAATGTTCACAATCAGTTGTTATCTAGGACTCTTAAGAAAATAATGTGATTTTTTGAACCCTAATGAACCACAAACAAACACTTAAGATTAAAATTTAATCAATTAAGAAATTAATTAAAATATAGTCTAAAAATAATTTAAATACTAAATTAAAATGAGAGATGATGTTATACCCAAATGATTGGTAATCAAACCTTAAATTACAAAAGTATCATGTATCCCTCAAAGGAAATTAAATTTAAACATAATTAAACCTAATTGAGTTGATGAAATTCAATTAGATGATTAGATTTTTTTAAAAATTAAACTCATAATTAAATAAATCAATGAAACTTTAATGTAAAATGAAATTAATCTTATTAAACTAACACCAAGTATTGAATCTTAATTATATGAAACTACTTAACAAATTAAAGCAAATTGAACATTAATTAATCATTAAATAAACTTAAAACTAAATTGATTAATAAACCAATTCAATGTAATCATTTAATATCACTCAAATTAAACCAAATAAAGTTAAAGTAAACTTAATTAACATAGGATTAAATCACATCCATTTGGAATAAGATAATTAATTAGCCATTAATACATAAACCTAATAATTAAATAAAATATAAATTCATAATTAAAGCGTTAAATGAAATTTAATGAACATAATGAATGAAATCAAACTTAACTATAATTATGAATAATTAAATTTAACTAAAATTAAAATAAACCATTAACTCACTTAATCTAATCAAACACTAATTAAATAAAATTTAAGTAAAACACTTAATTAAACTTATTAAATCAAACCATTCACATGTGGGCAATTAAGTCATTAATTTATAATTAAATAAATCTTTAATAAATTTGATAATTCAAAATTGAATTACCCTTAATCAAACTTAATTAATTAAGCATCTAATTAATGCAAACTTAATGAATTAATCCATCATCTTAATGAACCAAATTGATTTAAATAAATCACATTAAAATTAATTTTTAAATCAAACTCAAATCAAATCTTTTATTATTCCACTAATTAATTTAATCACACATCTTAAAATAAACCAATTAAGTTAATTAAAGTAATCATATTAAACTTAAGCTTAAGTAAACATAAATTTGAACATAATTAAAATACAATTAAATGCCAATCAAATCCTAAATTAAATCTAAATCATTAGGTCATTAATTATATCGTTAACCTAAATAAATATGAAACCAAATTAAAAATTAAAATAATCTTTATTTAATTTAATAATGAACCAAAATACACTTCTTAATTAAACTAATTATATAATCACATTGAACCTAAGCAAACTTATAGATTAATAAAGCTAATCAAATTAAATTAAATCAAATAAAGAAAGACTCTCATCAATTTAATACATGATCAAACTAAATCTAATTCAACCTACCTAAATAAGATAAACTAATTAATTATTAAAATGTGTAAAATGAAAACATACACTAAAATCTAATAAACATGATAAATGAATGAAATTAAAATGAAATTCTAATCATAAATAATCAACTCAATTAAATCAACGCAAACTTTCAATTTATTTTATCCAATCGAACTATAAATAAATAAACCATAATCAAATCAAATAACCATAAAATTAAATATAAACTCTAAAGTTATTAAATCATATCCAATTACTCTTAATTTAAAATAATATAAAAAATAAGTCAAAAAAAATCTCAAATAAAATAAACCTATTGAATTAAGATAAGAGATTAATCATCAAACTGAAGAGATAATCTATACATAAACTAAACGGTTAAATTCAATAAGTTAAACCCTTAATTGAAATCCAAATAAAAGAATACATTAAACTTCAAATAAATCATAAGTAAATTAAAATACATTCACTAATCTAAATCAAACTTAAATGGAATAATGAAATCAATGAATTTAAACAACATCAAAATGATATTAATCATATGAAATTAAGGAATTAAATTAAAATCCAAGGGAAAGAAACTAGAGATTGAATTAAAGGATATTGAATTATCAAAATATTAATTAAATCAAAACATCTATTCTAAAATTAATCAATCAAAAAGACATGAATTTAAATAAACTTAAACTTCATTAAATATTAAGGATATTGAATTATCAAAATTTAATTAAATCAACACATTTAACCCAAAATTAATCAATCAAATACATGAAGATTAAGCGAACTCAAATTCTAAAATCTAAATCAAATAAAATAAATTACACAAATTCAAATGGGCTAATTAAGATAATTAAGGACCTTTGTTAGACTCTTTAGGAGTTAGGATGTAGAACAGGGTGAGTTCCATCTACAAATGAAATTCATTCTACTCTTCATTCTTGAAAACTTAAACATCACTTTAACCAAATAAAAGTGAAAAAGAAAATGAAAAAATAAATCATTAAATCATTTAAATTGAAATCAACCAAAGGAAAATTTAAACAAATTCAAACTTTAAATTAAAACTTAAACTAAAGAAGCCTAGTAAAGTCTTGCTACACAAGCTTTCTTTTCAAACACCATAATACTAGGTCACCGACCCTAGAATTAGGCTAGGTCAATGTATTGATTGTATGTATGATGTTATATTTTATTTTATGATGTAATATTTTAGACTAGATGTTAGGGTATATGTTTCATAGACTGGATGTTAGGCCGTTATTAGCCTAATCATATTTTCTACAGGGGTTGTGCTTAAGGGGCCACTGCAATAAAAATATAATTGCTTTTGCTGTGCAGGTTGCTTAGTCCCTAAGCATAACCTACATTAGGACATATGGGCTTGGTTACATATGTGTGGGGTGCTAAGTCCAAATTATTCATATAACTGTTTGGGTTATATGGTGTGTTTAGCTAATATTTATTTTGTAGGTGTATCTAGATTTACTTTTCCAATTTTTAATGTAATTTTATATTAGAAATATGAATTAGTGTTATGGGGGATTAGAATGACCAGTGGTCAGAAGGCTTAGTCCCTAGGGTTCCCTATGATGCCTTTGGAGAAAATTAAATCAAAAGAAAGAGAAGGAAGAAATGAAGAAAAGAAGACCCCCATAACATGTATTATTTTTGTAATTTGGGTTGGATAAGGGTCGAGCTAAGCTACCTATCTTTTTTTCTCTATTTGGGTTATATGGTGGAACCCTACCACACTGGCCTTTTATTCTTTTATGGTAGTCTATAAAATTGTTTGATGTTGTGTTTAGATTATGCATTAGAATTACATGCTTTTCTAGTTTCTTCATGTTTGATTTTTGAATGTGTGGCCTGGATGCGGTAGGCTCTTAGGATGAAATTATTTTTTCTACCCCAATTAACAACTCATATTTAAATTTTTAAAACAACTCATAACCTAACCATAAAGCATATGAATTAAATTAAGATAATAAAATATTTAGCAACCCTTTAGTTGGATGATTGTACATATAACATCATGCATGTCATATTCTTCCACTCTTATTAAGAGGGGGCTTCCATCTGTGCCAGAGAATAATGCTTAACCTATGCGAGCCTTTGATGGAGGAACACCCCTTTCTCTCTTGATTTAGCCCGTAATCAAGTTCTCATGCATTTAGGCATATAAATTCTTATAGCCTGTGTCAAAATAAAGAGTCCAAAAGAATCAAATAAATTTGATAAAATTTTCATTAGATTAAGTTATGAATTAATACAACTTATGCTCTAGTCTCTTAGAGAGTGAGTTTAAGGACTTAGTCTCCTTTCTAAATAAACAATAACCTAGTCATCTTATAAAGCATAAGACTTACCTACAAAGATTTAAAGCGTAAGAGGACACTCCAAGCAGTTATAAATCTAGTAAGCAGGTGGTTTATTCTCTCTTATGGAGGTAAACCATATACCCATTTTTGCCTTGGATTTAGGTCATGTTGTGGCCCTCGCTAAAGCTCCCTAGATTCAGGATCTGAGATTGTTATTTTTTTAGGGTTACAAGAATAAATCCTCACCTTTTAGGCACTTTCACAATCTTATGTTGATGGATTATAAGCCCTAGCAATCTAATAAAATTTTAACTCAAATAAATAAATCTCTTCAATTTCAAATATGTAAAGCCCAATTATAGGGTAAATTGGAATGCTCACTAGGCTTCCTAGTTTCATGAGCATTTCCTACTTTCTCCCTTTGGATTACAAAAATAAGTCTACTCCTTGATCTATCCTATTTGATTTTCTAAAATAGCCAATCCTTTGATAGTCTTAGCATTGAAATATTTGGAGGCTTTAATTCCTACATTAATCGAGAGTATTCCTAAGAAATTTCATTCCTTAGGATGTTATTGACTATAGGGGCTTGCCTCTATAGGGAACTTAACGGACCCAGCTTAAAATAAATCCTACTTTACTTTTCAATGTAAAGTAGGGGAAAGATCTTTGGTACATTTGAAGACCCATCATGCCTTAGGAGTCCTTATTAGGTGATTATATCCATTATAGGGTTGTGATTTATATCTTTCGAGAAAGTACATCATTCTTTAATGTCATACCTGATCACTTCAATATGTACCCCCTATGATCTGCGTGGTGTCCCACATCTCAAAAATAAACACCATAGTGATGTCTCTATCTCTCGAGATAGTATATCATACCTCAATGTCGTACCCGATCACTTCAATAAGTACCCCCTATGATCTGTGTGGTGTCCCCCCCGCACCACATCTAAAAAGAAACACCATAGATTTTTCTAGCAACTCGACTAAGGAAAGGTCCCTTCTTCATCTTTAGTAGATAATTATTGTCTCCAAATGTCATGGAACTTAGCTTATTTCATCCTTAAGCAAAGCTAGCCAACATCCTTTAGGATTTAGGACCTCATTCCATGTAGGTCCTAAAACCTCTATTGGATCCCCCAATAGGTTAAAAATAAATTAACTAATAAGGAGATGACTAAACTTAGAACCTATTTACCACTAGCTTGGTGATGCAAGGTTCATCCCATATTCAAGAAAATTTCAATAAGATTCAAACTAATCAAGTAAATTCTTTCACAAAATCTTCTAAAAGCACTTTTTCTAAATAAAATTATTTTTGAAATGAACTTCACATAACATAAAGTTTGCAAAATATAGAGCTTTCAAATCTCATTTTAAATAATAAAAACAATCAAATCTCGTTTAACCTACTTAAATTTATTAAATGAGGATATTTTTTGAAATTAAAATTAAATATGCATCATCAAAATCCTTTTTCAATAAATTCTCAAAAGCATATTTTCCAAAATAAGATCAATCAACCAACTTCATTTAACATACTCAAATTTTTTAAATGAGTGTTCTTCAAAATATTTCAAACATATCTTTCAAAAAAATTAACCAACCCCATTTAACATACCTAAATTTGTTAAATGGAGTTTCATTTTCAAAATCAAAATAAAATTAAAAGTCAACATATCATTGAACCTCACTTAACATATCCAAATTTGTTAAGTGAGAGTTCCCTCTTTTCAAAAGTAAATATCACACACAAAATCAAAAAAATATTTGAACTCCATTTAGCATACCAAATTTATCAAATGAGAGTACACTTCTTGGAAATTAGAAAATCAAAACAAATTGAATTCTATTTAACATACTATGGTGTTTATTTTTTTAGATGTGTGTGTGTGTGTGGGGGGGGGGGGATACACCACACAGATCATAGGGAATACTTATTGAAGTGATCGGGTCTGACATTAAAGAATGGTGCACTATCTCGAAAGATAGAAATTATCACCCTATAGTGGACCTAATCACCTAATAAGGACTCTAAAGCATGATGGGTCTTCAAATGAACTAGAGATTTTTCTCCTACTTTACATGGATGAATAAAGCAAGGTTTATATTAAATCGGGATTTAAAGTTCCCTTTGGGGACAAGCCCCCATTGTTAATTACATCCTAAGGAAATTGAATTCCATAGGAATACTCTTGATTAAAGTAGGAAATTACTCTCTCCTAAGATTTCAAGGCTAGACTATCAAAATATTAGTTGTATTAGAAAATCAAGTGGGAAAACTCAAGGAGAAGGCTTATTATCGAGGTAAAAGGAAATGAGCAGGGAATGCTCATGATACTAGAAAACCTAGTGAGCATTCCAACCTATCCTATAATTGGACATTATATGATTGAAATTGAAGGGATTTATTTGTTAGAGTTGAATTTTCATTAGATTGCTAGAACTTATGATCCATCAACACAAGGTAGTGAAAAAACATAAGAGATGAGAATTTATGCTTATAGCCCGAAGGAAATATCTACCTTAGATTCCAAATCTAGGGAGCTTTGGCATAAGCCAAAACATGACCTAAGTCTAAGCAAAGATGGGTATATGATTTACCTTTATAAGAGAGGGTAAACCACCCGATTGTTGGACTTATAACTACCTGGAGTGACCACCAACTAACTCCTCCTACACTTTAAAACCATGTAGTCCAATCATATGATTTTGCAAAATTAGTTAGGCTATTGTTTATTTAGAAAGAGGCTAAAGTCCTTAAATCAACTCCCTAAGAGACTAGAGCATGAGCGGTATGAACAATGACTTAATCTAATGAGAAATCTTTTCAAATTTTATTTGATTTTTGAATCTTTATTTTGACAAAGGCTATAGGATTTCTTATGCTTAAATTCATGATAAAAATGGCTTATGGGCTAAATCAGTGGGAAAGAGGCATTTTCCACCATAGAAGAGGCCCTCAAAAGTCAAGCCTTCCCCTATCATGTAAGGATAAAAACCCTCTCTTGGCAAGAGTGAAATAATAGGATATGCATGTTATTAGACATTCAACATTTAGCTAAGGGGTTGCTAAATCTTTTAATTATCTTATTTAATGCTTAAGCTTTATGGTGAGGTTATGAGTTATTATTGGATATAAATTTTTTTTAAGAGCCTAATTGCATCCAGGCCACACATTAAAGCATAAATCATAAGAAACTATGAAAAACATGTTAATTTCTATTACACAAGTTAAACAAAATATCAAATAATTTTTATAACTTAACGTAAAAGAATAAAAGGCTGACACGGTCGGGTGGTGCCGCCGTACCACACAGATCATAGGGAATACTTATTGAAGTGATTGGGTCCGACATTAAGGAATGGTGCACTATCTCAAAAGATAGAAATTATCATCCTATAGTGGATCTAATCACCTAATAAGGACTTCTAAAGCATGATGGGTCTTCGAATATACAAGAGATTTTTCTCCTACTTTACATGGATGAATAAAGCAATGTTTATATTAAATCGAGATTTAAAGTTCCCTTTAGGGGTAAGACCCCATAGTTAATTACATACTATAAAAATTGAATTCCATAGGAATACTCTTGATTAAAGTAGAAAATTACTGTCTCCTAAGATTTCAAGGCTAGACTACCAAAATATTAGTTATATTAGAAAATCAATTGGGAAAACTCAAGGAGAAGGCTTATTATCCAGGTAAAAGGAAATGAGTAGGGAATGCTCATGATACTAGAAAACCTAGTGAGCATTCCAACCTATCCTATAATTGGGCATTATATGATTGAAATTGAAGAGATTTATTTGTTAGAGTTAAATTTTTATTAGATTGCTAGAGCTTATGATTCATCAACACAAGGTTGTGAAAAAGCATAAGAGATGAGAATTTATGCTTATAGCCCGAAGGAAATAGCTACCTTAGATCCTAAATCTATGGAGCTTTGGCATAAGCCAAAACATGATTTAAGTCTAAGCAAAGATGAGTATATGATTTACCTCTACAAGAGAGGGTAAACCACCCGATTGCTGGACTTATAACTGCCTGGAGTGGCCGCCAGCTAACTCCTCCTACACTTTAAAACTATGTAGTCCAATCATATGATTTTGCAAGATTAGTTAGGCTATTGTTTATTTAGAAAGAGACTAAAGTCCTTAAATCAACTCCCTAAGAGACTAGAGCATGAGCGGTATGAATAATGACTTAGTTTAATGAGAAATCTTTTCAAATTTTATTTGATTTTTGAATCTTAATTTTGACAAAGGCTATAGGATTTCTTATGCTTAAATTCATGATAAAAATGGATTATGGGCTAAATCAGTGGGAAAGAGCTATTTTCCACCATAGAGGAGGCCCTCAAAAGTCAAGCCTTCCCCTATCATGTAAGGATAGAAACTCTCTCTTGGCAAGAGTGAAAAATATGATATGCATGTTGTTAGACATTTAACATTCAACTAAGGGGTTGGTAAATCTTTTAATTATCTTATTTAATGCCTAAGCTTTATGGTGAGGTTATGAGTTATAGTTGGGTATTAATTTTTTTTTCTAAGAGACTAATTGCATCCAGGCCACACATTAAAGCATCAATCATAAGAAACTATGAAAAGCATGTTAGTTTCTATTGCACAAGTTAAACAAAATATCAAATAATTTTTATAACTAAACGCAAAAAAAGAATAAAGGTCGCTGATCGGGTGGTGCCAGCATAAACCCGAAAAGAAAATGGTAGCCGAAGCCTACCCTTATATTAAAAAAATGAAAGAATAATTATAATTACAATGAATGATGCTATGGGGGTCTTCATATCTTCATATCTTCATGTCTTTATGTATCTTCTTCCTACTTTGATTTAGATGTGCTTGCTTCAAAGGCATCACAAGGCCTCCTAAGACAAAACCTTCTATCCACTCATCATCCTAAACCCACATAGCACTAATCCTAATTCCTAATGCAAAATTATATTAAAAATAGGAAAAGTAAATCTAACTATACATGTAAAATAAGTGTTAGCTAAACACACATAAAATCCCAAGTAGTTATATTTATAATTTTGACTTAGCACCCTGCACATGGGTAACGATGCCCAACTATCCTAATTTGGATTATGCTTAGGGGCTTAAGCAAACTACAAGCAAAACTTTTATATTTATTTTAACAGCAGCCCCTTAAGCAAAATCCCCTACTAAAAAATACGATTAGGCTAATCACAACCAAACATCCAGTCTATGAAACATACACCCTAACATCCAGTCTAAAATAATACATCACAAAACAAAACATACATCACACCATGCATTGTGCTAACATAAAGCTAGAAGTGGTGATTTAATCTAATATGTGTGTATTAAGGCTTGTGTGGTATGTCCTAACTAGGCATTAAGGTTATGATTTTTCTAAGTGTGAAAGGATGTTTAATCATAAGAGGTTGATTTCACTTAAAGTGATTTAATTGATTTGAGAATTTTACTTAATGTTTTCTTTTGTTTCATATGAGCTACACTTAGCAACTAAGGGTTATAAAGAGAAAAAAAAGAGGTTGCCCTCTTTCATCCCTATCCTAAGCCAGTTTCTAAAGCATGTTAATTTAATTTGATTCTCTTTAGTGAATGACTTATTACATATTTTAACTTAATCCTAAGTTTGGGTTCACTTTAATTAATTTCATTTAATATGAAAGGCTTCTTGGGATTAACTCAATTGAATTACTATCATATGATATATATCAAGTTATTCCTTTCTATCACATGAAACATGCATATGACTTAATTCTAAGTGTAACTATACATGCAACATATTTCTTTTAGCACACTTTAAATGAAAGATGTAAGTGTATTTTGTAGAAAATGGAATTTTCATTCATTAGCTACATGCACATTTAAGTGTATAAAAATTTTAAGCAAGTACTTCACCATTGTTAAACAGAGGGGTGAGGTAAAGACCTCCTTAGGGATACTTAAAGCCTCATGTCTCTGAAATATCCAGACTAGATATACCCACTATTCTTGAATACACATGAATGAACAAATGACTACAAAAATGAAAAATTATTCAAAAGTTGTATTTCTTTCAATTGATTTATTTATACATGTGAGCTAAAGTTGAAAAGGAGATTTCATTCATTAGCTAAATGCACATACAAGTGTATAAAAGTTTTAAACAAGTACTTTGCCATTGTTAAACTAGGAAAGTGAGGTAAAAATCTCCTTGTGGCTACTTAAAGCTTTGCATCCCCGGAATATCCAGACTAGATATACCCACTATTCTTGAATATAGTTGAATGTAAAAATGACTACAAGAATGAAAAATCATGCAAAAGTTGTATTTCTTTCAATTGATTTATTTACACATGTGAGCTAAAGTTGAAAAAGGAGATTTTCATTCATTGGCTAAATGCACATACAAGTGTATAAAAATTTTAAGCAAGTATATCACCATTATTAAACCAGGCGAGTGAGGTAAAGACCTCCTTGGGGATACTTAAAGCCTTGCGTGCCCGGAATGTCCAAACTAGATATACCCACTATTCTTGAATACACACGAATATACAAATGACTACAAGAATGGAAAATCATGCAAAAGTTGTATTTCTTTCAATTGAATTATTTATACATGTGAGCTAAAGTTCTATTTAAATTCTAACATAGAAATACATAAGAATGAATTCAAACAAATGCTATGTCCTTTTCAAATGGGCTATACACTTGTTAACGTTCAAACTTTATATAAATCTATATATACTAAAAAAAGAGAACTTCATATCACATGTTCTAAGCCATAGACACATGCAAGCTTATAGATATTTATAACTATTATCACTACAAACATTATAGTTGACTTATAAACTTTTGAAAATAACTTTGAATTAATAGTGATAATAGCCACACATATTCATAGGTTAATCAACACATGCAAGCTTGACATAAAGGAAATTCATTTAAATTTAAATATTTTGAAAACATGAATGCATGAAATCACATGGCACACATCATTTAATATGATTGGAAAAGAATAATAATACATAAAACACATGTTTCATTCAATCAAACTAATTCCTAAGGACAATCATCTCAAATAGAAGCATTTAAAGAAAATCAAGGATTTTTAATCATCATTTTAAGTTTATATTTCAATTTGATTTAAAGAAATGAGGGAAAGTTTATTGATCTTAACCCATCCCCATGTTCATAAGTTAATATAGTTTAATGGAATATAATTAGGTTAATTTTATGGTTTAATTAAGTTGTAATATGCATTAAATCCATTAATTAGCCATTACCTATGTTACCTTAAGATAATTAATTAAATAATTATGAGCCAACATGATATGCATGGAAAATAACTTGCAATGATCTTAAGAAATGAAAGGGCCTAATGTAATTAGCTCATAATTATTAATTAATTAGGTTAAGGAACTTAATTAAGTACTTTTATGGTTTTCCCTCACATGTCTATTAATCATAATTTCTTTGAATGTCTTTAGGTTATTGAACACATAAAGATCTACCCATTAATTAATTAATTAGGTTCTAATGTATTTTAGATTTTAATTAGATTAATGAAATCATTAATCACTTAATTAAATTTAAACTTAATTGCCACATGGGTTAACTATCCTCTAAATGAAGTGGACTTAGGGAAAAGATTAGAAAAGAGGCCCCAATTTAATCCCTAAGTATCCTCACTATTACATAGTGACAAATGAGCCTAATTAATTATTTAATTTACTATTTATGTAATTAATTAACCTTTAATCAATTTCAGAGAGTAATTAAAGCCTAATTAGCTAATTCACCTAATTAATTAACCAATAAATCCCAAGAAAATTAAGGGAGGCGGAGGTCATCCCCTAAATAATCTCAAAACAAATTTGGGGTTAATTAATTAATTAATAAAATTAACCAATAAATCCCAAGAAAATTAAAGGAGACAGAGGTCATCCCTCTAAACAATCTCAAAAAAAAAATGGGGTTAATTAATTCATTAATTAGGGAGTTATTAAGGTAATTAATTATTCAATTAAACCCTAATTAAGCTTTAATTACTATTCAAAATCAACTAAGAATATTTTTAATGGATTCCTCTCTGAAATATCTTCAAAATGAATATTTATTTATATTTTTATAATATTTCTATGATTTATTATGATTTTCCAAAGTTTTAGCTAATTTAAATGATTTTTCATGATTTTTATAAAATCTATTAATTTATTTCACTAAAATAGATTATTTGAGCTTCAAAATTCAATATCTCCCTATCTGGAAATCCTTTTGACTTGCAATTTTTATGCTAGGTGTATTTTAACTTTAGTTGCAATCCTTGAAAATTTTAAATCAATTTAATATGTATTTTTGGTTTAATTAATGAAATTTGATTTTCTCCAAAACTCAAATTAAGCTCAAAATAATCAGTAAAATTTGTAGATTTCAGGTTTGTTAGATTCTTCTCGGAAACTCAAATCCTATGAGCCCTAGTAAATTTTAGTTTAGTATTATATTTTCTATGAATTTTTAAAGTTCCAAGTGATTTTAATAATTTTTCCAATCCAAAAAAGGCCAAATTTCCTACTTATCCTAGTCAGCACTGTAAGATGTTGACGTGGCAAAGCAGTGCCGCACAATTGGTTTCTCAGTGCTGATTAGGAGCACGACGCTACAAGTGAACCACGGATTGGAGCCGCAGTTTGGCATGGCCAAGACGAGCGGAAAACTGCGTGGACGCATGGTTCCGAATGGACCGTTCGATCGTAGATCGAACAGTCCAGATTAGATCTGAAATCTGAAGGGTGAATCGCATGGATCTAGCATGAAATCACAGCTGTCCATCCCTATTAAAGCCGGATCGAATGGTTGTTGCTTCCCAGCTGGCAAAAGTGACAACTGGAATACTAAAATTGAGTGGAATTTCATGATTTTTGTGAAAACTAAATGAAATCTCATATGAACGGGCTCAATTTCATGTCGATTCTCACAGGAAAACTTCTATTTTGCATTAGGATTATATAAAATGAAAGATGCATGGGTTTTTTAAGGGAAATTCTTAAAATTGCACACACATTGAAGCAAATATGAGATTGTATGACCAACTGAAGTATTCAAAAATTACCTCATCAGGGATGATTTCCTGCAGAAGTGTTGATCCGAGCACGCTCCTAGATGTAAGAAAAAGCTTTGGGATGGACCTAAGCTCTTGCTTTCTTTGGAATGATGTATCCACCAAGAGTCGTCATTCCTTGCCAGAATCTGCTTTATTTTTGGTGGCTTTAGCTTAAAGGAAGTAGGGGGATGAATACCAGTTGCTTGGGGAGTTCTTGGAGAGTGAAATGGGGGCATGAGAATGATTTTTGGAAGCCTCTATTCCTTTGCATTTGGTTTTGGCCTAAAATCACCTCTCATGGTGATTTTTTGGCTCCTAGTGGATGTCCTATGCCTTGGGGTGGTTGGGAATGGTAGGAAGTCATCCTAGATGGCTTAGTTTGGTTGGCTAAGAGGGATTAGTGGGTGTCATTACAAGGGGAGGTGGAGGTCCTTGATGCCAAGTGTTCCAATGGGGGAGGTGAGGTGAATTCACCTCCCCATGAGTCATGGCTAACCTAACCACTTCTTGGGTCAGGTTAGTCAGTGTCCTTGGAGCCTAGGTGGACTAATAGATGAATGTTAAGTGGCCAAGGAAGAGAAATGACCATTTATATGGGTGTTTTGTCTTATGTGATACCCTTAGCCCGAAGGTAGAGTGGACATTTGATTGGATTTGATTTGGGCAGATTTGAAATGAGTCGAAGGTGAGTTGGACCAAATTTGAATTTAGGTTAAGATTGGTCAACCTAGGAGTGTTAGGGAATTTATTTTAGGTTGTATGCTTCAGTAAAACTAGAGGTAGTTTAAATGGATTAAGAGAGAATTTTCTTTAGTTTGATTTAATCTCTATCATTTAAATGTGGATTTTATTTATATTTATGAAGATGATTGAATATATAATTAATTTATGATAATATCAATCGATTTTGGGTTGATTTGGGTTAAGATTTAGCTAAGCTTATGAAGGTGGATTATATGGCTTATGAAGGATTTTAGAATTTGGATTTGATTTTGGGTTTCAATCATTTAGAATCAAATTTGGATTTGGATTTGATAAATGATTGAGGAATTGAATTGATCTTGGAGAAAATCAATTAAATTTGGATTGAATTGGACTTGGCAAGGTTAAGGCCATGGAATTCAATCATAAGGCTTAGGGAGGATTTGAGAATTTGATTTGAACATGGAATAGATTATGAATTTTGGAAATTTGATCTTGAATTTGAATATGAATTTGGTTTAAGAATGAGAAGGAGAACATGGATTGAGTTTAGGCTATAGAGTAAACAAGTCTCTATAAGTTCTTGAGGCATAACCCACTCCTATGACTAACCCTTCTAAGGCTCTAAGCTTAGGTTTAAGTGTTCACCTAATCACTGGAAGTGCCTTATGACTAAGGATGTCTTAGTGTTTAGAAGACTCCTAAGTCTAAGATGAGAAGATTGAAAACTCACTCCAAAAGTGTGGTCAACACATACTTACATTTGTTAAGTAGAGTTTCTCTTTTTCAAAACCATGAAAATCAAAACACATATTCCATTTGACATACCCAAATTTGTCAAATAGAAATTCCATCATCAAGCAACACATAAAACAAATTAGACTCTATCTAACATACCCACATTTGTTAAACAAGAGTTTCCCTTTTCAAATCAAAATAAAACAAAAATATCAAACACACTTGAACCCTACTTAACATACTTAAATTGGTTAAGTAAGGGTTTCCTTTTCAAAACAAAATATCAAACACATTTAGGGCATTACTTATCATACCCAAATTTGTTAAGTAAGGATCCCATTCTCAAATCAAAATCAAATCAAACAAATCAGACATATGGAAAATATCATCGCAAACAAAAATGTTTTCAAAAATTATTTTCAAACACACATTTGAATCTCATTTAACATACCTAAATTTGTTAAATAAAGATTCCAAAATCAAATTTTCAAACAAAGGATAAAGTAAAGAAAATTCATTTCCAAAGTCTCTCCAAATGAACAAACCCCACTCAACATACTTAAATTTGTTGAATGTGGGTTCTAAATCAAAATCAAACTCAATGGCAAAGTCTCCCCTAAAATATAAAAATCTCTCCAATTCAATGAGCCCCATTTAGCATACCTAAATTTGTTAAGTGTGGGTACAAATTCTAAAATTAAGAATCAATGATTGAAGGAAACTATTTAGGCAAGGGTCTGATTCAGTTCTATTTTCAACAAATGCAGAGATAGTAGTTCAATCCTTTGTTTTGCTTCTTCAGATAGTTTTTCACCATGTCTGCTAGAAAGATGATCTTTTCCATCCCCTTTGGTGAGGATTTGGCCTTGGATCAGGCCATACTCACCAACACTACCACGCACGTCATCCAGTTCGGTTATGGCTTTGAGGCCATTCAAGACACCTGTGAGGGGCCAGCCCTCAGGACCGTTAGTAAAGAGGAGGTGGCAGACAGAAGCCACTTCTTCATTTTGACATTCTGTCTAACTCAGAGTTTCCCTCATTGAAGAGGAAGGTCGTGGAGGTTCGCTGGAGTGCCGATCGCTTCATCTATTTCTGCTAGTTATCATTGTAGTCCTATTGTTGCCCCTGCCAGTAGCTCGGATGGCTAGCACCTCCTCACTGGTTTTCTCCAATCTGAAAGGGAAAGTTATCTTGGCCTTCGAGATAGTCCCCACTGAGCGTAATAAGAACAGAAGATCAGGCACCATGGTGAGCGCCGGGAGATTGATCGCCACGCTGTCGATGATGGTTCCCCTCATGAGACCTCTCCACTCTTGAGTGGTAGCAGGTTTCACCCACTCTTGGATTCGGATGGAGAGGAGTACTATAGGAGGATCGCTTCATTACCTCGACCACTAGCACAATTTGAGGTACCAGCTAGGGAGAGGAGGAAACCCTACACTGGCCTATGATCAGTTCTTCATCAGGTTGGCAGAGTCCATGGACGCTCAGAGTCTAACACATTATTTGACTTGATGAATATGATCCCTATGAGTGTTAGGGATCAGATACGTAGAGAGAAGTCCTCAGAGGATAGAGTGGCAGCCCAAATGAGCAAGAAGGAGAGAAGAAGGTATGCCAAACAGTCGATGGCCTTAGCATTGATGGATTTTCTAGATCAGCGGGCTACCCGAGCCAATCACATTGACAACATAGTCCTTATAGGCACTACCAGCCACAGGAGAAGAGTTTTGGTAGAGAGGCAGTTGGTGTCTCCACCATCACACCACTCCACTCATCACCCACCATCACCTGTCCAAGTCCCTCCTTCCACAGTTCCCACCAAAGCATAGAAGTCTACATTTGGAGAGAGAAAATCTCCATTGGTGATTTGGCTATGGCCTAAGGATCCCACTCCACCTATTCTACTCATTGAGGTTAGGTCGAGCTCTCCTATTCGACCTTCTACCTCAATAGTGGCAAAGCGGGAGTGGCAACCCAAAAGGGCCATAGTCGCTCCACCACCGCAGTAGTTAGTAGAAGAGGAAGTAGAAGATACTAGTATAGTCCCCATGGCAGTTGATCCCCTAGGGAGAACACTCCATCAGTAAGCAGTATTCAGTGCATAGATTCAGATGAGCATAATCTTACGGTCAGCCATCAACGGGTGTTTGTACCGATTCAACCAGGTAGAGTAGGAAATCATTCACTAGATGATATCCTAGAAGACAACTTTGTCGAGAAGAAATAACTTCTTAGGAGTGATCATTCTAATCGAGAGGAGGGTAGAGTAGATTTTGACCCTGATGTTGATGACCTATTAGAGGATTCAGTAAAAATCCATATGGTCAATATTGGAGGATCCCTTTATAGAGACCATCAGAGTCAGGAAGGTGTTATGATGAAGGAAGGTGACACTTCTCACTTGACCCAGCACCTCCTTGAGCAGCTCAGGCAGAAGGATGAGCAAATCAATAGGATGGAAAAGAGGATTGAGGATTTATTGGTGCAGTTCTAGCACTCTAGAACCAAGTTCTAGTTTTACAGCCCAGTCCTATGGAGGCCGATCGGTCCGAGCTCTTACATGTCTTAGATTTTCCTAAGAGTGCCTCTCCTATGGATCAGGATAATGGTAGTTTTTATAGGAAGGTCATGGATAGTACCTCCATATAAGAAAAAGACATCAAGCAGATGGTGGAGCAGTAAGTGAGGGAAGCATTGGTGCAAGCCTGGGAAAGTTCATCCATTCCAAAGGGTAGACCTTACCCGAAGGAATTTGATGTAGTTTAATACCCCAAAGGCCTTCATTCAAGAGTTTTGATGGCAGCAGAAACCCACGACATCACATGGCACATTTCAGAGCAGGTTGTTACAATGCTGGTGGCAACGACACACTTCTCTTCTACCTTTTTGTTAGCAGTCTATTAGGAGTTACATTCGATTGGTATGTTAAACTACTCAATAGTTCAGTGAGGATTTTTATTGAGTTGGAGCAACACTTTATCAAGAGGTTTGCTGGAGCCTAACAAAGGATAACTGTGGGTGTCCTCATTGTAGTGAAATAAAATCTCAATGAGTCACTAGTTGATTACATTCTCATGTGGCGTACCTTTAGTATGAAATGCAAATCATAACTGTCCGAATAACATGCCATTGAAATTCTTCTCAAGAATATCCATGGCCCAGTTGCTTTCATGCTCAATGGATTCACAATCAAGACTTTTAAGAAATTAATCAACAAGATGGCTAGTCTACAAGAGGAGGCAAAACAACTATCTTTCTAAGAGAAATCATTCAAGTCCAAGCTATAGAAAGTATTTGAGAAGAGGTCAGGGGCAGTAGTGTTAGTAGATAAGGGAAAGTAGCCGGCCAGATGTCAGTTTGAGAGACCATGAGCTTAACAGCTGCCTTTGTAACCTCCTCGGCCATCATATCGGTCGCCATAGCTACCATAATAGCTGCCATCACTGCCATCATAGTAGTACACTAAGCAGTGGTATTCATACCCACCGCCAGGTAGCTACTATCCACCTACTCTTATGAATAAATTAAACATACTCTATTCATTTAAGAGGGAGGTAGTTAGAAAAATCTTTAAGAATCTCTTAAAGAAACTTAATTTTTTAGATACTAGAGCCTAAGAGGCTAGAAGAAGTGGGCAAGAGTGATGATTCTAACTTTTGCTCCTATCTCTACATGTAGGCCATGTATTAGAGGATTTCATCACCTTAAAAAATTGGCTTGGGCACAACTACAAGTCAGGCATCATTATTATCCCTAGGAATATCTATTAGAACAACCATATAGTTCTGTTAGAGTAATTCTTGGGGATACTTGTGATCCTCTCAAGATAAAAGAAGGTTGGGATATCTCATTATCCCGAACCTCTAAAAAGATCATCTCAAAGATCAAGAAACTTTCCTTATAGGTGCCTGAGTTAGTTCAAACCTCCAACATCAAGGAAGTTTACAAGTTGTCAAAGATAACTCGGGGAGGGTGGGAGCTTAGCAGTAACAACAGTAGTCCACACTCGGATAGCCAAACAGCGCAACCACCATCCCAGTCCAGCATTCCTTCCACCGTTGTAGCTACTACCACTTCATTCAACTCTTCTTCTACTAGCAAAAATATTATATATACGGATGAGGGCACTAAACCCCTCAATCCGCTTACTTTTCTTTATTTCTATCATGTACCTCCACCTAAAAAGAAATCAATGAAGAAAGTAGATTCCACTTATATCTTCTCTACTTTTGATAGTCTTGATGATCTCATTCCAGTCGGAAGATCTCCAAATCTAAATAATAATAAAAACATAAATAATTATGATCCTTCTCTTATTATTCAAAATCAAATTTTCCTTTGCTGAATCAATTGGGTTCACTCATTAATATTGACTTGGAGTCATCTGACTCCAAGGGTCCCATAAGAGAAGCTGTAGGTATACCTGACAAATAGGTAGAACTTTCCACCAACCTGCTGTGAAGAAAAATTATGACACCACATAGAGTTCAAGAATGTTTTATTTAGATGATCAAATATGACATTAAGGAATAAACATATTATCTTGAAAGATAAACATGTTATCTTATAATGGATTTGATCTTTTCAATAAAATACTCATAAGGCTAATGGGTCTTTCATGTACTAAAGATTTTCTCCTGAATTACATGGAAAAGTAGAACAGGGTTTATTTTAAACTAGGTTCTTAGTTCCCTATAAAGGCAAACATCTATAGTTAATTACATCTTAGGAAGGGTCTCTTCCTAAGAATACTCTCGATTAAAGAAATAAGTGGATATCTCTAAAGACTTCTAAGATGGCTTCTCAAAGGATTGATTTTTGAAAATTCAATTTGGAAAGATCCAAATTAGAGAGTTATTTTCAAGAGTCAAATGGGAGAAAGTAGAAAATGCCTATTGATACTGGGATGCCCAATAAATATTTCAACTATCCTAATGTTGGGCTTCAAATTTAGGATTTAAATTTAAATTTTAAGTTGTCATTTTTTAGAAATCTATGACTTAGATTCTTGGAGCACAAGACTGTAGAAAAGCCTAGGGTTGAAGACTTATTCTTAAAAATGATGCTTTAGAACCTAGTCTATAGGTGCTTCTAACATATGTTAGATGCTCGACCTAGTTCTATCTTTGGGAATCATTGGTCATTCTCCTCACTTGAGAGAACTAACCTATCCCTAACTATTTTGGACTTATAACCTGCTTGGAGAAGGCTGCCAGCTAACACCACCAAAGCGCATTTTAAATTTATGATGCCAAGTCTTATGAATGCATGATGGCTGGGCTGTTGTATTTTTAGGAAAGAAATCTATGAACCTAGACTCACTCCCAAATCCCTAAGATTATGTAGGGTATGAAGATGCATCTAACTAATGCATATTTTTTAGATTTTTATAAATTTTGACTCAAGATTCATTTTAGGTCATAGGTATGCAATTTATGCCTAATGTCATGCAATTAAAAATGGTTATGGGCCAAATCAATTTTAGAAGGCAGGCTTCCCTAAGAAGGTGGTCATCCTCACAGGATAGATGCCCCTTATGTTCAATGGGTGAAGTTGCCTAATTCAAGGAATAGAAGATAATAAGATTGCATGATTTTAAACCTAATTATTTCTAATTGATTTTATGTTATGTTATGCCTAAGGCTTTAATTTATATGAAGTTTAGAGTTTCATTTATATTTATGTTTTGATTGATTTAGTTGCGTAGAAGATTTAGTTTATCCTATGAGCCTACGTTCAGGCATACATCACAGAACAAACACAGAATAGAAAGAAATCTATAAAAACATGCTGATTCTATTGCTTCCCAAAATAAATCAAGCCAATCAAATAATATAAGAAAAAGGCTAATGCGGCCGGGTACCACTGTACAACCCATAAGAAAGAAAAATGGGCAACCGAGCTCTGCCCTTATATAGCCCGGCCTAGAACTACAAGTCTAGATCTATGAGTCTTCTTTCTAGGAAAGTCTCCTTCTTCAGGGACATCCACAGGGGACCACTGCACCATCTCCTAGTAAGGTCAGCTCCTGCTAATCCTAGACCCCATAGATCCTAACTTAATTTTAAGCTCAAATTTAGATTTTAAAATTCAAAAAGAAATCCTAAGCCCTGTAAAATAGATGTTAGAAAATACAAGCATCACACAACAATTATAATTCACAAACATATGGGCTTAGCATTAGTTATTTGCCAAGCCCACCAGTCCTATGGACTATGTTAAGGGATTTTTCAGCACCTGCAAGCAAACAATAATTTTATAGTTTTCAATTTATGACAGTGATCCTTTTAACACAGTCCCCTACAAAAATTAGTGTTAAATCTAGAAAGAATGTTTTATCATCCAATCTAATGAGCAAACAAGCCTAGGCATCCAGTCTAAAGTAATACACTACACAGACATGTGAAGCACAACACAACATATCACAAAAAATTAAAGAAAATCATAGAATGATCTAACCTAGATCTAGAGTCCATGACCAAAATGATCTAGTGTGTGAAAAAGACGGGTTTCTGTGGCAAGGCTTTGCTGGCCTCCTTTAAGTTTAAGTTTAAATTTAAAGTTTAAATTTTTTTAAGTTTTTCCTTTGGTTTGTTTCAGTTCAAATGATTTAGTGATTTAATTCCCATTTTTATGTTCATTTTATTTGGTTAAAGTAATGCTTTAGGTTTTCAAGAATGAGAAATAGAATGAATTTCATTTCAGGTGAAACTCACTTTATTCCACATCCTAAATCCTAATGAAGTTTTCAAAAAGTCTAACTAAGATCCTTAAGTATCTTAATTAATCATTTTGATGTTACTTATGTATGTGATTATATTCTTTCATTTGTAAAATGTTGATTTGGTTTGATCCTTATCATAATATTATGTTAATTTAAATTATGTTATTTAGTTTTATTTGAATTAATTTACTTAAATTAATTTGGTTTGTTTTATTTAGTTTATGTTAACTTTTAGATTAAGGTATTAAGTTATGTTGATTTAGTTCAGTTTATGTTAACCTAATGTTCTGAAGTTAAGGTTTGTATTTATTCTTAGATTGGATTAATTGCAAGTGTTAGGATTCATTAGGTATTTGTTTGATTCCATTCATTTGATATCTCTTTATATGGATTATTAAATTTATTAATCCTTAAATGTGTAATTAATTTAAGTTCTTTGGCTTAGGACTATTAATAAACATTCCCTAAGAGTTTATGCTATTTCATTCGGATTGGTTTAAGTTTTCAAATGATTTAATGAATTAATGAATTTCCTTAATCCATTATCTGATTAATATTGATCGAGGGATTTAGAAATTTAACAACTCCTAATCCAGAGATCAATTGAGTTTAAAAATTTTCTAGAAAGTGGGGTTATCTGCCAATTTTATATGTCCAAAGGTTCAACTTGATTAGATCTATAATTAGAAAGTAATTAGGGTTTTAATTATTTTATTAAAATCTAAATTAAGCCTAATTTAATAAGATTCAGCTAAAGATTTTATTTGTCATGAATTCCTCACTGAGATATATTTCCAATGAGGGTTCATTTGTAATTTTAGGATCATTGGTTGATTTATGTGATTTAATTAAGTTCTCATTAATTATTTGAATTATTTAATTCATTTAATTGGTTATTTAAGGTAATTTGTGAATTATTAAGTTCATATGAGTTTTAATGATGTTTTAATGTTCATTGAAGTTTATTTGGTTGATTTAAGGTTGCTTAGATAATTTTCATAAGTTAAGTTCATTAATATTAATTTATTTAATAAAATTAGGAGTTTAGGATTGAAAATTCCATTTCTTATAATATACAATGAATTAAATCATGCAAAAGTTAATTAAGATTTATTTTAAGGTTAATTTCAGTTCCCTAAAGTTTCATGTTAATTGGATTAATGGTTTGGAAGTAATTAGGTATAATATATTTCAATTAAACCTAAATTAAGGCAAAAATACCCAATATAAATTGGGGATTTCAATTTTTATGGATTCCTCTCATCAAGATGAATCCATAGAGCCTATATTTGCATTTTTTCTGATTTCTATTTATTTTTCTATGATTTTTAAAATTTTTTTTGATTTTTAATTAATTTTTTTTAATTTGGTTTTAATGATATTTAACAATTTTTAGGTAGCCGGGTCCATGTGATAAGGCGGGCCATGTGTCACGCACTTGCGTGGAGCATTTTGCTGCGTGGCTCATGCAGATTGGTCCACGCGGGATCCACGTGGCAACTGCGTCAGTAGTGGGGAAACACGGGATCGAATAGGACCATTCGATCAAAGATCGGACGGTCCACAATTGATTCGTGGGTCCTATGGGTTATAAATCAAATTGTTCTATGTGATCAGAGTCGTCTATTCCTTTCAGAATGAACGGACGGCGGAGATTTTATGTCCTACCCGACCTACATAAACCGAGAACCATTGATGGTTTTTCTCAAATTTCTCACCATCCAAGCAACGAAATTCAATGGTTTCAATTGCAAAATGATCGTTGAATGATTCTCTACCGATTCATATGACTTTATCTAACTTAAGATGAAGTTTCCTTCATAATACACCAAGGCCAAAAAGCTTGATAAAGATGGGAGGGGCGTTAATGGCATACCTCTGGTCTGGCGATCTCTAACGATGGGATCAACTCCAATAGCTTCGGAACTTCAAGAAAAGCTTGTGTGCTAAAGAAATTGGGCTATCTCCTTGTGGATTGCTCTCTAGACCAAGGTGATTTTTGATTTTGAAGGGGTTGACAGTTCTCCTACTCACCGATGGCTTGGGAAGTGGGAGAAGTTTCATTTCTTCCTCTTTTGCAGTGGTGAAGGTGAGGGAAAGGTTAGTTTGGCTTATGGAATTCTCCAAATGCCAAAATCCCTATATGGCCGTGAGCCTCTTCCCCTTTTTCTTCTTCTCCTTGGCCGGCTAGGGTGATGGCAAGCTCTTGGAAGCTTGCTGCTGGTTGCTGATTGCATTCCTTCACTTGAAGGCAACCTTCTCTTAAGAGGTGGCTTAAGAGGTGGAGTGGGATGAGGTGGGAAGAAGGGAGTTTGCATTTTTCTTCTTCCCATTTTCCCTTTTTCCCTTTTTTTATTTTTATGGATTATGGAATCATCACATAGCCCTAGACTAATGTGTGTTGACCATTTTGAGTTTCCATTAGAACCCATTTGATTTGGGTTGAAGCTTGAGTCCAAATCAAATGTATTGATTCAAACTTGATCTAATTCAAAATCAATTCAAAAGTGTTTGAAATTAAATTCAATTTAGATTTTAATCATTTTGGATTGATGATTAATTGATTTATAGTTTAATTAATTTATTTTGAATTTTGTTTCAATTAAATTTCAATTTGAATTAATTGGATTTGATCCAAAATAGGAAATTTAGGTTGATTCCCTAGGACACTAAGTGTAGTGTCCTAAGCACTGAATTAGGAGGTTTCTAATTAGAATTAGAACTTCATAATTATTGATTTTAAGTTGATATTAACCTCATTAAAAAATGAGGTCAACACTCGCTATATTAAGTCACTAAAGTCAACCTACGTAGGTGCAAAGTTCTACCTCCTAGGGTAGCACCTCAGGATAAGGGCAAGCAAGTCATTGGTTCTAGTGAGCAAATAACCCCTCCACAGGATGCTCCACCCATGGATATGCTCATGGAGGACCAAGCCAGAGTTGATTACAACATCCTAGCTCACCTTAGAAAGTTGTCAGCTAAGCTAAGCATATATGACACCCTTGTCTTATCAAAAAAGATGAGGGAATCTGTATTCAGGGCTCTACTTGATCCTGAGATATGCTTAGCTTAGTTGATCGCTATTGAAGAAGAGACATACCACTCAAAGGATATCCTAGAAGTTACATTCAGCGATGAAGACCTACTTCTAGGGACGATCGAGCACAACCATCCCCTCTACATCATAGTGGATATGGGCAGATTCAAGCTATCAAGAGTGTTGGTTGATCCAGGTGCATTAGTAAACATTATGAGCCTAAGAACCCTCGCCTACTTGAGGATTGATATCTCCAAACTCTAAAAAGAAAGGATGATGATGACAGGATTCAATGAACAAGGCGAGAGGGCCATATATTCCATAGTGTTGCCTTCGGAGATAGTTGATCGAAATATTGAAGCTAAATTTCACATTATAGACTTAGATACATCTTTCAATGCTTTTCTTGGGAGACCGTGGATACATGAAAGCAACACAGTTACATCCTCTCTATATCAGTGTATGAAGTTTGTGAGAGGTGGAATCGCCTACTATCTTAAAGGAGATCTCAAGCCATTTATAATTCATGAGGTTGGCATATCTCTATTCTCGTGAACTTGGCCAAAGTTCAAAAAAAAAAAAAAGGAAAAAAAAAAGAAAAAGAGGAAGAAAAAAAATAGAAAATGAAAAAGAAAATAATAGGGAGCGAGAAATAAACTTGAAAGAGGAAGTGGAGCCTGACATTAGATTCCACCAACAGTTCGTTACTCCATTCGAACATGTTGGTAGGATGACTCGACCTCCACCAGGCAGAGGAAGAGGACAGTTCAGAGGCATCCATAAGTGGGAAAAATCTCCTTGTTGGCCACCCAATAGGAGATATATCCCAGCTATAGGAGTACACTTGCTATCCATATAGACTTAGAATCTAATTCAAAGGATGAGCCTTATATGGTTAGCACACTAGCTAGCTCTTCCCAACAATAGATTCCCTTGGAGGTAACACTTGAGCTGTACAATGATGAAGACCGGGCTTCAAAGCAAAGGATAAATGTATCCAAGTCTGTATGTGAAATAATTAGACATTAGTTGAGAACCTTAGCTCTAACTCCACTTTCCTTACAAAAAGTTGAGGGTTTGGTAGTTAACGAAGCCCCCAAGTCATCCATAGATGTGAAGACTCAGAGGTTCTTTTTGAAAGCATCATCCTCAAGTCAAGAAGTTGATGTAGAACTTGAGAATGATTCATATAAAGATTTGATAGAATTACCTTTTGATTGGTACTAACATTGTGTTATAAATCTAGCAAAGAAAGGGTTAATCTGATATACATGGTTAAAGCCAGGTCAGATTACTTCAAGAGGTTATGGGACAATAAATGCAGACATTCTCAATCAAGACTGAGACTAGGATTCGGTACAGTGGGTCAAGTCAATGATGATGATTACTGCCTAGTTATCACCAATCATTTAGAATCTTATAGGTTATTTTCAAATCACATTAACTCATATGAGGATGTGTGTTTAGAAACTTTAGATTCTCTAGATGATTTTAAAGTTAAAGATGCACTGCCAGAGTTCGAAGAATAGATCAAGTCAACTATCGATGAGCTCAAAGAAATTAACCTAGGAACTGAAGATAACTCATGTTTGACATACATCAGTTCCTTGTTGAATGAAACTGAAACCAATGACTTAGTTAAGCTATTGACTGAGTTTAAGGACTGCTTTGAATGGAGTTATGAAGAGATGCCCAATTTATCTCCTAACGTAGCAGTCCATAAACCAGCAATAGAGTATAATGCTAACCCTATCAAGCAAGCTCCTAGATGCATGCGATTAGACATTAAATAGTAGGTCATTTCTGAATTCAAGAAACTGATCGATATTGGTTTCATCCGGTAAGAAAAATCCCCTACCTAGTTGGCCAGTGTCATTCCAGCTAAGAAGAAGAATGGACAAATTCACATATGCGTTGATGCGTTGATTTTAGGCATTTAAATAAGGCACGTCTAAAAGATAAATTTTCACTACTAATACAAGAACTGATGGTGGACATTGCCTCATCTCATTTAGTCTTCTTCTTCATGGATGGATAATCTAGATATAACTAAATAAAGATGGCCCTTGAAGATGAGAAAAATGTTACTTTTAGAACCTTGATCGAATTTATTGCTATAAGGTCATGCCTTTCAACATTAAAAATTTCGATGCTATATACCAGCAGGCTATGACTTGAATCTTCGACGAACTCATTCATCATCAAGTTGAATGCTATGTTGATGATCTCGTAGTCTAAAGTACAAAAAAGGAAGACCTCTCTTTGACTTGAGAGTAGTTTTTGAATGGTTAAGATAATTGAACCTCAAAATGAATCCCCTTAAGTGTGCATTCGGAGTAGCTTCAGGAAAATTTCTTGGGTTTGTTCTCCGACACCGAGGAATTGAAATCAATCTAGAGAAGATCAAGATGATATTAGAAATGCCACCCCCTTAAAGCTTAACTCAACTAAGATCATTTCAAGGGTGATTGACATATCTAAGATGCTTTATATCCAACTTGTTAGGAAGATGCCAGCCATTCTCAGCACGTGTCAAAAAGAATGCCAAGTTCAAGTGGGATGATAAGTGCTAGCATGCCTTTGAGGATATTAAGTACTACCTGATGACGCTGTTAGTTCTAGCATCCCCTATCCTAGGCAAGCTACTCATATTATACACTACTGCATTAGATGACTCCCTTGACACTTTGTTGGCCTAAGCCAATGACGAAGGGAAGGAAAATGTGCTTTACTACCTCAGCCGTTGTCTAATCCTTGCTGAAGCGAACTACCCACCTATTAAAAAGCATTACCTAGCTTTAATTTTTGCATCCCAAAAGCTATGACATTATATGCTTTCTCATAAGGTGAACTTGATATCTAAAATCAATCCACTGCAATATCTCATGACACAGCCGACGCTATCCGGATGGTTGGCACGTTGGTCCATGTTCTTATCGTAGTTTGATATTACTTTCGTATCCCTATGTGCGGTGAAAGGACAAACACTAACAGATTTCTTAGCAACAAACCCACTTCCTGCTGACTCCCTGATGAACAAATGATGAACTTAGGGGATACTAGCATTTGCCGCTGGGAGATATACTTCGATGGTGTGGCTTCCTCTCAAAGAGGAGAAGAACCACAACCTACTCTTCCAAGAAAGGCATGGGTAGGGGTAGTTATCTTAACTTCAGACCGCGATGTGATAAGATTCTCATATCATTTGTCCAATCTTTGCAACAACAATGAAGTCGAATATGAGGCTCTGATTGTTGGTCTAGAGTTAACCGTTACTCTAAGCATCCAGAACATCAACATTTATGAGGATTCTCAGTTAGTCATCAATCAGATTGTTGGGTCCTACAAAGTCCTGAAGCCTAAGCTCCATCACTACCATAAGTACATTATGGAGTTATTAGCCCAAATCCCAGAGGTTACCATTTATAAGATTCCTCGAGGAGAAAATGCCATATCGGATGCCTTTGCATTGTCTGGAAGATGAGTCCATATCGATAAGGGTCCAAAATAGATAAGTCTTATCCCTCATTGATACTGAACTCATCAAGAAATACTCTCTCAAGGGGAGATTATCATTGACAAAAGAAACGATGAGTTATATTAGAGGAAACCATTCATGGACTACCTAAATAAAGGCAAACTACCTCAAGAGAAGTCCCTAGCACATCAGATGAAGTAGAGAGCACTTTCTTACGCTCTCATGGATGGCACCTTATACCAACAGTCCTTTGATCATATGTGGTTACGTTGTTTAAACAAACTTGAAGCCCATAAGATCATGATTGAGGTACACTCAGGTTTATGCGGAGATCATCAATCCGGTCTGAAGATGAAAGCCAAGATCAATAGACTAGGATACTACTGGCAGTCGATGATCATAGATTGCATGAATATAGCTAGGAGATGCCACTAATGTCAAGTATACGGTGTGGTCCTACACCAACCACCCAACATTCTGCATCCTACACTAGCCTCATGGCCATTCGAGTGATGGGGTACTGACATAGTGGGCCCGATTGACCCTCCTTCTTCCAAAGGTCATCAGTATATCCTAGCTGCTATCGACTACTTTTCCAAGTGGGCGGAGGCAATCCAGCTCAAAGAGGTCATAGCTCAGCATGTGCTCTAGTTTTTCAGGAACCATATCATATATAGGTTCGGGTTGCCTCAACAAATTATATCCGATAATGGTACTGCATTCAAGAGCACAAAGATCAATAGTTTTTCCCAAAGACACATCATAGATTAGAGATATTCTACCATCTAATAGCCAAGGGAAAATGGCTTGGTATAAGCCTTAACAAAACTCTCATCCAAATATTAAATAAGACTCTCGACAATAATAAGAGACAGTGGCATGAGTAGTTTGTTGAAGCCTTGTGGGCCTACCGCACCACATATAGAACCCTAACTCAGTCTACCTCTTTCTCCTTAATGTATGGGTCCAAGGCCATTCTATCTTTAGAAGTCTAACTCCATCACTAAGGATAGTTGTTGGTAGTAAGATCACAGTGGAGCATAACGCTAAGTTGCGGTTAGAAGAGCTTGAAGGTTTGGAGGAGAGACGCCTACGGGCATGCCAGAACGTTGAGTTATATAAAGCCAAAATAATTCATGCTCCCAACAAGTTGGTCCGTCCTAGAACTTTTCAAGTAGGAGAGCTTATTTTAGTTCAGAGGAAACTAATTGTTGTCCGTCACAAGATAAGAGACAAGTTTGAACCCACTTGGGAAGGCCCTTTTGCCATAGAGAAGGCCTACTAAGGAGGATCATATCAGCTCATCAATCATAAGGAAGAGTGTCTGATGTTTCCGATCAACGGGCTCTACCTAAAAAAAATATTATCCTTAAATCCATGTTCAAAAATCTTTATCATCAATAAAATTTCATTTCAAATTCAATCTCTTCCATATTGAAAGCCTCTTTGTTTGTGAATCCACCACGATGTGTTTAGGGTAGGTGTAAGAGAACCCAAGCAGCATCTAATCCTTCATCAACACAACACAAACACAAACTATACACAAACACATATTAACCAAGCTCACATCTTTTATCTCAAGCTACTTCAAGGTGACATAATGCCCCCTGCGACCCTCACTCAGTAGTTGCTCTAGGTCGAGCTGATGTGCTACCCTATTAGTGCGTCGCCCCAGTGGTCCCTTGTTCAAGAGGATGTAAGTCTGCTATGATTTCTTTCCTGATTTGATCACTACACACCGACGAGTGCCTTATTAGCATGGTAGGTCTTACTGCACGGTTAGTAAGCTATCATCATGTTGGCTTCATTTAAGAGGATGTAAGTTTGTTATGCCTTATTCTTAAACTAGTTATCATGAACTGACTTGGTCGAGTATATCTGAGGCTCCTTTCCGTCTCACTACTTCAAGTCTGGGTCCAGTCCTTCTTTATGACTCCCTACTTAGTAGTCGCCCTTAGGTCAGATTTGATTTGTTGTTCCATCAATAGGTCACCCTAGCAGTTGTTCCTCGCATTAGAAAATATAAGTCTACATGCATTCTTCCTAGCACCACGATTGCACACTGACGGGCAACCCTAGGTTGGATAATACCCGTCGAACTGACGACAGACTGTCTAGATGATCGATTGCTCTTTAGAGAGATATAAGTATACACACCTTCTTCTTAGATTGATCGTTGCACACTGACTGGCACCTTAGGTTGGCTGGTGTTCGTAAAGCTGACAGCGACCCACCTGGTGGGTACACCACTCATGGCAGATATAAGTGTGTTACGCTTTCTCCTTGAGTTGGCCACTGTATACCAACTTGCATTATTTTCTTCAGGGATTAGGATAACGCACCTAGTGGTACCTCCCCTGTGAGTACTCTACTTGGATCATATCATTTGTGACCTCATTTAGACATTACCAGGGTTGCTCTTGGATTAGACAATCCCCCTTTCCTAATAACCACCCCTGTGGTTGGAGATTCTGTTACACGGATGCACAGATTCTCCCTTAGTATAGTAAATCTCAGATAAGTCAAGGCCGACATAGCACATTCTCAGTGTGGTCCCTCGCACACCAATAGGGTCCATGAAAACATAAAACAAATAATATATATTCACTTGCAGATTAGGAGAATGCCTCTAGTGGAACCTTTCCCAAGCAGACATCCTATCTTTAGGGTAATGCCAATAAAACTCCCTATAAGAATTGCTTGACTACTCTTGAGTTGAGATAAGTCCTCACCGGCACTCTCTCAGTAGTCGCCCTTAGGTCAGGTTCAACTTGTTGTGCCACTAACAGGTTACCCAAGCGATCGTCCTTGCTTTGTAAGATGTAAGTCTGCTACACATTCTTTCCAACACGACCGTTGCACACTGACGTGTAGCCCTAGGTCGGGTTTGATTTATTGTGCTACCAACAGGTCACCCCAACAACTGTTCTTTACTTTGGAAGATGTAAGTCTACTATGCTATCTTCCTAGTAAAGTTGTTGCACACTGAAAGGCACCCCTTAGGTTAGATAGTCCTACCCTTAGGCTGGTAGACTACCCCTTTGGATCGGTAAATCTGAGATATGCCAAGGCCGACATAACCCCTTCTTAATGCGGTCCATCACACACCAATAGGGTCCATCAAATTAAAATGAAATAAATTTTGACTATTTTTGAGCTAACATAAGTCCCCAGCAACATTCACTTAGTAGTCTCCTTAAGTCTAGTTTGATTTGTTGCACCATCAACAGGTCACCCCAATGCATGTTCCCTGCTTTGGAAGATGTAATTCTACCATGCTTTCTCCCTAGCATAGTCGTTGCACACCGAAAGGTAACCCTTAGGTCGGATAGACCTACCCTATGGAAGGTGGACTACTCCTTTGGATTTATAAATCTAAGACAGGCTAAGGCCCCCATGGCTTTTTCTTAGTGGGTTCATCGCACACCGACAGGGTCCATAACAAACCAACCTCCCCAGTGGAGTCAAATCAAATATATCAAGCAAATCAAACTTCTCCCCAGTGAGACACAAATCAAATTAGTCTCCTTAGGGAAGCCTAAACTAAAATCTAAATTAAACAAATTTAATCGAGTGTACATCCCTAGCAGATATGCCCTCAATTCATAACCAACCTCCCCAGTGGAGGCAAATTAAACCCATCTCTTCCTAGCAGAGCTAATCAAATAAATCAAAAAAATTCAACCAAACTTTGATCCAGAGTGGATACATCCCCAAAAAATCATATTTCAAACTCAAACTCACATCCCCGATGGATAGCCTAAATCCTCTTCCCTAATGGAAGGTTCATTTACCCAATCCCTAGCAAATTCAAGCCCATATCCTTAGCTAATATGCCTCCCCAACAATTAAAATAAAATAAATTAAAATTTATTTGATCTTGCTCACCAGCGAATTATATATTCTTATCACCAGTGGATCTCCTTCCCACAAATCATATTCATAATCAAACTCAAATACATATCACCAGCGGATAGCTTGAACCTGCTTCCCTAGTGGAAGGTTCATGTACTCAATCTCTAGTGTATTCCTTCTGGCTCTCTTATGCCCTTGGCAAAAAGAGAGTTACATTGTGCTGAGATCATAATTTTGTCTACCTTTTGGGTTTAGGTATAGATCATTTCTGTTAGTGCATGCAATCTTCTAGACATTGTTGATCGTTTCGGTCAAAGCCAATATGTGCAGTGTGCCTTGTCAGTTACACCACACCTCTTGGGGATCCTTTGATTAACCTCACTTTTGGAGTGAGTTCTCATCCCCCCTTCTTAGACTTAGGAGTCTTTTAGACATTAAGAATTTCTTAGTCATAAGACACTTCTAGCACATAGGAGAACACTTAACCTAAGCCTAGAGACTTAGAAGAGTTAATCATAGGATTAGGCTATGCCTTAGGACATAGGGAAATCCACCTACCCTATAGCCTAAACCCAATCCATGTTCACTCTCTCAAAACCAAATCTCAAATTCAATTCAAATACCAAATTCAAATCCAAATCTAAATTCAAATCAAATGATTGAAATCTATAACCAATTCTAAACCAAATCAAATCAAACCAATCTAAGCCCTATGATTTTATCTTATGGACTTAGCCTTAGCCAAAGTCAAATCATTCCAAACTCAACTAATTTTCTCACATATCAACTCAACCCTTCAATCACTCTATCAAACTTACAATCAAACTCAATCCCAAATCCAAATCAAGATCCAAATTAAATCAAATCTAAACTTGAAACCTTTCCTAAGTCCTTTGAATCAATTTCATGAACTTATCCAAAATACCATCCAAATCAATCCAAAATTAATTGATTTTCTCATAATCAATTTATATCTTCAATCATCTTTTTAAATATAAATCAAACTTACATTCAAATGATCAAAATTAAGTCAAACTAAATCAAATTAAATCAAAAGCTTTCCTAAGCCACATGAACCAACCTTCATGAGCTTAGCCAAATCTTAACCCTAATTACTTGCAATGCAATAGATTTTATCATGAATCAATCATATCTTCAATCATCTTCACAAATATAAATAATATACATTTAAAATCTCCAAACTTACAATCAAACTCAATCACAAATCCAAATCTAAACCTTTTATGCCAATTTCATGGACTTAGCCAAATTTTATCCAAATTCAAACCAAAACAAATTGATTTTCTCATGAATCAATCCTACCTTCAATCACCATTCCAAATATAAATGAAATCTACAATCATTAAGCCAAACCAAAATCAACCCAAGTCAAACCCAACTTAGCCCATTTTACTTGAAATATTCAAATGAACCAAAACTCATTTGAACTCAAACCAATTGCAATTGAATTTATATATCAATCCTAAATCCATATATGAATTCAATTAAATCAAACTCAATCCAAAATCAAGCAAACTAAACCCAATTGGTCCAATTGACCCAAAGTGGCCAATTTGACCTATTTGAACCAAGTTCCAATCCTATCTAAATTAAATTGAACTAAGCCTAATAAAACCTCATGACATGATTGTTGGTTATCCTAAGTTGATTAATTATCATAAATTGGGTCAAACCAAGTTAACATAGCCCTTTGACCAAGTCAACCCCTTAACCCATATGAACCCAAACTAGCCAAATTGCAACCTAAGCCAAATCCATTGAAACTAATGATTCAAATCAACCCAAAATCAGCATTTGAACATGACACGACCTTCAGTTGAGCCAAACCAAGCCCAATTGTCCCTCTTGACCTGAGTTGAACCAAATTGACCTAAATGGAAAAAAATGGGTCAATTCAAAATATAAACCAAATTGATTGCAACCAATGACAAATTCATTCCAAATTGATTGTTGAACTTGACCAAAGCCTCAATTGAGCCCAATTGACTCACTAGACCCAAATGACTTATTGAACCCAACTTGACCTAAAGAGTCAAACCAATTTAAAATCCAATTAAAATCAAATTAAACCCAACCAAAGCCTACAAATATCCCAAATGATCAACCAAACCCAAACCAAGCCAATTTGGCCAATTGGATCAAATTGGTCAACTTGACCCATTTGGCCCAAATGAACTCAAATGAACCAAATCCAAATCTAAGCCAAATTGAACCAAATTAATGAACCATTACACTCCGAATGATCATATGAACTTGACCCAACTCTTGGTTTGACCCAATTTGACTAATTAGTTAACTTGATCCAACCTAACCCAATTTGACCTATATGGGTCAAACTGAGCCAAATTGAACCTAACCAACTCCAAATGACATGAAATTTGGGCTAACTCACTTTTGACTCATTTCAAATTTGTCCAAATCAAATCCAATGCAAATGACACTCCTACCCTTAGGCTAGGAGCATCACATGAGGTAAATCACCCATGTAAGTGGTCATTTCAATTCCATGACCACTTGGCACTCTCCCATTGGTCTACCTAAGCTCCCATGACACTGACTAACCTGACACAAAGGTGGTTGGGTCGACCATAACCCATGGCGAGGTAAAATCACTTCACCTCCCCCATTGGAGCATTTGAAACCACCAAGGAAACCCACTCTCCCCCTTGGCATGCACCTCTCATGCCTTGGCCACTCAAACAGAGCCACCTGAGGAGAATCTCTACCATTCCTAGCCACCACCCACGGCCAAGCATCAATAAGAAGCCAAAACAGTCCTTGCCGTCTGATCTAAGGGAAGGGGAGTATGCACCCCCTCATTTCCACTCAATCCCACACACTTGCATTCCTCAAAGCCCTAGCTACCCAAAATGAGCCACCAAATACTTTCCCTAAGCTCCCAAGCTCATCCCACATTCCTCACTTGCTGAAATAGGGGAGCCTCCCATATGATCTCATTTGCTCAAGGCTTCACCAAAGTAAAATTAACTTTGCACACACCATCCTTAGAGGTAGTCGAGCAAGAATGAATCGCCTCCCTAGCTTCCCGATGGTCGAAGGGTGGACTTCGATCTACATAGACCACCTACGTCTCGTGTGTTGGCCTTTCGACCAAACTACCTTAAATTAGAGCTCTATTGACCTCACTTTTGGAGTGAGTTCTCAACTTTCTCATTATAGATCTAGGATTCTTATAGATACTAAGAGCTCGTTAATCTTAAGACACTTCTAGTGATTAAGTGAACACTTAACCTAAGCTTAGAGAATTAAAAGAGTTAGCTACTAGAATAGGTTGTGTCCTAGAGACTTAGGAAGACTTGCCTACCCTATAGCCTAAACCTAATCCATACTTTCCTTCTCAAACCAAACCTCAAATTCATACCAAACTAAAACCAAATTTTCAAGACTCATAATCAATCTCATGATCAAATTTAAGCTCAAAATTTCTCAATAAAATATCATGATTGAATTCAAAACCCTTTCTAAGCCCTTTGATTTCATCTTATGGACTTAACCTTAACCAAATTCAAATCAATCCCAAATTCAATTAATTTTCTCAAATATCAATTCAATTTTTCAATCAAACTATCAAATTCTAATTCAAATCCAACTTCAAATGATTTAATCCCATGATCAAATCCAAATTCAACCAAATTTCTCTCTTAGCCCTTTTGACCTACATCCATGAGCTTGGTCAAATTTGCTTCCAAATCACTCTAAACTCAGATTTTCTCATGAATCATTGATATCTTCATTTATATTCTCAAATATAAATGAAATATAAATTCAAATATACAAAACCAAAACTGAAATCTAATTTATACCCTTTAAGACAATTCCTTGAACTTAACCAAATCCTATCCAAATCAAATCAAAACTAATGAATTTTCTTCTGAATCAATAATTCCTTCAATCATCTATCTAAATATAAACGAAGTCCACAATAATCAAGCTAAATCAAAATTAACTCAAGTCAAACCCAACCTAGCCCATTTGACTTGAAATATTCAAATAAACCAAAACTCATTTGAACCCAAACTAATTACAATTGAATTTATATGTCAATCTTAAATTCATTAAACTCAACTAAATCAAACTCAACTCAAAATCAAGCCAACTAAACCTAAAGTGGCCAATTTGACCTACATGAACAAAAATCCAATTCAATTCAAATCAAAGTGAATTGAGCCAATCCAAACTTCTTGTCATGATTATTGATCATCCGAGGTTAATTAATTATCATGAATCAGGTCAAACCAAGTCAACCTAGCCTGTTAGCCAAGTTAACCCTTTAACCCATATGAACCCAAACTAGTAAAATTACAATCTAAACTAAATTGATTACAACCAATGGCTTAAGTTCATTCTAAATTAATTATTGGACGTGACCAAAGCCTTAATTGAGCCCAATTTGACCAATTGGTCAACCTGACCTAACTTAGCTCAAATTGACCTTAAGGGGCAAATCAACCTAAAACCCAATCAAATCCAAATTGAACTTAACCAAAGCCTACAATATATTTTAAATAATCAACCAAACCCAAAGTAAGCCATGATTCAAGCCAATTTGGTCAATTGGGTCAAATTGGTCAACTTAGCCCAAATTGACTTAAAGCATCAAATTGGTCAAAATCCAAATTAAATCTAAATTAAACCAAATTGATTGAAACCAATTGAACCAATATACTCCAAATGATCATTTAAACTTGACCCAACTCTTGGTTTGACCCAATTTGACCAATTGGTCAACCTAACCCATTTTGACCAAATTTGGCCCAAATTGGTCAAATTGACCCAAATTAAACCAAATGGCATGAAATTTGGTCCAACTCACTTTTGAATCATTTCAAATCTGCTCAAATCAAATCCAATACCAAATGACCACTTTGCCCTTGGGTCAAGAGCATTCCATGAGAAAAGACACTCACATAAATGATCATTTCTCTTCCTTGGCCACTTGGCACTCATCCATTGGTCCACCTAGGCACCAAGGATACTGATCATCTGACTTTAGAGGTGGTTGGGGCAACCACGACTCATGGGGAGGTGAATTCACCTCACCTCCTTTATTGGAACACTTAGCATGAAGGACTTCCACCTCCCCTTACTAGGACACCCATTTGTCATTCATGGCAGCCATTTCACATGCCTTAGTCAACCAAAATGAGCCACCTACGATGATTCCCTTTCATTCCCAACCACCCCAAGCCAAAGGACACCCATTTTGGAGCCAAAAAATCAAAAATGAAAGGAGATTTTTGGACAAAACCAAAGCACAGAAAATAAAGATCATTGTTCTCATTCTCCTACTCTTATTTCATCCTCTTAGAGCTCCCACACCAAACAATAAACATTGCCACTTAATTTTTGAGCAAAAACCACCAAATTCAAGTGAATTCTGGTGAGGAAGCGGCAGCAATTAGAGGACACATCATTCCGGAGTGAAGGCGAAGGTCTAGGCTCACTCCAAGGCTTCTTCTTGCACTTAAGAGCATGCTCAAATCATCACCACGGCTGAATATCATCCCCGTTGAGGTAACTTTCAAGAAAACCTATAGTCGACCTTAAGATTTCATATTTTGTGATGATTTTTATTTATTTTTAAGAATTTTCTTTAGAAATCCCTCGTATTCTTTATTTTATACAATCCTAATACGAAATAGAAGTTTTCGATGAACATCAATGCAAAATCCAGCCCAATCAGACCTCATTTCCCTTTTTTTATAATTTCCATGTTTTTTCCCTTCAGTTTTGCCGGCTAGAAAGCAGTAGCCATCTGATCCCACGCATGAGGATCGAACGGCCTAAATCGTGCCAGATCTTGCACATTTTCACCCTTCTGCAAATTGGACAGTTGGATCTGATCCTCACATCATTTCCCCATTCATCTGCCTTTTCCCGCTCGTGAGTCACATCAGCACCATGAGGCCCAACCGTGCGGCACCGCGTGCCATGTAGAATTGCTCGGTCCAATCACACGATGCTGGGTGGCACCATGTCGTCATGCCGCACAGTGCTGACTGTGCTAAGTGGGAAATTCTGGATTTTTTTATTTTAAAATTTATTTAAATCACTTAAAACTTCAAAAATTCATAGAAAAAAAACTTAACAAAAAATTACAAACAAAGGGATTCATCTTTCTGAGAGGAATCCAACAAACCTAAAATCCCTAAATTTCACTAAATGTCTTGGGCTTAATTTTGATTTGAGTGAAAATCAAATTTTATTAAGTATGCTAAAAATACTCATCATATTAAGTTGAAATTTTCAGGGATTGAAATTGAAGTTAAAATGCCCCCAATTATAAAATTTTCAAGTCAAAAAGATTTCAGGATTAGGAGATATTACATTCTAAAGCTTGAATGATCTATTTTAACAAAAATAAATTAATGGACTTTATAAAAATTATAAAAAATCACTTAAATCAACTAAAACTTTGAAAAATCATAACAAATCATATGAAAATCATAAAAATATAAATAAATACTCATTTTGAAGGTATTTCAGAGGAGAATTTAATATAATTAATCCCAATTGATCTTGAATAGTAATTAAGGATTAATTTTGGTTTAATTGAAAAGTTAATTAGCTTAATTACTCCCTAATTGCCCGAGTAATTAATCTCAAACTTTCTGAGATTGATTAATGGGATGACTCCTGCCTCCCATAATTTTCTTGAGATTTATTGCTTGGTTAATTAGTAAATTGCTTATCTTAGCCCTAATTACATTTCCAATTAATTAGGTGAATAGTTAACATTCTAAATAATAATAAAACCATTACTTAATCTTGTTAATCATTATGGAATAGTGAATGGGCATGGGGAATGAGATTGTGATCTCTTTCCCATTCTTTTCCCTATGTTCATTTCACTTGACTTGAAACTAATTAATTTGGGACTAATTGATGGTTTGATTCATTAATTAAAAATGGCCTAATTAATCAAATTAAAATCATAATCACTCTAAAAACCATCTAATTAAGTTTCTTAGGTAGATCTTTAGGTGTTTAATAACCTAAAGCTATTTAAGGAAATTATGGCTAACCTACATGTGTGGGGAAGCCATAAGAGTACTTAATTAAGTTCTTTAATCTAATTAACCACTAATTGTGAGTCAATTGCACTAGGCCTTTTATTTCTTAGGGTCATTGCTAATTTAAATTTTGATTCATGTGCATATCATGTTGGCTCATAATTAATTGGTTAATTACTTTAAGGTAACATAGACAAGGGTTAATTAATTGATTTAATTCATATCACAACTTAATTAATCCATAAAATTCATCTAATTATCTTTTCAATGAACTAAATTAATTAACAAACATGGGAATGGGTTAGGAGCAGCAAATGGTTGAATCTCCTCTCTTCTCTAAATCAAATCAAATATCCAAAAATAACTTAATAAGAAACTTTGGTTTACTTTAAATGATTGTATTTGATATGATTATCCTTAAGAATTAGTTTGATTGAATGAAACATGCATTTTATGTCTTATTATTCCTTTCCAATAATATTAAAATATTGTATGTCACTTGATTCATGCATTCATTTCTTTAAAAATTATAAAAAAATAAATGATTTCCTTTATGTCAAGCTCGTATGTGTTGATTCAAATTAATATATGTGTGGCTACTATCATTATTAAATCCAAACCTATTTTTCAAATCTTATAAATAAAGAATTACATATGCTATAAATTCTAGTTATAAATATATAGGAAATGCAAATGATTATAGTTTAAGTATATGGAGTAAAGTCCTTTGCTTTCAATATTAGAATTTCAACCAGACTTTACTCCATGTATATAAACCTTTTCAATCAAATAAGATACAACCTTTGCATGGTTTGTTCTCTTTTATTTGTGTATACATTCTTATGTATTTGAGAAAAGCAAATAGTTGGTCTGGACACCCTAGGAATATGAGGCTTTAAGTAGCCCCAAGGAGGTCATTTGATTATATCATTTCCCTAGTTAACATTGGAATATACTAGCTCATGTCTCTCATACATATGTGTGTGTACTTGATTATGGAGTCAAAACCCCTCTTTTTCTATTACCAAAACACATGCATTTGCAATTGTTTAAGTGATAGGATTAATTAATTATGTGATTAATAGCTCTCTTTCTCACATTCATGTATGCAAGCTTACATGTGTTTGAATGCAAACAGGTATATAGTTCGGACATCCTGAGAATACAAGGCTTTAGTTAGCCCCAGCGAGGTCATTTGATTATCTCACTTCCCTGGTTAATAGTGACACATACCTGTTTAATTTCATTCCTATGTATTTTTGCATAAGAATTTAAATAGAACTTTAAATTAATAAGATAAAAATTATTCAATCAAAAATAAGAAAAATATAAACTTTAAATGTACATGTTCTTATTCATCATTTAAGTGTGCCAAAATATGTCATATGTATAGATATACTTAGGATTAAGTCATATGCATGCTTCATGTGATGGAAAGGAATAAATTGATGTATGTCATGTGTTAGTAGTTCACTTAAATTAACCTTAAGAAGCCTTTCATGTTGAATGCGATCATTTAAGGTGAACCTATAGGATTAATTTAAAATATGTAATAAGGCATTCACTAAAGAGAACTAAATTAAATTTAACATGCTTTAGAAAATGCCTTAAGGTAGGGATCAAAGAGGGTAATCCTCTTTCTTCTCTTTACAACACTTAGAGATTAAGTGTTGGTCATATAAAACAATACAAGTCACAAATTAAAACTTGTCAATCAATTAAAGTAGTTGAAATGAAACCCCCCTTTCAATTGAATCTTTTTACACTTAGAAAATCTTAACTCTAAAGCCAAGTTAGGACATACCACACAAGCCTTAACACACACATTAGAATTAAGTCACCACTTTTAGCTTTATGTTAGGGTGGTGTGTGGAGTGATGTATATTTTGTTTTGTGATGTATTATTTTAGACGGGATGTTAGGGTGTATGCTTCATAGATTAAATGTTAGGCCATGATTAACCTAATTTGCTTTTTGTAGAAGATTGTTCTTAAAGGGTGCTTAAAATGAATATAAATGCTCTCCTTTGCAAGTTGCTTAACTCCTAAGCATAATCTAAATTAGGACAGCTGGACTTGGCTACCCATGTGCAGGGTGTTAAGTATAAGTCATACATATAATTTCTTGAGTTGTATAGTGTGTTTAGTTAACACTTATTTTGCAGGTATAGTTAGATTTACTTTTCCTATTTTTAATGTAATTATGCATTAGGAATTAGGATTGGTGTTATGGGGGGATTAGGATGAGTAGAGGCTAGGAGGCTTTGTCTTTAGAGGCCTCCATGATGCCTTTGGAGCAAGCAATCCCAAATGAAGAAATGGATGAGATATGAAGAAAAAAGAAGAAGATCCCCCATAGCATTTATTTATTTATAATTATAATTATTCTTTTATAATCCATGTTGTATAAGGTAGAGCTCAGCTACCTATTTCTTTTTTTGGGTTGTACGGTGGTACTTGACCACACTGACCTATTTCATTGGGTTTATAAATTATTTGATATTTTGTTTGCAATTACACAATAGAAATGACATGTCTTTTCCTAATTTTTTCATATGTGGTGATTTAATGTGTGGCCTCGATCTGATTAGGCTCTTAGGGAAAAATAAATTTTTTACCCCAGCTAGAACTCATAACTAAATTTTATAAATAACTCATAACCTCACATAATGCCTAGGCATTAAATCAAGATAATTAAAAGATTCTAGCAACCCCTTTGCTCGATATTGTATGCTTAATATCATGCATATCATCTTGAATCACTCTTGTAAAATGAGGGCCTCTGTTCTTACACATATGGGAACCGCTTGACCTATGAGAACAACACCTATTGATAAAGCTTCACCCTCTTCTCTATTGATTTGACCCATAGCTCATTTCAACATGCATTTAGGCATATAAATATCCTATAGACTTTATAAAAATGAAGAGTCCAAAATCAAATAAAAATTGAAAAGATTTGCATTAGACTAAGTCATCGTTCATACCACTTATGCTCTAGTATCTTACGGAGTGGGTTTAAGGACCTTACTTTTCTTTCTAATAATAATAACCTATCCATCTTGAAAAACATATGACTTGACCACATGATTTTAAAGCATAGGAGGAGTTAGCTGGCTGCCACTCTAGGCAGTTATAAGTCCAGCAATTGGGTGGTTTACCCTCTCTTGTGGAGATAAACCATATACCCATCTTCGTATAGATTTAAAACATGCTTTGGCCCTCGCCAAAACTCCCTAGATTTAGGATCTGAGATTGATGTTTTCCCTTAAGCTATAAGCATAAGTTCTCACCTCATAGGCATTTCCACAACCTTTTGTTGTGAGATTATAAGTCCTTGCTTTCTAATAAAATATTAATTCAAACATATGATTCTACACAATTTTAAACATATAAAGCCCAACCATAGGATAGATTGGAATGCTTACTAGGTTTCCAAGTACCATGAGCACTCCCTACTCGTCTCTCTTTGGCTTCAATAATAAGTATCTCCTTTTTTATCTATCCCGATTAATTTTTCAAACATAGCCAATTTATTGATAGTCTTATCTTTGAAAACTTTAGAGACAATAATTGCTTACTTTAATTGAGAGTATTCCTAAGGAACTCACATTCCTTAGGATGTAATTAACTATGGGGGCTTGCCCCCATAGGGAACTTTTGAATTCGGTTTAAATAAACCCTACTTTATTCGTCCATGTAAAGTAGGGAAAATCTTTGGTATATTTGAAGACCTATCATATCTTAGGAGTCCTTATTAGGTAATTAGGTCCATTGTGGGGTAGTGATTTCTATCTTTTGAGATAGTGCACTATTCCTTAATATCATACCCGATCACCTCAATAAGTACACCTTTAGATCTGCGTGGTGTCCCCCATACACATAATTAAAAATAAACACCACAAATTTTTCTGGCGACTCCATTGTGGATGGTTCCTCTCTCCATCTCTAATATATAATTATTATCTCCAAACATCGATAGTGGGCTTGTATTTCATATGAGTCCAAGACTATCTTTTCTTTCATTGGCACTTAGCATATTTTATCTTAAGCAAAGCGAGCCAACATCCTCTAGGTTTTAAGTCCTCACTCCTTGTAGGTCTTGAAACCCCTATTGGGTCTCCCAATAGGTGAAAGATAAAATTAACTAATGAAAGGAGATGACAAAAACTTAGATTATGCTATCTTCAAATAAAATGTCAGCTCACCACTAGCTTGGTGAGGCAAGGTTCATCTTATATTTAAGTAAATAAACTCTTTTGTAAAATGTCACTTTCCAAAAAACACTTTTTCAAAATTCATATAACAAAAGATGTTGCATAAAATTCATAAGGAACTTTCAAAAAGTACAAAACTCATATAACCAAACCTCATATAACAACCCCTATGATTGTTACATGGAGGTTCTTTTCAAAATCAAAATCAAAATCATTTTTCAAAAGCATCTATTTGAAAATAGTTATCTATATTCAACATACCCAAAATTATTGAATAAAGATCCTATCTTCAAATAAAATCATAACATAAAATTGAAACTCAACTTAACATATTTCACATATGCTAAAGTTAGAATTTCCCTCTTTTTCAAAAGCACACTTTTGAAAATGACCACCTCTATTCAAAATACTCAAATTTGTTGAATGAATATTCTATTTTCAAATAAAATTATAGCACAAAATTGAAACTCCACTTAACATAATTCACATATGCTAGAGTTAAAGTTTCCCTCTTTTCAAAAGCAAGAGATCACACACCTGAAATTAAGACATATTTTGGACTGCATTTGACATACCAAAATTTGTCAAATGAGAGTTTCATTTCCAAAATTCACAAAAACAAATTGAACTCTATTTAACATACTCAAATTTCTTAAATAGATTTCCTCTCTTTCAAAAAAAATCATAAATACACTTGACCCCTACTTAACATACCAAATTTGTTGAGTAAGAGTCTCATTTTCAAATCATAATACACTTGAGTCCTACTTAACATACCAAATTTGTTAAGTAAGAGTCTCATTTTCAAAAATCATAACACACCTGGCTTCCGCTTAACATACCAAATTTGTTAAGTGAGAGTCTCATTTTCAAAACAGAAATTATAATCACACTTGATTACTGCTTAACACACCAAATTTATTAAGTGAGAATCTCATTTTCAAATCATAATACACTTAACTCCTACTTAACATACCAAATTTGTTAAGTAAGAGTCTCAAAAACAAATCAATCACATTTGGCTTCCACTTAATATACCAAATTTGTTAAGTGAAAGTCTCATTTTCAAAAGCAAACAAACACAAATCAAATCACATTTGGCTTCCACTTAACATACCAAATTTGTTAAGTGTGAGTCTCATTTTTCAAAAATAAATCAAATCACATTTGGCTTCCACTTAACATACCAAATTTGAGTCTCATTTTTCAAAAATAAATTAAACCATATTTGGCTTCCACTTAACATACCAAATTTGTTATGTGAGAGTCTCATTTTTAAAATCAAATACACTTGACTCCTACTTAACATACCAAATTTGTTGAGTAAGAGTCTCACTTTCAAATCATAATACATTTGACTCGTACTTAACATACCAAATTTATTAAGTAAGAGTCTCACTTTCAAATCAACACACATATCAAACACACTTGGCCCCTATTTATCATACTAAATTTTCTAAATAAGGGTAACATTTTAAAACCAAAACAACAAACATATATCAATCACATTTGGCTCCCAGCTAACATATCAAATTTGTTAAGTGAGAGTATCATTTTCAAACACATATCAAACACATTCGACCTCTAGTTAACTTACCAAATTTGTTAAGTAGGAAGTCCCACTTTCACATCAAATCAACATATATCACACAGATAATAAACAACCATCACAAGCGAAGATGTTTTCACAAACTTTTCAAACATACAATTAAAATATTTTTAGCATACCTAAATTTGCTAATTAGAGGATTTTCCATATCAAAATTTTCAAACAAGACACACAATACAAATATCTTCAAAGGTCTCTCCAAATATTTGAAACTCACCCAACCTACTTAAATTGGCTGAGTACGGGTTCTAAATCAAAATCATATGGCAAAGTCTCTCCTCTTAATATCCAAAATCTCTCCAAAATTTAATGAACCCCACTTAACATACCTAAATTTGTTAAGTGTGAGTTCAAATTCCAAACTAAATATAGAAGACAATGTTTGAAGGCAAACATCAAAGAATGAGTTTGACTCATTTATCTTTCAACAAATGCAGTGATTTCAATACAGTCAGTCTTTCTAGCCTCTAGCCAGTGCAGTGATTATGGCTCCTAGCAAGTTCATCTTTTTTTTCCCTTCTGGTTTAGATCTAGCCTTGGATCAGGCCAATCTCACCATGACTGATGCCGCACAGTTAATCTACTTTAGCCATGACTTTGAGTGGGTCTGGATTACTTGTGAGGAAGATCATAATGGTTCCCACACCCCATTCAGTGTTAGTGTCAGTACTAGCTATTTCAGTACCTGCCCGTTCAATTTCCCCTGCCATAGCTCTAATGAGAGCTGCTACCTCTTCTTTGGTTACCCCAAAGGGGAAGGCTATCTTTGCCTCTAAGATAGTCTCCACCACCTTTGAGGTAGGTTCCAACTCCCACTTTTCTTTTCTCACTCGCACCCAACACTGCAACAAAAATCAAAATATTAAGTGGGATCATGAGTGAGCAGCCAGAGAGCTTGATGCTGCTTCCCATATAGCTGAGGAGGGTTCTCCCCGTGAGACCTCTCCACTTTTGAGTGGCGATGTTCCCACCCCTCTCGCAGGAGAGGAAGACTACCGGAGGATCGCATCGCCTCCACCTTCACATACGATAAGACCGCTAGGAGGGGAGGCTGCTCAACATAAGACCATTCTACGCCGTGGAGATCTACGAAGGCTGGAGTTCGCACTTGTTCATTTGAGATCCATGATCCCAAGAGCATGACCATTAGAGAGAGAGAGAGAGAGAGAGAGAGAGAGAGCTGTGAAGGCTCGAGTAGCTGGCCAAGCAAGCAAAAGAGAGCAACGAAGGTATGCCAAGCAGTCGACAGCCTCCACCTTGATGGATTTCCTTGATCATCACCCTATCAGGGACGATCATTCAGACAACATTATTCTTACTAGTGCACTCCACCACAAGAGGAGATCTCTAATTGAGGGGCAGTTAGTGTTGCCATCACAATGCTCCCCTTGCCATCCACCATCACCCATTTAGCTTATAGCATCTACCACCCCCACCAAGATTCAGAAGCCCCCATCCGAGGAGAGACCATCCCCACTAGTGATCTGGCTACAGACCAAGGATCCCGCTCCATCCATTCCACCTATTGAGGTGAGATCGAGATCCCCTACTCGACCCTCTGCCTCAATTGTGGTCAAGGAGTGGCAACCCAAGAGCATCATCTTTGCACCACCTCCACAGCAGACAAAGATAGAGAGGAGAGTGGACATATACATAGTCCCCATGACAATTGATCCATCCAGGGAGGAAGTCTTGATAGTAGGCAGTGTCTGTAGCATAGAGGCAGAGGAGCACAATCCTACAGATAGAAGTCAGCAGGTATTCATCCTAGTCCAGCCAGGTATAGTTGACTGATCGATAGATGCCATATTAGCAGAGTATTTTGTCAAGAAATGGCGAATTATCGAGAGTGACCATTCATATCAGGAGGAGGTTAGGGTCTTCTTTGATCTTAATGAAGATGACATGTTGGATGACACAGTCGGAGTCTACATGGTTGATACATGGGGATCCTTACAACAGGATCAGCTTAGTTAGGAAGGTGCCATGCTTGAGGAACGTGACACTTCTCACTCGACTCAGCACCTCCTCCACAAGCTTAGATAGAGAGATGATCACATTGACAAGATGAAGAAAAAAATTGAGGAGTTGATGGCAGTGGTTTAAACATTGTAGAACTCAGCCCCAATTTCACATCCTTCTCCTATGGTAACTGACCGTCCAGAGTTGGTACATACCTTAGAGTATCCTTGGTGCACTCCTGCAGAGGATGACATTGGTAACTTGCATAGGAAGGTTACAGATGGAACCTCCATGCATGAGAAGGACATTAAAAATATGGTAGAGCAGCAAGTCAGGGAAGCGATGGTGCAAGGTCGAGGGAGCTCATCTGTTCCAAAGGGTAGACCATACCTAGAGGAATTTGATGTAGTTCAATACCCCAAGGGTTTTGTGCCACCTTCCTTCAAGATCTTTGATGGAAATGAGAACCCATGTCAGCATATTACACACTTTAGAGCCTATTTTTTGTAACGTCGGTGGCAGTGATGCACTTTTGTTCAGACTTTTCATCAGCAGCCTAGTAGGGGTTGCATTTGATTGGTATGCTGAATTGGCCATCAGTTTGGTAGAGACTTTTGTTGAGTTGGAGCACCTCTTTATCAAGAGATTTGCTAGAGCTCATCAAAGAGTGACTGTAGGCGACCTCATTGTAACAAAATAAGTTCCCAATGAGTCCCTTGTTGATTATATTCTTAGGTGGCATAACCTAGGCATGAAATGCGAGCCGCAGCTATCCAAACAACATGCCATTGAGATTATTATCAAGAACATTCATGACCCAGTCGCCTTTATGTTTAAGGGCTTTACCATCTGAACGTTTGAGACTAATTAATAAGGCAGCTAGGGTGTAAGAGAAAGCTAAATAGTTTCCCTTCCCCGACCAATTATCTTAGCCCAAGCTATAGAAGGTGTTCAAGAAGAAGCTAGAGATAGTTGTGTGGATGAAGAAAGTAGCTGAGTCCAAGATGAGACTGACCTCCTTTTTGCCACCTCCTCCACCCACCTTGGCCATATCGTCACCACAATCCATTCCCACCACATCAGCAGCCTACTTAGCAACAATATTCCTATCCCCCACCAGGTAGCTATTACCCACCTATTCTTATTGATAGATTGAATAAGCCATATTCATTCAAGAGGGAGATAGTTAGAAAAATCTTTAACAATCTCTTCAAGAAACCTAACTTTCAATTACCATAGCCCAAGTGGTCAGAGATAGTGGGCAAGAGTAATGATCTTAACTATTACCCCTACCACTGTATAGTTAGTCATGTCTTAGAGGATTGTATTACTTTTAAGGACTGGCTTGAGCATAGCTACAAGTCACACACTGTAGTTATCCCCAAGGAATACTTATTAGAATAAACATCCAATTCTATTAGGGTAATTATTGAGAAAACCTGCGATCCTCTTAAGACAAAAGAAGATTTGGATATTGCCTTATCCCGAACCTCTAAAAAAATAGTTTCTAAAATTAAGAAACTTGCTCTACAGGTGCCTGAGGTAGCTCATACCTCCAACATCAAGGAAGGTTTGCAAGTTGCCAAAGACAATGAAGAAGTGAGCCCAACAAGAAGCACCACCTTACTTGCGGGATAGTTCAAGAACACAACCATCGAGTCCAAAGACTCCATCCATAGTTGAAGCTACTACTTCTTACTCCACTAGCTCCTCTTCTGCTAGCAGGAGCGTTGTATTAGTGGACAAGTGGATTAAATCCCTTACCCTGCTAACTTTATTAGATTTCTATCATATACCTCCACCTAAAAAAAATAAATGAAGAAAGCTTTCACTTACATCTTGTCCACTTCTGACACTTTAGATTTTATTCCTCTAAAAACTCTCCAAGTCTAAATAATAATAATGATAGCTCTAGTCATTCTGATCCACTCTCTTCTGATTCAAAATCAGAATTTCCCTTTTCTGAATCAATCGGGTTCACCTCTTGAGATTGACTTAGAGTCAACTGACGAGGATCCCATAGAGAAGGTAGTATATGAGAAGGTAGAACTTTCCACAGTTCATCATTCCAAGAAGTCACTGAAGTCAACCTACGCAGTGGTAAAGTTCTACCTCCTAGGGTAGCACCTCTTGATAAGGGTAAATAATTAATTATTTCCAGTGAGAAGATAGCCCCTCCACAAGATGCTCCACCCATGGATATGCCTATGGAGGACCAAGTCAGAGTTGATTACAACATCCTAGCGTATCTTAGAAAGTTTCTAGCTAAGTTAATCATATATGACACCTTTATCTTATCCAAAGAGATGAGGGAATTTCTAGTCAAGGCTCTCCTTGATCCAGAGATATGCTTAGTTTAGCTGACAGCAACTGAAGAGGAGGCACATAGTTCAAAGGACATCTTAGAAGTTACATTCAGTGATGAAAACTTGCTTCTAGGAATGACCAAGCATAACCACCTCTTTCCATTACAGTGGATGTTGGCAGATATAGGTTATCAAGAGTTCTGGTTTACCAAGGTGCATCAATCAACATTATGAGTTTAAGAACCTTTGCTTCCTTGAGGATCGACATTTATAAACTCCAAAAGGAGAGGGTGATATTGAGAGGATTCAATGAGCAAGGCGAGAGGGCCTTAGGCTCCTTAGTGTTGTCATTAGATAGATGATTGGAAGACTAGAGCCAAGTTTCATATTATAGACTCAGATACATCTTTCAATGCTTTGCTTGGGAGACTGTGGATACATGAGAACAACATAGTTCCATCCTCTCTATATCAGTGCATGAAGTTTATGAGAGGTGAATTTAGTACTATGTCAAAGGAGATTTCAAACCCTTCACAGTTCATGAGGTTAGGATATATGAGGATGTAGCCTATTTTCTTCCTCAAACCAACAAGTCCCTTCTCGCGAATCTAGTCAAGATCCCCAAGTGGGACAAAAAGAAAGAAAAGAAAAAGGAAAATAAATTGAAAAAGAAAAGAAAAAAAGAGAAAGAAAAAAAATAAAAGAGAGCAAGACATGGACTCAGGGGAAGATATAGAGCCTGATATTAGATTCTAGCCATATTTTATTAATCCATTCGAACATATGGGTAGGATAACCCATCCTCCACCAGGCAGAGACAACCCTTGAGGTGGAAAACCTCCCTATTGGCCACCCAATAAGAGGATTGTCCCAGCCGCCAGGAGTACACATGCTATCCACATAGACTTAGAATCTAATTTGGAGGATGAGTCTTATGTGGTTAGCACACCAGCCAGTTCTTCTTAGCAGCGAATCCCTTTTAAGGCAACATTTAAGCATGATAGTGATGAAGACCAGGTTCCAAAATAAAGCATAGATGTATCCAAGTCTGCATATGAAATAATCAGGAGTCAATTGGGAACCTTAGCTCTAACCCCACTTTCTTCCTAGAAAGTTGAGGGTTTGGTAGATAAGGAAGCCTCTAAGTCATCCACAGATGGGAAAACTTAGAGGTTCTTTCTGGGAGCATCATCCTTAAATCAAAAAGCTAATGTAGAACTTGATTATGATTCATCTAAAGATTTAATACAATTACCTTTTGATTGGTATTCATCTTGTGTTCTTAATTTAGCAAAAAAAGAGATTAATCCCATATACTTGGTCTAAACATAGGTCAGACTACTTTGAAAGGTTATGGGATAACCAAAGTAAACATCCTCAATCAAGACTAGGATTAGGATTTGGTATAGTGGGTCCAATCGATGATGAAAATCATTGCCTAGTCATCAGCAATCATTTTGAATATGATAGGTTTTGTTCAAATCATGCTAACTCATATAAGGAGGTGTGTTTAGAAACTTCAGATGATCCAAATGACCTTGAAGTCAAGGATGCATTGCCAGAGTTTGAAAAGGAGATCAGATCAACCATCGATGAGCTAAAAGAAATCAACTTAAGAATTGAAGACAATTCACATCTGACATACATCAGTTCTTTGTTGAGTGGTATTGAAATCAATGACTTAGTTAGGCTATTGATTGAGTTTAAGGACTACTTTGCATGAAGTTATGAAGAGATGCCCGATTTATCTCCTGACATAGCAATCCATAAACTAATAATAGAGCCTAGTGCTAACCCTATCAAGCAAGCTCCTAGACGATGCGATTAGACATTGAACAACAGGTCATTTTTGAAGTCAAGAAATTGATCGATGCTGGCTTCATCAGGAAAGAAAAATATCCTACTTGGTTGGCCAGTGTCATTCCAGTTAAGAAAAAGAATGACCAAATTTGCATATGCGTTGATTTTAGGGATCTAAATAAGGCATGTCTAAAAGATGAATTTCCATTACCAATCTCAAAATTGATGGTGCACATTGCCTCATCTCATGCAGTCTTCTCTTTTATGGATGGTCATCTAGTTATAACCAAATAAAGATGACCCCTAAGGATGAAAGGACACTGCATTCTGAACCCTGATCAGAATCTTTTGCTATAAGGTCATGCCTTTCAGCCTTAAAAATGCTGGTGCTACATACCAACAGGCTATGACTCGGATCTTCAATGAACTCATTCATTATCAGGTTGAATGTTAGGTCAATGATAATGTAGTCAAAAGTAAAGAAAAAGATGATTATCTCCTTAAATTGAGAGTAGTTTTTGAATGGTTAAGATAATTTAACCTCAAAATGAATCAAGGAAGTGTGCATTTGGGTATTTGGAAATTTAGTATTCCGCACCGGAATAGAAATCGATCCGGAGAAGATCAAAGCGATATTAGAAATGATACCCCTTAAAAGTATAACTCAACTCAAATCATTTCAAGGGCTGTTGGCATATCTAAGATGCTTCATTTCCAACCTATCAGGAAGATGCCAACCATTTTTGGTACTTGTCAAAAAAGATGCCATGTTCAAGTGGGATAATAAGTGTTAACATGCTTTCGAAGACATCAAGCACTACCTGATGATGCCACCAGTTCTAGACACCCCTATCCTGGGCAAGCCACTCATCCTCTACAGTGCCACATTAGATGACTTCATTGGCACTTTGTTGGCCTAAAATAATGATGAAGGGAAAGAGAACGTGCTCTACAATCTTAGTTATCATCTAATCCCTGCTGAGGCAAACTATCCACCTATTGAAAAGCATTGCCTACCTTTAATCTTTACATCCCAAAAGCTACAATATTACATGCTTTCTCATAAGGTGAATCTGATCTCTAGGATCAATCCAATATAATATCACATGACACGGCCAATGCTATCCGACCGGTTGGTGCGTTGGTCCATAATTTTATCACCGTTTGACTTCACTTTTGTACCCCTCAGTGCGGTGAAAAAATAGGCACTAGTGGATTTCTTAGCAGCACAACCACTTCATGATGATTCCCCGCTTAGTGATGACCTCTCCAATGAACAAATCATGAACTCAGGAGATGCTAGCATTCACCACTGGGAGATGTATTTTGATTGTGTGACTTCCTTTCAAAGGGAGAAGAATCACGATCTACTCTTCCAGGGAAGCCAGACCGTGATGTGATGAGATTCTCATATCATCTGTCCAATCCATACACCAGCAATGAAGCTGAATATGAGGCTCTAATTGTCGGTATGGAGTTAGCCATTACGCTATGCATCCAGAGTATCAACATCTTTGGGGATTCTTAGTTAGTCATCAACCAAATCACTGGGTCTTATAAAGTTCTAAAGTCTAAGCTCCATCATTATCACAAGTATACTATGGTGTTGTTGGCCCAAATCCTAGATGTTACTATTTATAAGATTCCTTGAGGAGAGAACGTAGTAACAGATGCATTAGCTAAGCTTGCCAAAAAGTTGGCATGTCCAAAAGATGAGTCCATACCAATAAGGGTCCAAAATAGGCAAGTCTTATCCCTAGTTGATACTGAACTCATCAAGAGACTCTCTCTTGAAGAGGAGGTTGCAGTTATAAAAAAGGATGAGGAGTTAGATTGGAGGCAACCATTCATGGATTTTCTAAATAGAGGCAAACTATCCCAAGAGAAGTCACTAACACATCAAGTGAAGTAGAGAGCCCTTTCCTACACTCTCGTAGATGGCACCTTATATTGGTGGTCCTTTGATCATATGTGGTTACATTGTGTGAACAAACATGAAGCCCGTAAGATCATGACCGGTGTACATATGCGAGTACATCAATCTAGTCCAGAAGATGAAAGCCAAGATCAATAGACTAATATACTGGCCTTCATGATGATGATTGCATGGACAAAGCTAGAGATGCCACTAATCGTGCAGGTGTGGTCTACACCAACCACCCAACATTCTACACCCTACATTTGCCTCATGGCCATTTGAGTGTTGGGGTACTAACATAGTGGGTCTGATCGATCCTCCTTCTTCCAAGGGTCATCGGTTCATTTTAGCTGCCACCGACTACTTTTCAAAGTGGGTGGAGGTAATCCCACTTAGAGAGGTCACAACTCAGCATGTGCTCTAGTTTTTTAGGAACCATATCATATATAGTTTGGGGTGCCTCGATGAATTATATCTGATAATGGTATTGCATTCAAGAGCACTAAAATTTTCTTGCCCAGACATAGAGAGATATTCTACCATCTATTACCCAAGGACAAATGGCTTGGCATAAGCCTTCAACAAAACTCTCATCCAAATATTAAAGAAGACACTCATGATAATAAACGATAGTGGCATGAGTAGTTGAAGCCCCGTGGGCTTACCCACTTATAGAACTCAACTCCTTTATCTCTTTCTCCTTATGGTCAAAGCAGTTCTACCATTAGAAGTTCAACTCTCATCATTAAGGATAGTTGTGGGTAGGAAGGTTACCATGGAGCAGAACGCTAAGTTGCAGATTGAAGAGCTCGAAGGCTATGATAAGAGATGCGTTCGGGCATATCAGAACCTTGAGTTGTATAAAGTCAAAATGATTCAAGCTCATAACAAGTTGGTCTGTCCTAGATCTTTTCAAGTAGGAGAGCTTATCTTAGTTCTAACGAGACCAATCGTTGCCCGTCAAAAGATGGGAGGCAAGTTTCAACCCACTTGGGAAGGCCCTTTTTCCATAGAGAAGACCTATCAAAGAGGATATTATCAGCTTATAAATTGTAAGGGAGAGCACCCGCACCCAATACTATCCATAAATCTTCTTTGAAAGTAATTATCAATAAAACTTCCTTTCTTCTCAAATCTCATCCCTTCATGTGTTGAGAAACATCTTCGCTTGCAAATCTACCATGATGTGTTTATGGTAGGTGTGAGGAACCCAAGTGACATCCTATCCTTTAGTAAAACAACACCAACAGAAACTACACACAATCACTTATAAAATAAACCCATATATTTTGTCTCGGGCTATTTTGATGTGGGATAAAGCCCCTATGGCACTCATACGTTAGCCTACCTTGCTAGTGTGTCACCCCAGTGGTTACTTGTTTGGAGGATGTAAGACTACAAGCTTTCTTCTTAACTTGACTATTGCAAACTGATGAGCACCTTATTAGTTTAGTAGGCCTTATTGCACAGCCGATAAGCTACCTTATGTTGACTTTGTTTAATAGGATATAAGTCTACACGCTTTCTTCTTGAACTAGCTATCATGCACTAATTTGGTTGAGCATATTTGAGGCTTGGAATAAGTCTCCCAGTGGCTCCTTTCCTCCTGACTACTTTAAGTCTGGGTCCACCCACACAAGACTCCGCTAGTAGTCACCTAGTCGGATAGCATCTCACGATGATAGACTATCCCAATGATCATTTTCAATTGTGAAGATGTAAGTCCACAAGACTTCTTCAGATTGATCATTGCAAATTGATGGACACCTTAGGTTGGTTGGTTATCGCTATGCTAATAGCGACCCACCTGATGGATACACCACTCATGGTAGATGTATGTCTACAAGCTTTCTCCCGGAGTTGACCATCGTATATCTACAAGCTTTCTTTTATAGGTCCTAGAAGATAATCCCAGGGCACTCTATGGATATCAATACTTTATTTAGATACAGAGACACCTATGGTTGGAGAATTGTGGGTTAAGTTCAGAGGGATAATATCCTTTATACACAATATATATACATAAAAATATATATATTTTGCTTGTGGATTAGAGGAAACCCCTGCTACCATTTCCCAAGCGTGCATCCTATCTTTAGACAAAGACTTATAGGAATCATCTAACTACTTTTGAGTTGAGATAAGTCCCAGTCACTCTCAAGAGTCGCTTAGTTAGTTCGACATGTTGTGCCACCAACAAGTCACCCCTGTAGTCATCCTTGCTTTGGAAGATATAACTCTATCACACATTCTCTTTGGCATGATCGTTGCACACTGACGGGAAGCCTTAGGTCGGGTTCAATTTATTGTGCTATCAATCGATCACCTCAGTGGTTCCTTATTTAAGAAGACAAGTCTACAAGCTTTTCCCGACTTGACCATTGCACACCAAAGGAACTTGGGTTGGCTACCCCACAATCGGTAGACTATCCCTTTGGATTTATAAATCTAAGATAGGATAAGGCTGATATTAGCCCCTTCTTAGTGGATCTATCATACACCGATAGGGTCCATCTAAAAAATGAAATTAACCCTGACTATTTTTAAGTTGATATGAGTCCACAGCGGCATTCACTCAATAGTCACCATAGGTCAGGTTTGATTTGTTATGTTGTCAAATGATCACCCCAATGGTTCCTTGTTTAGGAGGATGTAAGTCTACAAGCTTTCTTCTTGACTTGACCATTGCACATAGAAAGGCAACCCTTAGGTTGGTTAGTCCTACCTCGTGGCTGGTAGACTTTCCCTTTGGATTTGTAAATCTGAGATAGGATAAGATTGATATAGCCCCTTCTTAATGGATCCATTGCACACCGATAGGGTCCATTTTATTAAATCCACCATCCTTCCCCAATGGAGTATAAATTAAATCCATCCATTCTTATCCCTAGTGGACATTTCCCCAAATAAACTAAAGAGAACCATAAATTAAATCCACCTTATCCCCAACAGATCCGAGCTCATATCTCTAGCAGATATGGCCTCAAAATCAAATCAAATTTCTCCCTAGAGGCATGAATCATATCCTCTCCCTAGTGGAGCCCCACAAAATCAAACCAAATCAAATCCCTATCCCTAGTGGATAATCTGAATCTGCTTCCCTAGTGGAAGGTTCATGTACACATCCCCGGTGGGATATAAATCCTAATCCTTTGCAGATATTTTCCCCCAAAATCATGTTTATGATCAAACTCAAACCCTTATCCTCTCTATGGATAATTTGAACCTGCTTCCCTAATGGAAGGCTCACATACTTGATCCCTCAGAGGATACTTTCTCCCTCTCTTATGCACTAGACTTAAGTTAAGTTGCATTGCACTAAGATCTTGATTCTATCTGCACCTCGGGTTTAGGGATAAATCATAACAGCGTGTATAATCCTTTGGACATTGTTGATCATCTCGATCAACGCTAATACATGGGTGTACCTTGTCAGTTACACCACACCTATTGGGGGCCCTTTTGTTGACTTCACTTTTGGAGTGAGTTCTCAACTTCCTCATCATAGATCTAGGACTCTTATAGACACTAAGAGCTCCTTAGTCTTAAGACACTTCTAGTGATTAAGTGAACACTTAACCTAAGTCTAGAAACTTAGAAGAGTTAGCTACTCAAATAGGTTGTGCCCTAGGGACTTAGGAAGACTTGCCTACCCTATAGTCTAAGACAAATCCATACTTTCCTTCTCAAACCAAACCTCAAATTCATACCAAACCAAAACCAAATTTCCAAGATTCATAATCAATCTCATGATCAAATTCAAGCTCAAATTTTTTCTTTAAAATCTCATGATTAAATTTAGAACATTTTCTAAGCCCTTAATTTCATCTTATGGACATAGCCTTAACCAATTTGAAATCAATCCCAATTCATTTGATTTTTTTTCAAATATAAATTCAATATTTCAATCAAAATATCAAATTTCAATTCAAATTCAACTTCAAATAATTCAATCCCATGATCAAATCCAAATTCAACCAAATTTCCCTCTAAGCCCTTTTGACTTACATCCATGAGCTTGGTCAAATTTTCTTAAATCACTCCAAACTCAAATGATTTTCTCATAAATCATTTATATCTTCAAATATATTCCCAAATATAAATTAAATATAAATTCAAATAGCCAAAACCAAATCCAAAATCAAACCAAAATCCAATTTATACCCTTTAAGAAAAATTCCTTGAACTTAACCAAATCCTATCCAAATCAAATCAAAACCAATGAATTTTCTATTGAATCAATCATTCCTTCAATCATCTATCCAAATATAAATGAAATCCACAATCATCAAACCAAATCAAAATCAACTCAAGTCAAACCAAACCTAGCCCATTTGACTTAAAATATTCAAGTGAACCAAAACTCATTTGAACCAAAACCAATTGTAATTGAATTTATATGTTAATCTCAAATCCATATATAAACTCAACTAAATCAAACTCAATGCAAAATTAAGCTAACTAAACCCAATTGGCTTACTTGACCCAAAGTGGCCAATTTGACCTACATGAACTAAAATCCAACTCAATTCAAATCAAAGGGAATTAAGCTAATACAAACTTCATGTCATGATTGTTGACCATCCTAGGTTAACCAATTGTCATGAATTAGGTCAAACTAAGTCAACCTAACCCGTTGACCAAGTCAACCCTTTAACCCAGATGAACCCAAATTAGCCAAATTACAACCAAAACCAAATTGATTGCAACAAATGGCTCAAGTTCATTCAAAATTCTTAATTGATCAACCTAACCTAACTTCAAGTTCATTTTTAATTGATCAAATCAATTGTTCAACCTAAACCAAATTGACTAATTGGTCAACCTAACCTAACTTAGCTCAAATTGACCTAAGTGTCAAATCAACCTAAAACCCAATCAAATCCAAATTGAACTTAACCAAAGCCTACAATATATTTCAAATGATGAATCAAACCCAAACCAAGCCATGATTCAAGCTAATTTGGTCAATTGGGTCAAATTGGTCAACTCAGCCCAAATTGACCTAAATGATCAAATTGACCAAAATTCTAATTAATTCTAAATTAAACCAAATTGATTGAAACCATATGAACCAATATACTCCAAATGATCATTTGAACTTGACCCAACCCTTAGTTTGACCCAATTTGACCAATTGGTTAACCTAACCTATTTTGACCCAATTTAGGCCAAATGAGTCAAATTGACCCAAATTAAACCAAATGAACTCCAAATTACATGAAATTTAGGCCAACTCACTTTTGAATCATTTAAAATCTATTCAAATCAAGTTCAATACCAAATGACCACTTTGCCCTTGGGTCAAGGGCATTCCATGAGAAAAGACACTCACCTAACTAATCATTTCTCTTCCATGGCCACTTGACACTCATCCATTAGTCCACCTAGGCACCAAGAACACTGATCATCTGACCCAAGAGGTGGTTGGGGCACCAATGACTCATGGGGAGGTGAATTCACTTCACCTCCCCCATTAGAACACTTGGAATGAAGGACTTCCACCTCCCCTTGCTAGGACACCCGTTTGTCTTTCATGGCAACCACTTCTCATACCTTAGCGAACCAAACTGAGCCAGCTATGATGATTTCCTTCCATTCCCAACCACCTCAAGCCAAAGGACACCCATTTTGGAGCCAAAAAATCAAAAATAAAAGGGAATTTTTGGCCAAAACCAAAGCACAAAAAATAGAAACTATTATTCTCATTCTCCCACTCTCATTTCATCCTCTTAGAGCTCCTAAACCAACTAGAAAATATTACCACTTGATTTTTTAGCAAAAACCACCAAAATTAAGTGGATTTCAGCAAGGAAGTGGCGATAATTGGAGAACACATCATTCCGGAGTGAAGGCGAAGGTCTAGGCTCATTTCAAGGCTTTTTCCCCCACTTAAGAGCATGCTCGGATCATCACCATCACCAAAAATCATCCCCGGTGAGGTAACTTTCAAGAAAACCAGTAGTCAGCCTTAGGATTTCTTATTTTGTGATGATTTTCATGCATTTGTAGGAATTTTTTGTAGAAATCCCTTGCATTTTTTATTTTATACAATCCTAATATGAAATAGAAGTTTTACGGCAAAGATCGACGTGAAATTGAGCGCAGTTGGACCTCATTTCACATTTATTTTTGTGATTTTCCTATTTTTTTGTCAGTTTTGCAGGCTAGAAAGCAACAACCATCTAATCCCACGCCTAGGGATCAGACAACCCAAATCATGCTAGACCCCGCACATTTCTGCCCTTCTGATCCTACAGATCATATATGGACCATCCGATCTGCGATTGAACTATCGGATCTGATCCATGAGTCATTTTCTCCTTTATTCACCTTTTTCCGCGTCATCAACGCCATGTCCAACCGTGGCATCGCTGCCACGCAAATTCGCGATGCCATGGTCGCCACGCCATGCCGCCGTAAAGACTCACTATGTAAGTGGAAAATTCTAGATTTTCTAATTTTAAAAATTATTTAAATTACCTAAAATTTTAAAAAGTCATAGAAAATAAAATTCTTAATGAAAAAGTGCAAATAATGGCTCGTTGGATTCTTCTTTCCGAGAGGAATCCAATAACCTAAAATCCCCAATTTTCATTGAATATCTTGGGCTTAATTTAAGTTTTAGTGAAAATATAATTTCATTAATTACTCTAAAAATACATATCAGATTAAGTTTAAATTATTAGGGATTGAAACTAAAGTTAAAAAGCTCTCACCATAAAAATTTCAAGTCAAAAAGATATCTAGATTGGAAGATACTACATTATGAAGCTCAAATTGTATATTTTAACAAAAATAAATTAATGGACTTTATAAAAATCATGAAAAATCACAAAAATCAACTAAAACTTTAAAAAATCTTAATAAATCATAAAAAATCATAAAAATATAAATAAATACTCATTTTAAAGGTATTTTAGAGGAGTATTTAATAAAATTAATCCCAATTGAGCTTAAATAATAATTAAGGCTTAATTTTTATTTAATTGAAATCTTAATTAACTTAATTACTCCCTAATTACCCAATTAATTAATCTCAAACTTTTTGAGGTTGATTAATGGGATGACCCCTACCTCTCATAGTTTTCTTGAGATTTATTACTTGGTTAATTAGAAAAATTTCTTATCTTAGCCCTAATTACTTTCTTAATTAATTAGGTGATTAATTAACATTCTAAATAACAAGGAAACCATTAATTAATCTTGCTAATCATTGTGGAATAGTGAATGGGCATTGGGAATGAGATTGGGACCTCTTTCCCATTCTTTTCCCTAAGTTCATTTCACTTGACTTAAAACTAATTAATTTGGTACTAATTGAAGGTTTGATTCATTAATTATAAATGGCTTAATTAATCAAATTAATATAATAATCAATCCAAAACCCATCTAATTAAGTTTATTGGGTAGATCTTTAGGTGTTTAATAACCTAAAGCTATTTAAGGAAATTATGGCTAACCTACATGTGTGGGGAAGCCATAAAAGTACTTAATTAAGTTCTTTAATCTAATTAATAATGAGTAATTGCATAGGCCTTTTATTTCTTAGGTCATTGCTAATTTAAATTTTGATTCATGTGCATATCATGTTGGCTCATAATTAATTGGTTAATTACTTTAAGGTAACATAGTAAGGGTTAATTAATTGATTTAATTCATATCACAACTTAATTAATCCATAAAATTCATCTAATTATCTTTTCAATGAACTAAATTAATTAAAAACATTAGAATGGGTTAGGAGAAGCAAATGATTGAATCTCCTCTCTTCTCTAAATCAAATCAAACATCCAAAAATAACTTAATAAGAAGCTTTTGTTTACTTTAAATGATTGTATTTGATATGATTGTCCTTAGAAATTAGTTTGATTGAATGAAACATGTGTTTTATGTCTTATAATTTCTTTCCAATCATATTAAAATATTGTATACCACTTGATTCAAGCATTCATTTCTTCAAAAATTAATTAAACATAAATGATTTCCTTTATGTCAAGCTTGTATGTGTTGATTGAAATTAATAAGTGTGTGGCTAATATTATTATTAAATCCAAACTTATTTTTCAAATCTTATAAATAAATGATTACATTTGCTATAAATGCTAGATATAAATATATAGGAAATGCAAATGATTATAGCTTAAGTATATGGAGTAAATTCCTTTGCTTTCAATATTAGAATTTCAACAAGACTTTACTTCATGTATATAAACCTTTTCAATCAAATATGATACAACATTTGCATTATTTATTCTCCTTTATTTTTGTATACATTCTTATGTATTTGAGAAGCAAATAGTTGGTCTAGACACCCTGAGAATACGAGGCTTTAAATATCCCCAAGGAGGTCATTTAGTTATCTCACTTCCCTAATTAACAATGACATATACTAGCTCATGTCTCTCATACATATATGTGTGTATTTGATTATGGAGTCAAAACCCCTCTTTTTCTGTTAAGAAAACACATGCATTTGCAACTATTTAAGTGATAGAATTAATCAATCATGTGATTAAGAGCTCTTTTTCTTACATTCATGTATGCAAGCCTACATGTGCTTGAATGAAAATGGGTATATAGTTCAGACATCCCAGGAATACGAGGCTTTAGTTAGCCCCAAGGAGGTCATTTGATTATCTCACTTCCCTAGTTAACAGTGACACGTACCTGTTTAATTTTATTCCTATGTAATTTTGCATAAGAATTTAGATAGAGCTTTAAATTAATGTGATAAAAATAATTCAATCAAAAATAAGAAAAATATAAACTTTAAACATACATGTTCACATTCATCATTTAAGTGTGCCAAAATATATTGTATGTATAGATATACTTAGGATTAAGTCGTATGCATGCTACATGTGATGGAAAGGAATAAATTGATGTATGTCATGTGTTAGTAGTTCACTCAAATTAATCTTAAGAAGCCTTTCATGTTGAATGCAATCATTTAATGTGAACCTAAACTTAGGATTAATTTAAAATATGTAATAAGCCATTCACTAAAGAAAACTAAATTTAATTAACATGATTTAGAAAGTGGCTTAAGGTAGGGTTGAAAAAGGGTAATCCTCTTTCTTCTCTTTATAACACTTAGAGATTAAGTGTAGGTCATATGAAATAATACAAGTCACAAATTAAATCAATTAAAGCACTTGAAGTGAAACCACCCTTTAAATTGAATCTTTCTACACTTGGAAAATCTTGACTCTAAAGCCTAGTTAGGACATACCACACAAGCCTTAACACACACATTAGAATTAAGTCACCACTTTTAGCTTTATATTAGGATAGTGTATGGAGTGATGTATGTTTTATTTTGTGATGTATTATTTTAGATTGGATGTTAGTGTGTATACTTTATAGATTGGATGTTAGGCTGTGATTAGCCTAATTATATTTTTTGCAGGAGATTATGCTTAAGGGGTGCTAAAAAATAATTATAAGTGCTCTCTTTTGTAGGTTTCTTAACCCCTAAGCATAATTTAAATTAGGACAAGTGGACTTGGTTACCCATGTGCAGGGTGCTAAGTCCAAATCATACATATAATTACTTGGGTTGTATGGTGTGTTTAGCTAACCCTTATTTTGCAGGTGTAGTTAGATTTACTTTTCTTATTTTTAATATAATTATGCATTAGGAATTAGGATTAGTGTTATGAGAGAATTAGGATGAGCAGAGGCTAGGAGGCTTTATCTTGGGAGGCCTCTATGGTGCCTTTGGAGCAGACAAACCCAAATAAAGAAATGGAGGAGATATGAAGAAAGAAAATAAGAAGATCCCCCAAAGCATTTATTTATTTGTAATTATAAATATTCTTTTATCATTCGGGTTGTATAAGGGTAGAGCTCAGCTACCAATTTCTCTTTTCGGGTTGTACGACAATACTTAACTGCACCGACCTATTATTCTTTCACATTGGGTTTATTAATTATTTGATGTTTTTTTTATAATTGTGCAATAGAAATGACATGTCTTTTCCTAGTTTCTTCATATGTGGTGATTTAATTTATGACATGGATCCGATTAGGCTCTTAGGAAAAAATAAATTTTCTACCCTAATTATAAATCATAACTAAATTTTATAAATAACTCATAACCTCACATAAAACATAGGCATTAAATCAAGATAATTAAAAGATTTTAGCAACTACTTAGCTGGATGTTGTATGCTTAATATCATGCATATAATCTTGAATCACTCTTGTAAAATGAGGGCTCTGTTCTTGCACATATGGGAACCTCTTGACCTGTGAGAGCAACTCCTACTGATGGAGCTTCACCCCTTTCTCTCTTGATTTGACCTATAACTCATTTCAACATGCATTTAGGCATATAAAAATCTTATAGCCTTTGTAAAAAAGAAGAGTCCAAAATCAAATAAAAATTGAAAAGGTTGTATTAGACTAAGTCATTATTCATACCACTCATGTTATAGTCTCTTAAAGAGTGGGTTTAAGGCCCTTAATTTTCTTTCTAACAATAGCAATCTAACCATCTTACAAAATATATGACTTGATCACATGATTTTAAAGCATGAGAGGAATAGTTGACTGTCACTCTAGACAGTTATAAGTCTAATAGTTTGGTGATTTACCCTCTCTTGTGATGTAAAAAATATACTCATCTTTGCTTAGATTTAAAATGTACTTTGACCCTCACTAAATCTCCCTAGATTTACGAATATGAAGTTGTTATTTCCTCTTGGGTTACAAGCATAATTCCTCACCTCTTAGGCATTTCCACAACCTTGTGTTATGAGATAATAAGTCCTAGCTTTCTACTAAAATTCTAATTCAAACATATAATTCTCCTCAATTTCAAACATATAAAGCCCACCCAAAGGATAGATTGAAATGGTTACTAGGTTTCTTAGTATCATGAGCATTCCTTACTCATCTCTCTTTGGTTTCAATAATAAGTCTCTCCTTTTTGATCTATCCCGATTGATTTTTCAAACATAGCCAATTTATTGATAGTCCTATCTTTGAAATCTTTGGAGATAATAATTACCTACTTTAATCGAGAGTATTCCTAAGAAACTCACCTTCCTTAGGATGTAATTAACTATGGGGGCTTGCCCCCATAGGTAACTTTAAAACCCAGTTTAAATAAACCCTCCTTTATTCATCCATGTAAAGGAGGGGAAAATCTCTAGTATTTTCGAAGACTCATCATGCCTTAAGAGTCCTTATTAGGTGATTAGGTCCATTATAGGTAGTGATTCTTTCGAGATAGTGCACTATTTCTTAATGTCATACCATATCACCTCAATAAATACACCCTTAGATCTACGTGGTGTCCCCCACACACATAATTAAAAATAAGCACCACAAATTTGTACTGATCAATAGAGTTTCATCTCCATTAGACGTAGCTTCCTCAATCAAATTTAGCACTAATCTTGAACTCCAATGAGGTTTTCCATTAAAACTGATCATTGTATGAAAATGAGTTAGAGCTTTTTGAAGGAAACTTACATCTCACGCAATCTTGGCCATTGGATCCTTTTGGATCCTCCTTGCAAAACCAAGCTGGGGTGAGCTCGAATCAATTGAAGGAAGGTGTCCATCTACTGTCGATCGATAGACAAGGAATCACACACCGTCCATTCAATGTGATTAGAACGAACGATCATGATTAAATCTGATAGAATTATCCATTTTAATCCTTTAGCTCCACAGAATTAATCGTGGCCATCTGATCTTAGATCGGACGGCACACGAGAAAGCGCGTTCCACCGTCGCCACGCAAGCACTGCCTAGGATAAGTTTAAATAATGAATCCTGCGACACCACGTGGAAAGCCCATCATGTTAGCACGCCACATGGTGCCAACGCGATTAGGGGTTATTTAGCCTTAATTAATGTATTTTAATGGCTGAAACTACTTAAAATCAAAATTAATTGTAGCAAAATCATAAAAATGCAAATAAATACTCATTTATAAGATATTTTAGAAAATAATTTATTAAAAATATTTGTAATCAATATTAAATAATAATTAAAGTGTAATTAAGGTTTATTTATAAAATTAATTAGCTTAATTACTCTTTAATTTCTTAATTAATTAATCCTAAACTTTGTGGGTCAATTCAATGGGATGACCTCTGCCTCCCATAATTTTTTTGGGATTTGTTGCTTAATTGATTAGGAAAATTAACTATTTAAGCCTTGATTACCCTCCTAAGTTAATTAATCATTAATTAATGACATGAATAGTAAAATATTAGTTAATTAAGTGTTTCATCACTATTCAATAGTAAATTAACCTATGGGATGGGATTAAGGTCTCCTCCTTAATTTACTCCCCTAAGTTCATTTCCTTAATTAAATTAATGAAGGATTAATTATGTAATTAAGTCACTTAATTAATCAAATTAAAATTTTGATCATAATCATAACTAAATTAATTATGTTTGGGTAGTCATTTAGGTGTTGAATAACCTAAAGAAGTTTAATGAAATTATGATTAGTCCACATGTATAAAAAAATTAAAAAGTCATTAGATAAGTTCTTTAGCTTAATTATGATGCAATTGCATTAGGCCCCTTTTCATTCTTAGGATCATTGCTAATTTTATTGCCAATACAGGTGCATACCATGTTGGCTCATAAGTAGTTGAGTAATTATGTTAAGGTAATATAGGAAAGGGTTAATTAATGGATTTAATGCATATTATAGCCTAATTAACTCATAAAATCAACTTAATTATATTTCATTTAACTAAGTCAATTAACTAATATAGAAATGGGTTAGGATCAACAAATCTTCTTTCACATCCTCAAATCAAATCAAAACATGAAATTTAAAATGAGATTAAAGAAACTTTGATTTATTTTAAGTAGTTTTATTTGATATGATTGTCCTTATGAATTATTTTGATTGAATGAAATCATGTGTTTATGCTCCTTTATTTCTTTCCAATCATGTTAAATATTGTATGCCATTTGAGATCATGCATCCATCTTTTCAAAGTTAATTAAATTAAAAAGTTTTGTTTTATGTAAGCTTGCGTGTGTTGGATTAATTTATAATATGTGTGGCTATTATCACTAATAAATTCAAATTAAGTTCCAAAGTTTATAAATCAATTACATTGGTTAGAGTGATAGTAGTTATGAACATATATAGGTTTGCATGTGCTTATAACTTAGACATGTGAAGTAAAGCTTCCTTTTTCTTGATTCATATGTAGTTTTACATGTACTTGAATGTTAATAAGTATATAGTTCGGACATCCCAGGAACACGAGACTTTATCTAGCCCCAAGGAGGTCATTTGATTACCTCACTTTCCTGGTTAATAGTGACATGTACTTATTTGATTTCATTTACATGTGTTCCTACATTAAAATTTGGATAGAACTTTGGTCCATATGCATAAATGTTTCAATCAAATAAAACATAATATTTGCATGGTTTTTCTTCCTTTATTTATGAATACACCCATATGTATTTGAGAAAAGAGAGTGTTTAGTCTAGACATCCTGGGAATATGAGGCTTTAAGTAGGCCCAAGGAGGTCATTTTATTACCTCACTTCCCTAATTAACAATGACACATACTTGCTTATGTTTCTTATACATGTGTGTGTGTGTGTGTGTGTGTGTGTGTGTGTGTGTGTGTGTGTTTAATTATGAAATTAGAACCCCTTTTCTTTTACCAAGGAAACATGCATTTATAATTGACTAAGTGATTGAATTAGTTGGTCATATAATTTGGAGCTTTCCTTCTTGTATTCATGTATATAAATTTACATGTGTTTGAAAGCAAATGGGTACATAGTTTGGACATCTCGAGAATATGAGGCTTTAGTTAGCTTGAAGGAGGTCATTTGGTTCCCTCACTTCCCTGGTTAACAATGATGCGTACCTATTTAATTTCATCCCTATGTATTTTTATATAAGAATTTAGATAGAGCTTTAAATCAATATGATTGAATAATCTAATCACATAAGAGAATATAAACTTCAAATATACATATACATTCATCATATAAGTGTGTCAAAATATGCTGTATGTATAGATATGATATGTATTAAATCATATGCATGTTACATGTGATGAAAAAAAATGATTGAACATATGTCATGTGATAGTAACTCAATTAGATTAATCTTAAGAAGCCTTTCATATTAAATGAAGTCATTTAAAGTAAACCTAAACTTAAGATTAATTTTAAAATGTGTAGTAAGCCACTCACTAAAGAGAACTAAATCAAATTAACATGCTTTTAAAAAAATGGCTTAAGGTTGGGATGAAAGAGGAAAATCCTCTTCCTTCTCTTTATAACATTTAGTTGCTAAGTATAATCATATGAAATAAAAGAAAACACAAATAAAAATCCTCAAATCAACTAAACAACCTAAAGTGAAACCAACCCTTTATGTTAAATTGAAGCCTTCTACACTTAAAAAAAATATAACTTTAATGCTTTGTTAAAACATACCACACAAGCTTTAACACACACATTAGAGCAAAGTCACCACTTCTAGTTTTATGTTAGGATGGTGCATGGTATGTTGTATGTTTTGTTTTGTGATGTATTATTTTAGACTAGATATTAGGGTGAATGCTTTGTATAATGGATGTTAGGCCGATATTAGCCTAATCATATTTTCTGCAGGAGATTATGCTTAAGGGGTGCTTAAAAATAAATATCAATGCTCTCTTTGCAGGTTGCTTAAACCCCTAAGCATAATCGAAGTTAGGACAGGTGGGCTTGATTACTCATGTGTAGGGTGTTAAGTCCAAATTATAAATATAACTACTTGGGAATGTATGTATGTTCAATTAGCCTCTATTTTATAAGTGTAGTTAGATTTATTTTTTTCATTTTCAATGTAATTTTTGCATTAGGAATTAAGATTAGTGTTATGGAGGATAAGGATGAGCACTGGCTAGAAGGCTTTATCTTGGGAGGCCATGTGATGCCTTTGAAGTGGAGTAAATCAAATCAAATGGAGACATGAAGATGAAAACATGAAGAATGAAGAAAGAAGATCCCACAAAGCATTTATAAATTATAATTATTCTCTTATAATTCTGGGTTGTATGAGGGCAGAGCTCGGCTATCCATCTTTTCTTTTCGGGTTATATGGTGGTACCTGACTGTACCAGCATCTTATTCTTTTATGATAGTTATAGAAATTGGTTGCTGATTTATTTAGAATGTGTACTAGAAATGCCATGCTTCTCTTAATTTCTTGAACGACTGATGCTTTAATGTATGGCTTGGATGCGATTAGGCTCCTAGGATAAAATCAGCCCCAAGTAATTAGTCATAACTAAAATTTTCTACAACTCATAACCTCACCATAAAGCTTAGGTATTAAACAAGATAATTAAAAGATTTAGCAACCTCTTAACTCAATGTTGAATGTTTCACAACATGCATATCATATTATCTCATTCTTGAAAATAGGGAATTTTCATCCTTACATGATAGGGGAATGCTTGACCTGTGAGGGCAGCCGTTGTGGTGGAAAATACCCCTTCTTGCTGATTTAGCCAACAAACTACTTTCATCATGTATATAGGCATCAAAATCCTAAAACCTTTGTTGAAATGAAGTGTCAAAATTGAAATAAAATTTGAAAACATTTTACATTTCTATATTAAGTCATTACTCATACCACTCATGCTCTAAGGACTTTAGTCTCTTTCTAAATTAATAACAGCTCAACTATCTTGCAATTTCATATGACCAGACTACATGGATTTAACGTGTAAGAGAAGTTAGCTGGCGGCCACTCCAGGCAATTGTAAACCCAGCAGTCAGGTGATTTATCCTCTCTTATGGAGGTAAACTTTATGCCCATCTTTGCTTAGATTTAGGTCGTGCTTTGGTTCTTACTAGAGCCCCCTAGATTTAGGATCCAAAGTAGCTATTTCCTTTAGGCTATAAGCATAAATTCTCACCTCTTAGGCATTTCCATAACCTTGTGTTGATGGATTATATGCCCTAGCAATCTAATAAAATTTAACTCAAATGAATAAATCTCTTCAACTTCAAATATATAAAGAGCAATTATAAGATAGATTAGAATGCTCACTAGGCTTCCTAGTATCATGAGCATTCTCTATCTATTCCCTTTGGCCTCCAAAATAAGTCTACTCTTTGAACTTTCCCAATTGATTTTTCAAATATAACCAGTCCTTTGATAGTCTAGCCTTGAAATCTTTGGAGATGATAATTGTCTACTTTAATCGAGAGAATTCTTAGAAATTTTATTTCCTAAGATGTAATTAACTATGGAGGCTTGCCTCCATAGAGAACTTGAGAACCCAATTTAATATAAACCCTACTTTATTCATCCATGTAAAGCAAGGGAAGAATCTCTGTTATATTTGCAGACCCATCATGCCTTAGGAGTCCTTATAAGGTGATCAAGTCCATTGAAAGGTGATGTCTCTATCTCTCAAGATAGTATGTCATACCTCAATATCATACCCGATCACATCAATAAGTACCCCCTTACGATCTGCGTGGTGTCCTCCCCACATCTTAAAATAAATATCACACTTGCTTCTTAACATAAACCAAACCACAAACTAAATTCATCCCGAAATCAAAATTCTAATTCAAATTAAGCCAAACCAAATAAAAAAAATAAATCCTTCCTAAGCCACATGATTCAATCCCATGGACTTAGCCAAAATTGCATTCAATACAAATTAAACTCAATTGATTTTCTCGTGAATCAATTATTTCCCCAATCATCATCCCAAATCCAACTCCAAATCAAATTCATAATCAAATTAATCAAGCCAAACCAAATTCCAAATCAAATCAGTCCTTCCTAAGCTATATGACTCAATCCCATGGACTTAGCCAAAATTGCCTTCAATCTAAATCAAACTCAATTGATTTTCACATGAACCAATTATTTCCATAATCATTATCCCAAATACAAATGAAATCTACAATCAAATCACCTAAGCCAAAATCAATTCGATCAAACCTAACTTAACCCATCTTATCCAAAATACCCAAATGAGCCAAAATCCATTTGAACCCAAATCAATTGCAATAAAAGCTATAAATCAATCTTAAATCCATATATAAACTCAACTAAACTCAATTCAACCCAAAATTGATTCAACTAGCCCAATTGACCCACTTGACCTAAAGTGGCCAATTTGACCTATTTGAACCAAATTCCAGTCCTACTCAAATTGGATTGAGCCAAACCTACCAAAACCTCCTATGATGACCATCAATCATCCTTGATTGACCAATTATCATCAATTGGGTCAAACCAAGTCAACTTGGTCATTTGACCAAGTCAACCCACTTAACCTACATGAACCAAACTAGCCAAATCTCATTCCAAGCCAAATTGATTGAAACATATAATTCACATCAACCTAAAATCAACCCTTGAATATCACTTGACCACCAATTGAGCCAAACCTGACCCAATTGGCCCTTTGACCCAAGCTGACCTAATTTGACCTAAAAGCCAAATTGAGTCAAATCAAGATCTAGCCCAAATTTATTGCAACCAATGGCCTAAGTTCATTCCAAATTGATCATTGAAAATAATTGAATCCAATTGACCCATTTAGCCCAAATTGACCTAAAAGGTCAAATTGGCCTAAATCAAATCCAAATCCAAATTAATTGAAATTGAAGCCTACAATCACCTTCAATTGATCAATCAAACCTAAACCAATGCCTAACCCAAGCCAATTTGGCCAATTTGGTCAAATTGGTCAACTTGACCTATTTGAATCATATGACTTCAAATGGGTCAAATCCAAATCTAAGTCAAATTAACTCAAACTAATTAAACCAAAATACTTCAAATCAGCATTTGAACTTGACCCAAGCCTTGGTTTGACACAATTTGACCAATTGGTCAATTTGACCCAACCTAGCCCAATTTGACCTAATTGGGTCAAATTGAGCCAAACCCACCCAGACCAAGCCCAAACCCAATGAAATTTGACCCAACCCATCCTAAACTCACCTTAGGTCAGCCTAAAACCAACCCAAACTCAAATAAGCCTGATCCAACCCATTACCCATTGGATAAACCTCTCCTCACAGGATCAAACCCAAATTGAAAAGTCAACTCTCCCTTTTTCTCCTTAGCGGCTATCCCATACTCAAAATAGCACATCACCTACATGACTAACCTGACCCAAGTGGGCTAGGTTGGCCATAGACCATAGTGAGGTGAGTTAACTCACCTCCCCACATTTACCGAACCCAAGCGATAAGGGACTGCCTTGAGCCACCAACCCAAGCTCTTGTCCAATCAGATCGAGCCACCTCAGCAAGACCTTGACCTTTCTAGCACTATGCGATGGCCAGATGGCAGAAAACCAAGGATTGAATCTAATTTGTTTGATCCACGGGAGGAGGGGGGTATACCCCTCCCCTTCCATTCGGCTGAATTCTCATGCACACACTCATGGAAAGCATCCTAGGTGAATTTTGAAATCCTAGAGTGAATTCAAAGCTCCCCAAGCCTTCTCGATGCTGGAACACCTCGACCCGAAACAGAGCAAGGCCACCTCCTATCCAACTTCCTCAAACCTCAACCCCATTCAAATTAACTTCACCCACATGTTCACAAAGCTCCGTCGAGGTGAAACGAATCATCTCTCGAGCCCTCTAACAACTGGAAGCACCACTTCGATCAATGTTGGCTTGCAAAGTGCCGGTCCTTAGTCTATAAAGCAAACGATAAGGAATTACCATGTGAGCTTCTCAACAGAGCTTCACATCATCGAAGCGAAGCTACCTTAAGCATTGCACCACCAATCTTGAGCTTTGATGAGGTATATTCCTTCAAATCGAGCATTTTATAATTTTTTCTAGGCCTTTGTGAAGAAAAATTTGTATGTCATGTGAATCTGACCAGTAGATCCCTTGGGATCCTCCTCATGATGGTGTGCATTCAATCTCGAGCCAATCCAAGCTCTAGTGAGCTTAAATTGGGTGGAGAAAGATGGATGGTGTCTGTTTCCCATTGCTCGGGGGATGATAGATAACGAACCGTCCATTCCACATGATCGAAATGGATGATCATGATTAATCCACTATATTTGATCTAATTAATCTCTTAAGAAGCACAAGTTTAATCTCTGCCATCCGATCATAAATCAAACTGTGGGGAAAAAATCAAGTTCACCGCCAGCCTCATCAGTGTTAACTTTGATGCGCATAAGTAACCTATCCCGCGGTCCCACATGGAAAATGCACCATGTCAGCGTTTCACATGGTGCTGTTGAGATTAGACTCAATTAGGGCATAATTAATTATTTTAATCACTGAAACTTTGAAAATAAATAACAAATTGTAGAAAAGTTTAAAAAATATAAATAAATACTTATTTTAAAGGTAAAATAGAGCAGAATAAATTAAAATTAATTTAAATTAAGTTCAAATAGTTATTAAGGCTTAATTTGGATTTAAGTGTAAACTTAGTTATCTTTATTAATCCCTAATTACTTGAGAAATTAATTCCAAACTTTCCCTGTTGATTTAATGGGATGACTTCTGCCTCCCATGAATTTCTTGGAATTTATTGTTTAGGCAATTAGGAAAATTGACCATTTGAGCATTAATTACCAAACTAATTGACTTAATGATTAATTAATGGTTTAAACATCAAGATTTAATTAATTAAACTTCTTAATTACTATTTTATAGTGAATGGATGAGGCAGTGGGATTAGGATCCTTTTCCTAATCTCTTTTCCCAAGTCCATTTCATTTTAAAGAGAGTTAATTAAAATGAAAATTAATTAAGGGTTTAATTAATTGAGTAAGTGGCTTAATTAATCAAATTAAAATCATAATCATATCAGATATTTAACAATGAGATTCAGGCTTCCTCTTTATGTGTTTAATAACATAAAGACCCTTAAGAAAATCATGATTAGCCCATAAGTGTGGGAAATCATTAAAGTACTTAATTAGGTTCTTTAACTTAATTAACCCTTAATTATGAGCAATTTGCATTCGGTCCTTTCAGGATCATTGCAATTTTACTTTCTCATATGTTCATTTGTGGCTCATAATTAAGTGATTAATCAAATTAAAGAAGCATAAGTAAGGGCAATTAATTAATTTAATTAAGGATCCAACTTAATTGATTCATAAAATTCACTTAATTACCTTTTCTTAAACTAATTAAGTTCACCAACATGGGAATGGGATTAAAAAAAAAATCTCCTCATCTTTCAAATTAATCAAAATCCAAGAATAAAATTAATAATAAACATTGATTTTCTCTAAATAATTTTATTTAACGTGATTGTCCTTCGAAAATAATTTAGTTGAATGAACCATATGTTTATATTTTAGTTATTCCATTCTAATCACCATAAATATTGTATGTCATATGTTTTTAAGCATTCATGTTTTTCAAATCTAAATGAATTAAATATATTTTATTTATGCAAGCTTGCATGTGTTGACTTAATTTAATCATATGTGTGACTATTATCACTAATAAATTCAAATCTATTTTTAGAGTTTATAAATTGATAATAATATGTGGAGTAAAGATAGTTATGAATACATTATTTATAGCTTAAGTATGTGAAATGAAGCTCTCTTTCTTATAATTCATATATAAATTTATATAAGCTTGAATAATAATGAGTATATGGTCTGGACATCCCGAGAATATGAGGCTTTAAGTAGCCCCAAAGAGGTCATTTGATTACCTCACTTCCCTGGTTTAACAACAGCACGTACTCATTTAGTTTCATGTCTATATATTTTGGTATTAGAATTTGGATAGAGCCTTAATTTATATGCCTAAATAATTCAACTAAAGAAAATATAATCTTTTCATGGTTTTCATCCTTATTATTGTGTATACATTCATATATATTTAAGATAACAAGTGTTTAGTCTGGAAATCCTAGGAATACAAGGCTTTAAGTAGCCCCAAGGAGGTCATTTGATTACCTCACTTCCCTGGTTAATAATGTCATGTATTTGCTTACATCTTTTGTACATATGTATGTGTGCTTAATTAAAAGATGAATATCCCCTTTTGTTATTAAAAATGCATGCATCCATAACCACCTAAGTCATTAGCATACATTACATGTAAGTTATTACTCTCTTTCTTGTGATTCATATATATAGATTTACATAAGTTTGAATGTTAATAAGTATATAGTCTGGACAGCTTGAGAATACGAGGCTTAAAGTGTCCCCAAAGAGGTCATTTGATTACGTCACTTTCCTGGTTAACAATGACAAGTACTTATTTGATTTCATTCTTATGTATTTTGGTATTAGAATTTGGATAGAGCTTCAACTTACATGTGTGAATAATTCAATTGACTAAAAATATAAAATCCCAAAACATATGCATTCAACACCATTTAAGTGTGCCAAAAATACATGGTATGTATAGATATGTTAAGTATTAAAGTCATATGTAATGTTATATATGATAGAAAGGAATGATTTAATATATGTCATGTGATAGCAATTCAATTATATTAATCCTAAGATGTCTTTCTCATTGAATAGGATCATTTAAAGTTAACCTAAACTTAATATTAATAAAAATGTGCAATAAGTCATTCACTAAAGAGAAATCAAGTCATAAAAATGTGCTTTAGAAAGTGGCTTAAGGTAGGGATGAAAGAGAGTGATCCTCTTTACTCTCTTTATTACACTTTGATGCTAAATATAAATCAAATGAAACAAAACAAAACATGAAGAAAAATTCACAAATCAATTAAATAACTTGAAATGAAACCAACCTTTATATTAAATTAAATCCTTCCACACTCAAAAACTCATAACTCTAATGCTTAGTTAAGACATACTACACAAATCCCTGGCATACACATTAAAATTAAGCCACCACTTTTGGTCTTACGTTAGGACAGTGTATATGTGATGTATGTTTTATTTTGTGATATAATATTTTAGACTGAATGTTAGAGTGTATGCTTCGTAGACTAGATGTTAGGCCGCTCCTAGCCTAACCATATTTTTTGCAAAGGATTATGCTTAAGGGGATGCTTAAAAATAAATAAAAATGCTCTCTATGCATGTTGCTTAAACCCCTAAGCATAATCCAAGTTAAGATAGGTGGGTTTGGCCCCATGTACAGGGTGCTAAGTCCAAAATATATATATAATTGCTTAGGATTGTATGTATATTTAGCTAACCTCTTTTTTGTAGGTGTGATTAGATTTACTTCTTCCTATCTAAATATAATTTTGTAATAGGAATTAGAATTAGTGTTATCGGGGATTAAGATGAATAGTGGCTAGAAGGCTTAGTTCTTGGGTGCCTTGTGATGCCTTGGAGCGAACCAAATCAAATCAAAGAAGGAAAACAAGAAGATATGAAGAGTGAGGAATGAAGACCCCTGTGGTGTTTATTTCTCTCTAAAACTCTTTAGGAATTTAAAAAATAAAATTATGTTGATTGTGTATTGTTGGGACACCACGTAGATCCACAGATATACTTATTAGGGTGATCGGGTGTGACATTGAGGAATAATGTACTATCTCGAGAGATAGAAGTCCTATAATGGACCTAATCACCTAATAAGGACTCCTAAGGACAATGGGTCTTCAAATGTACCAGAGATTTTTTTCCCTACTTTACATGAAAAGTAAAGTAGAGTTATTTAAACCGGGTTCGTTAAGTTCCCTATGGAGGCAAGCCCCCATAGTTAATTACATTTTAAGGAATGAGGGCTCCAAATATTAAGGTAAATGATCATTGTCTCCAAAGATTTTCGAAGGTAAGACTATCAATAAATTAGTTATTTCTGAAAAATCAAGTGAGATTGATTAAAAGGAGGTGGTTATTATTAAAACCAAATGAGATGAGTAGGGGATGCTCACAATACTAGAAAACCTAACGAGAATCCTAAACTATCCTATGGTTGGGCTTTATATTTTTAAAATTTGAAGAGAATTATAAGATTGCGTTGAGACTTTATTAAAAATCTAGGGCTTACAAGTTCACAACACAATATCATGAAAATGCCTAAGAGGTGAGGATTTATGCTTGTAGCTCATGAAGGGAAACATCGACCTCAGATCCTAAATCTATGGAGCTTTAGCGAAGGCCAAAACACAACCTAAATCTAAGGCAAAAATGGGTATATGGTTTATCTCCACAAGAGAGGATAAACCACCTGACTTTTGGACTTACAACTGCTTGGGGATGGCTGCTAACTAACTCATCCTACGATTTTAAATACATGTAGACAAGTCTTATATTTTGTAAGATAGCTAGGCTGTTGTTTATTTAGAAATGAGACTAAGTCCTTAAACACACTCTTTAAGAGACTAGATCATGTAGGGCATGAATAATGACCTAAATCTAATGCAAATTTTGTTAAATTTTATTTTTATTTTTGGGCAATTTATTTGACACGGGCTATGGGATTTCATATGCCTAATGCATGAGAAATTAATTATGGGCAAAAATTAGCAAGAAGGAGGTGTGTTTCCACCATGGATCTCAAAGGTCAAGTCATGTTTTCTAGCAAAGGTGGAAGCCCGCCATTAACAAGAGTGAAGCAAGATGATTTTAAGCATGATATGAGACATACAACATCTAGCTATAGGGTTGCTAAATCTTTTATTATCTTGATTTATATCCTAGGATTTAGGTGAGGTTATGAGTTGTTTAATTTTAATTTTGAGTTGATTAATTGGATAGAAAATTTATTTTTACCTAAGAGCCTAATCGCATCCAAGCCATTCATCAATCAATGAAGAAACTAGGAAAATCATGCCATTTCTACTGCATAAGCTAAACAAACACCATAAAATTTTATAAAGCTAACGTAAAAGAATAAGAGGCCGATGTGGTCGGGCTCCACCACAAAAACCCGAAAGGAAAAATGGGTAGCTGAGCTCTACCCTTATACAACTCGGATTACAAATGAATAATTACAATTAAAAGAAATTCATATTATGGGGGTCTTCATTCTTCATTTCTTCATTTCTTCATTTCTTCTTTTCTTCATTTCTTCATTTCTTCATTTCTTTCTTCCTTTTGATTTGACTTGAGATGTGGTTTGCTCCAAGGCTTCTCATGGTACATAAGACATAGTCTTATGACCAATGTTCACCTTAATTCCCCCATAACATTCATTCTGAATTTCAATTACAAAATTTACATCAAAATAGGAAAGATGAATCTAACTAAATCTGTAAAATAGAGATTAGCTAAACATACCACACAACCAAGCATTTATATGAATAATTTGGACTTAGCACCCCCACACATGGGTAACCAAGTCCACCTGTCCTAGTTTGGATCATGCTTAGGCGTATAAGCAATCTGCACAACAAAAGTATTTATATTTTTATTACAACATCTTTTAAGTATAATCCCCTGCAGAAGACATAATTAGACTAAGATCGTCCTATCATCCAATCTACGCACATGTACCCTAACATCCAATCTAAAAATATTACATCACAAAACAAAATCAGGCATCAAACCATGCACTTCCCTCACATAGACATAGAAATTATGACTTAGCCTAATGTGTGTGCCACTTAAGGCTTATGTGGAATGTCTTATCTAGGCTTTAAGGTTGGAATTTTCTAAGTGTGAGGGATTCAACTTAGAGGGTGGTTTTATTTTAAGTGATTTAGTTAATTTGTCAATTTTATTTTTTGATTTGATTTGGTTTGAATGAACCTATACTTAGTTACTAAATATTGTAAAGAGAGGATAAGAGAAGAGAACTTCTCTTTCATTCCTACCTTATGTAATTTCTAATGTAGATTCATTAAATGATTTTTTTTGTTAGTGAATAAGTTTAAATTTGCTCTAAATAATCCTATTCAATAAGAAAGACATCTTAGGATTAGTTAAGGTGAATTACTATCACATAACAAACAATCATTTATTTCTTTTCACCATGTATACGATGCATATGAATAAATCCTAAGCATACCTATACATGCAATACAAATTTTAGCACACCTTGATGATGAATGCTAAGAGATGTTGCTTAAGAAAATTTAGATATTCCATGAATGCATATTTTTATTATGTAGAAAAGAGGGATTCTTTTATCCATTAGCAAAATGCACATCTACATGTATAAAAGACATAAGTGAGTATATCGCCATTATTTTCTACACCAGGGGTGTAAGGTACAAGACCTACTTGGGGCTACTTAAAGCCTCACAACCTCGGGAAGTCCAGACTAATATACCACTTTTCTTAAATACATGTAAATATACAAAAGGAAATAAATGAATGAAGAATCATGCAAAAGATTTTTGTTTGATTTGGTTGTATAATTTTACATGTGTAATGTGAAGATCCTTCTTAAGTCATAACATACTACTACACAGGAATAGATTTAAGCAAGTGTTATATTCTTTTCAAATGAACTATATACTTTGCAAATCCTATTCAAATCCATATTAAGAACCACTCACATAATATCTTATATTATAATCACATGTCTTATAAGTAGCATACCTTCATTTATAATTTTTTATTTATAAGTTTTGAAAATAATTTTTGATTTAATAGTGGTAATATCCACTCATATTCTTACTTTAGTCAGAACATATAATTTGACATAAAAGAAATATTATATTCAATTGATTTTTTAAAAGATATGAATGTATGATTTCATATGGCATATAATATTTAGCATGCTTGGGAAGAAATAAAGTAATGTAAGCATATGACTTCATTCTCCCTAATTAATTCCTAAGGACAATCCTATAAGATAAGATTATTCAAAGTGAATCAAAGTTCTTTAAAGAGATTTTTATTTTTTTGAATTTTATTTGGCTTAGGAAATGTGAAAAGAGTTTGTTGGTCCTAACTCCTTTCTCTCATGTGTGAATTAGTTTAGCTTAATTTTTAGAACAATTAGATTGATTTTATGTTTTATTTAGGTTAAGGTGTGAATTAAATCCATTAATTACCCCTTACCTACACCACTTTAACATAATTAACCAAATAATTATAAGCCAACATATGATATGCAACCACATGGAAATTAGACTAGCAATGCACCTAATAAATAAAGAGGCCTAATACAATTGGCTCATAATTATTGATTAATTAAGCTAAAGAGTTTTCATTAAGTACTTTCATAACCTTCCCACACATGAGAGTTGGATGTGATTTCCTCAAACTTACCTTAGGCTTTTGAACACCTAAGGATCTACCTTACGAGAGATTGATTAATTCCAGATTGGTTTTGAAAGTTTGATTAGGCTAATTAAGTAGATTATTAGTGAATTAATCCTTAATAATGTTTGGATTAAAGAAAAAAAGGGGTTTAGGGAATAACTTAGTGAAAATATTCCAAACCTATTCCATAAACCTCCTCCTTACTTAAATAATGTTTAATTATCTCAATTAAGGGATTAAGTCACTATTCATCTACTTAATTACTCTTAATTACATTAAAGGGATGATTAAGGGTTCATTAATTAATTTCTTTAACTAACTTCATAATAAATTCCAAGAAAATTAAGGGAGGCAGAAGTCATCCCACTAAACATGTCTGAGAAATTTGAAATTAATTAATTAAGTAATTAAGGATTGATTAAGGTAATTCATTTTTAATTAAACCCTAATTAAAGAAAATACACTATTCAAAATCAATTATGAATAATTTTATTAGATTCCCCTCTGAAACACTTTTAAAATGAGCCCTCATTTATACTTTTTTGGATTTTTTTACATTTAATTATTATTTTATGATGTTTCTATGATTAATGGATAATTAGAATAGCCTAATTAATTAACTAATCCCGTCGGCTCCATGTGGACTGCTGACGCGATGCGCTTTTCATGTGACATGATGGGATTGGTTATTTAAGTTGTCACATCGTGTGTCGTGTCAGCTGGCGGCGGGAAATGCTTTGTCCTCGGTCATCCAATCAAAGATCAGACAGCCTGGATTAATCTTGTGGTTCTAAAGGGCTTAAATCAGTGGATCTGATCAATTTAATTTGAGTCGTCCATCCAAAACATGCAGGATGGATGGCTCATGATTCATCCCTGCCTAAGCTGCGGGAGAAGAAGGTCATCCGTCCTCCACTACTTGATTTGAGCTCACCTAAGCTCGGATTAGGCAAGGATTTACCCCACACCATCAAGAGGTATAGGGAAGAACATCCAAAGGCTAGAATCTAATGGGATTACAATTACCTTCACAAAGGACCAAACAATTTTTTAGGGAGGATCAGTTTTGAACAATACCTTGTCGGAGGCTATCACCGGTGCTTCCAACAGAGGAGGTAGCTTCGTCTAGTAGAGACGAAGCCCTGTTGAAGGTTTCAAGTATTAATTTGAAGTGGATTGCTCAATTAACTAAGCTCCTCTTCAATGGCTTTCGGCTTTGATCAAAATCCCCCTTCCCGTGGCTTAGAGACTTGAGAAACACTTTGGGTGAGCTCAACTTGCTCCCTTGATGGTGGTTGCAAAGTGAATTTGGGTTTGGTGGAGAATTGAGTAAGTTGGAATTTGTTTAGGCCTCCTCTATTTCAGCTTTGAAGAAAATTGAGAAGGAGAAATTCGAGGGAGTTTGGGAATGCTTTCCAAGACTTGGAGAAGCTTAGTTTTAATTCCTAAAGCTTAATCAAATTCAGTCTATGTGGTTTGAGTGGGAATGAGGGGGAGTATATCTCCTCGTCCTTAGATCCGGTGGCCAAGGCTTACTTTGTCATTTGTGAGCAATTGCTTGGATTGAAGAGTTTATTTAGGCTATTAGGGACTCCATGTGGTTCATTTTTGGCAGAGGGGTGGAGGAGAGGAAGTGCACATATGCTAGGTGAATGTAAGGAGTGATCTAAGTAGAGAATTCCCATTGGAGGGGTCAGTTTGGCCTTGGGTTGGCTCATGGCTGACCCAAACCCATTGGGTCATATTCACAACCACCTTTAGTCTCCACGTGGACCACTAAGAAGATGCCAAGTGGTAATGAGAAAGAATTGGCCAAATTCTAAGTGGATTTGGCCATAGGTTACCCTTTGACCTATGGGTAAAATGGTCATTTGGCCTTGATTTTGATTTGAGCAAATTTAAAATGATTCAAAAATGGGTTGGGCCAAATTTCAATTGATTTGGAGTTCATTTCGTTTGAATTGGTTCAATTTGACCCATTCAGATCAAATTGGGTCAATTTAGGTTAGGTTGGCCAATTAGTCAAATTGGGTCAAACCATGGGTTAGGTCAGGTTCAAATGATAATTTTGAGTCTATGGCTATCATTGGTTTGATTTAATTTGGTTTAGATTTAATTTTGGTTCATTTGAGCTTATTTAGGTCAAATGGGTCAAGTTGACCAATTTGACCCATTTGACCCAATTGGGTTAGGTCATGGGTTGGTTTAGGCTTGTTTGATCATTTGAAATGTATTGCAAGCTTTGATTTCAATCAATTTTGTTTTGATTTGATTTCAAATTGATTTGACCTTTCAGGTCAAGTTGGGTTCATAGTCAATTAAGCTGGGTTGGGTCTAGTTGGCCAATTGAAGCTTTAGTCAAGTTCAATAAGTGATTTAGAATGAATTTGACCCATTGGTTGCAATTAATTTATCTTATATCAAGATTTGACCCATTTTGACTTTTTAGGTCAACTTGGGTCAACTTAGGTCAAGTGGCCAATTGGGCTTGGTTTGGCTCAATTGATGGCTTAGTCAAGTTCAATCATTGATTATGAACTGATTTAGATCACTGGTTTCAATCAATTTGGCTTATGGTGAATTTTGGCTAGTTTGGATTTTATTTGGGCTAAGTGTTGACTTGGTCAAAGGCTAGGTTTGACTTGGTTTGACCCTATTTGAGTGATTGATCATCCTAGGATGATTGTTGCTCACAATGTCAGGTTTAGATGGGCTTAGTTCAATCCATTTCGGTTGGCTTAAAGTTTGGCTCAAAAAGGTACTTTAGGTCACTTTGGGTTAAGTGAGCCTAAGTGGGTCAATTGGCCTGATCAAGGCTTGATTCAAGTTTGGTTGAACTTATATATGGACTTATGATTGAAATATAAATCTAGTTACAAGTGATTTGGAGTCAAATGGGTTTGGATTCATTTGACAATTTTAAGTTAAAAGGGTGAATATGGGTTTGACTTGGGTTAGTTTGATTTTGATTTGATGATTGTAGTTTATGTTTATATTTGGACTTTTTATTGAAGGATTGATTGTTTTGAGAGAAAATCCAAAGGTTTGAATTGATTTGAGAATGATTTGGTTAAGTTCAAGAATTTGACTTGAAAGGATATATGTTGGATTTAAGTTAGATTTGGGCTTGAGTTTTGAATTGATTTTGGTTATTTGAATTTATATTTCATTTATATTTGTGAATATAAATGAAGATATAAATGGATTATGAGAAAGTGTTTTGAGTTTGAAGTGATTTGGATTTGATTTGAGCTAAGTCCATAAGATGAAATCAAAGGCTTATGAAAGATTTTTTTGGATTTAGAATTGAGTTTTGGATTTAGTTTTGGTTATTTTAATTTATATTTCATTTATATTTGTGAATATAAATGAGAATATAAACGAGTTATGAGAAAATCATTTAAATTTGGAGTGATTTGGATTTGATTTGAGCTAAGTCCATAAGATGAAATCAAAATGGCTTAGGAAATATTGTAGATTTGATTTAAGATTTGAGAGAATCAATTAAGTTGAAATTGATTTAAGATTTGATTTGAAATTGATTTGAAGTTGAAGTTGATTTGAATTTGAAGTTTGACTTGAAAGAAGGATATAAGGATTTGGTTCAAGCTATAGGGTAGGCAAGTTTTCCTAATACCCTTAAGGCATAACCTATTCTTATGGCTAACTCTTCTAAGTCTCTAGGGTTAGGTTGAGTATTCACCTAATCACTAGAAGTGTCTTAAGAGTAAGGAGCTCTTAATGCTTAGAGGAGTCCTTATGCCTAGGATGAAGAAGTTGAAAGCTCATTCCAAAAGTGAGGTCAACAAAGGGCACCCAATAGGTGTGGTATGACTGACAAGGTACACCGTACATATTGGTGTTGGCCGAGGCGATCAACAACGCTCGAACAATCGCAAGCACTAACAGAAATGATATACTCCTAAACCCAAGGTGCAAAAGGAATCAAGAGCTTAGTGCAATGCAACTCTACTTATTCCTAAGACATAAGAGAGTGAAGGAGAATCCACTAGGGATTAAGTATGTGAACCTTCCACTAAGGGAAAGGGTTCAAGTTATCCATTAGGGATAAGAGGTTTGATTTAATTTTCATCTCGTTGAGGAGAAATTTGATTTGATTTGTTGATTTATGATTTGGTGCTCCAATAGGGATGAAATTGTGAACTCTCCACTAGGGGAGCAAGTTCAAGTCGGATTGAATCGGTTCCACTAGGGAACTGGAAAGATTTGCATCTCACTGAGGAGAAGCGGATTGATTTGATTTGTTTAATTTGGTTTGACTCCACAAGGGAGGTTGATTGGATTTATTTTATTTGTTTAGTTTGACTACACTAGGGAGGAGGGTTGAATTTATTTCAGATTTTAAATTTTGAATTTTGAGATAGACCCCGTCGGTTCGTGATGGACCATACTGAGTAGGGGCCATGTTAGCCTTAGCCTAGCTCAGATTAACCAATCCAAAGGGGTAGTCTACCAACCACATAGTAGGACTATCCAACCAAAGGGGTGCCTTTCGGTGTGCAACAGCTATACTAGGAAGAAAGTGTAGTAGACTTACATCCTCCAAAGTAGGGATCAGTTACTAAGGTGAGGCAACGGATTAAGCCCAACCTTAGGCTGACTATTGAGTGAATGTCGCTGGGGGACTTAAATCAGCTCAAAGATAGTCAAGATTAATTTCATTTTTTTATTATATTTGATGGATCCCATCGGTTTGCGATGGACTACACTGAGTAGGGGCCATGTCAACCTTGACCTAACTTCAGATTTAATGATCCAAAGAGAGTAGCTTCTCGGCCGAGGGGAGAACTATCCAACCAAAGGGGTGCTTTTTGGTTTGCAATGGTTAATTCATGGAAGAAAGCACAGGGACTCACATTTTTTAATTCAAGGAAGAAAGCATAAGGACTCACATCTTTCCTAGGAAGAAAGCATCGGGGACTTACATCCTCATATAGCAGAACTAATTATCAGGATAGTCTATCTTCGACTCGACTGGTGCTATCCGACCTAGGGTGACACTGAGTGAATACCACTGGGAGACTTATATCAACTCAAGAGTAGTCAAGAGAAAAGGAGCCACTGGGGGACTTACCCTAAACCTCAGATATATTTGACCTAGTCAGTGCATGATGGCTAGTTCAAGAAGAAAGCGTGTAGGCTTACATCCTCTTAAACATAGTCAACGTGAGGTAGATTACTGGCTGCACAGTGAGGTCTACCAAACTAACAAGGCACTCATTAGTTTGCAATGGTCAAGTCAGGAAGAAAGCGTGGGGACTCTTATCCACCGGATAAATGACCATTGGGGTGATAGACTAGCAAGGTAGCATGTCAGCCCGACCTAGAGTAACTAATGAGTGAGTGCCACAGGGGGGCTTGCTCCCACATCAAAATAGCCCAAGACAAAAGATATGTATTTATGTTTGTGTTTATGTTAAAGGGAATAGGATGCCGCTCGGGTTCTCTCACACCTACCCTAAACATGCTAGGGAATCGATGAAATGGTGCCATGAATGGCAGTTGTGATCCCACTAAGAAAGGATGCCACTTGGGTTCTCTTACACCTAACTTAGTCGTGTTAGTCAAAATAGGATGCCTCTTGAGTTCTCTCACACCTATTCTAGTAACATTGGGGAATCGTGTTTAGTTTGTGTTTGTGTTATGAAAGAGGGATAGGATGTCTCTAGGGTTCTATTACACCTACCCTAAACATGTCATGGAGGATTCACAAACAAGCAAATAATGCTTCGAATGAAGATAATATTTTGATAAATTGGAATGAAATTTTTGATGACAATTATTTTCAAACATGATTTCATATGTAATATTTCTTCAAATAGAGCCCATTAGTTGGAAGCATTGGGTGTTCCCCTTTACAATCAATAAGTTGATAAGATCCTCCTTGGTAGGCCTTCTCTATGACAAAAGGTCCTTCCCAAGTGAGTTCAAACTTGCCTCCCATCTTTCGACGGGCAACAATTATTCTCCTTAGAACCAAAACAAGCTCTCCTACTTGAAAAGTTCTAGGGCGGACCAGCTTGTTGTGAGCTTGAATCATCTTGGCTTTGTATAACTTGAGGTTCTGGCATGCTAGTAGGTGTATCTCCTCCAAACCTTCGAGCTCTTCTAACCACAAATTTGCATTCTGCTCTGTAGTGATTTTATTACCCATTGCCATCCTTAGTGATGGGAACTGAACTTCTAATGGTAGAATAGCTTGGAACCCATACACTAAGGAGAATGGGGTAGATTGAGTTGGAGTTCTATATGTGGTATGATATGCCCATAAAGCTTTAACTAGCTGCTCATGCCACTATCGCTTGTTGTCGTCAACTATCTTCTTTAGTATTTGGATGAGAGTTTTATTGAATGCTTATGCTAGGCCATATGCCCTAGGATAGTAGAAAGTGGAGTATCTCCAATCTGTAATGTGCCTCCTGGCAAAATTATTAATCTTGGTGATCTTGAATGCAGTACCATTATCGGATATAATTCGCCAAGGCACCCTGAACCTACATACGATATAGTTCTTGAAAATTGGAGCACATGCTGAGCTGTGACCTCTCTGAGTGAGATTGCCTCCGCCCACTTGAAAAAGTAGTCGGTGATAACTAAGATGAACCGATAACCATTGGAAGAAAGAAGATCAATAGGACACACTATGTTGGTACTCCAACACTCAAATGGCCATGAGGCCAATATAGGATGTAGAATGTTGGGTGGTTGATGTAAGACCACACCATGTATCTGACACTGATAGCATCTCCTAGCTATGTTCATGCAGTCTGTGATCATCAAAGGTCAGTAATATCCTAGTATCTTAATCTTTGCTTTCATCTTTAGATCGAAATGATGTGCTCCACATAGACCTGAATATACCTCAATCATGATCTTACGGGCTTCGTGTTTGTCTAAATAGCATAACCACATTTGATCAAAAGACCGTCGGTACAAGATGCAATCCACTAGAGCATAGGAGAGAGCTCTTTGCTTCATCTGATGGGCTTGTGATTTCTATTGAGATAGTTTTCCTGTGTTCAAGTAATCCATGAATGGTTGCCTCCAATCCAACTCCTTGTCTTTATTGGTGATGGCAACCTCCCCTTTAAGAGAAAGTCTCTCGACGAGTTTAGCATCAATAAAGGATAGGACTTATCTATTTTACCCTTATTGGAATGGACTCATCTTCTGAGTATGCCAATTCCTTGGAAAGTTTGGCCAAAGCATCTGCTATTGTGATCTCTGCTCAAGGGACCTTGTAGATGGTGACCTCAGGGATTTGGGCCAATAGCTTCATGTACTCGTGGTAGTGACGAAGCTTAGGTTTCATAACCTTATAGGACCCAGCAATCTGGTTGCTGACTAGTTGAGAACCTCGTAGATATTGATTCTTTTGACACACTCTATAATAGCTAACTATAGATCAATAATCAAAGCCGCATACTCGACTTCATTGTTGGTTCATGGATTGGAGAGATAGTATGAGAATCTCATCACATCGAGGTCTGGAGTTAAGAGAACTATTCTTACCCTTGCCTTTCCTGGAAGAGTAGATCGTGGTTCTTCTCCTTTGTGAAAGGAAGCCGCACCATCAAACTACATCTACCAACGGCGATTGTCAATCTCCCCTAAGTTCATATTTGTTCGTCAGGGAGATCATCACTAAGCGGGGAATCAACAGTAAGTGGGTGCTCTGCTAAGAAATTCTCTAGTGCTTGTCCTTTCACCGCATGGATGAATATGAATGTAATATCAAACTGTAAGAGAAACATGGACCCACGTGCCAACCGCCTGATAACGTCAGATGTGTCATGAGATATTGCATTGGATTGATTCTTGAAATCAAGTTCACCTTATGAGAAAAATATAGTGTCATAGCTTTTGAGATGCAAAGATCAAACCTAGGCAATATTTCTCAATTGGTGGGTATTTTGTTTCAGCAGGGATCAAATGACAGTTGAGTTAGTTGAGAGTATTCTCCTTCCCTTTGTCATTGGATTGAGCCAACAATGTGCCAAGGGAGTTATCCAATGCAGCAATGTAGAGGATCAACCGTCTTCCTAGGATAGGGGCTGCTAAAACTGATGGCTTCACCAAATACTGCTTGATGTCTTCAAAGGCATGATAACACTTATAATCCTACTTGAACTTAGCATCATTTTTGATAAGTGCTGAAAATGGCTTGCATCTCCCCGATAGATTGGAGATAAAGCTTCTTAGATATGCCAACCGCCCTTGGAAAGATCTGAGTTGAGTTAAACTTTTAGGGGGTATCATTTCTAAGATAACTTTGATATTTTCTAGGTCTATCTCTATTCCCGGTGTCGGACAATAAACCCAAGGAACTTTCCTAAAACTACTTCGAATGCACACTTCAGGGGGTTCATTTTGAGGTTGTAGTCTTAATCGTTCAAAAACTACTCTCAAGTCAAAGAGTTGGTCTTCCTTTTCTTTACATTTGACTACTAGATCATCAACATAACATTCAACTTGATGATGAATGAGTTTATTAAAGATCTGAGTCATGACCCGTTGGTATGTAGCACCAGCATTTTTAAGGCCGAAAGGCATGACCTTATAATAATAGATTCTGATCGGGGTTTGAAAAATAGTGTTTCTTTCATCCTCGGGGACCATCTTGATTTAGTTGTACCCAGATGACCCATCTATGAAAGAGAATACTGCATGAGATGAGGCAATGTCCACCATTAACTCTGGTATAGGAAGTGGAAATTCATCATTTGAAATGCCTTATTTAAGTCCTTGAAATTGACGCATATATAAATTTGGCTATTCTTTTTCTTAACTGGCACGACACTGGCTAACCAGGTAGGGTATTTTTTTTCCCTGATGAAACTAACATTGATCAATTTCCTGACTTCAGAAATGACCTATTGTTTGATTTCTAATCGCATGCGTCTAGGAGATTGCTTGATAAGGTTAGTGTTAGGGTCTATTACTAGTTTGTGGGCTGCTATGTCAAGAGATAATCCGAGCATCTCTTCATAGCTCCATGCAAAGCAGTCCTTAAACTGAATCAATAGCCTAACTAAGTCATTGGTTTCTTCTTCATTCAATAGAGAACTGATGTATGTCGGGCGTAGATCTTCTTTTATCTTGAGGTTGATTTCTTTGAGCTTGTTAATAGTTGAATGGATTTTCTCTTCAAATTCTGGAGGTGCATCTTTGATTTGGCTATCATCTGGATTATCTGAAGTTTCTAAGCACACCTCCTCATAATAGTTAGTATGGTTTGAGAAGAGCCTATCAGACTCCAGATAATTGGTGACAACTAAGCAGTAATCGTGTCATTGACTGGACCCAATTGCATCAATCCTAATCCTAATCTTGATTGTGCATCTCTGCCTTTGTTGTTCCATAGCTTCTCAAAATACTCTGACCTGTGCTTGGACCATGTATAAGGAAGCAAACCTTTCTTTGCAAGATTATGAACACAAGGCGAGTACCAATCAAAAGGTAATTCCATTAAATCTTTATATGAATTATCCTCAAGTTCTACATCAGCTTCTGGACTTGAGGATGATGATCCCAATAGGAATCTCTTTGGCTTGATATTTATGGAAGACCTAGGGGCTTCCTTAACTACTAAACCTTTAACTTTTTGAGAAGAAAGTGAGGTTAGAGCTAAAGTTCCCAACTGCTGCCTAATAGTTTTACATAAACCTGATTTGAATATATTTATGCTTTGCTCTAAGGCCTAGTCTTCGTCACTGTCCAGCTCGAGTGTCACCTCTAATGAAACCCATTGAGAGGGGTTGGCTGGTATGCTAATCACATGAGACTTGTCGTTTGAGCTGGATTCCAAGTTTATGTGAATAGCTGGAGTACTCCTGTGAACTGGAACATAACCTCTGTTGGCTGGCGACCAACCAGGGGGTCTTCCACCTCTAGAATTGCCACTATATCTACCTCTACCTCTACTTGGTGAAGGTCGAGTTTTCCTACCCATATGTTCTTATGGTGGAACGAACTGTAGGTGGAATGTAACATGCGGCTCTACCTCATCCTTGGTGTCTTTTTCTTGCTCACTTGTACTTTCCTTTTTCTTTTCTTTTTCTTTTTCTTTTTTTCTCATCTTTTTCTTTTTCTTTTGTATTTGAGTTTCGACCAAGTTCGTGAAAAAAAGGTATTTTTATTTTGAGGAAGATAGTAGGTCGCATCTTCATATATCTCGACCTCTCTAATTGAAAATGATTTTTCATCTCCTTTGACACAGTATTCGATTCCATCTCTTTGAAACTTGATGCACTGATGAAGGGAGGAGGGAATCATCTTGTTCTGGTGTATCCAAGGCCTACCGAGCAAAGCAGTGAATGATGCATTTGAATCAATTATATAGAACTTAGCTTTAGTCTTGCAGTCGCCTATTTCCAAAGGTAACACTATGGAGCCTAAAGCCCTCTCGCCCTGTTCATTCAATCCTCTCAACATCATTTGATTTCCTCGGAGTGTAGAGATGTCAATCTTCAAATAGGCAAGGGTCTTTAAACTCATAATGTTCACCAATGCACCTAGATCAACTAAAACTCTAGAAAATCTGAATCTGCCCATATCCACTATGATGTAGAGGGGACAGTTTGCTCCAAGTCCCCTAGAAGAAGGTCTTCGTCAGTGAATGTGATTCCCTGGGCTTCTCTTGAATAATGTACACCTCTCCAATAATGGTCAGCTGAGCTAAGCATATCTTTGGATCAAGAAGAGCCCTAAATAATGACTCCCTTATCTCTTTGGATAAAATAAGGGCATCATATATGCTTAATTTAGCTGGCAACTTTCTTAGGTGAGAGAGACATTAATCAGTCAATCCTCCACAAGCATATCCATGGGTGGAGCATCCTGTGGACGGGCTTCTTGCTCATTAGTATCAATAACTTATTTTCTCTTATCTTGAGGTGTTGCCCTAGGAGGTAGAACCTTGCCACTATGGAGGTTAACTTCGGTGATCTCTTATGATAGTTTAGTGAAAAATTCTACCTACTTGTCAGGCTCACCTACAGCTTCTCATATAGGACCCTCAAAATCAAATGATTTTAAGTCTATCTCAAGAGGTGAACTCATATTATTCAGAGAAGGAAAGTCCATCTCTGAATCATAAAGAGGAAGATCGGAGTTATTATAGTTATTATTTAGACTTGAAGAGTTTTTTATAAGAGTAGAATCAAATAACCCATCAGAATAATTCAAACTAGCTTTATTCCTTGATTTCTTGGATTTAGAAGGAGGTACAGAGTAAAAATCTAATAAAATAAGTGGGGTGAGGGATTTGATGCCCTCATCTACCGATATAAGTTATCTACTAGAAGAAGAGCTATAAGTGGAAGTGTCTTAAGTAGAAATAATGGTGGAATGAAGGCTGGATCTGGTGTGCCACTTTATCAGTATGGGCTATCACCGTTGAGCTTCTACTTTCCCAAGTTTTCTTTGGCAACTTGCAAAACCTTCCTTGATGTTGGAGGTTGAGCCTCTGCACCTACAAGGAAAGTTTCTTGATTTTGAAATAATCTTTTAGAGGTTGGGAGAGATATCCCAACCTTCTTTGTTTGAGAGGATCACTTGTATCCCAAGGATTACCCTAATAGATGGGTTGTTCCACTAGATTCCTTAGATAACTATGGTGCGACTTGTAGCTATGCTCAAGCCCTTGAATGTAAAAATCTTATAAAATATGGTCAAGCATGGTGGTAGGGGCAAAAGTTAGGATCATTTCTCCGCCTTCTCTCGCTTCTGGTAGCTGAAAATTAAGTTTCTTTAAGAAGTTTTTAAAGATTTTTCTAACTACCTCCCTCTTAAATGATAAATGTTTATTTAGTTTATCCAAAAGAGTAGGTGGATGGTAGCTACCTAATGACAGGTATGTGTACTACTGCTATGAGTATGGCTGAGGAGGAGGCAGCAAAAGCCGTGGAGGCTGTTGTGGTAGCCGGTAGGATGGCCTAGGTGGTGGTAAAGAAGGTGGAAACGATGGCTATGGAGCACGAGGTCTCTCATACTGCTCTCTGCCTACTTGCTTCCCCTTATCCACTACTGCTACTGCCCCTGGCTTCTTTTCAAAGATTTTCTGTGGCTTTGGCTTTGTTGACTGATCTTGAAAAGGCAACTATTTGTCCTCTTCTTATAGACTAGCTACCTTGTTGATTAGCTTCTCAACTATCTTGATGGTAAAATCTTGGTGCATGAAGGCGACTGGGCCATGAATATTCTTTAGTAGAATTTCAATGGCAAACTGTTTAGATAGTTGTGGTTCGCATTTAATACTCAAATTGTGTCATCTTAGAATATAATCAACGAGGGAGTCATCGAGGTGTTGTTGTGCTACAATGAGATTACCCACAGTTATCCTTTGCTAAGCTCCAATAAACCTCTTAATAAAGAGTTGCTCCAACTCAACAAAAGTCTTCACTGAATTGTTGGGGAGTTCAGCGTACTAATCAAAAGCTATGCCTGCTAAACTGTTGATAAAAAGATGGAACAATACCACATCGCTGCCACCAACATTGCAACATATGGCCCTGAAGTGCGCTATGTGCTAGCGTGGGTTCCCACTACCATCAAAACTCTTGAAATAAGAAGGCACAAAACTCTTAGGATACTGGATAGCATCGAATTCCTCTCGGTAGGGTCTACCCTTTGGAACTGATGAACCACCTCGAGCTTGTGCCAATGCATCTCTCACTTGCTACTCAACCATGAGTTTAATATCTTTTTCTTGTACGGGGATACTGTCCACTACCTTCCTATGCAAGCTAGTGCTACCCTACTCTATCGGAGGTGAACTCTTAGGTTGATCCAAGACATGAACTCGACGTCTCCATAATAGTAGATGTATGGAGCTTAATCAAGTGCACTCCTAGCAAATCTTTGAGCATCTTTCCCATTTTGTCAATCTGTTCATCCTTTTATTTGAGTTGTTGAAGGAGGTGTTGGGTCAAATAGGCTGTAGCATCCTGTTCGGCCATAACACCTTCCAAACTCTGCTGATCCCGAAGGAGGGAAGCCCAGGTATCAACCATATGCACCTCTACCGAATCTTCCAACAAATCATCTTTGTTGGGATCAAAGCTAACCTTTTCTTCAACTAAGTCAGACCAGTCATACCCTAGGATTTCCTTCTTCTCAATGAGAAACTATGCTACGATATCATAGGAGCTCCAATGTGCAAAAAAGATCACAAAATGTTGGGATCATGTTCATGAATAGAAATACATCTGACCTCCCCTGCTCCTGGAATACTAATCTTGTGAGGGCTATGCTCGCTAGAGGATACATGCACATGGCTATCATCTGCCATGGGTGGAGTGTTACTCCTGGGAGCATCTATCACCATGGGGGCAATTGAACTATCTCTTTCTCCCTCTACTACTGCTATCTTCATGATTTGCTGAGGTGGTGGTGGTGATGGCATGATTACTATGAGGTCCACTCTCTTCACACCAAGTTGGAGGTCGAGTAGGAGAGCCCTCACCTTTGGCGTGTAGATGAAATGGGATCTTGGTCATAGGATCACCAAGGGGCTTTCTTTTCCCTGGATGTTGCCTTCATGGATTTGATGGAACTGTGGAAGATGGAACTTGCATTAGAGATGGTGGACGTGGAATAGAGTGGTGTGGTGAAGGCACCACCGACTCTCTGTGGAGCTCTCCCATGGTGGTAGTACCAATAGAATACTATCGATGATGACTAGCGGTCAATTGAGAAATCCAGAGTGAGGTACCACCGGCATACCTTCCTTCTCTCGCTAATAACATGACTACATGGCCTCTCCTCCTCTCCTATGAATGTGCTCACCACGCTAGGGAATGACTGATCATAGATCAAATTGAGCTTTGGACTCGAATCATCCAGAAGCCCTACCAACTTGGCACAGAACTATCCTAAGGCCATCTTAGGACCTCCTCATATCTCTGATAGGTGTCTCATACTAAACTGCAGGTGGAGGTGACACTGTGATCCTCCCAACATCTTCCTCCCCATCAGATCTGGAGAGAGAATGAAACTTGTTCTATGTAATCAGCGGAGAAACTATCCTGGGTGACTCATCTACTGCAACCTGAGAGACTGTCTCCATCTCCTTGTCTATGCGCACATGATGTCGCTTGATCGGACATCTATGCACCGAGTCTACTTGGGAGGAGCAAGATGGGAACTAGACCCACCTCATGTGGGGGAGACTATCCTCAAGGGTAGCCTTCCCCTTGGAAGAAGCCAATGAGTGGGTACTATTATCGGGGCAAAGAATGGGAACAATGAATGCACCGCACTAAAGTCGCAACTACCATGGAACTTCCACCGCCTTCCTCTTGTGAGGGAAACTTCAAATCTGGCATCTCAACAAGGATGACCGGCTTCGCCCAATCACCACATCGACGATGGTGAGGGTTGCCCCACACAAGTGATCGGCCCCTCAATCCTCCAAAGTGAATCGATGGTCAAAGTCTGGGAGGTGGCCCGATCCAAGGCCAAATCCATCCCAAAAGGAAAAGTGAACACATACTGAGCATCCATTAGCACTGAACTAAACTTGAAAAGACAAAACTGAGTTGAAATTCTAATGATATTTGAAAAAAACTCAAATCACTGATTTTGCTAACTTTTTGAATTTTGATTTATAATTTGAACTCACACTCAATAATTTGAATTTGTTAAGTGGGGCTCTTTTTAGGAGAGAGATTTTAAATTTAGAATTGGCAAATAGATTTTAAATTTAGAATCCATTTTCAACAAATTTGTGTATGTTAAAAATGGGATCAAATATTTTAAAGAAATTATTGATGCTACCATTAGTTCATATTTGAATTTGATTTTTATGTTTGGGGACCCTTTATTTAACAAATTTGAGTATGTTAAAATAAAGGGTCAATTGATTTTGTTTGGGATTACTCATTTAGTAAATTTGGGTATGCTAAATGAGTTGTTTGAAAATAATTTTCTTCTTTTGCTTGTTTGCCCATGATGTGAATCATGTGTGAGCTTAGAAATGGAATCTTTACTTAACAAATTTGTGTATGCTAAATAAAGTCCAAACATTTTTGTTTTGATTTTTTGAAAAGAGGATCTTTTCTAAATAAAGAATCCAAATGTGTTTTATTTTTGTATTTTTGAAAAGAGGATCTTTAATTAGCAAATTTAGGTATGCTAAAAAAAGGATCCAAGTGTGTTTGATTTGCTTTTTTTTTTATTTTGAAAAAAGGATCTTTACTTAGCAAATTTGGGTATGCTAAATAAAGGATCCAAATATATTTGATTTTTGTGATTTTGAAAAGGGGATCTTTACTTAACAAATTTGGGTGTGCTAAATGAAGAATCCAAATGTGTTTGATTTTTTTTTATGATTTTGGAAAGAGGAACTTTACTTAGCAAATTTGGGTGTCCTAAATAAAGATTTCAAATGTATTTAATTTTTATGATTTTGAAAAGAGGATCTTTACTTAGCAAATTTAGGTATGCTAAATAAAGAATCTAAATGTGTTTGATTTTTATGATTTTAAAAAGATGATCTTTACTTAGCAAATTTGGGTATGCTAAATAAAGAATCCAAATGTATTTATTTTTTTTGTTTTGATTTTGAAAAGAGGATCTTTACATAGCAAATTTGGGTATGCTAAATAAAGGATCTAAATGTGTTTAATTTTTTGTGATTTTGAAAAGAGGATTTTACTTAGCAAATTTGGGTATGCTAAATAAAGAATCCAAATATATTTAATTTTTATGTTTTGATTTTCAAAAGAGGCTCTTCATTTAGCAAATTTGTGTATGCTAAATGAAAATCAAAATGTGTTTGATTTTTGTGATTTTGAAAGGAGGATATTTGCTTAGCAAATTTGGGTATGCTAAATAAAGGATCCACATGTGTTTAATTTTTATGATTTTTGCAATGTAGATTTCCATTTAACAAATTTGGTATGTAAAAATGGAAGTCAATTATATATTATTTTTCAAAGATGAAATTTTTGTGTGTGATTATTGCTTTTTGAAAAGAAGGAAATTCTAACTTAACATATGTGGGATGTGTTGAGTGGAATTTCAAATGGTGAAGTTTCATTTGAAAATAAAACCTCCATCCAACATATTTGGATATATTGAATGAAGAGGCTTATTTTCAAATTTGTATTTTTTTTTTTTTTGAAAAGAAAGAAATTATAACTTTATCATATGTGAGATATGTTAAAATGGAATTTCAATGTTATGATATGATTCTATTTGGTAATAAAATTTTCATTCAATAAATTTGAGTATATTGAATCACGGTGTTCATTTTCAAATATGTGCTTTTGAAAAGATGATTTTTTTACTTTGATTTTTTTGAAATGAAATCTTCATTCAATAAATTTGAGTGTATTGAATGAGGATATTCATTTGTGCTTTTTGAAAGATGATTTTGGTTTTATTTGGAAATGAAGTCTTCATTAAAGAAATTGAATGAGAATATTCATTTGTGCTTTTTGAAATGTGATTTTTAACTTTGATTTCTGAAAAGATCCTACATGTAATAATTTTGAAAAATTATTAGATGAGGTTGAATTATATGTATTTTGTGCAAGTATTATATCATGTGAATTTTTTTGAAAAAATTTCTTTTTGCAAAGTGATGTTTTTATAAAGGATTTATTCTTCTTTATTTCTGGAATGAACCTTTCCTTACCATAAAAATGGTAAGGAGGAAGGTCTTTAATAATTTCACTTTATTAAATTCTTATTTTCACCTATTGGGGGACCCAATAGGGGTTTTAAGACCTACACAGAGTGAGGTTCTAAAACCTAAAGGATGTTGGCCAGCTTAGCTTAAGGATGAAATGAATATGCCAAGTGCAAAAAAGAAGGATAGTTTGATTCATATAAAATACAAATCCACTATCGATACTTGAGACAATGATCATTTACCAAAGATGGAGAGAGGAACCATCCCCAAATGGAGGTGAAAATCGGTGTTTATTTCTCAAACTCTGAATTTGAAAATAAAATGTATGTATGTTGGGACACCATAGACCACAGTATTTTATTAGATTAATGAGTGACATTGAGGAATGATGTACTATTTGAAAGATAAGTCACCATCCTACAAATGGACCTAATCACCCAATAAGGACTCCTAAAGATAATGGGTCTTCAATGTACTAGATTCTCTACTTTATATGAAAAGTAAAGTAGGTTTATTTTAAATCGGGTTTAAGTTCCCTATGGAGGCAAGCCCCATAGTTAATTACATCTTAAGGAATGAGATTCCTTAAGAATACTCTGATTAAGGTAAATGATCATTGTTGTCCAAAGATTTCAAAGATAGGACTATCAACAAATTGGTTATTTTTTTAAAATCAAGTGGGATTGATCAAAAGGAGAGAGTTATTATTGAAACCAAAGGGAGATGAGTAGGGGATGCTCATTATGCTAAGAAAACTAGAGAACATCCCAAACTATCCTATGGTTGGGCTTTATATTTTTGAAATATGAAGAGGATTATATATTTGAGTTGAATTTTTATTAGAAATCTAGAGCATATAATTCCACAACATAAGATCGTGGAAATACCTAAGAGGTGAGGATTTATGCTTACAGCCCGCAAAGGGAAACAACGACCTCAGATCCTAAATCTAGGGAGCTTTGATGAGGGCCAAAACATGACATAAATCTAAGATGAAAATGGGTATATAATTTATTTTCACAAGAGAGGATAAACCAACCGACTGTTGGACTTGCAACTACCTAGGGGTGGCTGCCAACTAACTCCTATAATTTTAAATACATGTAGGCAAGTCTTATGCTTTACAAAATAGCTAGGTTGTTGTTTATTTAGAAATGAGACTAAGTCCTTAAACACACTCCCTAAGAGACTAGATCATGTAGGGCATGAATAATGACTTAAATCTAATGCAAATTTTGTTAAATTTTATTTTGATTTTTGGACAATTTATTTAACATAGGCTATGGGATCTCATATGCCTAATACATGAGAAATTGATTATGAGCCAAAATCAACAAAATAGAGGTGTAATTCCACCATGACTCTCAAAGGTCAAGCCATGTTCTCTAGCAAAGGTGGAAGCCCTCCATTAACAAGAGTGAAGTAAGATGATTTTATGCATGATGTGAGACATACAACATCCAGCTAAGGGGTTGCTAAATCTTTTATTATCTTGATTTATGTCCTAGTCTTTAGGTGAGGTTATGAGTTATTTAATTTTAATTTTGAGTTGATTAATTGGATAGAAAATTTATTTATCTCTGAGAGCCTAATTGCATCCATGTCATTCATCAATCAATGAAGAAACTAGGAAAATCATGTCATTTCTAATGCACAAGCTAAACAAACATCTAACAATTTTATAAAGCTAGCATAAAAGAATAAGAGACCGATGTGATCGGGCTCCACCGTACAAACCCAAAAAGGAAAATGGGTAGCTGAGCTCTACCCTTATAAAACCCGTATTACAAATGAATAATTACAATTAAAATAAATTCATGTTATGGGGATCTTCATTTCTTCTTTTCTTCATTTCTTTCTTCCTTTTGATTTGATTTAAAATGTGGTTTGCTCCAAGGCTTCACATGGTACATAAGACATAGTCTTATGACCAATATTCACCATAATTCCCCCATAACATTCATTCTGAATTTCAATTGCAAAAATTATATCAAAATGAGAAAGATAAATCTAACTAAACCTACAAAATAGAGATTGGCTAAACATACCACACAACCTAAGCAGTTATATGAATAATTTGAACATAGAACCCCACACATGAGTAGCCAAGTCCATTTGTCCTACTTTGGATCATGCTTAGGGGTATAAGCAACCTGCACAGTAAAAGCATTTATATTTTTATTACAACACCCCTTAAGCACAATCTCCTACAGAAGACATGATTAGAGTAAGATCGTCCTATCATCCAGTCTATGCGCATGCACCCTAACATCCAGTCTAAAAAATATTACATCATAAAATAAAATTAGGCATCAAACCATGCATCTCCCTAACATAGAGCTAGAAATGGTGACTTAGCCTAATGTGTGTGCCATTTAAGGCTTGTGTGGCATGTCTTAGCTAGGCTTTAAGGTTGGAATTTTCTAAGTGTGAAGGATTCAACTTAGAGGGTGGTTTCATTTTAAGTGATTTAGTTGATTTGTCAATTTTATTTGATGATTTGATTTAGTTTGAATGAACCTCGCTTATTACTAAATGTTGTAAAGAGAGAAAAGAAAAGAGAACTTCTCTTTCATCCCTATAAGTAATTTCTAAGGTAGATTCATTAATGATTTTTTTTTGTGAATATTTTTTATGTGTTTTTAATTAACCCTAAGTTTAGATTTGCTCTAAATAAACATATTCAATAAGAAAGGCATCTTAGGATTAGTTAAGGTGAATTATCACATAACATACCATTTATTTCTTTCCACCATATGAATAATCTAAGCATACTATACATGTATGCAAATTTAGCACACTTTGATGATGAATGCTAAGAGATGTTGCTTAAGAAAATTTGGATATTCCATGAATGCATGTTTTTTATGTAGAAAAAGGGATTCTTTTATCCATTAATCAAATGCATATCACATGTATAAAGACATAAGTGAGTATGGCCATTATTTTCTACACACCAGGGGTGTAAGGTACAAGACCTACTTAGGGCTACTTAAAACTCCAACCCAGATGTCAGGACTAATATACCACTTTTCTTAAATACATGTAAATGTACAAAGAAAACAAATGGATGAAGAATCATGCAAAAGATTTTGTTTGATTTGGTTGTATAATTTACATGTGTAATATGAAGATCCTTCTTAAGTCATAACATAGAGTGCATAGGAATAGATTTAAGCAAGTGTTATGTTCTTTTCAAATGAACTATACACTTTGCAAATCTATTCAAATCCATGTTAAGAAGAGAAGAAAATCACATAATACACATCTTATGCTATAATCACATGCAAGCTTATAAATACTTATAAGTAGCATCACTTCATTATAATCTTTGATTTATAGGTTTTTTAAAATAATTTTTTATTTAAGAATGATAATAGCCACTCATATTCTTACTTTAGCCAAAACATGCAATTTGACATAAAGAAAATATTTTATTCAATTGATTTTTCAAAAGATATGAACGCATGATTTCATATGGCATACAATATTTAGCATGCTTGGAAAGAAATAAAGTGTTGTAAGCATATGACTTCATTCACCCTAATTAATTCTAAGGACAATCCTATAAAATAAGATTATTTAAAGTGAATCAAAATTCTTTAAAGAGATTTTATTTTTTGAATTTGATTTGACTTAGGAAATGTGAAAAGATTTGTTGGTCCTAACCCATTTCCCCATGTGTGAATTGATTTAGTTTAATTTAATTTTAGAATAATTAGATTGATTTTATGTTTGTTTAGGTTAAGGTGTGAATTAAATCCATTAATTACCCTTACACACACTTTAACATAATTAATTAATTATGAGCCAACATATGATATGTAACCACATGGAATTTAAATTAGCAATGCACCTAAGAAATAAAGGAGTCTAATACAATTGGCTCACAGTTATTGATTAATTAAGCTAAAGGGTTCTCATTAAGTACTTTCATAACCTTCCCACACATGTGAGTTGGATGTGATTTCCTCAAACTTACCTTAGGCTTTTGAACACCTAAGGATCTACCCATTAAGAGATTGATTAATTCCAGATTAGGTTTGAAAGTTTGAGGAATTAAGTAGATTATTAGTCGATTAACCCTTAATTATGTTTGGATTAAGGAAGAAAGGGCGTATAGGGAATAACTTAGGGAAAATATCCCAAACCCATTTCATAAACCTCCTCCTTACTTAAACAATGTTTAATTATCTCAATTAAATCACTTGTTCATATGCTTAATTACTCTTAATTACATTAAGTGATTAGGGTTCATTAATTAATATCCTAATTAATTAATAAATTCCAAGAAAATTAAGGGAGGCGGTCATCCACTAAATATGTCTAGAAATTTGGAATTAATTAATTAAGTAATTAGGGAGTAATTAAGATAATTAATTTTAATTAAACCACAATTAAGAAAATTCACTATTAAAATCAATTAAAAATAATTTTATTGGATTCCCTTTGAATTATCTTTAAAATGAGATTTATATTTTTTGGATTTTCTACATTTAATTATGATTTATGAAGTTTTATGATTAAGGATAATTAAATAACTAATTAATTAACTAATCCCATTTCACATGGACTAATGCGTGTGATTTCCATGGAGCGATGATTGGTTATTTAAGTTGTCATACCGCGCGTCAGCGGCGGTGGGATGCTTTCCACAGGCCGTCAGTCAAGGATGAATGGGATTAATCTCATGGTTCTAAAGGGCTTAAATCGGTGGATCTCAATTTAATTAAGTCCATCAAAATACGGGATGGATGACTCATGATTCATCCTACTAGCGGAGGCGAGTGTCGTCCTCCAAGCTTGATTGCTCACTGAGCTGGATAGGCTAAATTTACCCCACCATCAAGAGGAGGGAAGAACATCCAATGGTGAATCTAATGGGATTACAATTCCCTTCACAAAGGACCAAATTTTTTTAAGGGAGGATCGGTTTTGAACAATGCAGGAGGCTATGCGGCTTCAGCGGAGGTAGGTAGCTTCATCTAGTGAGGCGGGTTTCAAGTCTTGATTTGAAGTGGATTGCTCAATTGACCATGATCCCCTTCAATGGCTTTTAGCTTTGATCAAAATACCCCTTCCTATGGCTTGGAGACTTGAGAAACACTTTGGGTGAGCTCGACTAGCTCCCTTAATGGTGGTTGCAAAGTGAATATGGGTTTGGTGGAGAATTGAGTAAGTTGGAATTTGCTTAGGCCTCCCTTATTTCGACTTTGAAGAAAATCGAGAAGGAGAAATTTGAGGGAGCTTGGGAATGCTTGCCAAGACTTGGAGAAGCTTAGTAATAGTTCCTAGAGCTCAATCGAATTCAATCTATGTGATTTGAGTTGGAATGAGGGGTGTATATCTCCCCCTCCTTGGATCAGATGATCGAGGCTTGCTTTTCTATTTGTGATCAATTGATTGGATTGAAGAGTTTGTTTAGGATGTTAGGGACTCCATGTGGTTCGTTTTGGCAGAGGGGTGGAGGAGAGGAAGTGTACATGTACTAGGTGAGTGTATGGAGTGATCCAAGTGGGGAATTCCTATTGGAGGGGTTGGTTTGGCCTTGGGTTGGGTCATGGCTGACCCAAACCCATTGGGTCATGTTCACGTCCTCCCTTTGTGCCCATGTGGACCACTAGGAAGATGTCAATTGGCCATGAGAAAGAATTGGACATATTCTAAGTGGATTTGGCCATAGGTTATCCTTTAACCTAGGGGTAAAATGGTCATTTGATCTTGATTTTGATTTGGGCAGATTTGAAGTGATTCAAAAATGGGTTTGGCCAAATTTTAATTTATTTGGAGTTCATTTGGTTTGAATTGGTTCGGTTTGACCCATTTAGGTCAAATTGGGTCAAATTTAGTTAGGTTGACTAAATGGTCAAATTGAATCAAATCATGAGTTAGGTCATGTTCAAATGATCATTTGGAGCCTATAGGTGTCATTGGTTTGGTTCAATTTGGTTTAGATTTGGTTTTAGTTCATTTGAGTTCATTTAGGTCAAATGGGTCAAGTTTATCAATTTGACCCATTTGACCTAATTGGTTTAGGTCATGGGTTAGTTTAGGATTGGTCGATCATTTGAAATGTATTATAAGCTTTGGTTTCAATCAATTTTGGTTTGGTTTGATTTCAAGTTGATTTGACCTTTTAGGTCAAGTTGGGTTCATGGTCAATTGGGCTAGGTTGAGTCTAGTTGGCCAATTGAAGGTTTGGTCAAGTTCAACAAGTGATTTAGAATGAATTTGACCCATTGGTTGCAATTAATTTGGCTTACCATTTTGACTTTTTAGGTCAACTTGGGTCAACTTAGGTCAAGTGGCCAATGGGCTTGGTTTGGCTCAATTGATGGCTTGGTCAAGTTCAATCATTGATTATGAACTAGTTTAGATCAATGGTTTCAATCAATTTGGTTTATGGTGGATCTTGGCTAGTTTGGATTTCATTTGGGCTAAGTGTTGCCTTGGTCAAAGGCTAGATTGGACTTTGTTTGACCTAATTTGAGTGATTGATCATCCTAGGATGATTGTTGTTCACAATGTGAGGCTTAGATGGACTTAGTTCAATCCAATTTTGGTTGGATTAAAATTTAGCTCAAAAAGATGCTTTAGGTCACTTTGGGTCAAGTGAGCCTAAGAAGGTCAATTGGCTTGATCAAGGCTTGATTCAAGTTTGGTTGAACTCACATATGGACTTATGATTGAAATATAAACCCAATTACAAGTGATTTGGAGTCAAATGGGTTTTGATTCATTTGACAATTTAAAGTCAAAAGAGTGAATATGGGTTTGACTTGGGTTAGTTTTATTTTGATTTGGTGATTGTAGTTTATGTTATATTTGGGCTTATGATTGAAGGATTGATTGTTTGGAGAGAAAATCTGAAGGTTTGAATTGATTTGAGAATGATTTGGTTAAGTTCAAGAATTTGACTTGAAAGGATAGAGGTTGGATTTAGGTTAAATTTGGGCTTGAGTTTTGAATTAATTTTGGTTATTTAAATTTATTTTTTATTTATATTTGTGAATATAAATGAATATATATATATGAATTATGAGAAAGCATTTTGAGTTTGAAGTGATTTGGATTTGATTTGAGCTAAGTCCATAAGATGAAATTAAAAGCTTAAGAAAGTTTTTTTTGGATTTAGAATTGAGTTTTGGTTATTTGAATTTATATTTCATTTATATTTGTGAATATAAATGAGAATATAAATGGGTTATGAGAAAAAATTTTGAATTTGGAGTGATTTGGATTTGATTTGAGCTAAGTCCATAAGATGAAATCAAAATAGCTTAGGAAAGATTTTGGATTTGATTTAAGATTTGAGAGAATCAATTAAGTTGAAATTGATTTAAGATTTGATTTGGAATTGATTTTAATTTGAAGTTGATTTGAATTTGAAGTTGATTTGAATTTGAAGTTTGACTTTAAAGAAGGAAGTAAGGATTTGGTTCAAGCTATAGGGTAGGCAAGTTTTCCTAATACCCCTAAGACATAACATATTCCTATGGCTAACTCTTCTAAATCTCTAGGATTAGGTTAAGTGTTCACCTAATCACTAGAAGTGTCTTAAGACTAAGGAGCTTTTAATTCTTAGAGGAGTCCTATGCCTAGGATGAAGAAGTTGAAAGCTTACTCTAAAAGTGAGGTCAATAACCCCATAACATGTACTCATTCAAATTATAATTATTATTTTCATATTTCGGGTTGTATAAGGGTAGAGCTTAGCTACCCATCTTTTCTTTTTTGGGGTGTACGATAGTACCTGACCACATAAGCTTTCTTTGTTTCTTAATGATTGATGCTTTAATGTGTGGCTTAGATGCAGTAGGCTCTTAGTGTAAAATAATTTTTCTACCCAACTAATCACTCATAACCTCATCATAAAGCCTAGGCTATAATCAAGATAATTAAAAGATTTATCAACCCCTTAATTGTATGTTGTATGTCTCACATCATACATGCATCTTCTATCACTCTTGCTAAAAATGAGGGTCTTCGTCCTTACACATTAGAGACTGCTTGACTTATGAGAGTAACCACTGACAATGAAGCTTCACCCTCTCTCTTTTGATTTGGCCAATAACCTATTTTTTCATGCATTTAGTCATAAAGTAATCCTAAACCTTCTTGTCTAAAATGAATTTTCAAAGTGGAATAAAATTTGAAAAGATTTTATACTTGTAGATTAAATCACATACTCTAGTCTCTAAGGGAGTTGATTTAGGACTTTAGTCTCTTTCAAATTAAATAATAGCCTAACTATCTTACAAACTCATAAGACCAGACTACATGGATTTAAAGCGTATGATGTGTTAGCTAACAGTTATAAGTCCAGAAGTCAGATAGGTTTACTCTCTTTTGTAGAGATAAACCCTTATGTCCACCTGGCACTTAGATTTAAGTTGTTCTTTAGCTCGTACTAAAGCTCCCTAGATTTAGAATCTAAGGTATTTCCCTCGGGCTACAAGTACAATCCTCACCTTTGAGGCATTTCCAAAACCTTATGTTGGCGGATTATAAGCCCTAGCAATCTAATAAAAATTTAACTCAAATGAATAAAACCTCTTCACTTTCAAATATATAAAGTCTTACCATAGAAAAGATTGGAATGTTCACTAGGCTTCTTAGTATCATGAGCATTCCCTACTTATCTCATATGGATTCTAAAAATAAGTCTCCTCCTTGAACTTTCCCAACTAACTTTTCAAATATAACCAATCCTTTGATATTTTAGTCTCAAAATCTTTGGATATAATAATTATCTACTTTAATCGAGAGTATTTTTAAGAAATCTCAGTTCCTAATATATAATTAACTATGGAGGCTTGCCTCCATAGGGAAATTAAGAACCCAGCTTAATATAAACTATACTTTATCTTTTCATATAAAGCAAGAGAAAAATATATGGTATATTTGAAGACTCATCATGCCTTAGGAGTCCTTACCAGATGATTAGGTCTATTATAGGGTGATGTCTCTATCTTTTGAGATAGTACATCATACCTTAATATCGTACTGTTGACCTCATTTTACAATGAGCTCTCAACCCCTCCATCTTAAGCATAGGATTTCTCTTAGACTTTAATAGTTCCTTAGTCCTAAGACACATCTAGTGATTAGGTGGACACTCAACCTATCCCTAGAGACTTAGAAGAGTTACCTATAAGAATAGGTCATGCCTTAGGAGTGTTAGGAAAATTTTCCTACCCTATAGCTTGAACCAAATTCCTCACTTCCTTCTCTTCAAGTCGAGCCCAAATCAATTCCAACTAGATTGATTCCCTCCAAAGTCAAATCAATTCTACATGATTGAAACTTATGATTGAAACCCATGATTGAAATCCATGATTGAAAATTCCAAGCACAAAATATTTCCTAAGCCCTTTAATTCCTTCTCATGGACTTAGTCTAGATCAAATCAAATCAATTCAAATTCATGAAATTTTCCCACAACTCATTTATATTCTCATTTATTTTTACACATATAAATGAAATATTAATTTAAATCAATCAAACTAAACCCAAAATCAAATCTAACAATCAAATCCAAATTCCAAATATTTCCTAAGTCATATGATTCCTACTCATGGACTTAGCCTAAATCAAATCAAGTCACTCCAAATTCATGAAATTTTCTCATAACCCATTTGTATTCTCATTTATATTCACATATATAAATAAAATATAAATTCAAACAACCAAAACCAACTCAAAAAATCAAACTCAAAATCAATCAAATTCAACCTAAGACTTTCAAATTAGAAATCAGAATTCAAATCAAGCCAAATCCTTGATTTCTTCATGATTCAATCAATCCTACACAATTCTAAATATAAATACAAACTTCAATCACCAAATCAAAACTCAATTTAAAATCAAACCCAACTCAAACTCATGTTCACCCATGAAATTGTCAAATGAACCAAAACCCATTTGACTTCAAACAAATAGATTTATATTTCAATCATAAGTCCATATGTGAGTTCAATCAAACTCAAATCAAGCTTTGACCAAGCCATTTGATCTACTCAGGCACACTTGACCCAAAGTGACCTAAAGTAACTCTTATGAGCCTAATTCTAATCCTAACTAAATTAGATTGAACTAAGCCCGTCTAAGCCTCTCATCATGATCAACAATCATCATGAGATGATCAATCACCCAAATTGGGTCAAACTAAGTCAAACCTAAAGGTTGACCAAGTTAACACTTAGTCAAAATGAAACCCAACATAGCCAAAATCCACCATAGGACAAATTGATTGAAACTATTAATCTAAGTTCATTCATGACCAATGTTTGAACTTGACCAAGTCAACATTTGAGCCTAACCTAGCCCAATTGGCCACTTGACTCAAGTTGACCTAACTTGACCTAAAAAGTCAAAATGTGTCAAAAATTGATCAAAGCCAAATTGATTGAAACCAATAGGCCAAGTTCATTCCAAATCACATGTTGAACTTGACAATTATTAGTAGACCTAACTTGCAATTGACTATGAATCCAACTTGACCTAAAGGGTCATATTGAGCCAAATTCAAACTTAACCAAAATTGATTGGAAACAAAGATACCAATCCATTTCATATGAAAAACCAAAAATTAACCAACCCATGACCTAACCTAAATAGGTCAAATGGGTCAAATTGGTCAACTTGACCCATTTGAAATCAAATGAATCAAAACCAAATATAAACTAATTGAACCAAAACCAAAAATACCAAAACACTTTAAATGGTCATATGAACTTGAACCAACCCTTGGTTTGACCCAATTTGACCAATTGGTCAACTTGACCCTAGTTGACCCATTTTGACCTAAATGGATCAACATTAGCCAAATCATATCAAACCAACTCCAAATTCAATGAAACATGGCCAAACCTATTTTCTCATCATACCAAACATGCCCAAACTGAAATCAAGGTCAAATGACTATTTTACCCCTGGGCCATAGCGTAACCCAAAATTAAAACCACTTGGAATTTGATCAATTCCTTTTCATGGACCATGACATCCTCTTAGTGGACCAAATGGTCACCAATGTACCTAGTGCACATGACCTAATGGGTTTACGTCAGCCAAACCCAACCCAAATCCAAAACTGACCATGTGCTTGAAAGTGGCCACATGGAATTCCTCCTCCACTTGATTTAAGCACATGGGGAGTTCACCATTCCACTCCTCTGGCCAAACCAAACTCAAGGACACCCTAAATAGCTTAACAAACCCACTCCTTGTGGTCAATTGGATCAAAACGGCAAGGAGTCTTGTGGCTGTCCGATTGCCTAAGGGGAGATATTCTCTCCCTAATTTGAATTCAATTCAATCCTCCTCAATTCGATTGAACCTAGGGAAGTCAGAAAGCCATTCCTCAGCCTCCCCAAGCTTCCTAGAGTGAAATCGAATTCCCATTTCTTGAGCTCCACCCAAAATCCAACTTTCTCTACACTTCAAATTAGCCTAATTCCCTTTGCAAGCACTCTCAAGGAGCTCGATCAAACTTTCCAAAGTTCTTTCCTAAGTTCCTAGGGCAAGGGAGGAGTCATTTTGATCAAGACTGAGCTCAAGGCAAAGGGAAGTTAGTCTCTAGAAGCATCTACTCAATTTCAAAGCCTCCAAACTTCAACAAAGCTTCGTCTCCACTAGATGAAGCTTCTCCAAGGGAGTCGAGCACCAGTAATAACCTCTGGTGAGGTATGCCATTAAATCAAGCTTAAGTGCAATGTATGTTGGTCCTTTGTGAAGTGGATTTCAATCCTATGTTGATTTAGCCGTTAGATGTGCTTGTCCTCATGCTTAGATGGTGTGGGTTGATTTTCAATCCAATCTGAGCTCAATCAAGCTTAGATCATCTCCTTAGAGATGGACAGTCTCCATCTTACATGGAGAATTACAGGGATGAATCTCTGGTCATCCAACCACATATTTTGGATGGATGGCCAAGATTTAATCCACGTAGATCCATGTTTCCTCCCTTTATATCTGCGGCTTTAACATTAGCCGTCCGATCCTTGATCATACGGGTGAGGAGAAAGCACATAGCACTGCTGCTAATGCAGTGCTACGATGTGACAAGTTAAAGATCCAATCCCATTGCACCACGTGTAAAGCGCATGCTGGGTCAATGGCCCACGTAGCACCGACGGGATTAAATACTTAATTAGGCTATTAAATGTTCTAATTAATCACCAAACCTTCCTAAATTCATATCTAAGCCTAAAACAATCAGAAAAATATGAAATAAATTGCACTAGAAAGATAATTGAACATAGAATATTTTAAAATTAATTTTGGTTGATTTTGAATAGTTCTTTTCTTTGAATTTAGGTTTTATTGGGAATGTTAATTTACTAATTACCCTCTAATTACACCACTGATTAATTCCAAACTTCTTCAACATGATTAGTGGGATGACTTCTACCTCCTCTATTTTCTTGGATTAATTGGTAGTTTAATTAGAGGAATTGCTTGATTAATTCCTAATTACCCCCTTTATGTAATTAAGCTTAATCAAGGGCATAATTAGTGGTCTAACCCTCTGATTAAGTCAATTAAGTTTTGATTAAGTGAATATGAGGTTTAAGGATTAATTTTGGGATACCTTCCTTAAGATATTTCTTAAATCCCCTTTTCTTCCTTAATCCAAACTTAATTAAGGGTTAATACACTAATTACCCCCTTTAATTAATTTCATAAAATTCTAAAATTTTCAAGAACTCAATTAATCTATCTTGGGTAGATGCTTAGGTGCTCAAGAGCCTAAGTACAACTAAGAAAATCAAAATCCAACTCACATATGTGAGAGGGGTTATGAAATTACTTAAGTTAAACCTCTTAGTTTAATTAATCATTAATCATGAGCCAAATTATATTATGTCTCTTTCTTCTTAGATGCATTACAAATTTAAATTCCATATGAGATTTTATGCCATCTCATTAGCTCATAATTATTTGATTAGTTATACGTAGGTGTTATAGGTAAGGGATAATTAACATGCTTAATTCATACATTAACCTAACCAAAGCATAAAATTGATCTAATCATCTAAAAAATTAAATTAAATTAATAAACATATGTGAGAATGGGTTAGGAATATCAAACTTATCTCACATTTGTCAAATTAAATCAAACTCAAAATAAAATCAAACCTTCTTTAAAAATAATTTGATTTGCTTTAAGCTTTATTATTTCTTAAGATTATCTTTAAGAATTAATTAGGGTGAATGTGTATACATGCTTTTATCATTTTAGTTCCTTTCCAACATGCTAAATGTGTTTGTCATATGGATTTCACTCATTCATACTTTTCAAAAATCAAATTGAAAATGAAATATTTCTTTTATGTCAAATTGCATATTTTGACTAATAAAAATATGACCGACTATTATCACTATGAAATCCAAATTATTTTTAAAATATATCAATCAATTATCAAAACTAAAAGTGTGCTACTTATAGTTTATTTATAAGTCTGCATGTGGGTTGTTGACCTCAATTTTAGAATGAGCTCTCAACCTCTCCATCTTAGACATAGGACTTCTCTTAGACTTTAAGAGTTCCTTAGTCTTAAGACACATCTGGTGATTAGGTGGACACTCCAACCTAGCCCTAGAGACTTAAAAGAGTTAGTCATAGGAATAGGTCATGCCTTAGGGTAGTTAGGAAATTTGCACACCCTTAGCCTAAATCATTCCTCACTTTCCTTCTTCCAAATCAAACTTCAAATCAATTCTATTTGATTTTCTCCAAATTCAAATAAACCCCACATGATTGAAATCCATGATCAAAAATCCATCAAAAATTCCTAAGTCCAAATTTTGTCTAAGTCCTTAAGCCTCTTTTAAGGATTTAACCCAAAACAAGATCAAAACAAAATCAAACCTTGAGATTTTCTCATACCTCATTTATATTCTCATTTATATTCATATTTATTAATGAAATATAAATGCAAACCCATCAAATCAAATTCAAAATTCAAAGTCAATTCATGAAAATTCTCTTAAGTCCCTTTAATTTTCCATTAAAGGACTAGCCAAAATCAATCTTAAACCTTGATCAAACCTATTCAAATTCATAGGATTTTCTCAAAACTTATTTATATTCTCTTTTATATCCTCATATAAAAATGAAATATAAATATAAATCAATCCGATCAAAGGCAAAAATTAAATTCCAAATTTAAAATCCTTGAAATTCCCTTAAATCCCTTAATTTTCTATTAATGGATTTCACCTAAACTTTGATCAAACTATTTCAAAATCATGGAATTTTCTCAAAACTTATTTATATTCTCATATATAAATGAAGTATAAATATAAATCAATCCAATCCAATTCAAAAATTAAATTTCAATTAAAAAATTGCTTTAAATCCTTTAAATTCCTATGATTAAACCACTTCAAATCCTTAAAATTTTCTCATAATCTATTTATATTCTCATTTATATTCATATATATAAATGAAATATAAATTCAAACAGTCAAAACCAATTCCAAAAATCAAACTCAAATCAACTCAAAATTCAAGCTAAGCCTTTCAAGACAAAATCTTGAACTTAGCCAAATCACTTTCAAATCAAGCCAAACTCTTGATTTTCTCTCATGGTTCAATCACCCCTACAATCATGAGTTCATATATAAATCCAAACTTCAATCACTCAATCAAAACCCAAATCCAAATCAAACCCAAACCCCCTTTCATATTCTTCCTTTGAATATAAAAATTTTCAAATGGATCAAAACTCATTTGACTTCAAACCACTTGTAAATGGATTTATATTGCAATCATAAGTCCATATACAAGATCAACCAACTTCAAATCAAGCTTTGACCAAGCCATTTGACCGACTTAGGCTCACTTGACCCAAAGTGACCTAAAATGTTATGATGACTTTGATCTAACCAAATTGGATTGAACTAAACTCATATATCCCTCTCATCATGATCAACAATCATTATGGGATGATCAATCAATCAAATTGGGTCAAACCAAGTCAAACCTAAGGGTTGACCAAGTCAACACTTAACCTAAAATGAAACCCTACATAGCCAAATTCCACCATAGGCCAAATTGATTGAAACAATTGATCTAAGTTCACTCATGACCTATGTTTGAACTTGACCAAGTCAACCTTTGAGCCTAACCTAGCCCATTTGGTCAACTTGATCTAAGTTGACCCATTTTGACCTAAAGGATCAAAATGTGTCAAAACTTTATCTAAGCCAAATTGATCCAAACCAATGGGTCAAGTTCATTTTAAATCACTTGTTGAACTTGACCAAAGCCTCAATTGGCCAACTACGCCCAACCTAGCCCAATTGACCTTAGACCCAACATAACCTATAAGGGTCATGTTGAGCCAAAATTGAACTTATCCCAAATTGATTGGAAACAAAGATACCAATCGACTCCATATGAACCTAACCTACCTACCTGACCTAAATAGGTCAAATGGGTCAAATAAGTCAACTTGACCCATTTGACCTAAAGGAAGTCATATGAGCCTAAACTAAATATATACCAAATTGAACCAAACCAAAGCCACAAAAAGATTTCAAATGATCATATGAACTTGACCCAACACTTGGTTTGACCCAATTTGACCAATTGGTCAACTTGACCCAAGTTGACCCATTTTGACCTAAATGGGTAAATATGAGCCAAATCCTATCAAATGGATTCCAAATCCAATGAAACTTAGTCAAACTTAGTTTCTCCACATACCCAACACGTCCAAAGTAGAAAAATAGCAAAATGATCATTTTACTCCTAGGCCATAGAACAAATTTTGGCCATTTTATTTTTTCCCTCTTCACAATCACTTGAGACTTTCCTAAAAGCTCAAGGGGACTTAGTGATGAGTGGTGCACCCAACCTAATGGGTTTGGGTTAGCCCATTTGGTCCCTAGACCAAACCCGACCACTTAGCTTAAAATTGAATTTTTCAATTTCCCTCTTAAGCTCAATTTAAGCAAATGGGAAGTTGGCAATTGATTCCATTGATCAAACCAACCATGTGCACACTCAAAACAACCTAAACAACCTCTCCAATCTTAGTAATTCGATCAAAATAATAAGGAATGGTTCGATCATTAGACTGCCATAGGGGGAGATATACTCCCCCTAATTCAATGAAATTTCAATTCACTCTCTGTTGATTGAAGCTTAGGAACCCTTAGCAATCATCAAAGAGCTTTCCCAAGGTCTTTAGATAGGATTAGAATTCTTCTTTCTCGGTTTTTGCACAGTGCAAAAATAGGGGAGGCAGAGTGAATAGCTAACTTTCTCCACACTTTATCTCCTTCCAATTACTCTTGCACACTCTATCAGAGGGTCAAGTCGAATTAGCCTAAGCTTTCTCTGAAGTTCTAGAGGCAAGGAAGAGCTCAATTCAATCAAATCCAAACCCAAAGTGAAGTGATGTTGGTCTTCCCATTGATCAACTCAATCCCAAGGCCTAGAAATTTCAATAGGGTTTCGTTTCCACTAAATGAACCTACTTGATTGATCTCGAGTGCCGGCGAGGTATGAATTTTTTGATCACTAAACTCAATGTGGTGTGGAGCTTTCCAAAGGAAATCTTCACCTCATTGAATTTTGACTGTTGGATTTGCCGTTCTATCTCTCTAGATGGTGTGGGTTAAATTTTGTGTGATTCTATGCTAAATCGAGCTTGGAGCTTCCCCCTTGATCATGGACGATCTCTGTTGATCAAGGGAAAGAACTTGGCTCATCTCAGCCATCCATCCACGCATTTTAGATGGACGACTGAGATTAATTAGCACATTTAGTAAATCCATTTATCTGTTTTAAACCGCGGGGGAATTCTCAAAAGATCTGTGAATATAAGCGTGTGTAGTCATGCTTTATGAGCTGACAACTTTAAGTTGTCCCCTACAAACGACGCCGTAATGTCATTCCATGAGCTAAGGATTAAGCAAGGATTAGTTAATCCATTAATTAATTCCTAATTAATTCAGAGAACTTCTAAAATTCATATTTCTCTCTAAAGAAATCAGAAAAATAAAAGGAAAAATTCTATGGAAAGATAATTTCATCTAGAATATTTAAAAAATATTTTCAATGAATTTTGAAGTACTCTTTTCTCAGAATTTGGGTTCTTTCGGAATCTTAATTAGCTAATTATCTTTTAATTAGGTGATCAATTAATCTCAAATTTTTAGGGTTCATTTTAGGGGATGACCTCTGCCTCCCCTAATTTTCTTGAGATTTATTGAGGGCTCAATTGAGAAAATTGCTATCTCATTCCTTAATTAACCCTTTCATGTAATTAAACATAATTAGGGTATGATTAGTATATTTATCCTATGGTTAGGGTTGATTAAAGTTAGATCCAGTAAGTAGGAGGTCTATGGAATAATTTTGGGGCATTCCCCCTAAGCTATTCCCTAAGCTCCCTCTTCTCTCCTTATTCTCCTCTTAATTAAGGGTTAATTCATTAATTATCCCATTAATCAATTTTCAAAAATTCTAAAAAAGTTCCAAAACTTAACTAATCTACCTTGGGTAGATGCTCATATGTTCAATAGCCTAAGTTCAATTAAGGAAATTAAAATCTAATTCACATGTGTGAAAGGGTATTTTGAAATTACTTAAGCTAAACTCTTAGCTTAATTAACTTTTAATTATGAGCCAAATTGCGTTAGGCCTTTTCATTATTAGGTGCATCACAAATTTAAATTACTTGTGGGTTTTATGTTATCTCATTAGCTCATAATTATTTAATTAAATCTTCTAAGGTGGTGTAGGTGAGAGTTAATTAAGCCACTTAATTCATACTTTAATCTAATCAATATATAAAAAATATATCTAATTGTCTAAAAATTAAACAAAAATACAAAACACATGCGAGAATGGGTTAGGAGCAGCAAACTCATCTCACCTTTTCAAAATTAAATCAAATTTCAAACTAGACAAAAATCATTTTGAAATTCACTTTGATTTATTCTAAATTTTCTTATTCTATAAGAATGTCTTTAGAATTTAAATAAAGTGAGTTTGTTTACATGCTCTCTTAATTTTGGATCTTTCCTAACATGTTAAGTTGTATGCCATGTGATTTTATGCATTCATAATTTCATATTTTAAATTTTAAAATAAAATTGTTTACTTTATGTCAAATGTGCATGTGTTGGCTAAAGTAAAATATGAGTGGCTATTATCACTACTAAATCCAAATTATTTAAAAAAAAAATACATAAATCAAATATCAAATTTGAAAGTGTGCTACTTATACTTTATTTATAAGTTTGCATGTGATGAATTATAAAAACATGCTTAGTATAGGTTTCCTTTCTTTCTTATGTTGGTATAGTTTTGAATAGGAGTTAGTAAGATGTATGGTTCATTTGAAAAGAACCCAACACTTACTTAATTCCATACCCTATTCATCCCAAAACTCTCACCTAAGAAGGGTTGCCTATAATTGCATACATAAATTACATAAACAAAAATGAATCCATTAAACAACTTTTGCATTTTCTTTTTTTATTTCATTTCTTTTATATACATATTTCTACTTAAGGAAAGTGGTATATTAGTCTGGACAACTCTGAAGTTGTGAGGCTTTAAGTAGTACTAAGTAGGTCTTATACCTTACACCTCTAGTTTATAATGACGTTGTACTCACTTATGCCTTTCTTACTTTCATGTATGTAAGTGAAATTTTGGATAAAGAAAACCTTTTCTACTTAAGAAAAATCATGCATCAACTTCTAAATCTTCTTAAATGGATTACTTAGCATAAATCATGAAGTGTGTTAACTACTCTCATTTTCATATATAGATATGCTTAGGGTCCATCCATATGCATGTTATATGTGTTGGGAAAGAAATGAAGTAATGTGTGTTATATGAATTTTGATTCATTTTATTTAATCTTAAAATGCCTTTCTTTTTGAATAGGTTTGTTTAGAGTTCATATAAACTTAAGATGATTAAAAGATGTAATCAAAACATTCACCTAAATGAAACTAAGAACTTACTTTAAGGTTAGGGAAGAGAGTTATATCTTTCCTCTCTTCATAATAATTAATTGTGGGATTCACTTAAACTAAATTAAAACATGAAATAAAACTAATGCAAAACACTTAAATAACTTAAATGAAACCCTCCTCTAAGTTGAACATGCTCTTCATGCTTAGAAAATTTAAACCCAAAGTCCTAAGCTAAGCATACCACACAAGCCTTCAAAGCACACAGATTAGCCTAAGTCACTACTTTTGGGTTAGGTGGTGCATGGTTTGATGTTATATTTTATTTTATATATGTTTTAAACTGGATGTTAGGTGTATGCTCATAGAATGAATGGTAGGATGTTCTTAGTCTAACTATTTTTCTAGGATTGTACTTAAAAGCTATCATAAATAAAATATAAATGCTTTCTTGCGGTGCTTTATACCCCTAAGCATAATCCATAGGCTAGGTGGACTTAGTCACCCATGTGTGGGGTGATAATTCTAATATACATGCTTGGGATTTGTGTGGTGTGATTTAATTAACCTTTATTTTGCAGGTGGTAGTTAGATTTCCACTTTTCATTTTCAAGTAATAATTTGTATAATTAGAATTTTGGAATGATTTGTTATGGGAATTAGGATGAACATTGTTCATAAGATCCCATCTTATGCACCATGTGAAGCCTTGGAGCATCCACCTTCCAACCATCCAAAAGAATGAACCAAAGAAGAATAAAGAATAAAGTTTGAAGACCCCCATAAAAATGAATTCCTTACTTAATTGTAATATTCATTTGTAATACAGGTTGTATAAGGGTAGAGCTCAACCACCCATATTTGATATTTTTAGGTTTGTGCGGTGGTGCCCGACCACAATGGTCATTTATTATTTTTATGATTAGCTTTATAAATTGTTTGATGATTTGTTTAGTTTTTGCATTAAGGGGCATGCTTTTCCTAGTTTCTTCCTTGCTTTATGTATGGCCTGGATGAGGACTAGGCTCTTTAGAAAAAAATAAATCTTTTACCCAACTTAACAACGCAAATTAAAATTAAACAACTCATAACATCACCTAAAGCTTAGGATTAAAATCAAGATAAAAGAATTGGCAACCCTTTAACTGGATGAGCATTTCTTTATATCATGCAAATGTATCTTATTTCACTCTTGATTGGAGGGCTTCCACTTTGCCAGAATTTGACCTTTGAGATCTGTGGTGGAAACTCACCTACTCCCTTCTCGCTAATTTTGGCCAATAATCTTCTTTCTCATGCATTAGTCATAAAAAAATCCTATTAGCCTGAATCAAAAATAATTGTCCAAAATAAAAATAAAATGAAATTTGAAATGCATTAGATTTAGGCCATTGGAAGCATTTCCCTTTACATGATCTAGTCTCTTTAAGGAGTAAGTTTAAGGACTTAGTCTCTTTCTAAATAACAACAGCTTAGCTATTTTGCATAAGGATAAAGACTTCCCTACATGAATTTAAAATCATAGGAGGAGTTAGTTGGCGGCCACCCCAAGGCGGTTGTAAGTCCAAGCTGTCGGGTGATTTGTCCTCTTTTGTAGAGGTAAACCAAATACCCATTTTCACTTTAGATTTAGGTTGTGCTTCCGGCCCTCGCCAAAGCTCCCTAGATTTAGGTTCTAATATTGCTTCTCCCCTTTGTTGGTCATAAGCATAATTCCTCACCTCTTAAGCATTTCTTTCATCTTGTGTTAAGGAATCATAAGCCCTAACTTTCTAATAAAAAATACAACTCAAACAAACTAAATTGATTTCTAAAATATAAAGCCCAATTATAGGATAGTTTGAGATGCTCGCTAGGTTTCCTAACATCATGAGCATTTCCTACTTATCTTCTATTTTGGCTTCGATAATAACTCCCTCTTTTGATCAATCTTATTTTGATCTTCAAACATAAACCAATCGATTGATGGTCCTTCCTATTAAAATCTTCAAAGACAATGATCATTTACCTTAATAAAGAGTTTTCCTAAAGGATCCCATTCTTTAGGATGCAATTAACTATAGGAGTTTGCCCCTGTAGGGAACTTAACAAACTAGATTTAAAATAAATCATGCTTCACTTTTTCATGTAAAGTAGGGGAAGAATATCTAGTACATATGCATACCCATCGTCCTTAGGAGTCCTTATTGAGGTAATTGGTTCCATTAAAGGGTAGTGACTTTTATCTTTGAGATAGTACACTATTTCCTTAATGGTGTCGATCACCAATAAGTACATGCAGACATATGAAGGCCATAGTCCTTAGAGTTCTTATTGGTGATTATGTTATATTGACTATCTTTTGAGATAGTGCACCTCTCCTCAATGTTTATTTCGATCATAATAGAATGATCTAATGGTGTCCCAAAGGTGTATATTTCTATTTTTATTTATCCTCCTCAAAAGTATAGATGAAAGCGGGAATATTTCATCATAGATTTTTTTGGAGACTCCACTGGGGATGGTTCCTCTCTCAATCTTTGGCAAATGATCGTTGTCACTAAATATCGATAGTGGGTTTGTACTTTTGCATGAATCCAAGACTATCTTTCTTTCCGTTGGCACTTAACTTATTTCATCCTTAAGTTAAGCGAGCCAACATCTTTAGATTTTAGGACCTCACCCCGTATTGGTCTTAAAGCCCCCGGTGGATTCCCAATGGGTGAAAATAAAATTTTAAAGAAAAAGAAAATAATTAAAGACTTCCTCCTTGCCATTTTTATGGTAAGGAAAGGTTCATTCTAAAAAATTAAGAAAAAATAAATCTTTTAAAAAAATTTAAGCTTTTCAAAAAGCACTCTTTCAAAATACACATAATAAAATATTTTGCACAAAAATCTTCCTAAATCAACTTCATCTAGCAATCTTCATGATTGTTACATGTAAGATCACCTTTACAAAAATAGAATTTCAAATGATCATAATTTTCTAAAAGCATAAATGAACTTCTTCACTCAACACATTTTTGATGAAGACTTCATTTTCAATAATAAAATTTCAACATTTTTAAATTTAAAAAAAAATATGCACCAAAATTTGAAGATGGGCCTTTCCATTCAATATATCCAAATATGTTGAATGAATGTTACATCTTCAAGCCAAAACTACAACTTTGAAATTCCACTCAACACATTTCACATGTGTTAAGTTAGAATTTTTAAATTTTCCAAAAGTACATATGAAACCTCTCCATTCAATATGCCCACATTTATTGAATGGAGGTTTTATTTTCAATCAAAAATAAAAAAAAATAAATTTTCCAAAAGCACATATGAAACCTCTCCATTCAATATACCCACATTTATTGAATGAAGGTTTCATTTTCAATCAAAATCAAAAATAATTTTTCCAAAAAAAAAGTACATGTGAACATCTCCATTCAATATACCCAAATTTATTAAATGAAAATTTCATTTCCAAATAAAATAGCACTATTTTTGAAATGCCACTTAACATATTACATATATGTTTAAGTGTGGATTTCCTCTTTCAAAAGGCAATAACCACACAAAAAAATGAAACATAATTGATTTCCATATTACATACCCAAATTTGTTAAATGGAAATCTTCCTTTTCAAAATCAACAAAACATAACAAAATTTTCAAAACAAAATCCAAAATAAAAATTTGAAACACATCTTGGAATTTCATTTAGCATACTCAAATTTGCTAAGTGAAATCTCCATTTCACAAAAATTTTCAAAACACTTTTGGAACTTCATTTTCTCATACCCCATTTGCTAAAGTGATGTCTTAAAAATCAAAACACAAAAATTTAAAACATATCTTGGAATTTCATTTAGCATACTCAAATTTGCTAAGTGGAATCTCCATTTCATAAAATTCTCTTTGGAACTTCATTTTGGCATACCCCATTTGCTAAAGTGAAGTCTCCACTCAAAATCAAAATCTTCAAGACAAAAGAAACACATTAGGCCTTAGCATACCCAATTTTGGGATCCTATTTCAAAATCAAAATAAAAAAACACATTAGAAGCAGCACTAAATTTGCTAAGGATCCTATTTTCAAAAAAAAAAATTCAAAACAAAACAAAACACACTTGGATTCCTTATTTAGCATACCTAAATTTGCTAAATGAGAATACTACTTTCATAAAACAAAATAAATAAGAAAAAGAAAGAATTGTTTTCAAACATCTCAATTAGCATACCCAAATTTGCTAAATGAGTAAATTCCAAAAATTACAAAATTAAAATCAAAACAAAATTCAAATATGAACTTATGGAAGCATCTCTTCAAAAATATTTGAACCCACTTTTCAACATACCCAAATTTGTTGAAAGTGGATTCTATATTCTAAAGAATTCCTCTTCTAAATCCTTTTCAACCCGACTTAACACTTTCAAGATGTTGAGTATGGGTTCAATTTCAAAAATTCAAATTCAAAATCAACAAAAATCTAGTTCAAGTTTATTTTCAACATTGTAGACTCTTGTTCAGTGATAGATTTCAATTATAGTATAGTTTTAATTTTAATTGATAGCCACTTTCAGTATGTATTTACCTTTTCCACGGATGGATGGCCCTAGATCGCCAACCTCCCAGCTGATTGCCCATCTCATTGATGAGGTTTTGAGGCGAGGATTGTGAAGGCACTCCCCTCACCCATTAGCGGACGGTGGTGCAGCTAATCATTGATTGATTTTCCATCGACTCGATATCCCTCACTAAAGATGAAGGTGGCTTCTATATGCGTTCATTGTAGATCATGACAATGCTTGTGCCCCATGGTTTCTTGTTTTACTAGTGAGGCTCATTATCACCCTCAAAGGGTAAGGATCCTTTGATCCCATAGATTGTCTTCCCAGCTTTTGAAATCGGGTCTAGCTCTTACTCCACCAGCCCCACCAAGACTCATAGGATGAACAAAAATTACATGATTAAGCGGTACATGCATGTGAGATGGAGGTAGCTACCGATGTTGTAGGAGTTGCCACTGATTTCCCATTGTTATGAACCATTTCATCCTCTCTCTAGGTTTGATAGAGGATGCTAGGAGATCTATCTTCACCTCACTCCTGGTTCAATTTAGCCAATTAGTTAGAGTAGGAGGTCATATGCTGGCCTCCGTTCAGTTCTACGATGAGTAGGAGGAGCCTATGGACAATTTGAGTCCAAGGCTCAATTTGACTTGAGATCTGTTATCCCCCGCAACATGAGGAAACATTTATGGTAGGAGAGGGACAGAGAGGCCCATACTATAGCTCATATCACTAGCCAAGAGACGAGGTTTGGTCGGTGGCCTCACTCATTGATTTTCTTACCAACCGCGTCGATCACCATGATATTCTACCCGGACCCATCATGAGGGCCCCTATTCAGAGAGTCGGTGGTGTCTCCACCACCGCTCTACCCCATCCACCATCATGTTCACATCTCGGTTGCCATTATGAAGGCCACATCCGGGAAGAAGAGGACCCGTTGGTGAGCATGGCCAGGGATCCCATTCCATCTACACCACCCTAGCAGGTTGAGCTCTCTGCTTGACCTTACGCCCCGGTGATCGGAAGGAATGGCGACCCAAGCATAGTGGTCATCCCTTCACCACCCTGCGGAAGATCTAGAGATGGTTACAGCAGTTGTAGAGGGACAAGGTGACAACCCAGTTGCATCTATGATCATAGAACCTCCTAGGAGTGTCACCTCTTTCAGAGTCAGTGATAGTCATGAGTGTATTTCTTCTAGTGAGTACAGTACCCATAAGATTGATTCTCCAACAGTAGGGAGGTCGGTGCCTCGGTATGACAATGATCACAATTGTGGACATTTGTCCCTGAGATTGATCGTTCTTTAGATAGTAGCATTATCTCATGAAAAGAAAGAGATCTAAGATGATTGGTCGATGAGGAGAAGATTAGCTTTGATCCCAATGAAGATGATTTGTTGGGAGACTTCGGTAGGGATTTGTATGGTAGATACAGGATCCCTCCTTAGAAGCGGCTATGGAAGGTGATGAGGTTGAGGCGGGAAGACAGCCCACTGATAACACCTAGCATAAATGAAAGGATGAAAAGATAGATAGGATGGAGAAGAGGCTAGAAGATGCTAGTAGTTGTGCATTACAAATCAAGCAGCTTCATCCTACCATCGAGACTAGTTGACGAGTTGGTGCATGTCTTGGACCCAGCCAAGACCTTACCTTTAGTAGAGCAAGGTAGCACCAACATGTATATGAAGGTAGTGGATAGTACCTCCATACAAGAAAAAGATATCAAATCCATGGTTGAGCAGCAAGTGAAGAAAGTGTTGGCTCAAGCCCGAGGAGGATCATCAGTTCCAAAGGGTAGACCCTACCCGAAAGAATTTGATGCAATCCAATATCCTAAGGGTTTCGTGCCACCTTCCTTCAAGAGTTTTGATGGTAGTGGGACCCCAAGGCAACATATCGCACATTTCAGAGACAGTTGTTGCAACACTGGTGCAGTGATGTGTTACTCTTCCGTCTCTTTGTCAGTAGCTTAGTGGGTATAGCATTTGACTGGTTTGCTGAACTTCCCAACAGTTCAGTGAAGATATTTGCTGAGTTGGAGTAACTCTTCATCAAGAGGTTTGTTGGAGCTCAGTAAAGGGTCATTGTTGGCGATCTCGTTGTAGTACAACAACACCCAGGTGAGTCCCTTATTATTTACATTCTCAGATGGTGTAACCTGAGTATGAAATGTGAGCCATAGCTATCAGAACAGCATGCCATTGAGATTCTTTTAAAGAATATTCATGGCTCGGTCGCCTTCATGCTTAAGGGCTTCACTATCAAAATTTTTGAAAAGTTAATCAACAAGGCGGCAAGTCTATAAGAAGAGGCCAAATAGTTACCTTTTCAAGATCAATTGCCTAAGCTAAAGCCGTAGAAGGTACATGAGAAGAAGCTGGGAACAGTGGCAATGGTAGATAAGGGGTAGCGACTAGCTAGAGATCAGTCTGAGAGACCACGATCTCAGTAGCCTCCACCTCCTATACCATCATCGAGGTAGCCCTACCGGCCACCACAGCAGACTCCATGACTTCCAGCCTCCTCAGACCACATCACCCGGTAGCGGCGGTACATACTGTATGGTAGCTATGGTCCACCTCTTTTGGATAAACTCAACAAACCTTATTCATTTAAGAGGGAGGTAATCGGAAAATCTTTAAGAATCTCTTAAAGAAGCTGATTTTCAGACTACCCAAACCTGAAGGAAGTGGGCAAAAGCCATGATCCCAACTTTTGCCCTACCATGTATTATGTTTGGATTGCTTCATATTTAAGGATTATTGAACATAATAACAAGATGGTGTAGTCATCCCAAAGGAATACCTTATGGAACAACCATCCAGTTCCATTCGGGTAATCCCTAGAGATACTTTCGATCCTTCCAAAACCAAAGAAGGTTAGGATATCTCTTTATCTCGTACCTCTAGAAAAATCATAAATAAAATCAAGAAACTATCCCTACTGGTGCCTGAGGTATCTCAAACTTCCAATATCAAGGAGGAATGAGCTTTGACTTCAGGAAGTGGTGTGACAGTGACAGTCCAACCTCCGGTCTGGTAGCATTACCATTGGCACCTCTTCTACTTTAGCTACCTATTCTTCTTCTACTAATAGAACTCTTGTATCGGTGGATAAGGGCATCAAATCTCTTACCCCACTTACTTTACTTGATTTTTACTTTGTACCTCCTATCAAATCCAAGAAATTGAAGAATAAAGCTAGTTTGAATTACATCTGTGTTTCTTCTGATGGGTTGTCTACTTTTGTTCCTAATGATAACTCTTCAAGTCAAAATAACTATAACAATTTTGATCTTCCTCTTTCTAATTTAGAATTGGATTTTCCCACTCTAAATACTATGGGTTCGCCTCTTGAGATAGACTTGGAATCATCCAATTTTGAGGGTCCCATAGAAGAAGCTATAGGTGAGCCTGATGTACAAGTAGAACCTTCCATTACCCTACCACAAAAGATCACCGAAGTCAACCTTCGTAGTGGCAAGGTTCTACCTCCTAGGGCGGTACCTCAGGATAGAGGGAAACAAGTCATTAGTGGAGAGGATCGAGAAGCCCCTCCACAAGATGCTCCACCCTTGGATATGCTTGTAGAGGATCAGCCCAAGGTGGACTACAATATCCTCTCTAATCTAAGAAAGTTGTCATCTCAGCTAAGCATATACGATGCGCTTGTCTTATCCAAAGAGATGAGAGAATTATTAATCAAAGCTCTCCTTGATCCTAAAATATGTTTAGCTCAGCTGCCACTATTAGTGAGTAGGCACATTATTCCAGAGAAGCTCATGAGATCACTTTCATTGATGAAGACCTACTTGGGGATATGAGAGTCCCCTCACATTAGTTGATATGGGTAGATTGGTGCCGAGTTCTCATCAATCTAGGTGCATTGACATTATGAGTCTAAAGACCCTTGCCTATTTGAGGATCACATCTCCACACTCAAGGAGATCGATGATGTTGAGGATTCAATGAACAAGGTGAGCGGGGCTTTAGGTTCCATGGTGCTACCTTTGGAGATAGGTGACGAAGGCTGAAGCCAAGTTTTACATCATTGATTCATACATTCACTTTGTTTGGTAGGCCTTGGATATATCGAACAAGATGATTCCATCCCTCCCTCCATCGGTGCATCAAGTTCAAAGGATGGGATTGAATCTTCAAAGGTGATGAAAAGTCATTTTCAGTCAAAGAGGTTGAGATTTATGAGGATGCGACCTACTATCTTCCTCAAAACACCCTTTCTCGTGAACTTGGAAAAAACTCAAATATAAATACAAAAGTAAAAGAAAATGAAGAAAAAGAAAAGAAAAATAAAAATCCAAGTGAACAAGAATGGGGAATTGAAGAAGAAATAGAGCCGCATATCACATTTTGCCCACAGTTCATTCCATCATATGGACATCTGGATAGGATGACTCAACTTCCACTAGGCAGAGATAGAAATAGAGGTAGTTCCAGAGGTGGAAGACCCCCTGGTTGGCCATCAGCCAACAGGAATTATGTTCCAGTTCATAGGAGTACCCTTACTACTCACAAAGATTTGGAATCCATCTCGGAGGATGAGTCTAATGTGATTAGCATACCAGCCAACCCCTCTCAGCGGGTTCCATTGGAGGTGACTTTTGTTTCAGATAGAGATGAAGACCAGGCCTCCAAACAAAGTAAAGTATGTGAATCAAATGCATGTAAAACTATCATACAATAGCTGGGAACCTTAGCTTTAACCTCACTTTCATCTTAGAAAGTTGAAAGTTTGGTAGTTAAGGAAGCCCCTAAATCTTCCATGGATGCAAAGTTTAAGAGATTCTTTTTGGGTTCATCATCCTCAAGTCCTGAAGTTGATCTAGAACTTGATGAGGATTCATTTAAAAAATTAATGGAATTACCACTTGACTTTTACTCCTTGTGTTCATAATCTTATACTGAGAAAGTTGGTTCCTCATACATGGTCGAGCACCGAGTATTTTGAAAATCTATGGAACAATACAGGAAGGGAGGCATAATCAAGATCAAGACTAGGATTCGGTATAGTGGGTCCGGTCGATGATGATGATTACTACTTAGTTGTTACCAATCATTTGGAGTCTGATAGGTTCTTTTCACACAACACCAACTCTTATGAGAATGTGTGTTTAGAAACTTCAGATGATTTAGATGATCTTCAAATCAAGGATGCACCTCCAGAATTTGAAGAGAAGATTCATTCAACAATCGACAAGCTTACAGAAATCAACCTCGGGACAGAAGAAAATCCACGCCCGACATACATTAGCTCATTGCTAAATGAAGAAGAAACCAATGACATAGTTAGGCTATTGATTGAGTTTAAGGACTATTTTGCATGGAGTTATGAAGAAATGCCCGGATTATCTCACAGCATCCACAAGTTAGATCTAGCGATAACCACCCTATTAAGCAAGCTCTAAGCTCATGTGATTAGAAATCAAACGGTCATTTAAAGTCAAGAAAGCGTCGATGTTGGTTTCATCGGGGAAAAAATACCCTACAGTTAGCTTGATTATCATTTAAGAAGAAGAATGGCCAAATTCACATATGTCAATTTTAGGGACTTAAATAAGGCATGTCTTAAGGATGAGTTTCTCTTCCTATACGAGAATTAATGGTGGACATATCTCATCTATTCTCTTTCATGGATGAGTCATCTAGCTACAACCAAATCAAGATGTCTGTTGAAGATGAACGAAACACCACTTTTTGAACCCCGATCAAAATCTTTTGTTATAGGATCATAACTTTTGGCCTTAAAAATACTGGTGCTACATACCAACGGGAAATGAATCAGACCTTCAACAAACTCATCCATCATCAGGTTAAGTGCTACGTTGATGATCTAGTAGTCAAGAGAAGAGAAAAGGAAGACCACCTCTTTGACTTGAGGGTAGTTTTTGAATGATTAAGATAATATATTATCAAAATGAACCCCTGAAGTGTGCATTTTGAGTAGCTTCAGGAAAGTTCCTTGGGTTTGTTGTTCAACACCGGGTAATAAAAATAGATCCAGAAAAGATCAAAGCTATCTTAGAAATGCACCTCCTAAGAGTTTAACTCAACTCAGATCTTTCCAAGGATGGTTGGCATATCTAAGACGCTTTATCTCTAACCTATCGGGGAGATGCAAGCCATTCTTAGTACTTTTCAAAAAGGATGTCAAGTTCAAGTGGGATGACAAGTGACAACATGCCTTTGAAGATTTCAAGTAGTATTTGGTGAAGCCACCAGTTCTAGCAGCCCCTATCTCGAGCGGGCCACTCATCCTCTACACAGCTGCAATGGATGACTCTCTCGGTGCTCTGTTGGCCCAAGCCAACGATGAAGGAAAGGTGAATGCTCTTTAATACCTCAGCCGTCGTCTGATTTCTACTAAAATGAACTACCCACCTATTGAGAAATATTGTCTAGCTTTGATCTTTGCTTCCCAAAAGTTACGACACTATATGCTTTCTCATTAAGGTGAACTTGATTTCCAGAATCAATCCACTACAGTACCTTATGACATGACCAATGCTATATGGATGGTTGACATGCTGGTCCATGATACTCTCACAATTTTATATCACATTTGTACCCCTTTGTGCGATAAAAGGGCATGAACTAGCAGATTTCTTAGTAGCACACCCACTTCCTGCTGATTCTCCGCTTAGTGACGATATCCTTGATGAACAAATCATGAACTTAGGGGTTGACAACCACCGATGGGAGATGTATGTTGATGGTGCAGCTTCTTTTTTTAAAGGGGAAGCACCACGATCTACTCTTCCGGGGAAAGCGAGGTAATAGTTCTTAACTCCAAACCACAATGTGATGAGATTCTCATACTATCTTTTTCAATGCACCAACAAGGTAGTATGAGGCTTTGATTGTTGGTCAGCATATCTGCATCAAGAGCATCAATATCTTTGGGGATTCTCAGTTGGTCATCAATCAGATTGTCGAGTCCTATAAGGTTCTCAAACCCAAGCTTCGTCATTACCATGAGTATACCATGAAGCTATTAGCCAAATCCCCGAATTCACCATCTACAAGGTTCCCCGTGGAGAGAACTCAGTAGCAAATGCTTTAGTCAAACTTGCCAAAGAATTGGCATGTCCGAAAGATGAGTCCATTTCAATAGGGTCCAAAATAGACAAATCTTATCCCTTATTGATGCTAAACTCATCGAGAGACTTTCTCTTAAAGGGGAGGTTGTCATTGCCTATAAGGACAAGGAGCTGGATTAGAGGCAACTGTTCATAGACTATTTGAACACCAAAACTATCTCAAGAAAATCATAAGCCCATCGGGTGAAACAAAAGCTCTCTCCTATGATCTCACGTAACCTGTCGGTCCTTTGACCATATGTGGTTACGTTGTTTAGACAAACACGAAGCTCGTGACATTATAACCAAGGTACATTCAGGTCTATGCGGAGTGCACCAACCTGATCTGAAGATGAAGAAGAAGATCAAGAGACTAGGATACTACTAGCCTTCAATGATTACCAATTGCATGGATGTAGCTAGGAGATTCCATCTATGTCAGGTGCACGGTGTGGTCCTCCACCAACAACCCTACATTCTACACCCTACATTAGCTTCATGGCCATTTGAGTGTTAGGGTACTGACATTGTGGTTCCATTCAATCCTCCTTCTTCCAAGGGTCACCGGTTCATCTTAGCTACCACTACTGGGGAGGCAATCCCACTCAGAGAGGTCATAGCTTAGCATGTGCTTCAATTTTTTAGGAACCATATCGTATATAGGTTCGGGGTGCCTCGATGAATTATATCCGATAATGGTACCACATTCAAAAGCACTATGATCAATAGCTTTACCAGAAGATATGGTATAGATTGGAGATACTCCACCATCTACTACCCTTGAGAAAATGGCTTAGTAGAGGTATTCAACAAAACTCTCATCCAAATACTAAAGAAGACATTGGATGACAATAAGCGATAGCGGAATGAGCAGTTCGTTGAAGCCTTATGGGCCTACCGCACCACATACCGAACTCCAACTCAATCTACCCCATTTTCCTTAGTGTATGGGTCCAAAGCCGTTCTTCCTTTATAAGTCCAACTCCCTTCACTAAGGATAGCATTGGGTAGCAAGATCACTACAGAGCATAATGCAAAGTTGCGATTAGAAGAGCTCGAAGGTTTGGAGGACTGAATGCGAGTGAGTTTTACAAGGCCAAAATGATTCAAGCTCACAACAAGGTGGTCAGCCCTAGATCTTTTTTAAGTAGGAGAATTTGTGTTGGTCCTAAGGAGACCAATCGTTGTCCGTCGAAAGATGGGAGGTAAGTTTGAACCCACTTGGGAAGGCCCTATGTAGAAGGCCTACCAAGGAGGATCATATCATTGATTGTAAAGGGGAAATTAATGGGCTCTATTTGAAAAAATAATATCCATAAAAATCATGTTTTGAAAAAAATTCTATAAATAAACAAAAAACTATTTCCCTTTCATCCAAATCTTCTCTTCTTTCGAAGCGTTGTTTGCTTGTCTTACGAATCTTCCATGACGTGTTTAGGGTAAGTGTAAGAGTCCCCCAATGACATCCTATCCCTCTTTCACAACACAAACACAATCCTGATGCTATTAGAATAGCTGTGAGAGAACCAAAGAGGCATCCTATTTTGACTAGCACAACTGAATTGCGTGTAAGAGAACCCAAGCAGCATCCTTTCTTAGTGGGAGTTCCCGTTGCCATCTGTGGCATCATTTCATCAAAAATTCCCCCAACGTGTTTTAAGGTAGGTGTAAGAGTCCCATAGAGGCATCATATTCCTTTTAACACAAGCTCAAAAACAAAGACATATGTTCTTCTCGAGCTATTTTGATGTGGTAGCAAGCCACTTATGGTACTCACTCATTAGCTGCTCTAGGTCGGGTCTACATGCTACCTTGCTAGTATGTCACCCTAGTGGTCATTTATCGAGCGAATATGAGTCTCCGCACTTTCTTTCTGACTTAACCATTGCAAACAAATGAGCACCTTGTTAGTTCGGTAGTCTTCACTTCCTAGTTAGTAAGCTACCTCGTGTTGACTTTATTTAAGAAGATGTGAGTCTCCATGCTTTCTTCTTAAACTAGCCATCGTGTACTAACTAGGTTGAGTATATTTGAAGTTTAGGGTAAGTCCTTCAGAGGCTCCTTTCCCTCTTGACTACATTTGGGTCGATAAAAGTCCCCCAGTGGCATTCACTCAATAATCGCCCTAGGTTGGATAGCATGTCGGAGAGACAAACTATCCGAATTAGTTTTGGGAGGATGTGAGTCCCGAGCTTTCTTCTAGGTGATTGTTGTATGGCACCTTAGGTTGGTTGATGTTTACTATCTTTCATGGCGGCTCACCCAGTGGATACCACTCTTGCAAATATGAGTCCATGCTTTCTCCTTAGTTGGCCCGAATACCTATTGATATGATGCCATGTTGTCATCTTCTCCAGGGTGTTGGATTAAGCCTTTAGTGGCCCCTTCCCATGCGGGCATTCTATTTGGATCACGTCCTTTGCGATCCCATCTAGACACTACCCGGGTTACTCTTGGATTGGATAGTCCCCCTTTCCTAGTAGCCACCCAGTTGGAGAATTTTATTCAATGTCCAGATTCTCTTAGTTTGATAAAGAGATAGGTATATAAGCTCCTTCTCATTTTGATCCCTCGCAAACCAACAGAATCTACATTAAAATAAACAAGAAAATTTTCACTTGTAGATTAGGAATTCAAGCCCCCAAAGGGCCCCTTTTCCAAAGCAGGCATCCTATCTTTAGGGCGGTGTGAGAACTCTATAGGAATTGCATTTACGAGTTGAGATAAATCTGTTGGGACTCACTATAGTCCTTAGGTTGGGTTCAATCTATTTTTCCACAAGCGGTTACTCGGTCATTCTTTGGAAGATATAAGTCTATTATTCTTTCTAGCATGTTGCAAATGGCGAGTCGTTGTTATTGCCCAAAACCAACCATCACCCTGGTCTTTTGTGGAAGATGTGAGTCCCTTTCTTCCCAATTGATCATTGCAAACGAAGGCACTCCTTTGGTGAATAGTTCTCCCATCGGTATTCCCTTTGGTTGATCAATCGAGATAGGTCTAGGTCGATATAAGCTCCTTCTCAGTGATCCATCACAAACCAACAATCCATCAAAATAAATCTAAAAATGAAATTAATCTTTGACTATCTTTGAGCTAAGTCCCAATGACTTCACTCAAAGTCGATAGGTGGATTGTCATATGCCGATCTTGGTGGTTCTTTTTTGGAAGATGTGAGTCCACATTTTCTTCTTGACCAAGAAAGGAATCTCCTTGGTTGGATAGTCCTACCTTGGGTAGACTCCCTTTGGATTGTAAATCGAGTTAGATCTAGTCTTCACTACCTCTGATCCATCCTGGCCCATGATTCATCATAATCAAAACAAATTAAAAATGAAATTAATCTTGACTATCTTTGAGTTGATCTAAGGCCCCCAGCGGCATTCACTCAATAGTCAGCCTTAGGTAAGGTTCAATTTATTGCCTCACCAATCGATCACCTTAGTGGTTCCTACTTTGGAGGATGTAAGTTCTCTTTCTTCTTATCATTTCTAACATTCCCTTTGGTTGATAGCTACTTGGACTACCCCTTTATTGGTAAACTGGTCAAGATCATCATGGTCCCTGTCAGTCATTCATCACAAACCAACATGACCTCAAAAATCAAAATTCTAAAACAGCACAATTAAACAAACAAAAATTTGAAACAAATTCAACCTCTTCCCATTGGTAATTAAACAAATCAAACTTCTGAGACTCAATCAAATCACTTATCATGGATGACTTTCCTAGTGGAAGGTTCACATACTCATTCTAGTGGATTCCTTCCTCTCTTATGTGACATAAGTAGAGTCACATTGCACTAAGATCTGGATTCTTTCTACACCTTGGGTTTAGTACTTTGTTTATTGGTGCATGATCATTCATGTTGTTGATCATTTCAAACACCAATCGTGGTATCTGTCAGTCACCACACCTATTGGGCGCCCTTTGTTGACCACATTTTTAGAATGAGCTCTCAACCCCTCCATCTTAGGCATAGGATTTCTCTTAGACTTTAATAGTTCCTTAGTCCTAAGACACATTTAGTGATTGGGTGGACACTCAACCAAGCCCTAGAGACTTAGAAGAGTTAGCCATAGGAATAGGTCATGCCTTATGAGTGTTAGAAAAATTTGGCTACCCTATAGCTTGAACCAAATTCCTCACTTCCTTCTCTTCAAGTCGAGCCCAAATCAATTCCAACTAGATTGATTCCCTCCAAACTCAAATCAATTCTACATGATTGAAACTTATGATTGAAACCCATGATTGATACCCATGATTGAAAATTCCAAGCACAAAATAATTCCTAAGCCCTTTGATTCCTTCTCATGGACTTAGTCTTATTCAAATCAAATCAATTCAAATTCATAAAATTTTCTCACAACTCATTTATATTCTTATTTATATTCATACATATAAATGAAATATAAATTCAAATCAATCAAACTAAACCCAAAATCAAATCTAACAATCAAATCCAAATTCCAAATATTTCCTAAGTCCTTTCCTGCTCATGGACTTAGCCTAAATCAAATCAAGTCACTTCAAATTCATGAAATTTACTCATAACCCATTTATATTCTCATTCATATTCACATATTTAAATGAAATATAAATTCAAACAACCAAAACTAATTTTAAAAATTAAACTCAAAATCAATCAAAATTCAACCTAAGCCTTTCAAGTCAAAATCTTGAACTTAGCCAATCACTTTCAAATCAAGCCAAAATCTTGATTTTCTTCATGATTCAATCAATCAATCATCCAAATATAAATACAAACTTCAATCACCAAATCAAAACTCAATTCAAAAATCAAACCCAACTCAAATTAAAGTTCACCCCTTGAACTTGAAATTATCAAATGAACCAAATTTCATTTAACTTCAAACCACTTGCAAACGGATTTACATTTCAATCATAAGTTCATATGTGAGTTCAATCAAACCCAAATCAAACTTTGACCAAGCCATTTGACCTATTTAAGCGCACTTGACCCAAAGTCACCTAAAGTAACCCTTATGAGCCAAATTATAATCCTAACCAAATTGGATTGAATTAAGCCCATCTAAGCCTCTCATCATGATCAACAATCATCGAGATTATCAATCACTTTAGGTCAAACCAAGTCAAACCTAAGGGTTTGTCAATACTTAGCCAAATGAAACCCAACATAGCCAAAATCACATAGCCAAATTGATTGAAACCATTGATCTAAGTTCATTCATGACCAATGTTTGAACTTGACCTGTCAACATTTGAGCCTAACCCTGGCCACTTGACTCAAGTTGACCCAACTTGACCTAAAAAATCAAAATGTGTCAAAACTTGATCTAAGATAAAGTAATTGAAACCAATGGGTCAAGTTCATTCCAAATCACTTGTTGAACTTGGACAAAGTCTCAATTGGCTAACTAGACCTAACCTAGCCTAATTGACCATGAACCCAACTTGACCTAAAGAGTCATATTGAGCCAAGTTCAAACTTAATCAAAATTGATTGAAAAACAAATATATCAATCCATTTCATATGACAAACCAAACATAAACCAACCCATGACCTAACCCAAATAGGTCAAATGGGTCAAATTAATCAACTTGACCCATTTAACCTAAATGAAATCAAATAAACCAAAACTAAATCTAAACCAAAAATACCAAAACACTTCAAATGGTCATATGAACTTGACCCAGCCCTTGGTTTGACCCAATTTGACCAATTGGTCAACTTGATCCTAGTTAACCCATTTTGATCTAAATGGGTCAACATGAGCCAAATCATATCAAACTAACTCCAAATTCAATGAAACTTGGCCAAACCATCATCATACCAAACATGCAAAAATCAAGTTCAAATGACTATTTTACCCTAGGCCATAGGTCAAAATCAAAATCACTTGGAATTTGGTCAATTCACTTGACACATGGCATCCAATGGACCAAATGGTCCAATGGACCTAGTGCACTTGACCCCAATGGGTTTGGGTTAGCCAAACCCAAATCAAACCACCATGTGCTTGAAAGTGGCCACATGGAATCCTCCTCCACTTGATTTAAGCACATGGGAGTTCACCATTCCACTCAAACCTGACACCCTAAATGGCCTAAAAAACCCACTCCTTGTGGTCAATTGGACCAAAATGGTAAGGAGGCTTGTGGCCGTTTAATTGCTTAAGGGGGAGATATACTCCGCCTAATTTGAATTCAATTCAATCCTCCTCAATTCAATTGAACCTAGGGAAGTCAGATAAGCCATTCCTTAGCCTCTCCAAGCTTCCTAGAGTGAAATCAAATTCCCAATTCTCAATTTTCAGAGATTAAAAATAGGGGAGCTCCACTTAAATTCCAACTCACACCAAATCACAATTCCTTTCAAGCACTCTCGAGGACCAAGAACTTTCAGTTCTTTCCAAGTTCAAGGCAAGGGAGGTCATTTTGATCAAGACCAAGCTCAAGGCAAAGAGTTGGTCTCAAGAAAATCTCAATTTCAAAACCTCAAACTTCAACAAGCTTGTCTCCACTAGACAAATCTTCTCAGATCGAGAATGATCACCTCCGGTGAGTATGCCATTAAAGCTTAAGTTCAATGTATGTTGGTCCATTGTGTGGATTTCAATCATGTTGATGTTAGGTGCTTGTCCTCATGCTTAGATGGTGTGGGTTGATTTTCAATCCAAGCCAGCTCAATCGAGCTTCGGATCATCACAGATGGATGGTCTCCATCTTCATGAGGAAGGATGAATCTCGTCGTCCATCCACATTTTGGATGGGCGGAGATTAATGTAGATCACATTTTCTCCTTTAGATCCAGCGACTTTAACCTCGATCCGATCGCGACGGTGAGGAGAAAGCACATGCATGCGATGCTGATGATGTTAAAAGATCCATCACGCCATGTGCATGCCGCGTCAGCTCATGGCCGTGGGATTAATTATTATATTAAATTTTCTAATTAATCAAAACTTCTAAATTCATATCTGCCTAGAAAATCATAAAAATATGAAATAAATTGCACTAGAAAGATAATTGAACGTAGAATATTCTAGAATTAATTTTGATTGATTTTGAATAGTTCTTTTCTCTAAATTTAAGTTTTATTAGGAATGTTAATTTGCTAATTACCCTCTAATTACACTACTGATTAATTTCAAACTTCTTGAGCATGATTAGCGGGATGACTTCTGCCTCCCTTAATTTTCTTGAGATTTATTGGTAGTTTAATTAGAGAAATTACTTGATTAATTTCTAATTACCCATTTTATGTAATTAAGCTTAATTAAGGGCATAATTAGTGGTCTAACCTTTTGATTAAGCCAACTAAGTTTTGATTAAGTGAATATGAGATTTAAAGAATAATTTTGGGGTACCTTCCCTAAGATATTCCATAAACCCCTTTTTTTTCCTTAATCCAATCTTAATTAAGAGTTAATTCACTAATTATCCCCTTAATTAATTTCATAAAATTCTAAAACTTTCCAGAACTCAATTAATCTATCTTGGGTATATTCTTAGGTGTTCAAGAGACTAAGTATAACTAAGGAAATCAAAATTCAACTCACATGTTTGAGAGGGGTTATGAAATTACCTAAGTTAAACTCTTAGTTTAATTAATCTTTAATAATGAGCCAAATTTCATTAGTCCCTTTTCTTCCTAGGTGCATTGTAAATTTAAATTTCTTGTGAGATTTTATGTCATCTCATTAGCTCATAATTATTTAATTAGTTATACTAAGGTGGTATAGGTAAGGTAATTAACATGCTTAATTCATACCTTAACCAAATATAAAATTGATCTAATCATCTAAAAAAATTAAATTAAATTAACACATATGTGAGAATGGGTTAGAAAATCAAACTTCCTCACATTTCTCAAATTAAATCAAACTCAAACAAAATCAAACCTTCTTTAAAAAATAATTTGATTTTCTTTAAGCTTTCTTATTTCATAAGATTGTCTTTAGGAATTAATTAGGGGTAAATATGTTTACATGCTTTTTCACTTTTAGTTCTTTCCCCATGCTAAATGTGTATTCATATGAATTTCATGCATTCATACTTTTTAAAAATCAAATTGAAAATGAAATATTTCTTTTTATGTCAAATTACATGTTTTGACTAAAATAAAAATATGAGTGACTATTATCACTATTAAATCCAAATTATTTTTAAAATATATGAATCAATTATCAAAATTGAAAGTGTGCTACTTATAATTTATTTATAAGCCTGCATGTGGGTATAAATATGAAGATGTGCATAGTGTAGCTTTCCTTCTCTCCTCTTTTAGCATAACTTTCAATAGGATTTGACAAAGTGTATGGTTCATTTGAAAAGAGCACAACACTTGTCTAATCTCATTATTATCCATTCTTATGCTATTACTTAAGAAGGATATCCACACTTGTACATATAAATTGCATAAATAAAACAAACAAATACAAACTTTTTGCATTTTTCTTTTCCATTTATTTCTTTTGCACATGCATTTGTATTTTAGGAAAGTGGTATATTAACCCGGGGTTGCGAGGCTTTAAGTAGCCCTAAGAAGGTTTTATACCTTACACCCCTGGTTAACAATGGCACCATACTCACTTATGACTTTCATACATACTGATGTGCATGTGAAAATGGATAAGAAAACCTCTTTTCTACTTAAAGAAAATCATGCATCATAAAGCATTCAAATTTTCTCAAGTAACTCATATAGCATTCATCATAAAGTGTGCTAAACGTTCCCACTTGTGTGTATAGATATGCTTAGGACGTATCCATATGCATGTTATACATGTTGGAAAAGAAATGAAGTGATGCGTATTTTGTGATTTTATTTTATTTTACTTAATCTTAAAATGTCTTTCTTTTTGGATAGATTTAGAGTTGATCTAAACTTAGGATTAATTAAAATACATAATAAAATATTCACTAAATGAAATCAAACTTGAATCCACTTTAGAAGTTACTTAAAGTAGGGAAGGAAAGAAGTTCTCTTCTCTTTCCTCTCTTTTACTCTAATTAATTGTAGGATTCATTTGAACCAAATCAAAAAAAAAAATACAAAATAAAATCAACTCAAATCAGTAAAATAACTTAAATGAAATCATCCTCTAAGTTGAACACTTTCACACTTAAAAAATACAAACCCTAAAGCAATAGTTAAGCATACCACACAAACCTTTTAAAGCACACACATTAGACTAAGTCACCACATCTAGCTTTAGGTTAGGGCAGTGCATGGTTTGATGTTTGCTTTTGTTTTGTGATATATGTTTTAGTTTGGATGTTAGGGTGAATGTACGTAGAATGAATGGTAGGATGATTTAGTCTAATCATTATTTCTTGTAGGGGATTGTGCTTAAGGGGCGCTGTAATAAAAATATAACTATTTTTGTTGTGCATATGCTTATACCCCTAACCATAATCGTATAGGCCAGGTGGACTTACCATGTGTGGGGTGCTAAGTCCAATATACATACTTAAAATTTGTATGGTTTATTTAGCTAATCTCTCATGGTGTTAGTTAGATTTACTTTTCCTTTTCATGTAATTTTGCAAATTAGGATTTTGGAATGATATTATGGGGATTAGGATGAGCATTGGTCATAAGATCTCATCTTATGCAACATGTGAGGCCTTTGGAGCAACCACCTTCCAACCATTTAAAAGAAGGAACCAAAAGAATAAAGAAGAAGAAAGAAGAATGAAGACCCCCATAACATGAATTCTTTTTTGTAATTCATTTGTAATTCGGGTTGTATAAAGATAGAGCTCGGCTACCTAATTTATTTTCGGGTTTGTACGGTGGTGCCCGACCACACTTGGCCTTTTATTCTTTTGTGATTAGCTTTATAAAATGTGTGATGTTTTGTTTAGCTTGTGCATAGAAATGACATCTTTTTTCTAGTTTCTTCCTTACTTGATGTATGGCCTGAATGTGGATTAGGCTCTTAGAAAAAAAATAAGTCTTCTACGAAATTAATCAACTCAAAATTAAAATAACAACTCATAACCTCACCTAAAGCCTAAGCTAAAAAATTAGCAACCCCTTAATTGTATGAGTGTTTCTTTTATAACATCATGCATAAAAAGCATCTTGTTTCACTCTTAATTGGAGGGCTTCCACCTTTGCTAGAGAAACTTGGCTTGACCTTTGAGAGCCATGGTGGAAACACCTCCTCCCTTCTTACTGATTTTGGCCAATAATTACATGCATTAGGCATATGAATCCTATAAGCCTGAGTCAAATGATTGTCCAAAATGAAAAATAAAGTGTAATATGATTTTCATTAGATTTAGGTCATTAAAGTATGCCCTTACATGATTTAGTCTCTTAGGGAGTGAGCTTAAGATAAATAACAGTCTAGCTATCTTGCATAAAGCATATGACTTGCCTACATGAATTTAAAATCGTAGGAGTTAGTTGGTCACCACAGTGGTTGTAAGTCCAAGCATTGTGTGGTTTTCCTCTCTTGTGGAGGCAAACCAAATACCCATTTTCCTTAGAGATTTGCTTTTGGCCCTCACCAAAGCTCCCTAGATTTAGGTTCAGAGGTTGGCCCTAAGCATAAATTCTCACTTCTTAGGAATTTTCATAATCTTGTGTTGTAGAATCATAAGCCCTAAAATTCTAATAAAATGATCACTTAAATAAATTAAATCAATTTCAAAAATATAAAATCCCAACCCATAATAGTTTTGATGCTAGGTTTCCAGCATTGTGAGTATCTCTACTTATCTTCTTCCTTAATAACTCTCTCTCTCTTTGATCAATCCATTTGATCTTCTAAAATAAACTAATCGATTGATAGTCTACATTGAAATCTTTGGAATGATCATTTACCTTAATTAGTATTCTAAGAATCTCATTCCTTAGGATGTAATTAGCTGGGGATTGCCCGAACAACTTAACAAACCCGGTAAAAAAAATAAACTCTGTTTTACTTTTTCATATAAAGTAGGGAAAGAATCTCTGGTACATCATCCCGCAGACCCATAAGTCCTTAGGAGTCTTTATTTAGTTGATTAGATCCATTGTATGATGGTGAATTCTATCTTTCGAGATAATACACCTTTCCCTCGGTGTCGTACCTGATAACCCTAATAAGTACACTTATGATTCTATGTGGTGTCCATCTAAAGAAAGAAGCAATCATCATCATTTTGAATTTTCCCTCTCTTCTTTACCTTTCTTTCTTTTTGTCTTCATCTTTCTTTCTCAGAGGGATGAAGATAAGAAGAGAGGATAAAAAGGAGGAAGAGGGAGGACATTATTGATTGATGATGGTGAGTGCGACATATATATAATTTTTCACCCACACGTACCCGACCATTTCAATAAGTATCCCCTAAGATCTGTGTAGTATCCACCCCACATCTAAAAATTAACAGATGCCACCAAGAAGGGGAGAGGTCTCATGAGGGGATCCCTCCTTAGCTATATGGGAGGCTTCTTCAACCTCCTTCACCACATGCACATAATGTCTTTTAATTTTTTTGTTCTTATTACGGTACTAGGTCTTAGTTAAAGGAGCAGGACGAGAGCTAAAACTAACCTCAAACATGGGGAAGACTATCTTAGAAGCTAAGATAAACTATGGAGGCTTACCTCCTTAGGGAACTTAAGAACCCGGCTTAATATAAATCATGCTTTATCTTTCCATATAAAGCACGAGAAAAATCTCTGGTATATTCAAAGATCCATCATGCCTTAGGAGTCCTTATCAGGTGATTAGGTCCATTATATGGTGATGTCTCTATCTTTTAAGATAGTATATTATACCTTAATGTCATACATGATCACTTCAATAAGTACCCCCTACAATCTGTGTGGTGTCCACCCCACATCTAAAAATAAACACCACATGCTACCAAGAAGGGGAGAGATCTCATGAGGGGATCTCTCCTTAGCTACATGGGAGGCTTCTTCAATCTCCTTCACCATGTGCTCATAATGTCTTTTAATTTTTTTTTGTTCTTGTTACGGCACTGGGTCTTAGTCAAAGGAGCGGGGCGGGAGCTGGAACCGACCTCAAACATGGGGAAGACTATCTTAAAATCTAAGATAGACTATGGAGGCTTATCTCTATAGGGAACTCAAGAACTCAGCTTAACATAAACCCTACTTTATCTTTCTATATAAAGCAGGAGAAAATTCTCTGATATATTTAAAGACCCATCATGCCTTAGAAGTCATTATTAGGTGATTAGGTCTATTATAGGATGATGTCTCTATCTTTTAAGATAGTACATCATACCTTAATGTCGTACATAATCACTTTAATAAGTACCCCCTATGATCTGCATGATGTCCACCCCGCATCTAAAAATAAACACCGCATGCCACCAAGAAGGGGAGAGGTCTCACGAGGGGATCCTCCTTAGCTACATGGGAGGCTTCTTCAACCTCCTTCACCAGGCGTTCATAATGTCTTTTAATTTTTCTGTTCTTGTTACGTTGTTGGGTCTTAGTCAAAGGAGCGGGGCGAGAGTTAGAATCGAGCTCAAACATGGGGACAACTATCTCAGAAGCTAAGGTAGACTTCCCCCTTCAAGATTGGGGCAACTGCAGAGGCGGTATTAGTCCAGACCAAAATTACGGCAAGCACAACTAACAGGGAAACCTATACAACCTTCCTCTTCAGCGAGGGGAACTCAGAATCAGAGTGCAAATCAAATTGTAGAAGTGGATTCTTATCCGCCACCTCCTCCCTACTGACTCTGGTGAGGGCAGGTCCCTCGCATGTGACCTTGAAATGCTCAAATCCAAGGATGAACTTGATGGCAGGGGTGGTGGTGAGTATGGCCTGATTTAGGGCCAAATTCGCACGAGAAGCAAATGAGAAGATAAGTTTGTCAGACGACATGGTGGAAGACTGAGTGCTTGAAAGAAGAAAGAAATGTGGCTGGGATCTCCACGTCACTGTTCAAAGAGATATGGAATTAGGCTTTTGTTTTGTTATTGTTGACTTTAATTTTTTTTATTTTGAATTGGAACCCTCATTTAACAAATTTGATTATGTTAAATAGGGTTCATTTGTATGTTGGAGAAGTTGAAAGTTTTGGAGAAGAATCTTTTGCCTTTCTTTGGAACTTGTTGACTCCCTTTTGGAGTGAGGACTTAATCTTCTCATCTTAGACTTAGGAGTCTTCTAGACACTAAGACTTCCTTAGTCATAAGTCACTTCTAGCAATTAGGTAAACACTTAATCTAAGATTAGAGACTTAGAAGGGTTAGCCATAAGATTAGGTTATGCCTTAGAGATTAGGATAATACACCTACCCTATAACTTAAACCCAACCTATGTTCACCTTCTTAAGCCATAACCAAACCTCAAATTCAACTCATCATCCAAATCAAATGATTGAAACTTATAATGAAGTCAATCAAAACTCAATTGATTTTTTTCTCCTAGATCAGTTATACAATCAAATCAACTTGCCAAAATCTACAATCATATCAAATCCAAACTCAAAATCCCTCTTGAATCATGTGGTCTAATTCCATGAACGTAGCCAAATCTCCATTCAAATCAAATCCAAACTCAATTGATTTTCTCATAAATCAATCATATCTTCAATCATCTCTACAAATATAAATCAAATATACATTTAAATCATCAAAACTAAATCAAACTCTTCTCTAAGCCCAATGACCTACCTTCATGAGCTTAGTCAAATTTGCCTTCAAATCACTTCAAATTCAATTGATTTTTTGACAAATTAATCTTATCTTTAATCATCTTCATAAATATAAATAAAATATACATTTAAATCATCAAAACTAAATCAAACTAAATCAAAATTCAAACATAAGCCACATGACCCAACTCCTTGGACTTAGCTAAATTCCTTAATTCTAAAACACAAATTCAATTAATTTTCTCATGAATCAATCATACATTCAATCATGTTCACAAATATAAATGAAATATGCAATCATCAAGCCAAATTAAAATCAACCCAAGTCAAACCTAACCTAATCCATTTGACTTGAAATATTCAAATAAACCAAAACCCATTTGAACCCAAACCAATCACAAACAAATTTATATATCAATACCAAACCCATATATAAATTCAACCAAACCAAACGCAACCCAAAATCAACTGAACTAAGCCTAATTGGTTCACTTGACCTAAAGTGATCAATTTAACCTATTTAAACCAAGTTTCAATCCAACCCAAATTGGATTGAACCAAGCCTACCTAAACCTCCTATCATGATTGTTGATCATCTCGAGTTGATTAATTATCACAAATTGGGTCAAACCAAGTCAACCTTCTTAACATATATAAACACAAACTAGCTAAATTGTAACCTAAGCCAAATCTCTTGAAACTAATGACCTATATCAATCCAAAATCAATATTTGAACATGACTTGACCTTCAATTGAGCCAAACCAAACCCAATTGGCCCTCTTAACCCAAGTTGACCCAAATTGACCAAAAAGGCCAAATTGGATCAAATCAAAATATAAATCAAATTGATTGCAACCAATGGCTCAAGTTCATCCCAAATTGAATGTTGAACTTGACCAAAGCCATAATTGAACCCAATTGACCTACTTAGCCTAAATTAACCTAAAGGATCAAGTTGGCCTAAATAAAAACTAAATCCAAATTAATTGAAACCAAAGCCTGCAATCATCTTCAATTGGTCAACTAAACTCAAACCAACACCTAACCTAAGCCAACTTGGCCAATTTTATCAAATTGGTCAACTTAACCCATTTGACCCAAATGAAGTCAAATGAGCCAAAATCAAATCTAAGCCAAACTAAACCAAACCAATTGAACCAAAATATCCCAAATGATCATATGAACTTGACCCAACCTTTGGTTTGATCCAATTTGACCAATTGGTCAACTTGACCAATTGGTCAACTTGACCAATTGGTCAACTTGACCAAACATAACCCAATTTGACCCAATTGAGCCAAATTGAGCCAAACATAATCAAATCAACTCCAAATCACTTGAAATTTGGGCTAACTCACTTTTGACTCATTTCAAATCTGCCCAAATCAAATCTAATATCAAATGACCATTCTACCCTTGGGTCAAGGGTATCACATGAGACAAATCACCCATGTAAGTTGTCATTTCCATTCCTTGGCCACTTAGCACTCTCCCAATGGTCCACCTAGCACAATAACGACCCAAGGGTGGTTGGTCCATGACCCATGAGAAGTGAAATTACCTCACCTCCCCCATTGGTGTACATGGAAACCCAAGGACACCCACTAATCTCCCTTGGCAGCCATCTCCACACCTTTGCTCACTCAAACCAAGCAAGCTCATCCACTCCCTGCCACCCACGACCCTCTGAGGTGGCTGGACGACCACTAGTAGCCAAACCCGATCGGGTCATCATATCAAGAGGAGGAAAGGGTATACCCACCCCCACCCCCACCCCTTTATTCCAACTACAAACAAGCACTTGAGCATCCTCATAGCCCTAGCTACCCAAGACAAGCCACTAGATACATTTCCCAAGCTCCTAAGCCCGTTCACTCATCGAAAAATCTCAATCTCATCCGTCCCGAAACAAGGCATCCCCATTTCCAACCCAACTCCTCCATTTCTCAACGAAACCCAAATTAACTTCACACACACCATCCCCAAACTCCATCGAGCAAGAACAAATCACTTCCCGAGCCCTCCGACCACCAGACATGCGACTTCGATCAGAACCGAGCTCCAAATCGTCAATTCATGGCCTTCCGAGTGAACGACGAGGAATTGATCCAATTGTTGTTCAACAGGGCTTCATTTCTATTAGACGAAGCTTCCTCAATTGGATTCACTACCGGTCTTAAGCTTTGACGAAGTATTTCCATTAAAATGGAGCTTTGGTGAAAATTTGTTTGAGCTTTTGAAGAAAACATGCACGCCGTGTGATCCCTTTGGATCCATCACGTGAAGGTGTGGGATCCATTTGGAGTCGATCTGAGCTCGGGTGAGCTCGGATCGAGCGAGGAATGGCGGACGGTCTCCATCCTCCCTTGCTCATGTGATGATAGATCACGCACCGTCTATTCCGTATGATCGAAATGGACGGTTGTGATTAGATCTGATAAAATTATCTGATTTAATCCTATTAAGCCGTGGGATTAATCATAGTCGTCAGATCTAAGATTGGATGGAGGACGAGAAAGTGCGTTCGCCACCGCCACATAGGCGCCACGTTGGATGAATTTAAATAGTCAATCCCGTGACATTACATGGAAAGTGTGTCGACAAGATGTCGCTGCCGCCAAATGTGATTAGTTGGCTAGTTAATTATTTTTAATGGCTAAAACTACTATAATTCATAACAAATCATAGAAAAATTAAAAAAATATAAATAAATACTCATTTTAAAGGTATTTCAAAGGAGAATTATTTAAAATTAATTCCAAGTGATTTTGAATAGTAGTAGAGGCTCAATTTGAGTTTAATTGAAAACTTAATTAGCTTAATTATCCCTTAATTACTCAGATAATTAATCCCAAGTGGATTAATTTAATGGGATGACATCTGCCCCCCATGATTTTCTTGAGATTTATTGCTCACTTAATTAGAAAAATTGACTAATTAAACTCTAAATACTCTTTCAAGTTAATTAATGATTAATTAATCCTATGAACAGTAATAAATTGGTTAATTAAGTTTATTGATCATTGCTCAACAGTAAATGAACTAAGAAATAAGGTTAAGACCTCTTTCCTAACCTATTCCCCTAAGTTCATATCACTTTTTCAAAATAAAATTAATTAAGATTTAACTAATTAATTAAATCACTTAATTAATTAAATTGAAATCATAATCATATTAAACATTAATTAATCAATTCTTGGGTAGATCTTTAGGTTTTCAATAATCTAAAAAAATCTTAAGAAAATTATGGTTAACTCACATGTGTGGGGAGGCCATAAAAGTACTTAATTAAGTTCTTTAATTTAATTAACCGTTAACTTTGAGCCAATTGCATTAGGCCCCTTTTATTTCTTATGATCGTTGCTAATTTAATTTTCAATTCATGTGCATATCATATTAGCTCATAATTATTTAGGTAATTATGTAAGGTAACATAGGAAAGGGTTAATTACTGTATTCAACTCATATTATAACTTAATTAACTCATAAAATCAACTTAACTATATTTTATTAAATCAAATTAATTAACAAACATAGGAATGAGTTAGGATCAACAAACCTTCTTCTCGCATCCTTAAATCAAATCAAAACATGAAATTAAAAATGATATTAAGAAAGCTTTGGTTTACTTTAAATGGCTTTATTTAATATGATTGTCCTTAAGAATTAATTTGATAGAATGAAATCATGTGTTTATGTTTATTCATTCCTTCCCAATCATGTTAAATGTTGTATGTCATTTGAAATCATACATTCATCTTTTTAAAATTAATTAAATTAAATGATTTTCTTTTATGTAAGCTTGCATGTGTTAGATTAATTTATAATATATATGGCTATTATCACTAATAAATTCAAATTATTTTTTCAAAGTTTATAAATCAATTACATTAATTAGAGTGATAATAGTTATTAATACATATAGGCTTTGCATGTGCTTATAGCTTAGGTATGTGAAGTAAAGCTTTCTTTTTTTTAATTCATGTGTGATTTTACATATATTTGAATGTTAATAAATATATAGTCTGGACATCCTGAAAATACGAGAATTTAGCTAGCCCTAAGAAGGTCATTTGATTACCTCACTTTCCTGGTTAACAACGACACGTACTTATTTGATTTCATTCATATGTGTTTTTACATTAGAATTTGGATGGGACTTTATTTCACATACATAAATATTTTAATCAAATAGAAATGAAATTTTTGCATGATTTTCTTCCTCTTATTTACATATACATTCATGTGTAGTGAGATAGCAAAGTATATAGTCTAGAAATTCCAGGAATATGAGGCTTTAGCTAGCCCCAAGGAGGTCATTTGATTACCTCACTTCCCTAGTTAACAAAGGCACGTACTTGCTCATTTCTCTTTACATGTGTATGTATGTGTAGCTAAAAGATGAAAATTCCTCTTTTTCACTAAAAATGCATGCATCCATAATCGATTAAGTGCTTAGATTAATTAGTCATATGATTTGGAGCTTTCTTTCTTATATTCATGCATATAAATTTACATACGTTTGAATCAAAATGTGTATATAGTTTGGACATCCGAACACAAGGCTTTAGCTAGCCCCAAGGAGGTCATTTGATTACCTCACTTCTTAAGTTAACAATGACACGTACCTATTTAATTTCTTCCCTATATATTTTTGTATAATAATTTGGATAGAGCTTTAATTTAATATAATTAAATACTTCAATCAAAATAAAAAAAATGAAAATATAAACTTCAAATACATATCTACATTCATCATATAAGCATGTTAAAATGTGTTGCATGTGTAGATACACTTAGGATTAAAAATCATAGGCATGTTACATGTGATGGAAAAGAATAATTGAACACGTGTCATGTAATAGTAATTCAATTAGATTAATCCTAAGAAGCCTTTCACATTGAATGAGGTTATTTAAAGTGAACATAAACTTTGGATTAATTTAAAAGTATGTAATAAGCCATTCACTAAAGAGAACTAAATCAAATTAATATACTTTAGAAAATGGCTTAGGGTAGGGATGAAAGATGATAATCCTCTTCCCTCTCTTTATAACACTTAGTTGCTAAGTGTAATCATATGAAATAAAAGAAATCATAAATTAAAATTCTCAAATCGATTAAATAACTTCAAATGAAATCAACTCTTTATGTTAAATTGAATCCTTCTACACTTAAAAATTGCAACTTTAATGCGTAATTTAGACACATCACACAAGCCTTAACACACACATTAGAACTAACTCACCACTTCTAGTCCCAAGTTAGGACGGTGTATGTTTGGTGTATGTTTTATTTTGTGATGTAATATTTTAGACTGGATGTTAGGAATGTGGATCATATACTGGATGTTAGGCTGTTGATAGTCTAACATTATTTTTTGTAGGGCCATCATAAAAATAAATATAAATATTTTGCTTGTAGGTTGCTTATGCCCCTAAGCATAATCCAAGTTAGGATAAGTGAATTTGAGGGTGTTAAGTCCAAATTATAAATATAACTGTTTGGGTTTATATGTACGTTTAGCTAACCTCTATTTTACAGGTGTAATTATATTTATTTTCATATAAAATATAATTTTGTAATAGGAATTAGGATTAGTGTTATGGGGGATTAAGATGAACAGTGGCTAGAAAGCTCAGCCCTGGGGTGCTTCGTGATGCCTTGGAGGAAACCAAATCAAAGGTGAAGACATGAAGAATGAAGAAATGAAGACCACCATAGCATGTATTCAATTTCAATTATAATATTATTTTGTATTTTAGGTTATATAAGGATAGAGCTCGACTACCTATCATTTCTTTTCAGGTTGTACGGTGATACCCGACTACACCAGCCTCTTATTCTTTCACGATAGTTATAGAAATTGGTTGATGATTTGTTTAAATGGTGTATTAGAAATGGCATATTTTTCATAGTTTCTTAAATGATTGATGCTTTAATGTGTGGCCTGGATATGATAGGCTCTTAGGATAAAATAATTTTTCTACCCAACTAATGACTCATAACTAAATTTTAAACAACTCATAATTTCATCATACAGCCTAGATATTAAATAAAATAATTAAAAGAATTAGCAACCCCTTACTTATATGGTTATATGTCTGATATCATGCATGCATATTTCTTCTTCCTTGAAATTGGGGGATTTCCATCCTTGTATGATAAGGGAATGCTTGACTTCTGAGGGCATCCCTTATAGTGGAGAACACCCTCTTCTTGCTAATTTGGCCAATAATCCACTTCATCATGCATTTAGGCATATAAAAATTTGAAAGCTTTTATCAAAATGATGTGTCAAAAATAAGAATAAGAATTTAAAAAGATTTTGCATTAGACTAAGTCATCATTCATACTACTCATGCTCTAGTCTCTTAGAGAGTGGGTTTAGGATTTTAGTCTCTTTCTAACTAAATAACCACCCTAGCTATCTTGCAATTCATAAGATCGGACTACATGGTTTTAAAATCGTAGGAGTTAGCTGGCAGCCACTCTATGCAGTTATAAGTCCAGAAGTCGGAGGGTTCATCCTCAATTGTGGAGATGAACCTTTATGTCCACCTGTCGCTTTGGTTTAGGTCATGCTTTAGCTCTTACTAAAGCTCCCTAGATTTAGGATCTGAGGTAGTTATTTCCTTCAACTTATAAGCATAAATCTTCACCTCTTATGCATTTCCACAACTTTATGTTGATAGATTATAAGCACTGACAATCTAATAAAATTCAGCTCAAATTAATAAATCTTTTCACTTTCAAATATATACAGCCCAATTATATGATAGATTGGAATGCTCACTAGGCTTCCTAATATCATGAGCATTTCCTACTTCCTTCATTTGGATTTCAAAAATAAGTCTTCTCCTTGAACTTTCCCATTTAATTTTTTAAATATAACTAATCCTTTGATAGTCTAGCCTTGAAATCTTTGGATATGATAATTGTCTACTTTAATCAAAAGCATTCTTAGGGAATTTCATTCTCTATGATATAATCAATTATGGAGGCTTGCATCCATAGGGAACTTTAGAACTCGATTTAATATAAACCTTATTTTATTCATCCATATAAAGTATGAGAAAAATCTATGGTATATTCGAAGATCCATCATGCCTTAGAAGTCCTTATTAGGTAATTAAGTCCATTGAAGGGTGATGCGTCTATCTTTCAAGATAGTACATCATACCTCAATATTATACCCGATCACTTCAATATGTACCCCCTACAATCTGTGTGGTCTCCCTCATATATCCGAACATAAACACCACAAAACTTCATTGGAATTTTGGAGATTGTTTACCAAGCTAGTGGTAAAAGATTCTTGATTCTGTTTGGTTTATAATTTGGGTGATTTATTTAGTTAAATTTTTTTTACTTATTAGGGGTCCAATAGGGATTTTAAGACCTACTTGGAGTGATGTCCTAAAACCTAAAGGATATTGACCACCCTTACTTAAGGATGAAATAAGCAGGATGCCCAACATAAAGAATGATAATCTTGGGCTTATATAAAATATAAGTCCACTATCGATGCTTAGAGATAAGGATTGATTACTAAAGATGGAGAGAAGAACTATCCCCAACGAAGTCGCCAAAAAAATTTGTGGTGTTTTAATTTAGAGTCGTGTGGACACCACACAGATCTTATGGGGTATTTATTAAAGTGATCAAGTATGATATATCATCTTGAAGATAGAAACATCACCCTACAATGGGCCTAATCACCTAATAAGGACTCCAAAGATAGATGGGTCTTCATATATACCAAAGATCTTTCTCTACTTTATATGGAAAAGTAAACTAGGGTTTATTTTATACCAGGTTCTTTAGTTCCCTATGGAAGCAAGCTTCCATAGTTAATTACATCATAAGAAATGAGAATTTCCTAAGAAAACTCTAGATTAAAGTAGTCAATCATATCTCAAAAGATTTCAAGGCTAGACTATCAAATAATTTGGTATTTTTGGATAATCAAGTGGGAATGTTCAATTTAGAAAGACTTACTTTTAGATTCCAAAGGAAGATAAATAGAGAGCACTCATGATACTAGGAAGCCTAATGAGCACTCTAATTTATCCTATAGTGAGGCTTTATGTATTTGAAAGAAAGGATTTATTTTAATTTGAGTTGAAATTTTATTAGAATGCTAGGGCTTACAGTCCATCAACATAAGTATATGAAAATGCCTAAGAAGTGAGGACTTACACTCGTAGCCCTAAGGAAACAGACAATCTTAGATCCTAAATCTAGGGTGCTTTAGCACAAACTAAGAGCTCAGCCTAAATCTAAATGGAAGGGGGGCATAGTAGTTTATATCCACAAGAGAGGATAAACTCATCTGACTCTTTTGGACTTACAACCGCTTAGAGTGGCCGTCAGCTAACACCTCCTATGATTCAAAATCATGTAGGTCGATCTTATGTTTATGCAAAAGATAGCTAGGCTAGTATTTAATTTGGAAAGGATGCTAGAGTCTTAAACTCATTCTCTAAGAGACTAGATCATGATTGGCATGAAAACATAACTTAAACTAAAATGCAAAATTTTATAAATGTTTATCTCATTTTGACACAAAAATTTAGGACAAAGGCTCGAGACAATTATGCCTAAATGCATAATGAAATTAGATTATTGGCTAAATCAATGGGAGGAGGTGTTCTCCATTACAAGGGATGTCCTCACTAGTCAAACGTTCCCCTATCGTGCAAGAGTGGAGACCCTCTCTATTCAAGAAAGAAACAAGATGATATACATGATATCAGAGCATACATCATTCAACTATGAGATTGCTAAATATTTTAATTATCTTAATTTACAGCCTAAGCTTTAAAGTAATTTTATGAATTATTTTAAAATTTAGTTATGAGTTATTAATTGGGATAGAAAAATTAATTTTATCTTAAAGAGCCTACCGCATCTAGGTCACACATTCAAACATCAAGATTTAAGAACCTATGAAGAACATGCAATTTCTATTGCATAATCTAAACACAACAATCAAACATTTATAGATTATCATGAAATAATAAGAGGTCGGTACGGCCAAGTATCGTCGTACACTCCAAAAAGAGAAAATTGAGTAACCGAGCTCTACCATTATACAATCTAAATTATAATAAAATTTAACAATTATAATTAAATTAAATGTCATGGGAGTCTTCATTCTTCATCTTTTCTACTTTCTTTAGATTTGATTGCACTCCAAGGCTTCACTGGGCCTTTTGGGACCTTTCCATATAGCCACTGCTCATCCTAAACTCCATAGCACTAATCATAATTCCTATTATCAAATTACATATTTATGAAAAGTAAAATCTAACTACACCTGCAAGACATATGTTAGTTAAACATACACACAAACCCAAATAGTTATATTATATAATTTGGACTTAGCACCCTGCACATGAGTTATCAAATATAAATTATGCTTAGGGGAATAAGCAACCTGCAAGCAAAAGAATTTATATTTATTTTAGCTACCCATTAGCATAATCCCCTGCAGAAAATAATATTAGGCTAACAACGGCCTAACATCCAGTCTACGCACAACAATCCTAACATCAAATCTAAAATATTACATCACAAAATAAAATACAATATCATTACATATACCATCCAAACCTAAAGCTAGAAGTGGGGACTTAATATTCTAATGTGCGTGGTTAGACTTAGTATGGTGTGCCTTAATTAGGCTTTAGAATTATAATTATCTAAGTTTGAAATTATTTAATTTAAATATGAATGGTAGTTTCATTTCAAATTATTATGGAGATTAGTGGATTTTTAATTGATATTTTTTTATTTCATTTGTTACTTAGCATCTAAGTATTGTAAAGAGAAGAAAGAGGCTTAACCTCTTTCATCCATACTTTAAGTTATTTTTTAAAGACATGTTATTATGACTTGGTTTATTTTAATGAATTTCTTATTAAATGTTATATTAATCCTAAGTTTGGGTTAATCTTAAAGAATCATATCCAACATGAAAGGCATCTTAAGATTAATGAGGTTGAATTACTAATACATAGAAAATATTATATCATTCCTTTTCATCATCAATAGCATGCATATGATTTAGGACTTAATATACCTATACATACAATGTATTTTTGGCACACTTAAATATTTATGAATGCATATATTTTGATAGAAAAGAAAGTTTTTTATTCTTTGGTTAAATACACATACACATGTATTAAAGATTTAACCAAGTACGTGTCGTCATTTAAATCAGGGAAGTGAGATAATCTAATAGACCTCCTTAGGGCTACATAAAGCCTCGTATTTTTGGGATGTCCAGACTATATACTTGCTATCATAAATATATATGAATTTACACACAACCATGAGAATGAAAATCATGTAAAAGATTGTATTTTAGTGGATTATTTATATATGTAACGTAAAGTTTTATCAAAATTCTAGTACAAGTACACATATGAATGAAACTAAATAAGTATGTGTCTTTGTTAACCAGGGAAGTGAGGTAATCTAAGACTACCGTGGGGCTACTTAAAGCCTTATATTCCTGGGATGTCCAGACTATATACTTATTAATATTCAAATATATGTAAACAGATACATGAATCATAAAGATAAAATGATACTTTGACATGTTTAGGTTATAAGCACGTGTGAATCATATAAAATATTCATAGCTAATATCAATTTAACTTTTCATTTATAATTTTGAAAATAGTTTTGAAATTTATAAGTGATAATAACCACTCCATATAATAGGATTAATTCAACACATGCAACTTTACATAGATAAGTATATTCATTTGATTGCTTGATTACATGATACAAATGGAATATAAAATTTATAATGATTGAAAAGGAATAATTAAATACTTCCACATAATTCATTCAACTACATTAATTCTAAATGATAATCAAGTTGAATAGAATCATTTAAGATTAACCAAAGTTGTTATTAAATTTAATCTTTGGATTGATATTATTAAACTTAAAGAGAGAAAATAAGGTTTGCTATTTTACCCTATCCCATGTAAGTGACTTAATGTGTTTAAAGAAAACTTAATTAAGTGTTTTATGAATTAATCAAGTTTGAATCATTAAGCAAATGATTTATTTTGCTTTCCTAAGTCTTATTAATACAATTAATCATTTAATTATGAGCCTCCAATGATATTCAAATCAAAAATTAAAATTGCAAAGCACTTAAGGACCTAATGCAATAAAGCTCATAATTAAATATTAATTAAGTTTAAAAAATTTAATTAAGTACTTATATGATTTTCCAACACTCATGAGTTAATCATAATTCCCTTAGGGGTCTTTATATTATTAAACACATAAAGAGGAACCCATGAATTCAATTTAGATTATCTGAAGCAATTATCATCTTAATTTCATTTCATTTCATTATTAATTTCTTAATCATTCCTTAATTAAATCATGATTTAATTAACCCTCCCATGGAAAAATACTTAGGCAAATGATCAAGGAAAAGGCCTTGATCATTCACCCCATCATTCCCACTGTTAACAATGACTAATAATCATTAATAATCAAAATTTTACTGTTTAATAATTTTAATAATTATTAAATTAATTAGGGAGAGTAATTAAGATTAGAATTTCAAAATTCCCTAATTATCTAGACAATAAATCTCAAAAAAATTATGGGAGGCAGAGAACTTCCTAAGGAATCAACATATTCAATTTGAGACTCATTAGCCAAGTAATTAAAGCTTAATTAAGATAATTAGAAAAAAAATTCAAATCCTAATTAAGCATTATTCACTGTTCAAACATTAGGGATTTTATTTTTATTAAATTCTCCTCTATTTATCCTTTCCAAAATGGGTTTACTCATACTTTTGATATTTTTCTACAATTAGTTATGAATTTTTGAAGTTCAGGGTGATTAATGATATTTTTAAGCTTAATTAACCCCTAATCTCATTGACGCCATGCAGAAGATGATGTGGCATCGCTTACAGGATAAGCTACTTAAATCATCCAACGCGACGTGCTGAGTCAACAGCGGTGGATGCGCTTTCATCCCCATCGTCGGATCTCGGATCGGACAGCTGAGATTAACCTCATGGATCTTAATAGATTAAATCAAATAAAACTAACGGATTAATCACAGCCATCCATTCTAATCAAGCAAAATGGACGGTGGATGATCCTTCTTCCACGGAGCTCTAGAAGACGGATACCGTCCGCCCTCCACCGCTGGATCCAAGCTCGCTAAAGCTCATGAGCCGTCAATATCAACTCCAAAATGTTTGGGGAAGAGATCTAAGGAGATCATACGGTGGAAATCGCATGAAATCAAGATTCTTTCACAAAACACCAACACCTAAGAGGATTTCTACGATTTACCAAAAAATTACCTCACCGAAACTCAAGGTCGGCGGTCTAACGAATGAGGTAGCTTTGTCTTAAAGAGACGAAGCCCTGTTGAGAAGCTCATGAGTTACCTCCCCGTCGGTGCCTATGTGGACCAAACACTGCCGCAATAGTCACCGAAGTTGGTTTAAGAGTGGTCTCTGATGCTCGAATCGACCGAGAATAGTTTCATTTTGACTCGCTGGAGCTTGAGAAAGGTGTGGGAAGAGTTAATTAAATTTTGGTAGAGTTTGAGAGGGGTTGGATAGACAGAGGGCTCGATTTCGCTCAGGTTTGGTCTCACCAACGAGACGGATCTCACAGGGGGGATCGAGAAAGCTCTAGGGATGCTCGCAATCACTCACTGAAGCTCTCTGTGTGGTTTGAATTGGATTGGGAGGAGTATACCCTCCTCTCCAATTGATCCAATGGTTTGGATCAATTCAATTTTTGGCAGACATCTAACTGGCGCAGGCAGTCGGGGACGTCAGTGATGGGTTGAGGTGGAGGGTCTTGAGTGGCTGGAGGAATGATAGGGACTGAGGTGGTGTGTACCTCCTCCCCCAAGTGCTCCAATGGAAAGGCTTGGGTTAGCTCACCTTCAATTGACCCATGGCTGACTCAGTCAGCTTTGGGTCAGGTGAGCCAGTGGTACACATGTCCAAAATGGGATGAAGGTGGCTGGCAAGGGTTAGTGGATAAGTATGACCATCCAAATGGGGATTTTGTCACATTTGGAGGGATTTGTCCAATGGGTTTTTGCTTAAATTGAGTCCAACATGAGTTGGGTTTATTTGGGCTAACCCATGGTAACCCAAAGATGGGTCATGCCAAATTTAGCTAGGTTTGGGCTTGGTTTGAATGTGTTTGGCTCAATTTGACCCATATAGGTCAAATTGAGTCAACTTGGGTTAAGTTGACCAATTGGTCAAATTGGGTCAAGTTGATGATTTGGTTTAGTTCAAATGATCATTTGGGATGCTTTGGTTCAATTGGTATGGTTTGATTTAAAATGGATTTGAATTTGGCTCATATAAGCTTATATGGGTCAAATGAGCTAAGTTGACCAATTCGATCAAATTAACTAAATTGGCTTACGTGGAAGGTAGGTTTAGGTTCAAATGGTGATTTTAGAATGATTGTAAGTGTTGATTTGAATTGATTTGGATTAAAGGGTCAATTTGGGCTAAATGGGTCAATTAGATTGGTTTGGTCAAATTGAGTTCAATTGAAGTTTGGATCATGTTCAACAATCAATTTGTGATGGATTTGAGCCATTGGTTTCAATCAATTTAAATTTAGGATTTAATTTAGCCTAATTTGGCCCTTTAGGTCAAATTAGGTCAACTTGGGTCAAAAGCCCAAGTTGGCTTGGTTTGGTTCAATTGATGGTTGATTTATGTTCAAGGATTAATTTATGGTTGGTAGGAATCATTGGTTTCAATTGATTTGAATTACCGTGAGATTTGGTTCATTTTGATCCATAGGTTAATTGGGTCAACTTGATCAAATGATCAAATTGACTTAGTTTGACCTAATTGATTGCAATTGATAAATCACGGATGATCAACAATCATTGTAAAAGGTATTGAATGGGTTGATTCAATCCAATTTGGGTTGGATTGGAGTTTGGATCAAATAGTTCATTTATGTCACCTTGGGTCAAGTGAACCAAATTGGTCAATTGAGTTGAATTGGGTTGAATTATATTGGGTTGAGTTTGATGATTGATTTAGGATTAATTGATGGCTTTGATTGCAATTAATTTGAATTTAATTGGATTTTAGCTTATTTGGACCCTTTGGGTTGATTGAATTGATTTGGTTGGTTTGATTTGATTGTAAGTTTTGGAAAGGTTTGAAATAGAGATTTGAATAATTTGAGTGCTTTTGTGAAGTTCAATTAGATTTAATTTCAATTGAATAGGCTTTGAGTTGGATCCATTGGATGATAGTGGAATTAATTTAGGTTAAGGGTTAGGTTAATTTGGCTTGGAGCTTGGATATGAAACAAAATTCAATCGGGATTGATTGCATTGGTTTGAGGTCTAGCTTTGGATGAGTGGATACACATGGATTATGGTTTAGGCCATAGGATAAGTAGAACCTATTTACCCTATGGTATGACCTAAGCTAAGATATGCCTTCTTAAGTCTCTAGGCTTGGATTTAGTGTTCCCCTAATCATTAGAAGTGTGTTATGACTAGAAAAATCCTAATGTCTAGAAGATTCCTAAGTCTAAGGAAGGATGAGTCAATCCTTACTCCAAAAGTGAGGTCAACAAATATCTTAAGATTAATGAGATTGAATTACTATCACATGGATAATGTCATATTATTCCTTTTCATCATCAATAGCATGCATATGATTTTGAACTTAACATATCTGTACATGCAATATATTTTTGACACACTTAAAATGATTATGAATGCATATATTTTAGTAGAAAAGAGGGATTTTCATTCTTTAGCTAAAGACACATATACAAGTATTAAAATTTTAAGCAAGTTCGTGGCATTGTTTAAATTAAAAAATGAGATAATCTAAGACCTCATTGGGGCTACTTAAAGCCTCATACTCTCGGGATGTCAAGACTATATACTTGCTATCTTAAATACATAAGAATGCATACATAAACATGAGAAGAAAAATCATGCAAAAGCTTATGTTTTAGTGAGTCAGTTATTCATGTAAAGTGAAGTTCTATCCAAATTCTAGTGCGTGTACACATACGAATGAAATTAATAAATACGGGCTTTTGTTAACCAGGGAAGTGAGATAACCTAAGACTTCTGTGGGGCTACTTAAAGCCTCGTATTTTCGGGATGTCCAGACTATATATTTATTAATATTCAAGCATACGTAAACACATACATGAATTGTAAAGATAACACAATATTTTAACATGTTTAGGTTATAAGCACAAGTAAATCATATGTTATATTAGTTAATATCAATTTAACTCTTCATTTGTAATTTTGAAAATAATTTTGGAATTTATTAATGATAATAGTCATACATATAATAAGATTAATCCAACACATGTAACTTACACATAATTAAATTCAAATTATTCTTTTATTTGAAAACATGAATGGATGATATTAAATGACAAAAAATTTATAATGATTGAAAAGGAATAATCAAATACATCCATATGATCCATCCAACTACATTAATTCCTAAGAACAATCATATTAAATAAAATTATTTAAGGTTAACCTTAAGCATCTTATGGAATTTGATTTTGATTATGAATTATTAAACTTAGAGAGGAGAAATAACATTTGTTGTTTTGACCCCATCTCACATTAGTGATTTAATATGTTTTAAGAAAACATAATTAAGTGATTTTTATGGATTAATCAAGTTTAAATCATTAAGCAAAAGATTTATTTTCCCTTTCCTAAGTCTCTTTAATTTAATTAATCATTTAATTATGAACCTCCAATGATATACAAATGTGAAATTAAAATTGCAATGCACTTAGAGACCTAATGCAATGAAGCTCATAATTAAATATTTATTAAGTTAAAGAAGAATCTAATTAAGTACTTAAATGATTTTCCTCCTCCCATGGGTTAACCATAATTTTCTTAAGGGTCTTTATACTATTGAACACATAAAGAGGAACCCATAAATTCAATTTAAGTTATTTGATCCAATTATCATTTTAATTTGATTTAATTTCACTATTAATTAATTAATCCTTAATTGATCCATAAGTTATTTAACCCTATAAATGAAATGAATTTAGGGAAGCAATTAGAGAAGAGCTCCTAATCATTCCCCTTCCTCATTTCACTATTTAACAGTGATTAATGAAATTTAATTAATTAATTTTTGTTGTTTGGAATTTTAATAATTATTAAGTCACTTTATGAAGGTAATTAAGATATGAATTTCAAATTCTCCCAATTACCTAGCCAATAAATCTCAAAAAAAAATTATAAGAGATAGAGGACATCCCAAGGAATCAACACATTTAATTTAAGACTCATTAGCTAAGTAATTAAAGTTCAATTAAGGTAATTAGAAAAAACTTCAAACCCTAATTAAGAATTATTCACTGTTCAAACATTATGTGTTATTTTTATTAAGTTATCCTCTGTTTATCCTTTCCAAAATGAGTTTACTCATATTTTTTTGGATTTTTTTACAATTAGTTATTAATTTTTGAAGTTATGGTGATTAATAACATTTTAAAGCTTAATTAACCCCTAATTTCGTCGGCGCCATGCGAGAGCTGATGTGGTGTTGCTTTCCACATGATGCCACGAGATAGGCCACTTAAATCATCCGACGTGGCATGCTGAGTCAGTGACGACGAATGTGCTTTTGTCCCCACCATCCGATCTCAGATCGGATGGTGGATTTTAATCCCATGGATCTTAACGAATTAAATCAAGATTTTCTATAAGATTAATCACGACCGTCCACTCTAATCACGTAGAACATACGGCAGATGATCCTTCATCCCCCGAGTGACGGAAGATGGACACTGTCCGCCCTCTTCCGCTCAAATCGAGCTCACCGAAGCTTGTGAAATGTTGGGATCGACTCCAAAATGTGTGGTAGAAGATCTAAGAAGATCATGCGGTGGAAATTACGTGCAATCAAAATTTCTTTCACAAAACACCAACACCTAAGAGGATTTCTATGATTTGCCAGAAAATTACCTCGCCGGAGCTCAAGACTGGCAGTCTAACGATTGAAGTAGCTTCGTCTTGAAGAGATGAAGCCCTGTTGAGAAGCTCGTGAGTTTCCTCCCTACCAGTGGCTCTATGGATCAAACACCGCCGCAACAGTCACCGGAGTTGATCTTTGAGTGGTCTCTGGTGCTCGAATTGATCGGGAATTGATTCGTTTTAACTCATCGAAGCTTGGGGAAGGTGTGGAAGAAGTTAATTGAAGTTTAGTATAGTTAGAGTGGGGTTGGACATATAGAGGGCTCGATTTCATTCGACTTTGGTCTCGCCAGCGATGGGGAGCTCAAGGAGGATCGGGGATGCTTTGAGGATGCTCGACAATACTCACTGAAGCTCTCTCTGTGGCTTGAATTGGATGGGGAGGAGTATACTCTCTTCCCTAAGTGATCCAATGGCCAAGATCAATTCGGCTTTTGGCAGTCGTCAAGCCGATGCAAGTGGCCGGAGGCATTAGTGATGGGCTGAGGTGGAGGTCCTTGAATGGCTGAAGGCATGGCATGGATTGGAAATGTGTGTACCCCGTCCTCCAAGTGTTTCAATGGGGTGGCTTAAGTGAGTTCACCTTCCTTTGACCCATGGCTGAACCCAATCAATTTTGAGTCGGGTTAGCCAGTGGTCCAAGTGTCCAAATTGAGCTAAGAAGGGATGTCAAGTGTTGGAGAGTAGGTAAGACCATCCAAATAGGGATTTTATCCCATTTGGAGGGGTTTACCCAATGAGGTTTAGCCTAATTCGGGTCAACCATGGGTTGGGTTCATTTGGGCTGAACCATGGTGACCCAAGGATGGGTCATGCCAAGTTTTGTTGGATTTAGGCTTAGTTTGAATAGGTTTGGCTCAATTTGACCCGCATAGGTTAAATTGGGTTCATTTGGGTTAAGTTGACCAATTGGTCAAATTAGGTCAACCCAAGGATTTGAATGTATCCAAATGATGATTTTGGATGTTTTGGTTCCATTGGTTTGGCTTAATTTAAAGTGGATTTAAATTTAGCTCATATGGGTTCATATGAATCAAATGGGTTAACTTAACCAATTTGGAATTTATGATTGAGTGGAGTCATTGATTTCAATCAATTGAGTTTAGAATGAAGTTTGGTTCAATTTGATTCATATAGGCTAATTGGGGCAACTTGGGTCAAGTGATCAAATTAACTTGGGTTGGCCCAATTGATTGTAATTGGCCAATCAAGGATGATCAACAATTATTGTGGAAGGTATTGAATGGGTTGGATTGGAGTTTGTATTAAATGGGTCCTTTAGGTCACTTTGGGTCAAGTGAAATAAATAAGTCAATTGAGTTAAATTATTTTAAATTAGGTTGGGTTGAGTTTGATGATTGATTTAGGATTGATTATAATTAATTTGGATTTAATTAGATTTTGGCTCATTTGGACCATTTGGGTCAAGTGAGCTAATTTGGGTTGTTGAAATAGTTTGATTAGTTTCATTTGATTGTAGGTCTTGGAAGGATTTGAAATAGAAATTTGAATAGTTGGAGTGCTTTTGTGAAGTTCAATTTGATTTGGTTCAATTGAATGGGCTTTGAGTTGGATCCATGGGATGATGGTAGGATTGATTTAGGTTAAGGATTAGGTTAATTTTAGCTTGGAGTTTGGTTATGAAATAGGATTTAATTGGGGTTGATTGTATTAATTTGAGGTTGGATTTGCATAGGTCTCGATCTAGGCCATAAGATAGATAGGTCACCTTGGTTCTAAGGTATAGCCTAAACCTATGTTATACATTCTTAAGTCTCTAGGCTTGGGTTTAGTATTCACCTACTCACTAGAAGTATCCTATGACTAAGAAAATTCTAGTGTCTAGGAGAGTCATACATCTAAGATAGGAAGGAGGAATTCTTACTCTAAATATGAGGTAAACAATGATGAAACTAAATAATCATTTAATGTGGATCAATTTAGTTGATCATTATATAAATCAAGTTTCTTAATTAAACTCTTAATCAAATAACTCATTTAATAAAGTTAAGTTTGATTAATCTTTAATCTAATGTTAATTGAATTAATTATTCAAAAAAAATTAAATATAATCTTTAATTAAGCTCTTAATCAAATTAACCACTTAATAAAATAAAAGCTAAATTAATCATCAATCTTGTGTTAATTGAATTAATTATCCAATTAAATTAAACATAATTAAGTCATCAACTTTTAGCTAAGATCATTAAATTAAATTGATAATGAAATTTTAAATTAAATAATTATTTATTTAAAGTAAATTAAATTAAACAAGCCAGCTCAAAATAATGCATAAGTTTAACTTAAATCAAACACTTAATTAAATTCATCATAAATTAACATTCATCAAATTCATGGTTAATTAAATCATGAATTAATATATAATTAATCTAATTAAACTCTTTAATGAAATAAATCATACAACCAAATTAATCATGTTAAACATAAACTATCTTTGATTAAATAAGTCAATCAAAGACTTAACAAAATTAAACTCAATTTGAACAAACTAATCTAAATAAGATAAATTAAGATAACTAATAATCAAACCTCAATTATCTAGATCAATTAATCAATATAATTATGAACATCAAATTAATTATTCATCATACTTTGATCAAGATTAGTTATAATAAATTCAAATAAATATAGATTAAACTATAATCAAATCAATCATGCCACATAATCAACCAATCATTAAATAAATTAAAAATTTTAACCAAGAACATTTAACAATCATTTATCGAATCTGAACTAAGATAATGATGTAACTAAGTAAATTAAGTATTGATCAATCATTGATTTGACCATTCAAATTAAGTAAATAATCAATTAAACAAATCTTAACTGATCATTGAACCTTATTTGAATTGGTCACTTAAACTTAATTAAACTTATAATTAAAATAAATACTTAATTTGATTAACCCAAATTGAAAACATAACTAAACTTTAATTAGATTTATCATTAAATCAGCTCACTTAGAATGAAACTAATCAAAGTTTTAATTATTTAAGTTCACTTTTTCAAGTACAAGTAATCAAACCTTAATTAGATCAACTAATCATTTGATTAAGTTAAACTAAGCAAGTCATGTAAATAAAGCATATCAAAATAATAGTTAATCAAAACATTAAGTCAAACAAACCTCTAACTGAACTAATCATCCAATTAAATTGATCTTATGAAATTTAAATAATCTTTAAATAAACTAAAATAAATAAACATTAAATTAAACAAGTCATTCAAATATGACAAGTTAAATTGAATAATTTTTGAATATATCAATCAAACAAATTAAACATAAATATTCAATTAATCATTCAAATCAAACTAAATCATAAATAATTCAATTATATAATCAAAGTAATTTAATCAAAATAAATAAAGTATAAACCCAAACTAAATTAAATTCAAGTATCATAAGAAAAACTTAATTATGTAAACAAACTTTCTAAATTACTATAACACCATCAATTATATATAAGAATTGAAATATTAAATCAATTTAATCTTATCAAAATATAAAATTACTAAGTTCAAATAACAATAAAACTAACTAAATCAACTGAACATCAACAAATAAAAATTGATTTAATATTTAAATGGAAGCTAAATAAAACAATAAAGCTTAATGAATTTATAAAATCTTTAAATGGAAGCTAAATAAAGCATTAAATAATTAATTGAAATTTGAACCGAAATAAATTTAATAAATTGAAATACATTAGTCAAACTTAAATTAAATATTAACATTCAAAATTCAAATAATAATCAAACCAAATTAATCAACATAACCCATTTAAACAAATGAGACATGATAAACTTAATAAATTAAAATTTAAATGAAAGGAATAAATTCAATTAACCAAATAATTATAAATCACAACATAAAAAATATAACAATACATTAATCGCTGAACATCAACAAATTAAATCTTAATCAAAATTAATCTATTTTGAACATCAATTAAATTCAATTAACCATCTAAATAAGTTAATTTAAACAAAGTTTCAATTATCTAAATCAATATAAAATAATGAAACTTAAATAACCTAATAAATCTCTAAATAAAAATAAAAATAGATGAAAAGCCACTAAAATTCAAATTGAATTGAATTTAATTAAAATAAACTAATAATAAAACTTAAATTGAAATATTAATAACCTACCTTAATAAAATACAAATTATTGTCAAACTCAAATAAAAAATGTAACTAATTTAATCAACTTAAAATCAATCATTAATAATTAAATTTTAATCAAGTTATAACACATTTAAGTGAAATTGAAAATAAATAAATAAAATACAAATAAAACTTATTTTATTTTATTGAGTTAAGTTTCTTAAAATTAAATTTAAGTTAAAATTCATAAGTTAAAACAAATTGAAACTAAAACTAAATTAAAACTCTTCATAATAAGTGATCACAAGATATATAATTTGAATACCCAAGATCATAAGATTGCTGATCCAAAGGAGGTCTCAATACCTCAAATTACTGATTTAATAATAACACATACATGTAAAAGCAAATTTATGAAAAGTAAATAACTAAATAAAACAAATCAAATTTTGTTAGGTTTAGAAAACTTAGCTTTTAGGGCAGCTCTCTCTCTCTCTTTTGATGAAAAACATATGTTACTAGGAACAAGGCATTGAGTAGATTAAAGCTTTGTCATAAGCAAGGCTTAATCTCATTTTCACTCTTCAAAACTTAAAATCAATTTTAACATAAAATTAAAATTTAGAATATGACTGAATCTAAACATTTAAAGTGAAATCGTCTAATGGTAACTTGAAGAAACTTTGAACTTGAATCAAACTTAGGGTGCATTTGAGACAGCTTTTTGACTGCTTTACTTTTTCAAAAAACAACTTCGTTTGATACTAGTTTTTTGGCTACTTTTCGGAAAATTTTATGATGAAAAAACTGTTTTAAGAATCAGAGTTATTAGAGTGTGGTGGCTATCAAAAAGTTATTTTTTGAATTTTTCAAATAAAAAAAATTTGTAACACACACATCAACTTTTTCAAAAAAATTATTTTCTCTACAGCAGTTTTACAACTAACTTTTCGAAACGTTATAACTACCCCAAACAGACCCTTAAACTTTTAAAAAAATGTAGTACAGAGTTGCCACACTAATCATCTCTTCACACAAAAAAATATTATGTCATCAACTTTAGAATTAAGTTAGACCAATGTGTTAATTGTGATGTGATTTTTTTTTTTAGTGTACTATTTTAGTCTGAATTTCTAAGATTGTTTGCTCGTTAATCTGAATATTCAGACGTCTTTTTAGACAAATGTTATTTTCTGCAAGGGGATGTGCCTAGAGGGATAGCTATAATAATAAAATTATAAATACTACTTTCTTGCAAATGCAGCTTTGTTTAAGTCCCTAAGCATAGTCCATTATGACAAGTAGACTTGATAACAACTAGTGCTAAACAGGTATGTTTGTAGTGTAAAGTGCTAGTGTGTTTTTGATTTTTCCTAACAACTATTTCGCAAAGCTTAAGATTTTATTTTTGAAATTTTAAAATATAATTTGAGCCTAGAATTAAGTTAGAATTTGTGAGCTTTAGGATTAGCAAGAGCTGACTGTACCCGTTTGATGGTCTCTTGTGGAGCCTGAGCATGTCCTTGAAGAAAGTGATGATCCTGAAGTTAATAAAGACCTCATAGATCGAACTTTTAGTTTTAGGTCGGGCTATATAAGGGCAAAGCTCAAGTGCATATTTTTCTTTTTTCAGGGTGTACAGCAATACCCGACTGGACCGGCCTATTAATTTAATTTATTTGGCTTAATTTATTTTGGGATGCACAATAGAACTATATTCTTTTCATAGCTTTCTTTATCTGATTGATGTGTTTTGTGATGAAAAGCCTAGAAATATTGGCTCTTAGAATAAAATTAATTTTTCTACCAAATTAAATTAAAATAACCCAAATATAAATAAACAACTCATAATCTCACTATAATTAAAACCTTAGGTATAACAACTAAAAGCAACAAAAAAATAATTAGAATTGTGACCATACTTGCATATTCATTCATTCTTCTTGAATTAAGCACTTCACACATTGCACATAAGAGGATATCTAACATGTGAGGATGATCATCCTTCTTGAGGAAGTATGCCTTCTCTTTTGATTTGAGTCATAACTCGCTTCTAATTGCATCTCATCTTATGCATGATTTGTATACCCAAAACTTTAAATCAAATTATAAGTCAAAAATAAAAAATAAAAATTTGTTGTATTAACAAGAATCATAACATGCTAGTCATGGTCTTAAAGTTAGGGAGTGAGTTTAAGTTCTTAATTTTCTTTCCCTAAATACAATGGTCTAGCTATCTTACATTCATAAGACTAGACTCATGTATTTAAAATCATTTAAGAATGCTAGTTGGCAACCTTTCCAAGCGGGAACTAAGTCCAGAAGAGTCAGGGATATATTTTCATTCTCGAGTGAGAAGAAGAACTAATAATTCTCAAATTCATGTAACTATATTAGGTCAAACTTCTGATTTGTATCAAAAGCACTTTTAGAATTAAGGTTCGAAGCATCTTATCAGAATGAATCTTCAACTCCTAAGTATTTTTATAGTCTTGTGCCATTAGAATTTAAGTCTTAAATTTCTAATAAAATATCAACTCAAAATCTCAATAACTTCAATTTCAAAAATGTAAAATCCAATAGTACGATAATTTGAAATGCTTACTGGATTTCCTAGTATCTAAAAATATTTCCTACTTAATCCATTTTGACTTCCAAAAAGAATTCTTTCTCCTTGAAGTATTCATTTTTGAATTTTTAAAATAACAATCCCTTGATTATAAACTTTGAAATTCATAAAAATAAAAATCAAATTCTTTAATCGAGAGTCTTCTTGGAGAGATCACCTTTCTTCTAAGATGTAATTAACTATAAGAACTTGTCTTTATAAGAAACTACAAACCTTACACTAAAATAAACTCTATTCTTCTTTGTCATATAGATCAGGGGAAAATTTTCTAAAATATTGAATACTCATCAGTCTTAGAAGTCCCTAATAAATGACTGAATTCATTATAGGAAAACATGTTCATCTTTCGAGATAATATATTTATCCCTTAATGACATATTTGATTACCTAAATAAGTATATCCAAAATTTACGTGGTGTTCAAAATAAAATTCTCACAAACTCTATAACATTTAACTTAATTTTATGCTTTTCTTTTATTGGCTAACATTTTGTACCATAAATCATTATAAATGCTTAAATTTTCACTCAAAATGATCTTACAATCTTTATAATATAAATAATCTATTTTTTTATTAAAAAAATAATCAATTTACACTTTACTAGACTAATTTTTATAAGTGATAATATGCCCATCTCTTTTTTTAAATAAAATAATAATAATTATCAAATTATAAGCTAAAGCAAATTTCAATATGATCATACATTCTTTATTAATCATTCTAAACCCAAAATCATCATGAATAATTTTAAAATCTTTTATCAATTTATCAATATGTTCATTTAAATCTCATATAATAAATACTTTTATTAAGAGGTATCTTTTATATTAATTCATCTAGGTCATTTCAAAAAAAAAATTTTGAGCATACATTCAAATCAACTTAAAGAGCATAAGCACTTAAATATTTATAATTTTAATCTTAACAATAATCTTTAAAATAATAATTCTATCTCTAATTTTATTAATTTTCACAATATTATCCTTCAAACTCTGATCTATAATTACACCTAAATCATTTCTAATATGACTCCTATAAGAATACTAAAATTTAAAATTTAAACTATCAATTTTCTTTGTCATCTCACCAACTCATTTAATTTTTTAAATACATAAGAATTTATCTTCCTTTGAACCATAATATATAATAATTCTATTAATTTATTTATAATAGTACTTATATTTCAAATTCTTATCCAAATTCTAATTTTACAGATTAGCTTCTTTGCACACATCATCTTTAATATGAGAATCTTTGCTTATTTAACACTACACCCAAGAGCTAATGCAACAGCTCTTACACACTTTTCAATGTATTCTGGTCATACGGCATGTCGCTTTAAAGGATTAATGTCATTAACTTTCGCCAAGTTTTAAACTAGTTGTTGACTATCTAATGCAACCCTTCATTTTTCTCATCCTAAACGTAAGACCCGGTAACAATGATGTTAAATTTTGCCACATACAGAACTGTCGTTAAAATTTTGTAGGCAGAAAACACTTGACAGCCAACTACTCAAGAATTGATATGCCACCTCTCTAACTTTTGCATGGAAGGTCAAAAGATTCAGACATAAAATGCAAAAAGTTCAACAATTTTGTTTTTACTTTAGTTGATAAAAATCCTAGATTTGAATATTGCTATATGAGATTTATTTCTTATCGCACATCATTTCAATAAAATAAAAAAATCAGTAACCCACATCACGGTTTATAAAAGAAAGTCATAAATCGAACTATAAAACAAGATAAAGACGCACCTTTACGCATCATTTAGCACTCCAAAGACAAGATTAAAAGCTAATAATCTCTGAGACTGGGAACAGAAAAAAGTCTGGTTTCAGTTTCAAAGAAATGCGAGAAAAGTATTAAGCATTATAAAAGCCGTTGCAGTGAGAACAAGAATGATATCAGCAAGCCTGTACGGTTGCTGTGAAAATGGCGAAATGCTGTGGACTGAGACTTCAGGACCTATGAAATACAGGCTTGAAGAGCACAGTACTAGAGAGTGAAAGTTGATGGCGATAATACAATTCAAGAATTTGGGATCTTGCAGGAACAGCTAAAAGGTTATTTCTAAGAAAAAAATAACAATAATAACAAGTCTTTATCCCATTACGTAGGGTCAGTTACTTGAATCTTTTTTCTCCAATGTATTCAATTAAGTGTCATATTCTCATTTAATCCTAATAAATTAAAATCATTTTTTACACTTTCTAACCAAGTCTTTTTAGATCTATTTCTACCTTTCTTAATATAAGTCAAATCTAATACAACTACTCTCCTAACTGAGTCATCAGATGACTGACATTTTATGTGATCAAACCATTATGACTCTCTCTAATCTTATAGGCCTATTTCTAAGAAAATAATAATTTGAATTTGATCTTTAGTTCTTCTAAATTAACTCCATAAAATGAGGATCAATTTTATCCATAACTTCACAATTAGGAACTAAGAATAACTTTATCATTCCTAATCTACAAAAAAAGAAAACTTCAAGATTAGATTTAAAAACAAGTTTATTTAAAATAAATTCAAAATCTAAACATATCTTAATTAAGGTTATAATCCTTCGAAACATTGATTTTGTGAACAAAAATTTTCAGCAAGATACATTCCACAGGCACTTCAAGGTGTATAGACCATTAATTTCTATTGTTATAAGCAAGGTCATTAGAATTGGATCTTACATTGAATGATTAAAAGGAAAACTTCAAGGTTCAACCATGGTGCTGTAAATATTATTAAAATTAATTGGCTGGCTAGATCACTAATTTTTATGGGTTGTTTCTAATTGCCTGCAAAGGCGTTCCATTGTCCAACTAATTCAACCATCTGATTTGATCCAATTTTCATGACCATGATGATAATGTTTCAAAAATCACAAAGTTACTGATGCTTCAAAGAATTAGAGTTAAAATTCCATTTTCTACTAGATTATGATCAAAGATTTTGCCATATTTGAAAGATTTCATTAAAGATGATTTATGATTGTCAATAAATCAATTTATGAAACTTAGACTGAAAGATAGCTTGACATGATAGTCTAAGAAAAATTTTGATGACTTGGCATATTTATTTAGTTAAAAAGAATTGAGTGCAATATACATCAGTGATGTCTTTTTTCTCTCCATCCTCTCCCTTAATACCACCTCTCAACAATCTAAAATCATAGTTCAAAACAATAAATAAAATAAAGAGTGACTTGCAATGCCAAGGTGCATAATAAAGCTTTGTTTTTTTCAAAACCAAATTTATATAATGTAGGCTGACTCTAACATCAGATTGTAAAAACAATCTTTTATTCACAAAAGAAGTAACAAAGTCCTGAGAGAAAAAAATTAATACAAAGTAGGCAACATATCCAACATAGTTTCAATAAATTCATTTGTTTTCAATTTTAGGGGTAGCAAATTTTGGTTTGATCACACAATATTTTTCTTGCAAAATATAATTGGCAGGGGAGAAGTTAGCCTAAACAAACAAGATTCGTTAACAAGATAATGGTTGTTCTCCAAGATGAATGAGATGATGGGACTAGATGTTTAACTTGGAGGACATCGCATCTAATTTTGGCGGCTTTTAGAATCAATTCAAATAGAATATTTTTGTTGATGTCTCAACCATTAATTTGGACATCAAAGTCATTGATAGTCTAAGAATAACCATTGATGTACTATAAATTAATAGTTTTGATGAAATGTATATGTGAGCCTCCACACTCAATTCATCCGAAGCACTAATAGAGTTCCTCAAGTGCTCAACAGTCAACATGCATGTTTGCAACTTCATTTCAGCGCTAGCGCGCAAGATGAAACTACTTGAGACCTATTAGCTAGATGGCCAACAACTCCACTATTACTCATGGATTACCTCGTAGAGTTATGGCTAATGGCCCCTGCCTACATTTTTCTATCATGCTTCAAAGGTCAACATTAATGATAAGGTAGGCTTTGAAAGGGTGGGAAATGATAAAGATGTGTAATAGGCAATTGTAGGTTAGTAGTTGATGATAAGGATGCATAAGTCATAATAATTGTAATGAATAATTTAGGATTAGGTTAATGGTTAGTAGACCATTAATAGGTTTTATGAATATATAAATATTCCTAATTAAGTAGGGGGAATGAAATGAATTAACCTCTTTAACTGACAATCTCCACCTTTGTTTTTGGAGTTGCCAACAATCATGAATTATTATTATCATTTTAGGTAGTATTTCAATTCATGCAAAACAATGTAATTAAATAATTAATTGCACCAGAGGAGTATACACAAAAAAAAACACTTTTACAGAGGTCATACATGGTGTAAAACAAAAGAACTTCTAAGATCAATAAAGATTATACAAGGTTTGGCTTGGAAAACTACGTTGGTACCACCCCATCAGCTGGGAACAACTTCATAAGAAATAATCCAAAGGCAATACACAACAGCATCAGCTGAAAAATAAAAAAGAGGGCAAACTTACAGATCTTATGTTGTAGCCGCAAAACATACTCTGTCCCTACCAGCTCTTTGGAATAAGCCCCTAACTCGTCTGTTTGTTCACTCAACTTGATGGTCTTGTCCTCAGCATCTCTAAGTTTTAGCATCATCTGTTCTTGATCGCCAGCCAGATACCTCAGCTCATTTAACAGAGAAATGTGATCTTCAGAGACTACTTTCCAGTTGGGGGAAGTTCTTCTTAGGATCAAATACTCAATTTCTGCCTCCATCTTTTTCTTGAGGAGGATTTCAAGTTCAGACTTCAATTGCTCCTTACGTTCTTCAAGGGCCGATACATGAGCAGTTGTGCCTTCAATTTTAGGAGAATTGGTATTGCTGAGTGCTAGTTCAAGCTCCCACACCTTCTGTTCCTTGGCTTTAACGGTTGCCAAGGTTTCCTGTAACTTGGACTCCAGATGCTTTACTTTTTTGTTCAGTTCAAATACCTGAGTTTCAGATATCATAGAAGTGCTGGATTCAAGTCCTTCAGACTGCCCATCGCTGCCAACTTGCTCCTTTCCTAGATTCAACTCCTTCAAACTGCCCATCGTTGCCATATTGCTCCTTTTCAATTTCCCCTGGCTTCTGGATTTTTGTTTCAAAACAAAGTTGCATTAGAAAATCTAGCTATTTCTGGTAATAGTTCCGTAATAAATGCAAGCTTTGATCCCCTTCGACTACTTCATAAAAATAAAAATAAAAATAAAAAACAAAAGTATGCCAAAGCACTCAAAACTTTACATTATTGTATGAAATCTGAAAGAAAACAGAGCGGTTCAAACATATAATGTTTCTCAAAAACCATGTTATGCAAGGGTTTTGGATTCAATTTAATAATAACAATAATAAAGCAAAGCAAGATTTTAGATAATAAACAAGCACCGATGTAATTATTTTTCTTGAGAGAAAAGGAATTTTCAGTATATAATGACTTGAAGGAGGGTCTAAAAATAAATATCTAAGAGGATATAATATTGAAATAAATAATTAAAAATAATACCCTCAATTATGAGAAAATCTTTCTAACACACCCATCTCCCAATATTAGAAGTCCTACCTAATAAATTAATACTTCTAAATATGCCAGCACTATCCCCTGAAACTAGAGACTACATATTTATTAGCTCCAACTTTAATGTATAAATTAAAAAAAAAAAAAAAAGTAAATAATCCAGAGCAATGAAAAAGATATTTACTACTTAATCAAATGAAAAAATAAATAGTAACAATCTTCTTGGAAAAGTGCAATATGTCATATGAAATGGCAATCAACTTCAATACATTTAGTTCATTTATGAAAGACATTATTGCTGATAATATAAATGACAACACTATTATCAAACTATAGTATCACAGGCCGAGTAATATAAAAATAAAACATTTCCGAAAGAGTTTTTAGTAATATCATTTCACATGCAAAGTAAGCCATATCACTATATATATATCATCTGCACACAATCTAACCATTATAATTTATTTCTTGCTTTTTTGAGTGACCAAGTTACCCTCAACAAAAATATGATATAATAAAAGAGACTTCTAGTCTTCAGTTGAGCATGCGTAATTAACATTAAACATAGCTTCTATATTCAAGTGCTTCGTCTTAGTATATAGTAACACTTTTCCAGGAAACTTTTTAAAAAATGCTTTCATATTCAGGTGCTTATTCCTATTATAAAGTAAGTCTTTTTAAAGATACCTTTTAATATACTTCATATTCAAGTTCTTAGTCCTAGCATACGATAACTCTTTTCCAGGAAACTTCTTAATATACTTTAAAATTCATAAAAGAACTACTCAATGTTTTTATGTTGGATTTTGCATGCGCTAGCTGAGATATCAGACATAATAATAGTACAAATAAATGAACTTACCAACTAACTATCAATATTGAGACAAGTTATCCAATAGCTCTTCATTATTAGACAAAGTTTGAATCTCCGTGGAGATCATCTAGTTTGAAAACAAGAAGATCAATTTCTTCAAGATGAGATTAGTAGCATACTTTCTTTGAGATAACGATATCCTTTTTTGCTGTACACAAATTAAAAGACACCAAAGATGTTGAGATTTTTGGAGATAAAATAATTTTGCGACTATTATTTTAGTTTAGGTTTTAAATTTTAGTATTCAGGTAGAAGTCAAATTAGAAATAGCATAGGTGCGATTATAGATAAAATTTTGAAGGATAATGTTATAAATATTAATAGATTTGGAGATAGAATTATACCTTTAAAGATTATTGTTGATACTAAGATTATCAATATTATGAGTGTTTATGCTCAAGTAGGTTTGGATGTAGGTTCAAAAGAAAAATTTTGAAATTAATTAGAAGGATTAATACAAAAAATACTTCTTAAAAAAAAAATATTTATTGAAGGAGATTTAAATAGACATATTGGTAGACTAGTAAAAGATTTTAAAAATATTCATGGCGGCTATGAATTTGGAGTGACTAATAAAAAAGGTAGGACTATATTAGATTTTGCTTTAACCTATGATTTTGTAGTTGTTAATACTTTATTTAAGAATAGAAATGAGCATATTATTACTTATAAAAAAGGATATAGTAAAACACAGATTAATTATTTTTTTATAAAAAAAATATATCGTTTAGATTGTAATGATTGTAAGGTCATTCCGAGTGAAAGTTTAAGAACCCAACATCAACTATTAGTTTTAGATTTTAAGATAAAAGATTGGAAGAGAAAAAATAAATCAAATTATTATCCTAAGATTAGATGGGGACACTTAAAGAACACTAATAAAAATATTTTAAAACAAGCTAAAGTTAGAATTTGAGATGTCATGGAATTAATGTAAAAAAAAAGTAATAAGTAAAATTAAGCAAGTTGTAAAATATGTGCTTGGAGAATCAAAAGGAAAAAGGTCCTTTTAATAAAAATAGTTGGTGATCGAGTCAGAATGTGCAAGAAAAGATAAGAAATAAAAAATATTGTTATAAAACTTGATTCAAATGTAAAAAACTTGAAGAATTGAAAATGATATAAAGTGACATGTAGAGATTCTAAGAAAGCAATATATGATGCAAAAAATTTAACTTTTAGTAATTTATACAATAGATTGGATACCAAAATAGGTGAAAGATGTACAAATAAGTTAGCCAACCAAAGAGAGAGAATAAAATTTTAGTTCAAGTGAGATGTATTAAGGATGAAAATCATAAAGTGCTTTTCTTAGAAAAGGATATTGAAAATAAATGGATGAGATATTTTGATAAACTTTTCAATGAAGGATCTGAAAAAACAATTGATTTTAGCAACTTTAATATCTTAAGCAAAAATAGAGAATTTTATTTTATTTTATTAGTAAATTTGAAAGAGAAAAAAGAAAATGAAATGTGAAAAAACAATATGACCTGATGATATTCTAATTGAAGTGTGGAAATGTTTAGGAGATTAAAGAATTTCTTGGATCAGAAATCTTTTTAATGTTATTTTAAAGACAAAAAGAATGTCAGATGAGTGGAGAAAGAGTTTGTTGGTTCATATATTTAAGAATAAAGGTGATGCATCAGAGTGTGCAAATTATAGAGGAATTAAGTTAATGTGTCATACATTAAAATTATGGGAGAGAGTAATTGAGCGTAGGTTACGATGTGATGCTAAAGTTTCTCACAGTCAGTTGGATTTCATGCCAGGTAGATCTACTATGGATGCTATACACTTGTTAAGAGGTTTGTTGGATAAGTATATAGAAAGTAAGGAGGATCTACATATGATATTTGTTGATTTAGAGAAAGCTTATAATAAAGTTTCAATAGAAGTTCTTTGGAGAGTTCTGGAAAAGAAAGGAGTTAATATTGGTTATATTCAAGTCATTAAAGATATGTATACTAGAGATGTTACTTCTATCCAAACACAAGGAGGATTGACAATATATTTTTCTATTTCAATTGGATTACATCAAGGATCAGCTTTAAGCCCTTATCTTTTTGCTTTAGTTATGGATGTTCTTACTAGGAATTTATAGGAAGATGTACCTTGGTGTATGCTTTTTACTAATGACATTCTTCTTGTTGATAAACTAGAGAGGGAGTCCAAGAGAAACTTGAATTATGGAGGTCAACCTTAGAGTCTAAAGGTTTTCATTTAAGTAAATCTAAAACTGAATATATGGAGTGTAATTTTAGTTGTAGAAGTTCTTGTAGTAGTGTTGTGACATTGTGTGAACAAGTCATTAAAAAGAGTGAGTGATTCAGATATCTAGGCTCTATTGTTCAAAATGATGGTGAAATAGATGAAGATATTATCAGTAGAATTCAAGTTGGATGGTTGAAGTGGAGGAATGCATCTGACAGGTTGTGTGATAAAAAAGTACCGCTTAAACTTAAGGGAAATTTTTATAAGATGGTGGTAAGACTGATGATTTATGGTGAATGTTACCAATAAAAGAGAGCATAAGATTAAGTTAAGTGTTGCGAGATGAGGATGCTCAGTGGATGAGAGGTTTTACGCTTAGAGATAAAATGCAAAATGAGTATGTTCGGAAAAAGTTGGAGTAGCTCGTGGCGTGATAAGATTATAGAGTCTTGGGATGATTTCCACATAAGCGTCCGTCTCGATGACCCTTAGTAGAGTAGATGCATTCGATCTTTATGTTAAGAAAGGTAGAGGTAGACCTAAAAATACTTGGTTAAGATGTATAAAAAATGACCTGTATACTTGAATTAAATGAGAATTTGACACATAATAGGACATGATGGAGAAGAAGGATTCATGTAGCCAACCCCACATAGTGGGACAAAGGCTTGTTGTTGTTGTTATTTTACTTCTACATATCATTTTAGTCACTTCCATGACAAGATGTCATTAACATAAAACAACTATAAGAGAGCCAAAGGTAGCATGTTTGACAAAAATAAAATAATCAACACTGCTACTGCAAAGGCCAAGTCCAATAAAACCCTTATAAAATTTGTCAAACTAAGCTTGTGGATTCCATTTAAGACCATAGATGATCTTCCTAATTAAACATGCATGATTCTCCCCTTGAACAACATACCCCAAGATTATTCCATATAAATGACCCCTTGAAGATCATCATAAAAGAAGAAATTATTCATATCCATTTGGAGTAAAGCCTCGACTTCATTGATCATTGAGAGGAGAATCCTGATATAAGTTAAGCATGGTAACTAGAGAAAATAGATTGAAAGACTACCCCAAAAGCTTGAGTTAATCATTTAGCAACTATTTGAACTTTATATTGATCGATGAAAATAACACGTTGAAATTAATTATAAAAACATAACAACATGCAATTAGTTTATTGTAGGAGGGGGGAAGGGGGTATCCAATATCATATATGAAGGATGAGTAGAGCACTCATCTTAAAATTTAAAGCCTCTTTCTATATAGGGTTTTACAATGCTAATTAATATGCATTGGGAATATACAAAGGATAAAGACAACAAATGTTAAAAAAGGATAGGTAAATGATCAAATCGTATAAAAAGTAATAAGATGCTTCTTATGTTGTCTTTTAACAATTTATAGAGAATTAGTTAAGTGGTGATTAGAGAATTCATTAGTAAATAGATGCTTAATTGAATCCAATGATATGGATAAAGGTGTTTATAGAAAAATGTTGAGAAAATTCAGAGTATACTTGTAGTGACGTGGACGTGTGGAGATAGCTTCTAGATAGTGGAACAGGAGGTGAAGTTGACTCTAATGAGGGAGAGAAAATAATATGATCTTATGAAAAGTAACATTGATTGAAGTATATAAACATTAGGCTTTAGAGGACAATAATATTAATATCCTTTTATATGTGAGAATACTTAATATATATCAAATAATATGAGTAGAGTGATTATCAAGCGATTGAAAAGTATAAGCAAAGTAGATAAAAAAATAATTGTGGTGGTAGAGAAAATAAAGGTTGGTCGAGATTGAAAAAGAGATAAAAGAAAAATTATCTAGGACAAAGGATGAGGGGATGGAATCCAATTGATGAGATGATATGAAGTTAAGATTGCATCCCTCTAGAATTACCAAGGAATATGCATATGGCATATTAAAGTTTGACTAACAACATGGAGATGTTAATTTTTATGGTTAGTTGATTGAGCAATTTGAAAGGAATATGTTTAATGAATAATATAATTATCAAAATAGAATATTTGAAATGGAGATTGAATTCAATAGTATTGTTAATACACAAGAGTTTTGATAAATGTAAAGACTTGGACTTTTAATCCATCATAAAAGGTTTGAAAATATCTATAATAACTATAAACAAAATTTGAGTAAGTAGACCCAAATAACCCTATAATAATGATCAATGAATGTGAAAAAATGTCAGAATCCCAAGCAAGAAATAGATTAGGGCCCCAAATGTCAATACATTCAAAAAAAAATATGCTGCCAACAACTAGTATAAGAAGAAAGATGCGTGATAATATTTGCCTAGTTTATAGTAAAAAATATTTAAACTTGGAGAGTGATAGGGAGACAGAAATATAAGATTGAAATCTTTTTGGAGAGTGACACGCCCAATAATGACAAATGCCAATGATATAAAGCAATGGTGGATGAAAGGGCACAAGGAGCATCAAATCAAATAGATGCTGTCAGCTTTAACACCATAATAAGAGTGATAAAGGTTACTATAATAAGAGCAAGGGAAAAAAATATTATAGGCCACTATTAGTCCTACCACCACATCCACAACTATCCCTTTTACCACTAAAGATAGTCATCTAAGTTGATTGATCAAAAACTAGAGATTATGGAGTCGAGAACTTAATGATGCAAAGAACCCTAGAAAAAGTGAGCATTATGGGGTTGGCCATTAATTAAGGTAGGGCACCTTGCAAGGAATGACAAATATCATTAACAAAAATTTCATTTTGTCTCTACCAAACAATCAGTTCAATCATAAAGAGGCAATATTGAAGTGACTTGTACTATTTTATAGCAAATTGCTTTAGTATTCCTTTATGTATATCACTTTGCTAGAGAAAGAAAATCTCATAGTAGAGGCTGTAATCACACAATACATTGCTGTGTTGAAAGTATGTGAAAAGGGGAATCTCAACAACTCGATAATGAAACATGATGATTGAGGAAATTAAAGATTCAAGAATATTGAGTAACAAATTAAAAGTAGCATAATCAAACATTTGTCATTTAGAAAAATTAATAGTCTCACTATTTGCTAGAAAAGATGTGCAGAGATGATGAAGTTTGTCAGGAGAATACAAAATGAAAGGCTTCTGATCATAGGAGGTAGTTACTATATCTCTTCCTCTAAATACATATCTTCATCCATGGCTTCTTAACTTTCTGAAACCACAAAAGAAAAAAAAATGGAAATCTAAGAACCTTGTTTCTTTCACTTAAGCTTTAAAAGAAATTCCCTTACATTCCCTTGATCTTTGTAATCACATTTTCCTCATTACTCCATTCGCACACCAAACAAATCAAAGGTTACTATGAAACCAATCTCATTCCGACCTTTACAACTAAAACCAAATATCCCCACATCCAATGCATCCAATCACCTCCATCCCGAAACACTCATGTCACAGATCTCCTCTCAGTCATCTTGCCTGAGAGCCATACCAGAGTCTGCATTCTAGTCCACACCGCCCCGCCCCCCCTCACTTTCCAGAGTCTGCATTCTAGTCCCTTCAATTATTTCAAAGCTCAAGAAAAGGAAGAAGTAGATGATTTATATATTGTTACTGCATAAAATCTAAGACTGTCAAAATACCATTTAATGTCCCTTATTTTAAAATTAAAAAAACATCTAAAACTTCTCAGGGACCACCTGGACATTCCCTGGGCACATCTAAACATACTAGGAACCCAGGTTTGTAAACTATGCCACTCCAATTAAAGAACTAGATTTAGAAGTCCTGCAACATAACAGAAACTATGCTTTTAATTTGCAATATTTAATTTAGAATTCTAATATAATTATGAAGTAATTTTATTTTAAAATATATAAAATAAAAGTATATTTAATGACATGCCCAACCTACGTTTGCATATATATTTTTTAAAAGATTTATTATATCCCTACCCTATATTTTTTAAAAGATTTATTATATCCCTAACCTATACGTTTGTAGGATATTTGAATTTCCTTCTCCAACTTCCACCCAAATCCAATACCATTTGAGTTTGGGCTTTGATTTGTAAAAGTTGGCCAAAAGTTAAAGAAACCAGCTTTTTTTAATTTTAATGGATGAAAGGAAATTCCAATAAATTACCTAATTTTGTGTGGTTCAACCATAGCACCATAAAATCATAAATGTCATTAAGAAGTTAAAACAGAGAATCAAACAGCACTTCTAAAGATAATCTTAAAAACAATAGAGAAGAAAAAAGATTGCAGATTAGTTTTCTGTTAAATTGACAGATGACAAACTCCATGCATGCAATAAGGCTAGAGATAATAGTTTCTGCATATTCAAAGCATAAAATTGGAAAGACATAGCTGCAAACATAGTACTATTTGTTTACTACTTCCGAAATGCCCTATGAGTGCTAACAAGTCAAGTTCCAGCCAATCCATTCAAATTGAAATAAGTGTTTTTGAGTTTAGCCCTACTCAAACTGAACATACCTTCAAGCTGACTCACCTAATGATTATGCATTTACATATCTAACACTTAAAGATTGATATTTACAAATATAGCACCTTTCCTACACAATGGTGGTATTTTTTATGTAATATTAAAGATTTAGATGCTATTTTAGGTTTTAGATATGTAAATATATAAGAATTGTGTGCTATGTATGTAAACACCCCATTATTTAAAGTTAGTTCAAATCATTTATAAGTTCTATTATGGTCAAAACCAATGCAGCAACATTAAATTGAGATTTAACACTCAGGCATGCATAAAAATAGAATTATCAGTCCAAATATGCAGATGCCAATACACATATTATGTGCAGGCACAGAAGAATATCAGCGTCTGAACATAGACAATTGCAGGCAAACCATTTTCAACAGTGAAATCTTCTCCAGAGTAATGTCAGCTAAGCTTTCTGTTTGTGATTCAGCTCTAAATAAATCGAAGCAAATCTAACATGATTCAAAATTCAAGCACTTATCAAATAAGCTTTCTGTTCTAAGGTTTTTCTTCCCCTTTCTTTTAGTTTTTTTCTTCCTTGACGTGAATTTTAACTAGCATTGGCCCTAATAAACACCATTCAGCAATATGCCACAAATAAAAAAATGAAGAGCTAGAGACGATGACTTAAAGTAACGTCGAAGAGTTAAATAAACAAAAAAAAAAAAAAGATAATTGCTGTTCTAAAAGAAAATATAGGTAGGGGCATAAAAATAAAGTTGAACCAACAAAAAATATAAAGTAAGCTACAAATAGAGGACATTAGCATAGACCCTTTTATAGTGCTTCTTGTGCTTCCTGGAGGAAAACCATTAATGTCATCGAAGTGGCTGGCAATTCTCACGCTTTTGAGACCTCTCCTTCAACAGCTCAGCATCCAATTCTTCCTTAGAAAGATTTTCTACACTTCTGGTGGAGAACCTATAAGCTCCTTAGGAAATTCAATTCCAACTATTGTTCGATCAGTAAGGCCACGTTCAGTAGAACAAAAGCTACCACAGTATTCCCACCAAGCCGCGGAAGGTAACAACTTCTGGATTTGGCTCAACGCTATGATCAGTCCTTACATGAGTGGGGTTTACTTCCTTTATTCACCAAATCCATAAATTTAATCAAATTAAAAAGGAAACTAGCACCGCCTAAGAGATATACCAGTGTTGCAACCAAGGGGAGGAATTGAAATCCCAGTTTAAATTCGAAAATATGCGAGATTCAGCGTAACTTCCAGGTCTTTTTTCAATTTAAGAGCTCGATTATTCGCGATGGTTTCCGGATCCGGAACACAGAAAACCTTCGCTCGTGTTCACCGACGGAATCAGCGTTCCCGGCCTTGAACGGACCGGTGAACCCTAGGTGGAAGAGAAGGAATAGTTTTATCATTTATTTTAGGAGAATTTGGATAAGCACCTTACAAAGTCTCATGCATTTATATATTATTTAATATTTAAATATTTACTCATGTAATATTACAATCTTTATCATCACAACAAAACTATCATAAATATTGAATTTTTCTAAAACGAAATACATCTTTTTATGATTCTATTTTAATTTAACTATGATATTAAAATATTATATTAGTAAATATCAAATTTAGACGTTAAGTATGTAAATAAATCTTTTTTTATTTTATAAATTCAAATTTAAAGGAAAATAAAATAAAATTATGAAGCATGGGGAAAATTTGACTTCAGATGCCTCATAATTATAAAAATTAGAAAAAATATATATCTCATTTGATTTTTTTTAAATATACTAAAAAGTTTATTTATGATTAAAATACTCCGCTTCGGACTTAAAGTCTCTAACAGTTGACATTTATGCGAAAATAGCTATCATGCATCACCATACATCATAATGATAATTATTATATTATTTTAAAATCTATATGTGATACTATATGAAAAATTACCGCAATGTTATTTCAGTTACAATAAAAGAGAATATCATAAAATGCTATGATAGTGGTGAGCACTTAATCTTATAAGTTACTCGATTATGATCTCTTCATAGTAGTTACACCTACGTTGCACATCATTCTCTTTAAAGGTTTTTTATTTTCTTTGGCCGAACACTCAACGACTTCGTTATTAGTGATAATATAATGAGCCTATTCATTTTGCTTGGAACCTCCAAAGTATCCTAACTTCTAACTATATATATGCATATATGCGTGCGCGCACGTACACACACATAGATATATATATATATATATAGCACAAGCAACTAACAATACATTTTGCATATAAATTTTTGAACTTAAGCTATAATAAATAACACCTCAATCCATGTTGCAATCATCTTATGTTTACACGAAGAGACCTACAATGCTTAGTTTGGACATGAACTATATTCAGAACTCATTATTTTTCTAGTGAAATATTGTGAGATTGTGATACGTCTATTTTTAATTAGTGCATACGGAGGAGGGTCCGATCCGCTTGGTTTAGCTTAGCGGTGAGTTAACTCACTGAGTGTTGGAACCCGGCTGAGTGAGTAATCTCCATGGGAAAGGCGGGTGCTGTCTGAGCCGTTGGATAGCGCCTTTTTACCCTTAGCCGTTGGATGCTAACACACGGATTGAGTGTTTGCCGCCGCGTTGGGAAGTAAGTTTAATCTCGTTGAATTTGTTGTTTGATCATGCGGTTCTTGATGCTTCTAATGGTATTAGTGGATTCCAGATGTTGATTCTGGCTGATCCTTGATCGGATCCGAATCAGCGTTTGGTTTACCGCTTGGCCGTGGGATTAATCGTTTGAGAGCACTAACCTTATACTTGCTTTGTTTGTTTTGTTTCGACTGTTCGAGCCGTCGAGAGCTCCTGAGAGGAAGAGGGATGCGGCCGGAGTTGGAGGAGAATCCTAGGGTTCTCCGATGAAGCGCGGCGGTTTCCGGTGAGGAAAACCTAGAAGAAGGATATGCAGGAGGAAGAGAAGAAAAGGGGAGACTGAGGAGATACGTTCTTTCTTAAACTCTTGATCATCCTTTCTGTTTGGCTTTTGATCTCTATTTATACCTTTTTTTGCAAGATCTCTGCCTTCTAGTCTTTTTGTAACTACTTATATTCTGTTATTTCGTTTGTTTCTTGGAACATCAGTTAGTTGAGGTGTCAGTATCCGTTATTTACTCTTCTTCTTGATTTCTTGAATTTAATTCTTTGTTCTTACGCTTGTTTCGCTAAATTTATGGTTCTTTACTTTCCGGCGTGGAATTGATTTAGATTCAAGCCTAATCTTTGGAGAACTACCTTCGTTAATACTGCTCTTCATAATTTCCTTGTTCTTTTTGTATAGTCATCATGAAAGTTGTAATGATTTGATCTATTCTTATTGTTATTCGGGTTGTTATTTATTACGTTCGAACTGTAATGGATTATTGTAATGGTAATTCTTAATGTTGTATGTATTTTGGCCTTGGAGGACTGGATTCATAACATTACTCTCCTCACACCGATTCGCCTCGGTCACCATTAAGACCGCCTTTTCTCGAATTCATATCTTAAGATCTTCACTTTATAGCAATCCTTTCCCCTGAACTACTCTATATTACCTTTGTAATGTGGCTGTAATGTTGACTGTTTTCTTTGGGAATTCTTTGTGCTCATTTAATTGATATTGGAAAGCTTGCCGTGCCTCAATCTTTGCTTATAATTCTGGCATTTCTTATTTGCACTATCTCTGATGGGCTTTATAGAATACGATCTTAATTTCTGTATTGGATGGGTTGGAGAATGTATGCTCGAGTCGTTCTGGGCCTTTATAGAATTGGTATATCAATTATACTTGAGCAATTCCATGGTCAATTATTCAAAACTATTTATTATTTATAATTAGACAATTATATGTCTTTTGTCTTAACTGGATTGAATGGTTGATATTTTAAAGCTTGTTTAATGCCTCTTCAGTATCCAGGAATTTCACGGTTGAATATCATGTGTAGTTGATAATCTTGGTCTTCATTGACCAGGGCACATAAGTTGGCTTGACATATATGCCCTTTGTGATATTTTTTCACAATTAAAACACAATTCTTTCTTTCTTCTTTCTTCCATTTTGGTGTAAATTTTAATTGTTATTGGCGCTTATTTGGATTTTATGACGGTTTGTGGGAGAGGCGTATGCCGTCATTGAGGTATTGTTTTAGTCTTTGGAGGTTCCGATTCAGTAGTTCTTGGCGTTGTTAAATCATCAATTGTCTCCATCGCTTAAATTAACCGAAGGCCACAGAGAACTAGCCGCAATGCTTTTACTTTCATTTTTATATCCTACCTTAAACCAGCTTCAAAACAGCTCTGTAAGAATTCAGGTGGAATACCTGATATTTGATTTGTCAATTCCTCAAACTCATTATAAAATTGCTATACAGTAGATTTCTGTTGTAATTTAGCAAGTTCACCCCTTAAATCTCTGTACAAGGATGGGCCAAATCTCTGAATAACTTGTTCTTTAAAGAACAAGGGAATAGATTTAACTGTTCAAGAGATATATGTTCTGAATAACTTGTTATTTAAATTCTTTAAAAAAATTAGCATTACTAAAATATGCAAATAACTACGTAAACTGTATCGAGGGGTTCCACGTCAAATATAGTTAACGCCGTCAAAGTATTGATCGCCGTTAGCACCAATATTTTTTATATTGTCGCGTACCGGCGGCTGGGTTGTGAAAAAGCGACTGCTAACTCCTTAGATAAAATAAGAACAGTAGTACAACGACACCCTAAACCCCACCAACCTGCTTTGTGCGGTGCCTTCAAGTTCAAACGGGTAGATTAGTGCAAGTGAATTATACCGATGCCACGTGGCGTTGGATCCGCTGAAAGCGGAGGTCCGCTAGGGCGGGCTGGGTTGCGGGACCATGATAACGTGCGACTACGGAAAGTTAACCTCTACTGCATGGAAGCCATTAGATCCATTTACCTCTTACCTTATCTTGAAACGCGAAACAACGTACCGACAACGCCATTTCATTTGTCGGCCAAGTTAAATAACACCGGACACGTGTATTTAAATTACGGGCTACGTATTATGTATGTGCAGTGCGGTGTATTTAAAATATCAGTTTCTTTTGATTAAAAACAAAAATTTTGCTTGATTTTTTATTTTTAAAATTTAATGAATTATAAATAATTAAAATTTTATTTATAAAAAATTGAATTAAAATACTCTGACTAAAATTGATCAAAATGAACTAATTATTTTTTTAAAAATGAGTAGATTATGTAGATAATTAATTGATTTATATTATCTACATCTAAAAAAGTAATAATTTTAAAATTTATTCATAAAAAGTAATCAAATAAATTAATTTATTTTGAATTAAATTTTTTATTTGTAGGATAAAAAAATTAAGGCCTTCATATGAGTGTACAATAATCTGATACAAGAAGTAAATGCATTGGCTCGTTAAAAGTAATTTTAAATTTTTTGAGTATTAATTTATATATATTAGAATTTTTAACCTTTGATGTGTAATAGCATTTTCCTCTTTATATGTCAATGCCTAAATTTCAAACTTTTTATTTCATTGTAGATATAAAATTTTTGTAGGTACAAATATTTTTTTCTAGATGTAACTAGCTTGGCAAGAGGTTAGAGTTTAATTTTGTAAGATCAAGGTAAAAGTATTTTGTAAGATTTAAATTATAGAAATTCAGATATATATATATATATATATATATATATATATATATATATATATATATATATATATATATATATATATATATATATATATATATATATATATATATATATATATATATATATTTGTTATAAGGTTAATACTATCTTTACTAATTATTAGTAAGTTTACTACACAAATTTATCTTATGTTAAATAATTTATTAAAATGGTTCAATATAGGTTTTAAATAAAATTCATTTATAATGCTGGTTATTTATTTATTTATTTTGGATTTACCTATTGCTAATCATTATGATTAAATTTTCAAATAGGAAATGATATTATTGTAGGTAAATAATTTATAAAAGTAATTATGTGTAATTTTAAAATTAATTATATTTATTAATTATGGTTAATTTTATGATAAAATTATGTGTATGTTTAGAAAAAAAAATGTACCTATTAAAATATAATTTATGTAATTTAGTCATTATACTTAAGTTTCAAATAAAATTATGTTTATGATTTGAAAATTATCGGTTTTTAGATGATATGTTGGCATTATTGGTTTTTATGTTACTGTTTGATGCCATATTGTCAGGCTTTCCAGTTGTGCTTCTCATGAGTTGGTTTATTTTCCCAAGGGTGTGCTGGCCCTAGCAAGTTCTTTGCTCCCATGATGGCACAAAGTTTTACATTAGAACTCTTTCTCAGTTGGTTTTTGCAGCAGCAAGTTATCAGAAAATTTCAAAATATTTGTTTCCAAAGTATTGATTTGACAAAGTCTGAATTTAAACAGTTATGGTCACTGATAGGAGAGTGCTTTATAAGTGATGGAGAGGAGGGATGATAGAGAGGGGACCAGCTAGCTCTCATTTCATGCATCAATAATTTACGGTAATGTTGATGTCGGACGTACGTAGCTAGCTGGATGCATTGAATAGCTCCTTTGGCGGTCATGAGTTCTTCTGCAAGGGTTTGTGTAGTTTAACAGATCTTAGAGCTTTGTAAATTCATGCGTCTCAGTACTGTGCAATCTCTATTCTATCCGCGTGAGTTTCTTGCGTTTATCGGGTTGGCAGCAGGGCCATATCGATAGCTAGTGTTATAATTAAGGTGTTAAGCAGTGGTGGGGCTGTGGCCTCTAGGGTTTCTCTGTTTGAGAAGTTTCGTAGATGAGAAGGGCTTATATATTTGCCAAGAATGAAAGGAGAAAGCTCCTTTGCATTCTGAGCTATGGGACTATCATTATAGATATAATATGTATTAGCAATTGATTATACGATGGGATTCGTAACAGTCATTATGCTAATGTTATGGCAACCAGTTTATTGACCATTCATTGCCATTCATAAAAATCCTTATATAAATTGAACTAGGACCTATCTTCCGATTTTTATTTCTTTGTATCTCTTTTTTTTTTTAATTTCACCAAATCCTAGCCTTTTATTTGCCCTACTTCTGCCCATGTTTGTGATCGATGAGCTTTTAGCTAATCACCAGCAACCTCAATGTCATTCTCTCAATTGGCATCATAGTCAATGTAGCTGTCCATCTATTGAGTCGATGATATTGCTTAGGATCTACTTTTTGAAGTTAATTTTTCTACATATTAGTTTATAAATTAATTTTATATAAAATACTCTATTTATATATTATTAATACCTTAACTATCTAACTATGCTCTTAAAATAGGTTAACAATCATCTTTGCATTATTAATATTTGAGTATTAAGATTACAACTTAAAGTCAACAACAAGATTATATCATATCCATTCACTACTGAAAACAAATTCTTTGTGATATTTTGTTGAGATTGATTTTAAATCATCACTTAAGCTACTTGATCGCACCTAACAAATAAATAAACCCTAAATTTTTTTACAATCTATAGATTAGTCCTTAGCTAGCATTGATAAGCATAAAGTAAATTGGGACTTATTAAATATAAATGACACATTTGTGTATTACATGATTATTCACTTATTAGTGATTTTATTGAAGATACAAGCACTAATCAAGAATGGATGTATCATTAATAAGGTAATAATGGCTACCTATCAAATGAATTTGTCAATGGTGTAAAATAATTTCTAAATTTTTTATTTTTTAAAAGACCAAAATGTATCCTTATATATATATATATATATATATATATATATATATATATATATATATATAATTATATGTCATTGCTTGAAATGTGGTAACAAGCATTTCATAACATTATGATATTAATATTTATTTTTATCAAAACAAGTTTACAAAATGCTACTATAATTACTATACATAAGATGAATCATCGAGAATAAAAATTGTGATGGAGTCAATTACACTGTGATTATAGGAGCCTGAACCTTATATTGATATAATAAGAGATCCCTATGATCCACAAACTAAGTTGTAGATACTATTGATATCCTTATATCTGAAATTCAAGAGAGCCCAAATGTACAAGCATTTCAAATTTATTTTTTGTTAGCAAATGCTGATGATCTTCTATGACAAAGTTTCAAATTTCATTCAAAATTATTAGTTGTTGCTCATTGTTAAATTAAAATCTAAATTTAATGTCTCAAATGCTTGTCATGATCGATATCTTTCTATCATAAAATTAATACACCTTAAGGATAAGAAGCATGTTGTTGATATGTACCAAACAAAAAAAAATGATGAAGAAAATTGGTCTTCAAAAATAAAATATGATATTTGTGAAAATAAATGCATGCATCTCAAAAAAAAAAAAAGAAAAAAAAAAGAAAAAACATATTCAATAATTTAGAATATTCAGTATGTGGACATGTTTAATACAAACTAAAAGCAAATTCAATAGTTGACATAAAATTATTTCATACTAAGCATGTCATTATTTGTTATTGACACCAATAATATAATAAATTTACATGCTAGCTAAAAATCAACTATATGCAACTCAATCTCATTTGGCATTGTAATATTTTATTATACATATTAACATTATTATTATGTTAAGCCATCTTGGGTGAAAGATTGCTTTGATTATAAAATGATCTCAAAATGCTATAAATCATCAACATAAAATAAATATTTGAATAATTTTTCATTGTTCTTCAAGTTTTGAATAATAACTTATTCTAATTAGGAACACTCTCACTCAAAATATTAAGAGTCCAAATGTAGATAATAAATGATAGGTTTTATGTTAAGTAGTGGTTAGAATTGGAAGTAGATTTTGCTACTAAGATGGCATAACAAATCTACTAAAATAAAAAATAAAATAAAATAACTCATATGTTTTCTTATAGTGGACAAAATTCCACTAAGATAAGCTAATGCCAAAAGATAAATTAACTAATCTTTAAGTGTAGAGCATCAATACATGTTATTGATGTGTAGTTGAATTGACTTTTGTCATTCTTTAGAATTTTATAATTAACTTTGACCTCTATATCCAGGGTGCCTTGGTTCTAAAGGGTGTAGAATCGAGATGATAAGGCTTGAGGGATAGTTTCCAAAAGCTATACATGATTTGGATTGAGTTGTGGAGGAGTTTAAGTTGACCAGGGAGACAATTACTATAGTTTAGGTCAGTTAGAAGTTATATATAGAGGTTTGTTTAGGTAAAGAATGAAAAAGGATATAGGTTTTCTTGGGATGGAGAAGGTTAAAAATAACATTAAAATAATACAAAATAACTTGAAGTATAATCAAGGAATTCAACAAGATGTAGAAGATAACCAAGAACGAAACATCCAAATTCCATTCAATTATTTTTTGTTTAGAGTTACATGATCCAAATACTTAATCGTATTATGATAATTTAAAAAATAAAATAACCTAAATTAGAAAGAGGGGCAATTAACTAAGCCCTTATAACAAGAAAAACATTCTTTGATTTTCTTTCCACATTATGTTTAATAATGATGGGGATCAGTGTGCTAAAAGGAAAAACAAATGCACTCTTCATTGCTTATTTTAGGTTGCATAACAAAGAGGGGTTTGCCAAGCATATATGGAATGAAACTATTCATTAAATTCTTTTAAATGTTATTTTGTGGAGGGGACAATCATCATTGACTAGAACCTGCATGCTTTAAAAATTTTAAAGCATTTAATAATGATATCCATACATGTAGAAGGGTTCTTATTTGTGAACATTGTCTTGTGCAGAAGATGAAGCTATACATTCTACATCACTTATTCTAAGGAATAATCGCATTTAATTACTTGATCTACATCACTTTAACATAAATGATGTGAGCATTAACCTAATCTTAATATAAGGTAGCACTTCAATAAACCTCATGAGAATCATGAACTTAAGATAATATACACTTATTGTTAAAAAAATCTAACATCAAATTAATATTTTTTTTATAAAATTGATGAGAATGGGCAATAAACTATATGCTCTTCACCCAACAACTTTAATTTGGTGCCTTAAGAATCAAAGTTATATATCATCAACTATAGGAATATGCATGAATTTTGGCAGCCTAATTTGATGGAAAAAATGTAAATTTTGTTAGTTAAAAATTTATTTGATGGATTTTCATTTGATTTTTTGTTTTAAACATGCATAGAGAATAGCATTCAACAACAATATGTTATTGCGAAAAAATCTTTTTAAAGAATTTCCGGCGAACTAGATGTTAAATGTAATTGGAAATTATGAATAGTCCCTTTACGGTGGAAATATTTGTCATAATATATTTTTTGACGGTTATAACCATTAGAAATTTCTGACATATTGGTTGTTAAAGAATATATAAAATGTTGTCAAAATTTTTCACCGTAATTTCCTTAGTCAATAAAAATATCACCACTTTAGATAAAAAATTCGCAATAAATCTATAGCAATTTTTATAAAGAAATTGTTCACTTTGTAATCGATATTTACATGCCTTATTTAGTTATATTATAGCATTTGTCATATTTAATTACATCATAAGACATTATACTAAGCAGAACAACACACATCAATCAATCCAAAAAACCATGTTGATAAAAAAAAACTTACTCTTTACTCAATAAATACTAATATAAACTTATCATACAATACAGTAAGATATCACAATACAAAATAAAATAAAAATTTCAAAGTAATATAGATCCAATATAAGAAAATAACACTAAAATATACTCAGGTATCTTTCCCCATTTTTATATCCTCATCATCCTCTTCATCATCATATTTTTATTATTTGATTTTCTTCTGCTTTATTGCATGCACCATTTTGCTATCTTTGATTATATCACTATCATACAAGCATTCATGTATTCAACAAAAGAAGTCATTTGTCTTCTAACCAGCTCCTCAATTGCATTTTCTCTTGAGCTTAAGTATGGTGTCCACGAGGATTGGGCATCATATGTTAGTGCCTTGGAGCATAGAATTTGGACTCCTCCCATTTGTGAAAAGATTGACATTGAATAATATGGGTAGAACCTTATAGGTGAGCCTACATGGTTTCCTCGCAAAGATGAAAGCTTTAGTGTAAGGTAAGGTCCATCTTAGGTAACCAATAAATCCCAATATTTTAAGACCTTTCCAGTGTTTAATAATAATTTTAAACAAATGTATTTTTTGATCATTGACTTATGCTAAGTAACTTTTAACCCAAAAAATAAGAGGACCATTTCCACATTATGTTCATTCCTCCTATCAATGTTAGTGATTTTAATCACATTCCTTATACTATTGTCACCAAGAATGACTTTGTTTCTTTCTTTAAATTCAAATGTAATAAATATATATCTATATCTCTCTCTATATATATATATATATATATATATTTCGCTCCAATCATATGCATAGTTGTTTGGTACCGCATGCCTCTATTGATCTCATAATAAAGGCATACCTATAAAATTCTATTTTTTTAATTTTCTAAACCCAAATTACTTTAGGTATTCATGAAATATTGTGTAATCTTAAGTCTAGAAACCTATTTATGCTCAATGCACGTGTGTTTTCTTTGATTGCAGAAGTGTTCCATATGCTCGTATGAATCACATACATATCATGTAATGCTTGATTCATAATTCCTGAATTTTTGATATTTTTGAAATCTTTTCTTATGACTAAAGATGAATTTACTAAGAAATGTTTACATGTGCATATATATTTGATGAGTACTTTTTACCCATATACATAAGTGCACATATTGAATGAACTAATACATAATGAGCAGCGTATTGTTTTCTCACGAGAATTAGATCAAAATTAGATATTAATTTATATTAAATTAGTTATTAATCTCTTTAAACTTAGTTTTATCTAATAAAATGTAAGTGCTAAATTAAAATTGCTATCTACTATTTTACAAAATATTAAAAAGGCAAATTTTTTATTTTTATATTTTTTTATAAAAAATATATAGGTGTTTTCTTAATTTTAAAATAAGTACTCTGAATTTATGAAATTTTTTTAGATTATGTATTATATTAAACTATATGGTGAATTAATTTAAAACTTGTAGTCTCAACTAGGTGCAAAAATGTTATACTCTGTATCTCTAGATAAGTATAACAAAATCAATCTCTTTACTCAATTTTCTGACTAGTGCTAAGAAAAATTTGATTGTTTTCTTTATTTGTATTTCTCATTAAATGATTATAAATCCTAAAAATAATCATATATTTAATAAATATTTAGCTATCCCACTTATCTAGCAGATTAATGATTATTTAATATATTTATTTGCCTTTTTCCTACTTATTCTTCTAGGATTCCATCGATATCTCTACATTACATTTATTTTTAATAATGTAATTGGTTAGATTACAAGTAAACGAAATATGAAAAGAAACAAAATATATTTATTATTAAAAACATAAATAGTTTTCTTATATTAATCCACAACAAAGTTCAATACAACACAAACATTCAAAAAATTCACATAAATTTAGAGTTCACACTCTTAGTTCAACATTTTAGAAAGTAAAACACAAACATAATACATAAATATGAGCAGGAAGTACAAGAAAATACAAAAAAAAAAGGAAAGAGTACACCGATAAATTCTCTCTCTTTGTCGTGTATCCTTCTCCTTGATCTCCTTATTGTGATCTCCTTTACACATTTCACACACACACAAACACACGCATCACACAGTACTTAGAGTGTCACTCTTTAAGTATTGTCACTATACTCTCACATACTCTCACTAAACTCTCTCACCAAAAAAAGAACTCCTTGAACACTACTTAACTCTCTCTTTATTTATAACCTTTAAGTGCCTCTTGTAGTTCCCACTCTGTTTCCCCATGAAACCACTTCGAAAACTGCTCCAACTACTTTCTACAATTGCTAAAACTACTTTGGTTGGGCCCTAGCGCCTCGACAATGGTTCTGTAGCCTCTAGGTGTTGTGGTGTTGTGGTCTCTATTTTTTTTACTTCAAATTTTTTATGGTGTTGCAAATATGGAATCACGTCATTGTTTTCTCTGTTTCTACATAGCTTATTCTTTTGGATTTTCTACATTTTCTGCATTTATTTTTTTCAATAAGAGATTTTTTTGTCATAAATACTTAAAATTGTGAAAATAAATCATAAAATAATAAAATTTTTACTAGAAAATACATGCTAATTTAAGTAAACTTTTTCACTTATTAAACACTATCAAACTCAAATCATTACTTATTCTCAAGTAATCATATATATATTTTTATGAATCCTTAAATTTATTTGATAGTAAAACATTTAGAATTTAAAATCATTAAATTATAATTTAATCGAAGAATGAACTTACAAGAACCATTATTAAATATGAAAAATAACTTAACTACAATAGCCTAAAATTTACTTAAATTAATATTTCATTTGAGTTAAATCATTTTAGTACTTAATATTAACATAGTTGATTATTTTGATTTTTAGTTAATTGACTATTATAAAGAGTTGTCACTTAATATTTAAATAATCATAATATGATTTTCTCTCTTGAATTCAGCATATTTAGTTACTTTAATCACTTCATTGACTTAGTTAGATAATTGAAAGAAATTCTAATTATTATTATTATGTGATTCTCAGCCTCAAGTGTTTTCTTCTCATTCCCTTTTTTTTTTTTTTTTCCTTTTTCTCTTTTATTATTATTATTTTTCTTGAAATGTTCACTTTTTTTTTGGCTTGGTAACCCATACTTGTTATTCAAATTCATACTTTTCTATTTTCCCTATATATCTAACACAATTCAAATGAATAATTATTGTTCACTAAATGAGCTAATCTCCAATTAATACTAATCAAAATTATATTATTAAAATACTAGTGACTTCTTTTTATTTTAAGCCAATTATCATAATTCAATAAGAATCCCCTATGTGTGGTATGTAAGAAATTTCTTAACTCATTTGAAATTACTAATTTTTATAAGAAACTATAGTTATTAATAATTTAAGTTATAATTCAGTATTTAATAATTTTAATGCAAGATCTATTTTTTTCAAATTAAAAAATTTATTTAATTGATTTTAATTTCAAAGTTTTGCCTTTTAAATAAAATTTCAAGTTTCAAAAAATAACACACAATTATTAAGGACAACTAATACTTATAAACTTTCACTACTAAAATAAAAGAAATATGATAATTTAAATACTATATTGTATTAGTTCTACATAATGAAACACTTCAACTATGTATACTCATAAACTTCAAAACAAGAAAACTATTTCTCCCACTCCCCCAAACTCATATACGACTATAATAAAATAATGAAACACGCATAAAATAAAGGACATGAACATATCATTCTTTAATCTTCTTCTTATGGCTCTTTCTCATCTTCTTTCTCAAAATTTTTTAACAAATATTTAGTATTATAAGAACGTTCAACAACACAAAATAACTTTTCAATAATATTACACTTTCACACTAGATTCAATAATAACACACAACTATAGATCACACCACTACACACTAAATCAAACAAACATTGGGTTGCCTCCCTAGCAACACTTATTTCATAGTCTTCAACCCAACTATATCAAGTTTTCCTACTTTTAGATGAACCAATCTAATAGATACTTTATGTCAGCAAGCATCCAATCCATAACTTTTCTAATGATCTTCAAGATTTTCATCTATTTTTTTCTTTAACATCATCCAAATTCATACAAATTAGGGTTAGTAAAGATGATGATTCACTCAAGTAGGCATACTTTAAATACTAAGTAATACTTTTAATTCTAAATTTAATGCCTTTAAGATAGATGATTTAAGAGTACTAACAAATATATCTAAGAGCTCACTTTTTTTTTTCATTTCCTTAGGAGCAGATCTAAGAAATGGATCAACATCATTCTCTTGCTCATCCTTAATTATGACTTGTTCTGATGACTATTCAATCATTGATATCTCTAAATCCTCAATTACAGTTTCTTCTTTAAGCTTGGGTGATTTATTGTCTAAATATTTTTGGAGTCTTTAAGGGAAAGATGGAAATGATCTCTCTCTCTCATTTTCCTAAAAGCCTCTCTCTCAGCTTTCTTTTTCTCATTATTTTTTTTTTATCTTTTCCCCTATAACATCTTCTAAACTCTGAATTTCAACTTCAAGTTTATTCTCATAAATCTCTACCTTTTATAGGTCTTCTTCACTTCTAAAATTTATCACATTATCTTGCTCTTTATTCATTTTTTTAGGATTAATTTATGTATCACAAAATAGACTATCCTGAGGTCTATTTGCTAGATAATTAGCCAATTATTCTAGTTGGATTTTTAAATTTTTAAATTTTTAAAAGAAGCAATTTGACTTTTGTTGACCTCACTTTTGGAGTGAGGATCGACTCATCCTTCTTTATAGTTAGGAGTCTTCTAAACACTTAGATTTTCCTAGTCATATGACACTTCTAATGATTAAGGGAACACTAAACCCAAGCCTAGAGATTTAAGAATGTATGCCCTAGGCTTAGGCTATACCTTAGGACTAAGGGGACCTACTTTTACTATGGCCTAGACTAAGACCCATACCTCCTATCCACCCATGCAAATCCAACCTCTAATTAATCAAATCATGCCCAATTGAATCCCATTTCATATCCAAGCTCCAAGGCAAAATGATTTAAACCCATACCCATCTTAACCCCATGATCCAATCCTATGGACTAAACCCAAAGCACCTTCAATTAAACCAAACCCAATTGAACTCCACAAAAGCACTCCAACTATTCAAACTTTTATTTCAAATCCTTCCAAAGCCTACAATCATGCTAATCAAACCAACTGAACGCAATTGACCCATTTAACTCATTTGACCTTAAGGGTCTAAATGAGCCAAAATTCGATTAAATCTAAATCAATTGCAATCAAAGCAATCAATCAACCTTAAATCCATCATTGAACTCAATTCTATTAAACCAACCCAATTAGCCCAATTGGTCCACTTGACCCAAAGTGACCAATATGATAAAAATAAACCAAAATTCAATCCAACCCAAATTGGACTGAATCAGCCCACCCAACTTATTCTATGATGATTATTGATCATCCTTAATTGACCAATTACAATCAACTGGGTCAAACCAAGATAATTTGTCCCAAGTTAACCCAATTGACCTATATGAACCAAATTGAATCAAACTCCATTCTAAACTCAATTGACTGAAATCAATACCTCAAATCAATCACAAATTAACCATTGAACATGATTTGACCACCAATTGGATCTAACCAAGCCCAATTTGCCCCTTGACCCAAGTTGACCCAATTTGATCTAAAGGGCCAAATTGAGTCAAATCTCATTCTAAATCCAATTGATTGAAACTAATGCTTCAAACCAATCATGAATTGATTATTGAATATGATCAAACCCTTGATTGAACTCAATTTGATTAAACCAACCCAATTGACCCATTTAGTCCAAATTGACCTAAATGGTCAAATTGATATAAATCATTCCCAAATTCAAATTAATTGAAACCAACACTTACAATCATCTTTAAATCATCAATTGAACCTAAACCAACCCCTAACACAAGCCAATTTGACCAATTTGACCAAATTAATCAACTTAATCCATTTGACCTATATGAAACCATATGAGCCAAATTCAAATCCACTTCAAATTAAACTAAACCAATTGAACCAAAATATCCCAAATGATCATTTAAACTAAACCAAATCATCAATTTGACCCAATTTGACCAATTGGTCAACCTAACCCAAATGAATCCAATTTGACCTACATGTGTCAAATTAAGCCAAACTCATTCAAAAAAAAGCCAAACCCAACCAAACTTGGTATGACCCATCCTTCGATCATCATGGGTCAGCCCAAATCAAACTCAACCCATCTTGGATCCAAATCAGGCTAAAATCCATTGGGTAAACTCCTCCAAATAGGACAAAATCCCCATTTGGATGGTCAAACCCACTCTCCATCCCTTAGCAACCACCCTATGCTTGATTTGGACACTTGGACCATTGGCTAACCTTACCCAAACCAAACTGGGTCAGCCATGCCTCAAATGGAGGTGAGCTAACCTAAGCCCCATTGGAACACTTGGAGGAGGGGGTACACACATGCCAGCCCACTCCTTGCCTTTAGCCACTCAAGGGCCTCCACTTCAGCTGATCCCTGACATCACCGATTGCCTGCTCCAGCCAGACGCTTGCCAAAAGCCGAACCCATCCAAGCCATTGGATCGATCGGGGAGGAGGGTATACTCTTCCCCATCCCATTCAAACCAAACACACACATAGCTTCAGTGAGTCGAGATGAGCATCCCCAGAGCATCCCGACCTCCCTTGAGCTCCTCATCATTGGTGAAACCAAACCCAAGCGAAGCTGGGCCCCATGTACATCCAACCTTGCATATATCTCACTAAACTTCAATTAACTTCTCCCACACCTTCCCCAAGCTCCGACGAGGTGAAATGAATCGATTATCGATGTATTCGAGCACCAGAGACAATTCCTAGACCAACTCCAGTGACATTTACGACAACGTTTGGTCCATAGAGCCACTGACAGGGAGGCAACTTGCGAGCTTCTTAATAGGGATTCATCTCTTTAAAATGAAGTTACCTCAGTCGTTAGACCCTCGGTCTTGAGCTCCGACACGTTATTTTTTTGGCAAACCATAGAAAAGTCCTTAGGTGTTGGTATTTTGTGAAATGTTTTGTGATTTCATTCGATTTCCACCATAGGATCTCTTTAGATCTCTTCCCTGAATGTTTTAGAGTCGATCTCAATGCCTCACAAGTTTCGATGAGCTCTAATAGAGTGAAGGAGGGCAGACGGTGTCTGTCTTCCTGTGCTCAAGGGATGAAGGATCATCCACCATACATTTCGTATGATTAGAAGGATGACCCTGATTTAATTCGCTAGAAAACTTGATTTAATCCTTTAATACCCATAGGATTAATCCCCACAGGCCGATCCAAGATCAAACGGTGGGGACTAAAGCGTGTCCGCCGCCGCTGACTCACCACGCTGCGTTAGACAGTTTAGGTGGCCAATCTCGCGACACCACGTGAAAAGCGCCGCCACATCAACTCCCGCGTGGCACCGATGGGATTAAGGATTAATTAGGCTTAAAAATGTATTTAATTGCCCAGAACTTTGAAAAATCATAACTTTATATATATAATTACTTTATTTATATAATTTATAAAATATTTATATAATTTATTCCTTTCTTTATTTATTTATGAAAATTTATTTATTTATATATTTTAAATATTTTTATATTATATATTAACAAAAATTAATAAAAATTATATATTTTAAATAATTATATTAATTAATAAAAAATATTAAATAAATTTATAAATTTATATATATAATTAAAAATATTTTTAAATTATATATTTAATTATATATATAAATAAAAAAATTAATAACTAAATATATAAATATTTAGTTATTAAATATTTTATAAAAAATATTTTTAAATTATATATTTTAAATAATTATATTAATTAAAAAAATTAATAAAAATAAAACCTCTCTCTCTCTCTCTCTCTCTCTCTCTCTCTCTCTCCCGTGGTTTGTAAAACCACAAAAAAAAAAAAAAAAAAAAAAAAGGGATTCAATTATAGAGCCTATTTTGTTAAAAAAATTTTTTTCGTGCCTAAACAACTAATTATCATTAGCACTAAGCCTATTTTAAAAACAATCCCTTCCTAAAAGAAGGTTATAATCAATGAGACTCATTGTGGTCGACACCCTGGAGAATCCTCCACGGAATCTCATCACCAACCTAATCGATCTTCCCTTGATTTTGATCATAGCCCTCCGATTGAGGAGCTGTTCATCCCATACTCTGAGCCTATTAGATGGAGACTCCGGTCATAATACAGCTACAACAAGAAGAAGAAGATGAAGAAGACACCATGGGGGTAGAAGTGGTATATATGGTGTAACACATTAGATAACCATCTAGTGTACGATAATACTGATCCAGGCATCATGGAGCCGTACCACTTATCCATATTGAAGAACCAGCACAAGGTCAAATGGAAGTGGAGCCTTTTAGTTCCTCCTCAAGTGATGAGCAAGAAGTGGAACAAAAAGAAAAAGATAACTGTTGACCTCACTTTTGGAGTGAGCTTTCAACTTCTCCATCTTAGACATAAGGCTCCTCTAGAAACTAAGAGTTTCTTAGTCTTAAGACACTTCTAGTGATTAGGTGAACACTTAACCTATCCTTAGAGACTTAGAAGAGTTAACCATAGGAATGAGTTATGCCTTAAGGGTTTAGGAAGATTTGCCTACCCTATAGCTTGAACTCAATCCTTGCTTCATTCTTTCAAATCAAACTTCAAATTCAAATCCAAATTCCAAAATCCAAATCATGAATCAATTCCAAATCAAATGATTAAAACCCATAATTGAATTCAAATCCCAAAATCTTTCTTAAGCTCTTTGATTTTATTTTATGGACTTAGCCCAAACCAAATCCAAATCACTCCAAACTCAAATGATTTTCTCATTACCCATTTATATCTTCATTTGTATTCACAAATATAAATGAAGTATAAATTCAAATAATCAAAACTAAATCCAAAGTTAAACTAAAGTTCAATTTATATCTTTTCAAGCCAAATCCTTGAACTTAGCCAAATCATTCTCAAATCAATCCAAACCCTTGGATTTTCTCTTTAAACAATCATTCCTTCAATCACATGCCCAAATATAAATATAAACTACAATCACCAAACCAAAATCAAACTAACCCAAGTCAAACCTATGTTCATCTTTTGGACTTGAAATTGTCAAATGAACCAAAACCCATTTGACTCCAAACCACTTGTAATTGGATTTATATTTCTATCATAAGTCCATATGCGAGTTCAACCAAACTTGAATTAATCCTTAATCAAGCCAATTGACCCATTTAGGCTCACTTGACCCAAAGTGACCTAAAGGACCTTTTTAAGCCAAATCCTAATCTAGCCCAAATTAGACTGAACTAAGCCCATCTAAGCCTCACATTATGATCAACAATCATCCTAGGATGGTCAATCACTCAAATTGGGCCAAACCAAGTCAAACCTAGCCTTTGACCAAGTCAACACTTAGCCCAAATGAAACATAAGCAAGCCAAAATTCACTATAAGCCAAATTAATTGAAACCATTGATCTAAACCAATCCATAATCAATGATTGAACATGATCAAGCCATCAATTGAGCCAAACCAAGCCTAATTGGCCACTTCACCTAAGTTAACCTAAATTGACCTAAAAGCTTTGGTAAAATCTTAATCTAAGCCAAATTGATTGCAACTAATTGGTCAAATTCATTCCAATTCACTTGTTGAACTTAATCAAAGCTTCAATTGACCAATTATACCCAACCTAGCCTAATTACCCATGAACCCGACTTGTCCTAAAAGTTTAAATCAACTTGAATTCAAACCAAATCCAAAATTGGTTGAAACTAAAGCTTGTAATACATTTCAAATGATCAACCAAGCATAAACCAACCCATGACCTAACCCGATTGGGTCAAATGGGTCAAATTAGTCAACTTGACCCATTTGACCCAAATGAACCTAAATAAATCAAAACCAAATCTAAACAAAATTGAACCAAATCGATGATACCCATAGGCTCCAAATGATCATTTGAACTTGACCTAACCCATGGTTTGACCCAATTTGACCAATTGATCAACCTAAACTAATTTGATTAATTGGTCAACCTAACCCAATTTGACCCAACTTGATCTAAATGGGTCAAATTGAGCCAAATTAAATCAAATGAGCTCTAAATCACATGAAATTTGGCCCAAGCCATTTTCAAATCATTTTAAATCTGCCCAAATCAAACTCATGGCCAAATGCCACTTTACTCTTAGGTCAAAGGGTATCTTATGACCAAATTCACTTATAATTTGGCCATTTCTTTCTCAAGACCACTTTTCATTTTTCTATTGGTTCACATGGGCACCAAGGAAGATGGTGAACATGACCCAATGAGATTGGGTCAGCCATAACCCAAGGCAAGGCAAAATTGACCTCCCTAATGACATTTGAACACTTGGAACTCCAAATTCACTCACCACTCATATGGGCATCCACTCTCCCTCATTCCACTACCCAAAATGACCCATGTGAGATGTTTTGCAGCTCAAACCGTGCCTCCAGTCCAAGCCACTGAGCCAAAATGGCAAATCAATATCTCACCATTTGATCCAAAGAGGGGGGAGATATACCCCTTCTCATTCTCACTCAAACCACAAGCAATCATTTCCTCAGAGCTAGAGAGGTTGAATCGAAGCCTCCCCAAGCTTTTCCAAGCCATTTTGGAGCTCCCTCATTTCCCATTCTCGATTTTACTCAACTGAAACAAGGGAGGTGAAATCCAAATCCAACTCATTCAATTCTCAACCAAAATCAAATTAACCTTGCACACACCATCCTTGAACCTTGTCGAGCTCAATCGAATTGTTTCCCAAGTCTCCAAGCCACAAGAAGTACCATTTTGATCAATGCCGATCACCATTGAAGGGGAGCTTGGTCAATTAAGCGAACTACTTCAAATTAAGGCTAGATTTCTTCAACAGGGATTTGTCTCTACTAGACGAAGCTACCTCTTTCATTGGAAGCGCCAATGATAGCCTCCAGTGAGGTAATTATTTGAAATCATAGCCATAGGAAAATTTAGTTGGTCCTTTTTGAAGGAAATTGTTACCCCATGAAATCTTGACTATTGGATGTGCATCCCCCCTCCTTCTGAAGGTGTGGGATCATTTTGATCCCAATCCGAGCTCAGGTGAGCTCGAATTGAATGAGGAGAGATGAACGATGTTTGTCTCTCATTGCTCGTGAAGTAGAATGATCACACACCTTCTGTTCTGCTTGATTGGAATGGATGGATGTAATCAAATCATGCTATATCCCCTCTGATTCATTCCTAAACCACGAGATTTATCTTGGCTATTCGATCTTAGATCGGATGACTCGCAGAGAAAGCATGTCTGCCGCCAACTGACTCAGCCGAAGGACGTGACAACTTAAATAACTTATCCCATCGCACCACGTGGAAAGCGTGCCGAATTAGCCGCCATGTGGCCTGACAGGATTAGGGGGTCAATTAGGCTTAATTAATCCAATTTTAATGGTGAAACTTCCAAATTTATAACTAATTATAAAAAATCCAAAAAATATAAAATACTCATTTAAAAGATAATTCAGAGGAGAATAATAGAAAATTAAAATTAATTAATTTTGAATAGTGATTTTGGCTCAATTTAAGTTTTTATTGGAAATGTAATTAAGCTAATTACTCTCTAATTAATCTAGTAATTAATTCCAAACTTTCTGAGATTAATTTGTGGGATGACCTCTACTTCTCATGATTTTCTTGAAATTTATTACTTGATTAATTAGGAGAATTTTTTTTCATTCTTAATCACTCTCTTAATTAATTAAATGATTGATTAACATATTAAATAGTGATAAATTCATTAATTAAGCTTGCTAATCATTATAAAATAATGAATGGAAATAGGGAATGAGATTATGACCTCTTTTCAGATCTTTCCCCTTAGTTTATTTCACATGGATAACACTTAATCAATTTACAACTAATTAATGGCTTAATCACTTCATTAAATAGTTTAATTAATCAAAGTCAAAATCAAATCATTATAGAACTCAATTGTTCAATTTTTGGGTAGATTCTTAGGTGTTCAATAACCTAAGAAAATTCCAAAGAAAATTATAATCAAACTATATGTGTAAGAGGGTTATAAAAGTACTTAATCAAACCCTTTAGCTTAATTAACCAATAATTGTGAGCAATTGCATTAGGACCCTTTATTTTTTAGGTGCATTGCTGATTTAATTTCCAAGTGGTTGCATATTATATCTTGGCTCATAATTACTTGGATAGTTATGTTAAAGTGGTACAGGTAAGGGATAATTAATAGATTTAATTCATATCTTAACCTAATCAAAACCTAAAATCAACCTAATTGTTCTAAATTAAACCAAACCAATTCACACTGAGGGTAATGGGTTAGGATTAGCAAACCTTTCTCACATTTTTGAAGTCAAATCAAATTCAAAAAATAAAAATCTCTTTAAAGAATTTTGATTCATTTTAAATGATCTTATTTTATAGGATTATCCTTAGGAATTAATTAGGGTGAATGAAGTCATGTGCCTACATTCCTTTATTTCTTTCCAATTATGTTAAATATTGTTTGCCACATGAAATCAAGAATTCATTTCTTTTAAAAATCATTAAAGAAAATATTTCCTTTTATGTCAAATTGTATGTGTTTAGTAGAATTAAGAATATGAGTGGTTATTATCACTATTAAACCAAAAATTACTTTTCAAAACTTATAAATCCAGAAATTATAAATGAAATGATGCTAGTTATAAATATTTATAAACTTGCATGTAATGATAGCATAAGATGTGTATTATGAAGTTCTCTTTCCTTCTCTTAATATAGATTCACATAGGATTTACAAGTCTATAGTTCATTTGAAAATAACACAGCACTTGCCTAAATCTATTCCTATGTATCTCTATATTACCACTTAGGAAGGACCTTCATGTTACACATGTAAATTATACAAGCAAATCAAACATAATCTCTTGCATGATTCTTTACCCATTTGATTCTTTTTGTACATTTACATATATTTAAGAAAAGTGGTATATCAGTCTGGACATCTTGGGGATGCAAGGATTTAAGTAGCCCCAAGTAGGTCTTATATCTTACGCCCCTAGTGTAGAAAATAATGACGTAGTACTCACTTATAGCTTTTATACATGTAGATGTGCATTTAGTTAATGGATAAAAGAGTCCCTCTTTTCTACATAACAAAGACATGCATTAATGATCCAATTAACAAATGGAATATCTAAATTTTCAAATCACATCTCTTGGAATTCATCATCAAAGTGTGCTAAGATTTGCATTGCATGTATAGGTATGCTTAGAATTATTCATATGCATGGTATAAATGGTGGAAAGAAGTGAATGACTGTGTGTTATGTGATAGTAATTCATCCTAACTAATCCTAAGATGCCTTCCTGATTGAATAGGACTATTCAAAAAGAATCTAAACTTAAGATTGATTAAAATACATAATAAATCATTTACTAAATGAAATTCATTAATCAAATTTATCTTAAAAATCACTTAAGGTAGAGATGAAAGAGAGCTCTCTTATCTTTTTTTTCTCTTCACAACATTTAGTCACTAAGTGTAGGTGCATTCAAACTAAATCAAATCACCAACTAAAATTGACAAGTCAATTAAATCACTTAAACTGAAATCACCCTCTAAATTGAATCTTTCACACTTAGAAAATTACAACCTTAAAGTCTAGCTAAGACATGCAACACAAACCTTAAATGACACACACATTAGACTAAGTCACCACTTTTAGCTCTATGTTAGGGCAGTGTATGGTTTGATGTATGATTTATTTTGTGGTGTAATTTTTTAGACTGGATGTTAGGGTGTATGTGCATAGACTAGATGATAGGGTGATCTTAGCCTACCCTAATCTTGTCTTATGTGGGGGATTATGCTTAAGGGGTGATATAATAAAAATATAAATGCTTTTGCTGTGCAGGTTGCTTATACCCCTAAGCTCAATGCAAATTAGGACAGGTGGCTTGGTTACCCATGTGTGGGGTATAAAGTATAAATTATTGCTATAACTGCTTGGGTTGTATGGTGTGTTTAGCTAATATTTATTTTACAGGTGTAGCTGGACTTATTTTCCTACATTTTAATATAATTTTTGCATTAGGATTAGGATAAGTTTTATGGGGACCAAGGTGAACATTGGTTATAAGACCATGTCTTATGTACCGTGTGAAGCTTTGGAGCAAATACATCTCAAGTCAAACCAAAAGAAAGAAAGAAATAGAGCCAATCTAAGATGAAGGAATGAAGGAAAAAGAGTGAAGAATGAAGACCCCCATAACACTTGTCATTTCATTATTGTAATTATTCATTTATAATCTAAGTTATATAAGGGTAGAGCTCGGCTACCCATTCTCTTTTTTGTGCGGTGGAATGGAATCATTGGTATTCTTTTTTTGCACTAATTTTATAAATTAATTGATATTATGTTTATGATTGTGCAATTAAGATGGCATAATTTTTCTAGTTTCTTAATTGTTTAATGACTGTTGAATATCCTGGATGCGATTAGGCTCTTAGAAAAAAATAAATTTTCTATCCAATTAATCAACTCAAAATTAAACTAAGCAATTCATAACCTCACATAAAGCCTAGGAAATAAATCAAGACAGAAAAGATTTAGCAACTCCTTAGCTGGATGTTGTATGTCTCATATCATGCATAAATCATATTGTCTCACTCTTGCCAATGGAGGGCTTCCACCTTTGCTAGAGAAAATGGCTTGACCTTTGAGAGCCGTGGTAGAAACACACATTCTTCTTTTTGATTTTGGCCCATAATCAATTTTCTCATGCATTAGGCATACAAATACCATAACCTATGTCAAATAAAAAATGTCCAAAAATCAAAATGAAACTTGATAAAATTTGCAGTAGATTAAGTCATGAATTCATGCCCTTTCATGCTCTAATATCACAGGGAGTGAGTTTAAGGACTTAATCTCTTTTCTAAATAAACAACAACTTAGCCATCTTGTAGAGCATATGACTTGCCCATATGAATTTAAAATCATAGGAGGAGTTAGTTGGCAGTCACCCAGGTGGCTATAAGTCCAACAATTGGGCAGTTTATTTTCTCTTGTGGAGGTAAACCATATACCCATTTTTGCCTTAGATTTAGGTTGTGCTTTGGCCCTCGCTAAAACTCCCTAGATTTAGGATTTGAGGTTGTTGTTTCCCTTTATGGCTACAAGCATAAATCCTCACCTCTTGGACATTTTTATAATCTTGTGTTGTGGAATTATAAGCATTAGATTTCTAATAAAAATTCAACTCAAACATATAATTCCCCTCCATTTCAAAAATATAAAGTCCAACCATAAGATAGTTTGGTATGCTCACTAGGTTTTATAGTATCATGAGCATCCCCCTACTCATATCCCTTTGGTTTCGATAATAACTCCCTCCTTTTGCTCAATCCCACTTAGTTTTTTAAAAATAACCAATTGATTGATAGTCCTATCTTTGAAATCTTTAGAGATAATGATCATTTACTTTAATCGAGAGTATTCCTAAGAAATTTCATTCCTTAGGATGTAATTAACTATGGGGGCTTACCTCGATAGGGAACTTAACGAACCTGGCTTAAAATAAACCCTACTTTATTTTTTCATATAAACTAGGGGAAAGATCTATGGCACATTCGAAGACCCATTGGCTTTAGTTATTCTTATTAGGTGATTAGGTCCATTGTAGGATGGTGACTTCTATCTCTTGAGATAGTACATCATTCCTCAATATCGTACTCGATCATCTCGATAAGTACTTCTTAAGATCTACATGGTGTCCCACATCTTCTCAAAAAAGTAACACCACAAATTTTTCTGACAACTCCGTTGGGGAGGGTTCCTCTCCCCATCTTTGGTAAATGATATTTTGTCTTCAAGTATCGATAATGTATTTGTATTTTATATGAGTCCGAGACTGTCCTTCTTTCCCGTTGGCACTTAGCTCATTTCATTCTTAAGCTAAGCTAACCAACATCCTTTAGGTTTTAGGATCTCACTCCATTTAGGTCTTAAAACCCCTGTTGGGTCTCCCAATAGGTGAAAAATAAAATTTAACCAAAAGAGATGACTAAAGGCCTTTTTCCTTACCATCTTTATGGTAAGGTAAGGTTCATTCCACAAATGAAAAAAAAATCCTTTATAAAAATATCACTTTTCAAAAGAACTTTTCTAAAGTTCACATAATAGAATAATTGCACAAATTTTTTTTCACAAAATATATAACTCAACCTATCTAACAATCCTCAAGATTGTTACATATGGGTTCTTTTCAAAACTAAAAACCAAAAATCATCTTTGAAAAAGCACATATTTAAAAATGAGCATCTTCATTCAACAAATCTAAATTTATTGAATGAAGGCTTCATTTCCAAATAAAATTATTTCATAAAATTGAAACTCCATTCAATATATCTCACACATGTTGAGGTTAGAGATTCTTCCTTTTCAAAAAGCATATATTTAAAAATGAACATCCTTATTCAATATACCCAGATTTATTGAATGAAGATCTCATTTCCAATAAAATTATTTCATAAAATTGAAACTCCATTCAATATATCTCGCATATATTGAAGTTTGAGTTTCTTCCTTTCAAAAAGCTCATATTTAAAAATGGACATCCTCATTCAATATACCCAAATTTATTGAATGAAGATCTCATTTCCAATAAAATCATTTCATAAAATTAAAACTCCATTCAATATATCTCACATATGTTGAAGTTGGAGTTTCTTCCTTTTCAAAAAAAACACATAATTTAAAAATGAGCATCTCATTCAATATACCCAAATTTATTGAATAAATATCTCTATTCGAAATAAAATAATTTCATAAAATTGAAACTCCATTCAATATATCTCACATATGTTGAAGTTGGAGTTTTTTTCCTTTTCAAAAGCACATATTTAAATATCAAAACCCTCATTCAATATACCAAATTTATTGAATGAAGATCTCATTTCCAAATAAAATCATATCATAAAATTGAAACTCCACCCAATATATTCTATATATATTAGAGTTTGAGTTTCTTTCCTTTTCAAAAAACCATAAATATGAAAATAAGCATCTTCATTCAATATACCCAAATTTGTTGATGGAGGTCTCATTTTCAAATAAAATCACACCATTTGAAACTCCACTCAACACATTCCACATGTGTTAAGTTGGAATTTCCTTCTTTTCAAAAAAACAATAATCACACACAAAAATTTCTTCTTTGAAAAATAAAAATATGATTGACTTCCATTTTACATGCCCAAATTTGTTAAATGAAAAAAAAATCTCCTTTGCAAAAAAAAATTATGAAAAATTAAAATACATTAGAATTCTATTTTGACATACCCAAATTTGTCAAATGAGAGTTTCATTTTTCAAAAAGAAAATTGAAAATAAATTGGATTCTATTTAACACACCATATTTGTTAAGTAGAAACCCCCCGCCTCTTTCAAACACATTTGGACTTTATTTAGCATACACAAATTTGCTAAGTAAAGATGCAATTTTTCAAATAAAAAAAATCAAACACATTTGGACTTTATTTAGCATACACAAATTTGCTGAGTAAAGATCCCATTTTCAAAATCAAACACATTTGGACTTTATTTAGCATACACAAATTTGCTAAGTTAAGATCCCATTTTTTCAAATAAAAAAAAATCAAACACATTTGGCCTTTATCTAGCATACACAAATTTGCTAAGTAAAGATCCCATTTTCAAAACAAAAATAAAAATTAAACACATTTGGACTTTATTTAGCATGCACAAATTTGCTAAGTAAAGATCCCATTTTCAAAATCATAACCAAAATCAAACACATTTGGGCTTTATTTAGCATACACAAATTTCCTAAGTAAAGATCCCATTTTCAAAATCAAAACAAAAATCAAACACATTTGCACTTTATTTAGCATACACAAATTTTCTAAGTAAAGATCCCATTTCCAAAATCAAAACAAAAATCAATCAAATTTGGGCTTTATTTAGCATACACAAATTTACTAAGTAAAGATTCCATTTCTAAATTCACACATGATATACATCATGGGCAAACAAGCAAAAAGAAAATTATTTTCAAACATCTCATTTTAGCATAGCCAAATTTGCTAAGTGAGTAATCCCAAAATCAAACCTAAAATAAAATCAATTAGTCCTCTATTTTAACATACTCAAATTTATTAAATAAAGGGTCTTCAAACATAAAATCAAATTCAAATATGAACTAATGGAAGCATCAAAAGTCTCTCCAAAATATTTGAACCCATTCAACATACACAAATTTGCTGAATGTGGGTTCTAAACTCAAATGAACTCAAAATCTCTCCTAAATTCAATGAGCCCCACTTAACATATTTAAATTGTTGAGTACGGGTTCGAAGTCTAAATCAAATTTCAAATAGTCATTAGAATACCAAGGTAGAAAATCTGATTTGAGTTTGTTTTTAATAATTGTAGAGTTCCAGTTCAGTTTCAACTCAGTCTAGTCAACCTTTCTCAGTACAGTACAATACAGATGGATTCCCAAAAGTATGTGTTCACCTTCCCCTTTGGGATGGATTTGGACTTGGATCAGGCTAGCCTCCCCTAAACTGATTTTACTGATTTGATACATTTTGGCCGATGATTTGAGGGAGCCAATATTACTTGTGTGGGGGCAACCCTCACCACTATCAGCAAGGATGTGGTGGCTGAGCAGAAGCCAGTCATCCATATTGAGATGTCCTTAGATTCTGAATTTCCTTCACTGAAGAGGAAGGAGGCAGAAGTTCCCACAGTAGTTGCAATTCTAGTGCCCATACGGTAGTTTTCCCATCCGCACAGGGCTAGTACCCACTCATTGGCCTCCTCAGGGAAGGCTACCCAGGTTCGGGATAGTCTCCCCACCTTTGAGGTAGGGTATCCCGCTACTCCAGTAGACTGACACCATAATAGGGGCAAGATCAAGTAGCATCACATGCGCATTGCTAAGGAGATGGAGACATTATCTCATATTACAGAAGAGGGGACACCCAGGGTAGTTTCTCCTTTGCTTACTCAGAACATGTTCCATCCCCTTTCTAGTTCTGAAGGAGAGGAAGATGTTAGGAGGATTACAGTATCACCTTCACCTCAAATTCATCATGAGACACTGTTAGAGATAGGAGGAGGTCATACACTAGCCTCAGGATAGTTTTGTAACAAGTTGGTAGGGCTTACAGATGGTCAGATTCCAATGCCCAGTTTGATCTATGATCAGTTATTCCTTGCAGTGTAGGCGAGCAGATCCATCAGGAGAGGGCCAGAGAGGCCTGATTATTGGTTCACATTATTGGCAGAGAGAGGCGAAGATATGCTAGGTAGTCAGCAGCCTCCACCCTCATAGTTTTCCCTAATCGGTGCTACTCGATCATCGATATTATTATGTTGGTGGTACCAATCATGGGAGGAGCCTCATGAGAGTCAGTGTTGTCTCCATCACACCGCTCTGCTCCACGTCTGCTATCACCAGTTCAGGTTCCATATTCTATAGTTCCATCCAAAGTTATAAGAGTAGCATCAGGGGAGAAGAAAGCCCCACTGGTGATCTGGCTATGGCCAAGGGATCCCACTTCATCTACACTGCCAATTGAGGTGAAGGCGAGCCCTCCTGCTCGACCTCCTACTTCAGTTGTTGTGAAGAGCGAGTGGCGACCTCGCAACATCGTAGTTGTACCATCACCACCATCACCCTAATTGATCATGGATATAGTTCTATTGTCCCCATGATGATAGATCCACCCAAGGGAAGCACTCAACCCATAGCAGCTGATATCCATGAGCACGTATCCTCTAGTGAGCGTAGCCTTCACAAGGTTAGCACTCTAGTAGCAGGGGAGGTCAGGTGTATCTCCATTCATGAGCATGATACCACCACCAGTCAGCCGTGAGCATTTGTGCTTGCACGGTTAGACCACTTCTTAGATGATATCTTAGCATAGTATCTCACTGAAAAGAAAGAAATCCTAGGATATGATTGGTCTGACCTCAAAGAGGAGAAGGTTAACTTTGACCCCAACAAAGATAATTTATTGGAAGACTCGACAGAGGTGCATATGGTTGATACTAGAGACTCCCTCCTTCAGAATCATCATAGTTCAAAAGGTGTTGCAGTCGAATAGGACGATACAGCCAATTCGACCTAACACCTCCATTAATAACTCAATCAAAATGATGAGTAGATTGATAGGATGGGAAAGAGAGTTGAAGGAAGTTAGCGGTAGTCCTAACATTATAGAATCGCTCCAGCCGTACACCTTACCATTGTGGATACTGGTCAGCCTGAGTTATTGCATGTCCTGGATCATCCCAAGAGTTCACCTCTAGTAGAGCAGGGCATCACTAGCTTGTATAAGAAAGTAGTGGACAGTACCTCCACATAAGAAAAAGATATTAAACCCATGGTTGAACAACAAGTGAAAGAAGCGTTGACATAAGCCTGAGGTGGTTCACTAGTTCCAAAGGGTGGACTCTACCCAGAGGAATTCGATGCTATTTAATATCCTAAGGGTTTAGTGCCTCCTTCTTTCAAGAGTTTTGATGGCAGCGGGAGCCCTCGCCAACATATAGCACACTTCAGGGCCAGCTATTGCAACATTGGTGACAGTGATGCATTATCATTCCGCCTCTTTATCAGCAGTTTAGCGGGCATAGCTTTTGATTGGTATGCTAAACTTCTCAATGATTCAGTGAAGACTTTAGCTGAGTTAGAGCAACTCTTTGTTAAGAGGTTTGCTAGAGCTCAGCAAAGGGTAACTATGGACGATCTCGTTGTAGCTCAACAACACCTCGGTGAGTCCCTCGTTGATTACATTCTTAGATGGCACAATTTAAGCATGAAATACGAACCACAACTGTCTGAACATCATGCTATTGAAATTCTACTAAAGAATATTTATGGCCCGGTCGCCTTCATGCTTAAGGGTTTCACCATTAAGATATTTGAGAAGTTAATCAACAAGGCGGCTAGTCTATAAGGAGAGGCCAAATAGTTACCTTTTCAAGATTAGTCATTAAAGCCGAAGCCATAGAAAGCCCATGAAAAGAAGCCAGGGCAATAACAGCATTGGATAAGGGGAAGCAACGATCTAGAGATCAGTATGAGAGACCTTGAGCTCAACAACAGTCACTTCCACCTCCTTTAGCACCACCTAGGCCATCTTATTGGCCGCCACAGCAGCCTCCACGGCCTTCTCCATCTCCTCCTCAGCCATACTCTCACCAGCGATATACATACCCGCTCCCAGGTAGTTATCATTCACATGCTATTTTGGATAAATTAAACAAATCTTATTCATTTAAGAGGGAGGTAGTTAGGAAAATCTTTAATAACCTCTTAAAGAAGCCTAATTTTTAGCTACTTGAGCCTACGAAGCTGGAGGAAGTGGGCAGAAATAATGATCCTAATTTAGCACCAACCACTGCATGCTAGGCCATGTTTTGGAGGATTGCTTTACATTTAAGGATTGACTTGAGCATAGCTACAAGTCAGGCTCTATGGTTATCCCTAAAGAATATCTAGTAGAACAACCATCTAGTTCTATTAGGGTAATCCTTAGGGATACATGTGATCCTCTTAAAACAAAAGAAGATTGGGATATCTCCTTATCCTGAACCTCTAAAAAGGTAGTTTCTAAAATCAAGAAACTTTCCTTACAAGTGCCTGAGGCAGCTCGAACCTCCAACATCAAGGAAGGTTCGCAAGTTGCCAAAGACAACTTAGGGAAAGTAGGAGCTCAATAGTACCAACAGCAGCCCATACTTGCCCGAGATAGCCAAGTAGCACAACCACCGATTGAGTCTAGCCTCTATTCCACTATTGTAACTACTACTTCAGCCAACATTCCTACTTCAGCTAGTTCTTCTTTTAGTAGACATCTTGTATCAGTGGATGAAGGAATCAAATCCCTCACCCCACTTACTTTACTAGATTTCTACCATATACCTCCTTTCAAATCTAAATCAAGAAATAAAGCTAGTTTGAATTACATTTGTGCCACTTCTGATGGGTTATCAGATTCTACTCTTTTAGAAAACTCTTTAAGTCTTAATAATTATAACAACTCTGATCATCCTCTTTCTGATTCATAAATGGACTTTCCTTTCTGAATAATATGGATTCACCTCTTGAGATAGACTTGGAATCATCTGATTCGGAGGGTACTGTAGGAGAAGTTGTAAGTATGCCTAACGAGCAGATATAACCTTCCACTAACTCATCACAAGAGGTTACTGAAGTTAACCTCCACAGTGGCAAGGTTCTACCTCATAGGGCAGCACCTCAAGATAAGGGAAAATAAGTTATTGGTACCAGTAAGAAAGAAGCCCCTCCACAGGATGCTCCATCCATGAATATGCTTATGTAGGATCAGCCCAAAGTTGACTACAACATCTTCGCTCACCTAAGAAAGTTGCCACCTAAGTTAAGCATATATGATGCCCTTATCTTATCCAAAGAGACGAGGGAATCATTAATCAAGGCTCTTCTTGATTGAATACTTGCTTTGTGGCCGTAGAGAGGAGGCACATTATTTAAGAGAAGCCTAGGGAGTCATATTTACCAACGAAGACCTTCTTTTATGAGATATGGAGCACAACCGTCCCCTCTGCATCACAGTGGATATGAGAAGATTCAGACTTTCTAGGGTATTGGTTGATCCAGGTGCATCGGTGAACAATATGAGCCTGCAAACCCTTGTCTATTTGAGGATTGACATCTCTAAACTCTAAGGAGATCAAATGATGTTGAGAGGATTTAATAAATAGAGTGAAAGGGCTTTAGGCTCCATAGTGTTACCTTTGGAAATAAGCGACTAGAAGACTGAAGGTAAGTTTTATATAATTGATTCATTGCTTTACTAGGTGATACACCGAAAATAGATGGTTCCATCCTCTCTCTTCATCTATAAAGTTTTGAAGAGATGAGATCAAATCTTGTGGAGAGATGAGCTATTTTAAGAGAATATTTATTCTACTATCTTCCTCAAAATAAAAAAAATTTAACTTGGCCAAAATTCAAATAAAAGAAAAAAAAAAAATAGAAAAATAAGGAAAGAATAAAAATAAAAAGGAGAAAAATATAAATATCAGGGGAGGTGGAAGACCCGGTTGGCGATGAGGGCTATGTTAAAATTCATATAAGTATTCCTGCTATTCACATAGACTTAGAATCTGGCTCAGAGGATGAGTCTCATGTGATTAGCACACCAGCCAACCCCTCTCAGTGGGTCTCATTAGAGGTGACATCGAGCTAGATAGTGATGAAGAGTAGGCCTCCAAGCAAAGTATGAATGTATTCTAATCATGATTATGTAAAACCATTAGGTAGCAGTTGGGAACCTTAGCTCTAACCCCACTTTCTTCTTAAAAATTTGAGGGTTTCATAGTTAAGGAAGCCCCTTGGTCTTCCATGGATGTCAAGCTAAAGAGATTCCTGTTGGGATCATCATCCTCAAGTCCAGAAGCAGATGTAAAACTTGAGGATAATTCATATAAATATTTAATGGAATTACCTTTTGATTGGTACTCGCCCTGTGTTCAAAATCTTGCAAAGAAAGGTTTGATTCCTTACACAAGGTCCAGGCATAGGTCAAAGTATTTTGAGAAGTTGTGGGACAACAAAGGCAGGGATGCACAATCAAGACCAGGACTAGGATTTGGTACAGTGGGTCTAATCGACGATGATGATTACTACTTAGTTATCACAAATCATCTGGAATCTGATGTGATCTTCTCAAACCACACTAACTCTTATGAGGAGGTGTGTTTAGAAACTTCAAATAATCTTGATAAACTTGAAATCAAAGATGCACCTCCAGAATTTGAAGAAAAAAAATCTATTTAACCATCAACAAGCTCAAAGAAATCAACCTCATGATAGAAGAAGATCCACGCCCTATATACATCAGTTCTCTATTAAATGAAGAAGAAACCAATAATTTAGTTAGGCTATTGACTGAGTTTAAGGACTACTTTGCATGGAGCTATGAAGAAATGCCCAAATTATCTCCTGACGTAGCAGTCCATAAATTAGTAATAGACCTTAACGCTAGCCTTATCAAGCAAGCTCCTAAACAAATGCGAGTAGAAATCGAACAACAGATCATTTTTGAAGTCAAGAAACTGATCGATGATGGCTTTATCAGGGAAGAAAAATACCCTACCTGGTTAGCCAGTGTCATCCCAGTTAAGAAGAAGAGTGGCCAAATTTGCATATGCATCGATTTCAAGGACTTAAATAATGCATGTCTTAAGGATGAATTTCCACTTCCTATACCAGAGTTAATGGAGGACACCTCATCTCATGCAATATTCTCCTTCATGGATAGGTCATCTGGCTATAAACAAATTAAGATGGCCCCCAAGGATGAGAGGAATACTGCTTTTTGAACACCGATTAGAATCTATTGTTATAAGGTCATGCCCTTCGGCAAGTAAACTGATTTAAACCACTTATCCTTTACACTACTGCAATGGACGACTCCCTTGCTTTATTGGTCCAAACCAATGACAATGGGAAGAAGAATGCTCTCTACTACCTCAGCCGTTATCTGATCCCCGCTTAAGTAAACTACTCACATATTGAGAAATAATGCCTAGCTTTAATCTTTGTATCCTAAAAGCTACGACACTACATGCTCTCTGATAAGGTGAACTTGATTTCAAGAACCAATCCACTACACTATCACATGACACGACCGATGTTATCCAGACGGTTGGCACATTGGTCCATGATTCTCTCATAGTTTGATATTACATTAGTACTCCTCTGTGCTGTGAAAGGATAGGCATTAGCAGATTTATTAGCCACACACTGTTGACCTCACTTTTGGAGTGAGTTTTCAACTTCTCCATCATAGACATAAGGACTCCTCTAAACACTAAGAGTTCCTTAGTCTTAAGACACTTTTAGTGATTAGGTGAACACTTAACCTAACCCTAGAGACTTAGGAGAGTTAGCCATAGGAATAGGTTATGCCTTAGGGGTGTTAGGAGAACTTGCCTACCCTATAGTTTAGACCTAATCCTTGCTTACCTCCTTTGAACTTCAAATTGAAATCAAATCTTAAATCAATTTTAACTTAATTGATTTTCTCAAATCTTAAATCAATTCCAAAATTCAAATCATCAATCAAATCCAAATTAAATGATTGAAACCTATGATTGAATTCAAATCACAAAATCTTTCCTCAGCCTTGATTTTATCTTATGGACTTAGCTCAAACCAATTCAAACAAAATAAACTCCAAATCACTTGAAATTTGGTCCAACCTATTTTTGAATCATTTCAAATCTGCCCAAATCAAAATTAAGGCCAAAGGACCATTTTACCCTTGCATCAAAGGGTATCCTATGACCAAATTCATTTGGAATTTGGTCATTTCATTCTCAAGGCCACTTGGCATCCTTCTAGTGGTCCACATGGACACTAAGGAAGGTGGTGAACATGATCCAATGGGTTTGGGTCGGCCATGACTCAACCGAAGGCCAAACCCACCCCTCCAATGGGAATTGAGCGCTTAGATCACCTAATGAACTCACCTAGCACATGGACACTCACTCTACTCCACTCCACTCCTCTGCCAAAAATGACTCACATGGGATGCTAAATAGCCCAAACCGATTAACCAATCTCAGCAATTAAGCTAAAATTGCAACTTAGCTCTCGGTCGTCTGATCCAAGGAGGGGGAGATATACTTGCCCTCAGTCCCACTCAAACTACAACCACTGGATTCAACTGAGCTCTAGAAATTGAAACCAAACATCCCAAAGCTTCCCAAAACCATTTCTAAGCTCCCTTGATTTATCCTTATCAGTTTTTCCCAAAGCCAAAATAGGGGAGATCCATCTCAATTCCAACTCATCCAATTCTCCATCAAAACCAAATTAAACTTTCAAGCATCATCAATGGACCTCATCAATCTCAATCAAGTTTTTTCCCAAGTCACCAAGCCACGGGAAGGAGGACTTTGATCAAGGTTGATCACCACTGAAGGAGAGCTTGGTCAACCTAACCATCCACTCCAAATCAAGACTTGATAACTTCAATAGGGCTTCATCTCTACTAGACAAAGCTACCTTCTCCGTTGGAAGTGTCGGTGATAGCTTCCGGTGAGGTATTGCTCAAAACTGGTCTAAAGATGAAAATTACTTGGTCCTTTTTGAAGAAAATTGTAATCCCATGAGATCTTGACTATTGGATAACTTGCTAGTGCTTCCTTGAAGGTATGGGGTGAGTTTGAGCTCCATACAAGCTCAAGTAAGCTTAGATGAGCGACGATCGACAGACGGCATTCGTCTCTCACCGCTTGGGAGGAGACAGATCACACACCATCCATTTCACGTGGTTGGAATGAACAATTATGATTAGTTCATGATAGATCTCTTAGACGGCCCGTGGAGAAACCGCGTCCACCATCGGCTGACTCAGCAAGTGGATGTGACAACTTAAATAACCTATCTTGTTGCACTATGTGGAAAGTGCACCGCATCAGCCGCCACAAGGCCTGATGGGATTAGGGGTTAATTAAGCCTAATTAATCTATTTTTAATGATAAAACTTCCAAAATTCATAACTAAATGTAGAAAAATTTAAAAAATACAAACTCAAGTTTATTTTAAAGATAATTCAAAAGAGAATAATATAAAATTAAGATATATTGATTTTGAATAGTAGCTTTCACTCAATTTATGTTTTATTAGAAATGTAATTAAGTTAATTACACCTTAATTACTTTATCAATTAATTCCAAACTTCCTTGGGTTGATTAATGGGATGACCTCTACCTCCCATGATTTTTTTAGAATTTATTATTGGATTAATTAGGAGAATTGCTCATTTCATCCTTAATCACTCTCTTAATTAATTAAATGATTAATTAAATTCATTAATTAAGCTTGTTAATCATAATAAAATAGTGGATTGACTTAGGGAATGAGATTAGTATTTCTTTTCCAATCTTTTCCCAAAGTTTATTTCATTTGGATAAATACTTAATCAATTTGCAATTAATTAATGACTTAAGCACTTCATTAATTAGTTTAATTAATCAAATTCAAAACTAAATCACTATAGAACTTAATCACTTGATTCTTGGGTAGATTCTTAGGTGTTTAATAACCTAGGATACTTCAAAGGAAATTATAATCAAAATACATGTGTAGGATGGTTATGAAAGTACTTAATTAAATCCTTTAGCTTAATTAATTAATAATTGTGAGCCAATTGCATTAGACCCCTTTATTTCTTAGGTGTATTTGCTGATTTAAATTTCATGTGGTTGCACATCATATGTTGGCTCATAAATACATGAATAATTATGTTAAAGTGGTATATGTAAGGGGTAAGTAATAGATTTAATTCACACCTTAACCTAAATAAAACATAAAATCAACCTAATTATTCTAAAATTAAACTAAATTAATTCACACATGTGGGAAATGGGTTAGGACCAGCAAACCCTTTTCATATTTTCTAAGTCAAATCAAATTCAAGAAATAAAAATCTCCTTAAAGAATTTTGATTCACTTTAAATGTTCTTATCTTATAGGATTGTCTTTAGGAATTAATTAGGGTGAATGAAGTCATATGCTTACATCACTTTATTTCTCTCCAAGCATGCTAAATGTTGTTTGCCATATGAAATCATGCATTCATTTCTTTTGAAAACTCAATTAAATAGAATATTTTGCTTTCATGTCAAATTGTATGTGCTAGTTAAAATTAAGAATATGAGTAGCTATTATCACTATTAAACCAAAAATTATTTCCAGAACCTATAAATCAAAGATTATGAATGAAGTCATGCTACTTATAAGTACTTATAAGCTTGCATGTGATTATAACAAAGGATGTGTTTTTATGTTATTTTCTTCTCTTCTCTTAACATGGATTTGAATAGGATTTGCAAAGTGTATAGATTTGAAAAGAACACAACACTTGCTTAAATCTAGTTCTATGCAGTTCCATGTTATGACTTCAGAAGGATCCTCACATTTACATATGTAAATTATACAACCAAATCAAACTTAATCTTTTGCTTGATTCTTCATTCATTTATTTCTCTTTGTACATTCACATGCATTTAAGAAAAATGGTATATTAGTCTGGACATCCTGGGGCTGTGATACTTTATGTAGCCCTAAGTAGGTCTTATACCTTATGCCCCTGGTGTAGAAAACAATGGCACCATACTCACTTATGTCTTTTATACATATGGATGTGCATTTAGCTAGTGGATAAAAGAGTCTCTCTTTTCTACATAATAAAGACATGCATTCATGGAATATCCAAATTTTCAAATCATATCTCTTTGCATTCATCATCAAGGTGTGCTAAGATTTGCATTGCATGTATAACTATGCTTAGGATTATTCATATGCATGGTATACATGGTGGAAAGAAATAAAGGGGTGTGTGTTATGTGAAAGTAATTCACCCTAATCAATCTTAAGAGGCCTCTCTTGTTGAATATGACTATTTAGAGTAAATCTAAACTTAAGAATAATAAAACACATAATAAAATATTCACTAAAAGAAAATCATTAATGAGTCTACCTTAGAAATACTTTAAGGTAGGGATGAAAGAGAGTTCTACTCTCTTTCTTCTCTTTACAACATTTAGTAACTAAGTGTAGGTTCATTCAAACCAAATTAAATCATCAACTAAAAACTGACAAATCAACTAAATCACTTTAAATGAAACCACCCTTCTAAATTGAATCTTCATACTTAGAAAATTTTAACCTTAAAGCCTAGATAAGACATGTCACACAAGCCTTAAATGGCACACACTTTAGGCTAAGTTGCCATTTCTAGCTCTATGTTTGGGTGATGCACAGTTTGATGCCTGATTTTGTTTTTTGATGTAATATTTTAAGACTAGATGTTGGGGTGTATGTGCGTAGACTGAATGATAGGGTGATCTTAGCCTAATCATGTCTTCTGTAGGGGATTGTGCTTAAGGGGTGCAGTAATAAAAATATAAAAGTTTTTGCAATCAGGTTGCTTATACCCTTAAGCATAATCCAAACTAGGATAGGTGGACTTGGTTACCCATGTGTGGGGTGCTAAGTCCAACTTATTCATATAACTGCTTGGGTTGTGTGGCATGTTTCACTAATATATGTTTTGCAAGTTTAGTTAGATTTACCTTTCCCATTTTGATGTAAATTTTGTAATTAAGATTTGGAATGAATGTTATGGGGGATTGGTATGAACGTTGGTTTTAAACTAAGTCTTACGTACCATGTGAAGCCTTGGAGCAAACCATAACCCAAGTCAAACCAAAAGAAAGAAAAAAATGCAGAAAGAAAGATATGAAGAAAGAAAGAAATGAAGAAAGGAAGAAATGAAGAATGAAGAATGAAGGATTAAGACCCCCATAACATAAATTCCTTTTAAATTGTAATTATTCATTTATAACCCGTATTGTATAAGGGTAGAGCTCGGCTACCATTTTTTTTCAAGTTTGTGCGGTGGAGCCTGACCACATCGGTCTCTTATTCTTTTATGCCAATTTTATAAATTGATTGATAATTTTTTTTATGATTGCACAATTAGGATGACATGATCTTCCTAGTTTCTTCATTGTTTGATGAGTGGCCTGGATGCGATTAGGCTCTTAGGGAAAAATAAATTTTCTATCCAATTAATCAATGCAAAATTAAATTAAATAACTCAGAACCTCACCTAAAGCCTAGGACATAAATCAAGATAATAAAAGATTTAGCAACCCCTTAGCTAGATGTTGTATGTCTCACATCATGCATAAAACATATTGCTTCACTCTTGCTAATGGAGGGCTTCCACCTTTGCCAGAGAAAATGACTTGACCTTTGAGAGCCATGGTGGAAACACACCTCCTTATTTCAGGTTTAGGCCCATAACAATCTTCTCATGTATCAGACATATAAAATCCCATAGACTGTGTTAAATAATAATGTCCAAAAATCAAAATAAAACTTAAAAAGAAAATTTGCATTAGATTAGATCATTATTCATGCTCTTCAAGATCTAGTCTCTTAGGGAGAGTGTTTAAAGACTTAGTCTTCTTTCTAAATAAATAACAACTTAGCCATCTTGTAAAACATAAGACTTTCCTACATGTATTTAAAATCGTAGGAGGAGTTATTTTGGTGGCTACCCTTAAGCGGTTGTAAGTTCAATAGTCGCATAATTTATTCTCTCTTGTGGAGATAAACCATATACCCATTTTCGCCTTAGATTTAGGTCGTGCTTTGGCCCTTGCCAAATTTTTTTAGATTTAGGATCTGAGGTTGTTATTTCCCTTCACGGGTTACAAGCATAAATCCTCACTTCTTAGGCATTTTTATGATATTGTATTATTGAATTATAAGCGCTAAATTTTTAATAAAAATTCAACTCGAACATATAATCCTCTTCAAATTTCAAAAATATAAAAGCTAACCATAGGATAGTTTGGGATATTTACTAGGTTTCCTAGTATCATGAGCATCCCCTACTGATCTCCCTTTAGTTTCGCTAATAACTCTCTCCTTTTGATCAATCTCACTTGATTTTCCAAAAATACCAATTTGTTGATAGTCTTATCATTGAAATCTTTGAGACAACAATCATTTACCTTAATCAAGAGTATTCTTAAGGAATCTCATTTTTTAGGATATAATTAACTATGGGGGCTTACCTACATAGGGAACTTAACGAACCTGGTTTAAAATAAACCTTACTTTATCTTTCTATGTAAAGTAGGGGATAGATTTCTGGTACATTCAAAGACCCATTGTCCTTAGGAGTCCTTATTAGATGATTTAGTCCATTATAGGATGGTGACTTCTATCTCTCGAGATAGTACATCATTCCTTAATGTCGCACCTGATCACCCTAATGAGTACATCTACAAATCTACATGGTGTCCAATATTCATCTCCAAAATAATAACACCACAGATTTTTCTAGCGACTCCTTTGGAGAAGGCTTCTCTCTCTATCTTTGGTAAACGATCGTTGTCTCCAAGTATCGATAGTGGATTTGCATTTCATATGAGTCTGAGACTATCCTTCTTTTTCACTGACACTTAACTCATTTCGTTCTTAAGCTGAGCTAGCCAATATCCTTTAGGTTAAGACCTCACTCCATGTAGGTTTTAAAACCCTTGTTGGGTCCCTCAATAGGTGAAAATAAAATTTAATAAATAGATGACTAAAGACCTTTTTCTTACCATCTTTATGGTAAGGTAAAAGTTCATTTGAAAAATAAAGAAGAATAAATCCTTTATAAAAATGTCACTTTTCAAAAGCACTTTCCAAAAAAATTCACATAATAAAATATTTGAACAAAAATTTTCATAATTCAACCCATCTAACAATCCTCAGGATTGTTATATGTAGGTTCTTTTCAAAAAAAATCAAAAATTATCTTTCAAAAAGCACATATAAACATCCTCATTCAATATACCCAAATTTATTGAATGAAGATTTTATTTCTAAATAAAATAAAATAAAAATCATCTCTCAAAAAAAGCATATATGAAAATCCTCATTCAATATACCCAAATTAATTGAATGAAGATTTCATTTTCAAACAAAATAAAAAAAATCATCTTTCAAAAAGCACATATGAATATCCTCATTCAATATACCCAAATTTATTGAATGAAGATTTCATTTTCAAACAAAATCAAAATCACCTTTTCAAAAAGTACATATTTGAAATGAAAATCCTCATTCAATATACCCAAATTTATTGAATGAAGATTTCATTTCTAAATAAAATCATATCATAAAATATGATTGACTTCCACTTTACCACCCAAATTTGTTAAATGGAAATCTCCTTTGCAAAAATAATGAAAATCAAAATACATTGGAATTCCATTTGACATACCCAAATTTGTCAAATGAGAGTTTCATTTTTCAAAAGAAAAATTTAAAAAATAAATTGGATTCCATTTAACACACCATGTTTGTTAAATAGAAATCCCTCATTTTCAAAAATAACACAAAACCAAAACAAAAATCACATTGGACTTTACCTAGCATACACAAATTTGCTAAGTAAAGATTTCTCTTTAAAAAATCAAAATAAAAAATAAACACATTGGCTTTATTTAAGCATCCACAAATTTTTAAGTAAAGATCCCATTTTCAAAAAAATAACACAAAAAAACAAAAAAAAATAGATATGGGTTTTAATTAGCATACACAAATTTGGTAAGTAAAGATTCCATTTCTAAATTCACACATGATTCACATCATGAACAAAAAAGCAAAAGAAGATAATTATTTTCAAACATCTCACTTACCATACCCAAATTTGCTAAATGAGTAAATCCAAAAATGAAATCTAAAATAAAAATCAATTGACCCTCTATTTAACATACTCAAACTTGTTAAATAAAAGGTCCCCAAACATAAAAATTAAATTCAAATATGAACCAATGGAAGCATAAAAAATCTTTTCAAAATATTGTAACCCATTTTAAACATCACAAATTTATTGAAAATGAGTTCTAAACTCAAAAATCTCTCCTGCAATTCATTTAAAATCTCTCTTTTAAAATGAGCCCCACTTAACATATTCAAATTATTGAGTGTGGGTTCAAATTCTAAAGAAAATTCAAAAAAGTTAGCAGAATACAAAAGTAGAAAATCTGATTTTAGTTTGTTTCCAAAATTGTAGAACTTCAGCTTGATTTCAGTCAGCTCTTACTCAAGTTCAGTATAGTACAAATGGATGCTCAGAAGTATGTGTTCACTTTCCACTTTGAGATAAATTTGGCCTTGGATTAGACCAGCCTCCCACAAATTGATTTTGCTCATCTGATACACTTTGGCCAAGGATTCGAGAGGGCTAGGATCACTTGTGAGGGGGAAACCCTCACAACTGTCCATAGGAATGCGGTGACTGGGCAAAAGCCAATCATCTATATTGAGATGCCTTCAGATTTTGAGTTTCCCTCACTGAAGAGGAAGGTTGTAGAAGTTCTCACAGCAGTTGCTCTTTCAGTGCCCATATAGTTAGTTGTTCCCATCACTACTACTGCATGGGCTAGTACCCACTCACTGACTTCCTCCAAGGGGAAGGCTACCCTAGCTTCAGGGATAGTCTCTCTACCTTTGAGATAGGGTCTAGTTCTCATACTGTTACTCCTAGTAGAGCTCAGCACCATAATATATGCCGCAAGATCAAGCGACATCATGTGCGCATCACCAAGGTGATGGAGACATTGTCTCACGTTGCAATAGAGGAGTCACTCAGAGTAGTCTCCCCTTTACCAACTCAGAACAAGTTCCATCCTCTTTCCAGTTTTGATGGAGAAGAAGATGTTTGGAGGATTACAGTGTCACCTCCACCTGTAGTTTATTATGGGGGCACCTATCAAAGATAGGAGGAGGTCCTATGCTGGCCATAGAATAGTTCTGCGCCAAGTTGGCAGGGCTTCTAGATGATCAGAGTCCAAAACCCAGTTTAATCTATGACCAGTCATCCCTCGTAGTGTAGTTGAGCATATTCATCAGGAGAGGTCCAGGGAGGCTCGTGTATCAGTTCATGTTACTAGTAGAGAGAGACAAAAGTATGCCAAGCAGTCAGTATCCTTCGCGCTCATAGATTTCCCTGATTGACGCACTACTCGCATCGGTCATACTGATAGTATTCTATTGACGGGTACCACCGCAGGAGGGGAGCCCTAACACAGAAGGAGTAGGTGTTGCCTCCATCACATCGCTCTACTCCACGATCGCCATATCCAGTGCAAGTTCCATTTTTTATAGTTCCATCTAAAGCCATGAAGACAACATCACAGGAAAAGAAAGCCCACTGGTGATCCAGCTACAGCCAAGAGATCCCATTTCATATACACTACTCACTGAGGTGAGGTCGAGCTCTCCTACTCAACCTCCTACTTCAGTTGCGGTGAAGAGAGAGTGGTGACCTCATAGCATCATAGTCATGCCATCACCACCACCACCTCAGTAGATCATGGACATAGCAGCAACAGAGGGACAAGGAGATAGTACTATTATTCCTATGCCGATAGAGCCTCCCAGGAGTAGCACTCCACCCACATCAGGTGACAGCCATGAGCATGTATCCTTCAGTGAGCGTAGCCCTCACACCATTAACATTTCGATAGCAAGGGAGGTTAGATGTATCTCTGTTCATGAACATGATCCCACCACCAGTTAGCCACGATCATTTGCATCGAGACAGTTCGACCACTCCCTGGATGACATCGTAGCAAAGTATCTCACTAAGAAGAAAGAAATCCTAGGGTATGACTAGTATGACCTGAGGAAGAAAAGGTTAGCTTTGATATGAACAAAGATGATTTATTGGGAGACTTAGCAAATGTGCATATGGTTGATACCAGAGGTTCTTTCCTTTGGGATCACTAAACTTTAGAAGGTGCTATGGCTGAACAAGATGATATAGCCTATTCAACCCAACACCTCCTTCAATAACTCAAACAAAAGGATGAGCAGATTGACAAGATGGGAAAGAGGCTTGAAGATTTACTAGCGGCAGTTCTAGCACTTTAGAATCAAGCTCTAACAATACATCCCACTATTGTGGAGACTGGTTAGCCTGAGTTGTTGCATGTCCTAGATCAAGCCAAGAGTTCACCTCTAGTAGAGCAGGGTAGCACTAGCTTGTATAAGAAGGTAGTGGACAATACCTCCGTACAAGAAAAAGATATTAAACTCATGGTTGAACAACAAGTGAGAGAAGCGCTGAAGCAAGCCCAAGGTGGTTCATCAGTTCCAAAGGATACACCCTACCTAGAGAAATTTGATGCTATCCAATATCCTAAGGGATTTGTGCCTCCTTATTTCAAGAGCTTTGACGGCAACGAAAACCTTCACCATCATATAGTGCACTTCAGAGCCAGCTATTGCAATGCTAGTGGCAGTGAAGTATTATTGTTCTATCTTTTTATCAGCAGTTTAACAAGCATAGCCTTTGATTGGTACATTGAACTCCCCAATGGTTTAGTGAATACTTTTGCTAATTTGAAGCAACTCTTTATTAAGAGGTTTGCTGGAGCTCAACAAAGGGTAACTGTGGGCGATCTCGTTGTAGTACAACAATAGCCGGTGAGTCCCTCGATGATTATATTATTAGATGTCACAATTTGAGTATGAAGTGTGAACCACAATTATCTGAACAACATGTCATTGAAATTCTACTAAAGAATATTTCTGGTCCAGTCCCCTTCATGCTCAAAGGTTTCATCATCAAGATATTTAAGAAGTTAATCAACAAGGCGGCTAGTCTACAAGGAGAGACCAAATAGTTACCCTTTCAAGATCAGTCATCAAAGTCAAAGCTATAGAAAGCATATGAAAAGAAGCCAGGGGTAGTAGTAGCATTAGATAAGGGGAAGTAACCAGCCAGAGATCAGTATGAGAGACCTCGAGCTCTACAGCCGTCATTTCCACCTCATTTACCACTACCTCAGCCATCTTATTGGCCACAGCAGTAGCCTCCACGGCCTTCGTCGCCTCCCCCTTAGCCATAATCTCAGCAGTAGTTCACATACCCACCCCAGGTAACTATTATCCACGTGCTCTTTTGGATAAACTAAACAAGCCTTATTCATTTAATAGGGAGGTAGTCAGAAAATCTTTCAGAACCTCTTAAAGAAATCTTATTTTTAGCTACCCGAGCCTAGAAAGTTGGTGGAAGTGGGTAGAAGTAATGATCCTAACTTTTTCTCCTACCACCGCATGCTAGGCCATTTTTTGGAGGATTGCTTTACATTTTAGGACTAGCTTGAGCATAGTTACAAGTCAGGCACTATAGTTATCCCAAAGGGAATATCCAGTGGAACAACCATCTAGTTCTGTTAGGGTAATCCTTGGGGATACCTGTGATCCTCTCAAAATAAAAGAAGGTTGGGATATCTCTTTATCCTGAACCTCTAAAAAGATTATTTTTGAAATCAAAAAACTTTCCTTATTGGTGCCTGAGGCAGCTCAAACCTCCAACATTAAGGAAGGTTCATAAGTTGCCAAAGATAACTTGAGGAAAGTGGGAGCTCAGCAACAACAGCAGTCCATACTTGCCCGGGATAGGCAAGTAGTGCAACCACTGATTGAGTCCAACCTCCATTCCACCGTTACAACTACTTCTTCAGCTGGCACTCCTACTTCAGCTAGCTCTTCTTCTAGTAGACATCTTGTATCGACGGATGAGGGCATCAAATCCCTCACCCCACTTACTTTACTAGATTTCTACTATGTACCTCCTTCTAAATCTAAGAAATTGAGGAATAAAGCTAGTTTGAATTACATCTATCACTTCTGATGGGTTGTCTGACTCTACACTTTCCAAAAACTCTTCAAGGCTAAATAATTATAACAACTCTGATAATCCACTTTCTGATTTAGAGATGAACTTTCCTTCTTTGAATAATATGGGTTCACCTCTTGAGATAGACTTGGAATCATCTGATTCTAAGTGTCCAATAAGAGAAGCTGTAGGTGATCCTGATGAGTAGGTAGAATCTTCTAATCCCGAGATCACCAGTTAACCTCCATAATGGCAAGGTTCTACCTCAGCGCACCTCAAGATAAGGGAAAATAAGTCATTGGTACTAACGAGCAAGCCCTCCACAAGATGCTCCACCCATGGATATGCTTTATGGAGGATTAGCAAAGTTGATTATAATGTCACCATCAAAGTTGCCTAAGTTAAGCATATATGATGCCCTTATCTTATCCAAAGAGATGAGGGCATCATTAACCAAGACCCTTCTTGATCTAGAGATATGCTTAGTTCATCTGATCTCTATTAGAGAGGAGGCACATTATTCAAGAGAAGCCTAGGGAGTCATATTCACCAATGAAGATCTTCTTCTAGCGGACATGGAGAACAACTATCCCCTCTACATCACAGTGGATATGGGAACATTCAGACTTTCCAAAGTTTTAATTGATCCAGGTGCATTGGTGAATATTATGAGTCTAAAGACCTTTGCCAATTTGAAGATATCTGCACTCTGAGGAGATCAGATGATGTTGAGAGGATTCAATGAACAGGGCTAGAGGGCTTTAGGCTCCATAGTGTTACCTTTGGAAATAGGCTGGAAGCGAAGCCAAGTTCTATATAATTGATTCAAATACATTATTCACTACTTTGCTTGCTCATAGGCCTTGGATACACCGAATAAGATGATTCCATCCTCTCTTCATCATCAAGTTCAAGAGATGGAATCGAATACTGTGTCAAAGGAGATGAAAACCCATTTTCAGTTAGAGAGGTCGAGATATATGAAGATGCAACCTACTATCTTCCTCGAAATCAAAATGTCTATTCTCATGAACATGGTCAAAATTCAAATATAAAAGAAAAAGAAAAAGAAGAAAAAGAAAAAGGAAAAGAAAAAGAAAAGAAAAAGGAAAGTGCAAGTTAGAGAGAAAGGGACACCAAGGAAGAGGTAGAGCCGCATGTTACATTCCACCCATAGTTCATTCCATCATACTGACATATGGGTAGGATGACTCGACCTCCACTGGGTAGAGATAGAGGTAGATCTGAGGTTCAGGTGGAAGACACATGGCGGCCAACAAGGGATATGTTCCAGTTCACAAGAGTACTTCAGCTATTCACATAGACTTGGAATCCAGCTCGGAGGATGAGTCTCATGTGATCAAGACACCAACCAACCTCTCTTAGTGGGTTTCATTGAAGGTGACACTCGAGCTAGATAGTGATGAATACTAGGCCTGTAAGCAAAGAACAAATGTATTCAAATCAGGTTTATGTAAAACTATTAGGCAGCAGTTGGAATCTTTAGCTCTAACCACACTTTATTCTCAAAAAGTTGAAGGTTTAGTAGTTAAGGAAGCCCCTAAATCTTTCATGGATGTCAAGCTAAAGAGATTCCTATTGTAATCATCATCCTCAAGTCCAAAAGCTAATGTAGAACTTGAGGATAATTAATATAAAGATTTAATGGAATTATCTTTTGATTGGTACTTGCCTTGTGTTCATAATTTTACAAAGAAAGGTTTGATTCCTTATACATGGTCCAGGTATAGGTCAGAGTATTTTGATAAGTTGTGGAACAACAAAGGTAGGGATGTAAAATCAAGTTCAAGACTTGGATTTGATAGAGTTGGTCTAATTGATGATGATGGTTATTTCTTATTTGTCACCAATCATCTGGAGTGTGATAGGATCTTCTCAAACCACACTAACTCTTATGAGGAAGTGTATTTAGAAACTTTAGATGATCCTGATGATCTCTAAATTAAAGATGCATCTCTAAAATTTGAAGAGAAAATCCATTCAACTATCGACAAGTTCAAAGAAATCAACCTCAGGACAGAATAAGATCCACACCCTACATATATCAGTTCTCTATTGAACAAAGAAGAAACCAATGACTTAGTTAGGTTATTGATTGAGTTTTAGGATTGCTTTGCATGGAGCTATGAAGAGATGCCTGGATTATCTCCTAACGTAGCAGTCTACAAATTAGACCAACCCTATCAAGCAAGCTCATAGATGCATGAGAATAGAAATCGAACAACATGTCATTTCCAAAGGCAAGAAACTGATCGATGTTGATTTTATCAGGAAAGAAAATTACCCTACCTAGTTAGCCAATGTCATGCCAGTTAAGAAAAAGAATGGCCAAATCCGCATATGCGTTGATTTCAGAGACTTAAATAAGGCATGTCCTAAGGAAGAATTTCCACTTTTTATACCTAAATTAATGGTGGACATCACCTCATCTTATGTAGTATTCTTCTTTATGGATGGATCATCTGGCTACAACCAAATCAAGATGGCCCCCGAGGATGAAAGAAAAACTATTTTTTGATCCTCGATCAGAATCTATTGTTATAAGGTCATGCCTTTCGACCTTAAAATGCCTATGCTACATACCAGTGGGCCATGTCTCAGATCTTCAATGGACTCATTCATCATCAAGTTGAATGCTATGTTGATGATATAGTAGTCAAATAAAAAGAAAAGGAAGACCACCTCTTTTACTTGAGAGTAGTGTTCAAATGGTTAAAATAATTCAATCTCAAAATGAATCCCCTAAAGTGTGCATTCATAGTAGCTTCAAGAAAGTTTCTTGGGTTTGATGTGCAACACCAAGGAATAGAGATAGACCTAGAAAAGATCAAAGCTATCTTAGAAATGCCACCCCCTAAAAGTCTAACTCAACTCAAATCATTTCAAGGGTGGTTGATGTTTTTAAGATGCTTTATCTCCAATCTATCAGGAAGATGCAAGCCATTTTTAGCACTTGACAAAAAGGATGCTAAGTTCAAGTGGGATGACAAGTGCCAACATGCTTTTGAAGACATCAAATAATATTTGGTGAAGCGTTATAGCCCCTTATCTTGGCAAGTTGATCTTCTACTTGCTGGATGACATTCCTTGGCATGTTGTTGGATCAAACCAATAACAAAGGGAAGGAGAACTCTCTCTACTACTTCGGTCATCATCTGATCCTTGTTGAAGCAAACTATGCTCCTATAGAGAAATATTGCCTAGCTTTAATCTTTGCATCCTAAAAGCTACGACAGTACATGCTTTCTCATAAGGTTAACCTGATTTTAAGAATCAATCCACAATAGTATCTAATGAGATGGCTGACATTATCTGGATGGTTGGCACGTTGGTCCATGATTTTCTCGTAGTTCAATATTACATTCATACCCCTCCGTGCGATGAAAGGACAGACACTAGTAGATTTCTTAGCAACACACCGACTTCATGTTAATTTCCCACTTACTGATGATTTCCCTGTAAACAAATCATGAACTTAGGGGAGGTTGACAATCACAGTTGGGAAATGTATTTTGATGGTGTCACTTCCTTTCAAAGAGGAAAAGAACCACGATCTACTCTTCCAGGAAAGGTAGGGATAGAAATAGTTCTCTTAACTCCAGACTGCGATGTGATGAGATTCTCATACTATCTCTCCAACCCATACACCAACAATAAAGCTGAGTATGAGGCTTTGATTGCTAGTTTGGAGTTAGCTATTACAGTGTGTGTCAAAAGCATCAACATCTATGGGGATTCTCAGCTGATTATTAACCAGATGGTTGGGTCCTATAAGGTTCTAAAACCTAAGCTTCATCACTACCATGAGTACACCATGAAGCTGTTGGCCCAAATCTCTGAGGTCACCATCTACAAGGTCCCTTAAAGAGAGAATGCAGTAGTAGATGCTTTGGCCAAACTTACTAAAGAATTAGCATGTCTAGAAGATGAGTCCAAAATATAGTCATATACCTAATTGACGCTGAACTCATCGAGAGACTTTCTCTTGAAGGGGAGGTTGCCATTGCCAAAAAATATGAGGAGCTGTATTGGAGGCAACCATTCATAGATTTCTTAACTAGAGCTCTCTCCTATGCTCTCGTGGATGGCACCTTATACCAACGATCTTTTGATCAAATGTGGTCACACTGTTTAGACAAACATGAAGCCCGTAAGATCGTGATCGAGGTACATTCAGGTCTATGTAGAGCGCACCAATTTGGTTCGAAGATGAAAGCAAAGATCAAGAGACTAGGATACTACTGGCCTTCGATGATTACAGACTGCATGAATGTAGCTAGGAGATGCTATTAGTGTCAGGTACACAAAGTGGTCCTACATCAATCACCCAACATTCTATATTCTACATTGGCCTCATGGCCATTTAAGTGTTGGGGTACTACCATTGTGGGTCCAATTGATCCTCCTCCTTCCAGGGGTCACCGATTCATCCTAACTACCACCCACTACTTTTCCAAGTGGGCGGAGGCAATCCCACTCAAAGAGATCACATCTCAGCATGTGCTCCAATTTTTCAAAAACCATATCGTATATAGGTTCGGGATACCTCGATGAATTATATTCGATAATGGTACTGCATTTAAAAGCACCAAGATCAATAACTTCGTTAGGATACATAATATAGATTTTAGATTTTCCACCATCTACTATCCCAAGGAAAATGGCCTAGTAGAAGCATTCAACAAAACTCTCATCTAGATACTAAGGAGGACACTAGACGACAACAAGCGATAGTGGCATGAGCAGCTAGTTGAATCCTTGTGGGCATACCGCACCACATACAAAACTCCAACTCAATCTACCCCATTCTCCTTAGTATATAAGACTAAAGTTATCTTACCATTAGAAGTTCAGCTCCCATCACTAAGTATAGCAATGAGTACTAAAATCATAACATAGCAGAATGCCAAAGAGCTCGAAGGTTTGGAGGAGAGACGCCCTCGGGCATGTTAGAACCTTAAGTTATACAAAGTCAAGATGATTCAAGCTCACAACAAGCTGGTCCGCCCTAGAGTTTTTCAAGTAGGAGAACTTATTCTAGTTCTAAGGAGACCAATTGTTGCCCATCGAAAGATGAGAGGCAAGTTTGAACCCACTTTGGAAGACCTTTTTGTCATAGAAAAGGCCTACCAAGAAGGATCTTATCAACTTATTGATTGTAAAGGGGAATGCTCGATGCTTCCCATTAATGGACTCTATTTGAAGAAATACTACCCATAAAATTATGTTTGAAAATAATTCTATCTTCAAAAATTTCATTCCAATTCAGCAAAATATTCTTTTCTTTTAGAGCATTATTTGCTTGTTTGTGAATCTGCCACGATGTTTTTAGGGTAGGTGTAAGAGAACCCAAGAGGAATCCTATCCTTCTTCACAACATGAACACAAATTGAACACGATTCCCCGACGCTGCTAGAGTAGGTGTAAGAGAACCATGGAGGCATCCTACTTTGACTAGCACAACTAAGTTATCTGTAAGACAACCCAAGCGGCATCCTTTCTTGGTGGAATCATAACTACCATTCATGGCACCATTTAATAAACTCTTAAAGCGTGTTTAGGGTAGGTGTGAGAGAACCTAAGCGGCATCCTGTCCTCTTCAAACATAAATACAAACACAAAACTAAACACATATATTTTATCTTGAGCTATTTTGATGTGGGAGCAAGCCCCCTATGGAACTCACTCGATAGCTACTCTAGGTCGGGTTGAAATGCCACCTCGCTAGTCTGTCACTCCAGTGATCACTTGTCTAGCAGATGTGAGTCCCCATACTTTCTTCCTGACTTGACCATTACAAACCGATGAGTGCCTTGTTAGTTTGGTAGACCTCACTATGCAGCTAACAAGCTACCTCATGTTGACTTTGTTTAAGAAGATGTAAGCCTACAAGCTTTGTTCTTGAATTAACCATCATGCACTAACTAGGTTGAGTATATTTTGAAGTTTAGGATGAGTCCCCCAGAGTCTCCTTTCCTCTTGACTACTTTTGAGTTGATTTAAGTCCCCTAGTGGCATTCACTCAATAGTCCCCCTAGGTCGAATAACACCTGTCGAGCTGAAGATAGACTATCCCGATAATAAGTTCCACTGTAGGAGGATGTGAGTCCCTGATGCTTTCTTCCTAGACTAATTGTTGCAAACCAACAGACACCTTAGGTTGGTGGATGTTTGCTATGCTGATAGCAACTCACCTAGTGGATACACCACTCTTGGCAGATGTGAGTCCCCGTGCTTTCTCCTTGAGTAGGCTATTGAATATCTATAGATATTATCTTCTTCAGGGTTTTTGATAAAGCCCTTAGTGGCCCCTCCTTTACGAGCACTCTACTTGGATCACATCCTTTGTGACCCCATATAGACACTACTCAGTCTTGGATTAGACAGTCACCTTTTCCTAGTAGCCACCCCTGTGGTTAGAGAATTTGTTCAGTAGATGCACATATTCTCCCTTGGTTCAGTAAATCTGAGATAGATCTAGGTTGATATAAGCTCATTCTCAGTGTGATCCATCGCAAACCAATAGGATCCATGATAAACAAATAAACAAACAAACAAACAAATCTATTTGCTCATGGATTAGGAATCCAAGCACCTAGCAGTCCCTTTCCCGAGCAGGCATCCTATATTTAGGGCAGTGTCAGCAAAACTCCCTATAGGAATTGCCTGACTACACTTGAGTTGAGATAAGTCCCCGGCTTGACACTCTCTCAGTAGTCGCCCCTAGGTTGGGTTCAATCTATTTTGCCATAAACAGGTTGTCCAGACAGTCATCCCGCTTTGGAAGATGTAAGTATACTACGTATTATTTCTAGCATGATTATCGCAAACTGACGGGCAGCCTTAGGTCAGGTTGACATGTTACCTTGCCAATGTGTCACCCTAGTGATCTTTTGTAGTGGAAAATATGAGTCCTCATGCTTTCTTCCCTGAATTGGTCACTGCAAATTGAAAGGCACCCCTATGGTTGGATAGTTTTTCCCTCGGTCGGAAAGCTACTTCCATTGGATCGATAAATCTGAAGTAGGTCAAGGCTAACATGGCTCCTACTTAGTGCAATCCATTACAAATTGACGGGATCCATCAAATATAATTAAAAATAAAATTAATTTTGACTATCATTGAGCTGATTTAAGTCCCGCATTCACTTGTCGACCTTAGGTTGGGTTGATTATTGTGTATGATCACCTGATCTCTACTTTGGAAGATGTAAGTCTACTACGCTTTCTTCCTTGCATACTATACAGAAAGGCAACCCTTTGGTTTGGTCCTACTATGTGGTGGTACTACTCCTTTTTTAATAAATATGAGCTAGATCAAGGCCAACATGACTACTCGGTCATCCATCTGGGATCCATCAAATATAATTAAAAAATAAAATTAACTTTGACTACCTTTGAGCTGATTTAAATCCCCCAGCGACATTCACTCAGTAGTTAGCCAAAGGTCAGGTTGACATGTTACCTTACTAATATGTTGCCCAAGTGGTCTTTCGTTCAGGAAGATGTGAGTCCCCGAGCTTTCTTCCCTGAATTGACCTTTACAAATCGAAAGACACCCATTTGGTTGGATAGTCCTACTATGTGGTTAATATACTACCCATTTGTTTTAGTAAATCTGAGCTAGATCAAGGCAAACATAACCCCTACTCAGTGGGATCCATCGTAAACTGATAGGGTCCATCTCAAAATTCAAAATTTAAAATCTGAAAATAAAATCAACCCTCCTCCCTAGTGGAGTCAAACTAAACAAATAAAATAAATCTAATTAACCTCATTAGTGGAGTCAAGTCAAAATTAAATAATCAAATCAATCTGCTTCTCCTCAGTGAGATGCAAATCTCTCCAATTCCCCTAGTGGGATCAATTCAATCCAAGCTGAACCTGCTCCCTTAGTGGAGGGTTCACATTTTTTATACCCAATGGATTACAAATTCAAATCCCCTAGTGGAAGGTTCACATACTCCATCCCTAGTGAATTTCTCTTTCACTCTCTTAAGTCTTTGACATAAGTGGAGTTGCATTGCACCAAGTTCTTGATTCTTTTTGCACCTTAGGTTTGGGAGCAGATCATTTTTATTAGTGCTTGTGATCATTCGACATTGTTAATCATCTCGATCAACACCAATACATGCGGTGTACTTTGTAAGTCACACCACACCTATTGGGTGCCCTTTGTTAACCTCACTTTTGGAGTGAGTTTTCAACTTCTCCATCCTAGACATAAGGACTCCTCTAAAGACTAAGAGTTTCTTAGTCTTAAGATACTTCTAGTGATTAGGTGAACACTTAACCTAACCCTAGAGACTTAGGAGAGTTAGCCATAGGAATAGGTTATGCCTTAGGGGTGTTAGGAGAACTTGCCAACCCTATAGCTTAGACCTAATCCTTGCTTCCCTCCTTCAAACTTCATATTCAAATCAAATCTTAAATCAATTTCAAGTCAATTGATTTTCTCAAATCATGAAAAATTCAAATCAAATCTTAAATCAATTTAAACTTAATTAATTTTACCAAATATTAAATTAATTCTAAAATTCAAATCATCAATCAAATCCAAATCAAATGATTGAAACCCATGATTGAATTTAAATCACAAAATCTTTCCTAAGCCTTTGATTTCATCTTATGGACTTAGCTCAAACTAATTCAAATCAAATGAACTCCAAATCACTTGAAATTTGGCCCAACCCATTTTTGAATCATCTTAAATCTGCCCAAATCAAAATCAAGGCCAAATGACCATTTTACCCTTGGTTCAAAGGGTATCCTATGACCAAATTCATTTAGAATTTGGTCATTTCCTTATCAAGGCCACTTGGCATCCTCCTAGTGGTCCACATGGACACCAAGGAAGGTGGTGAACATGACCCAATGGGTTTGGGTCGGCCATGAACCAACCCAAGGCCAAACTGATCCCTCCAATGGGAATTGAGCACTTGGATCAGCCAATGCACTCACCTAGCACATGGGCACTCACTGTACTCTACTCCTCTGCCAAAAAAGACTCACATGGGATGCTATACAGCACAAACCGATTAACCAATCTCAACAATTAAGCTAAAATGGCAACTCAGCTCTAGGCTATCCGATCCAAGGAGGGGGAGATATACTCCCCCTCGTTCCCACTCAAACTATAAGCACTGAATTCGACTAAGCTCTAGGAATCAAAACCAATCATTCTTAAGCTTCCCAAAACCATTTCCAAGCTCCCTTGATTTCTCCTTCTCGGTTTTGCTCTTAGCCGAAATAGGGGAGATCCATCTCAATTCCAACTCATCCAATTCTCCATTAAAACCAAATTAAACTTGCAAGCACCATCAATGGACCACATCGAGCTTAATCAAGTTGTTTCCCAAGTCACTAAGCCACGGGAAGGAGGACTTTGATCAAGGCCGATCGCCATTGAAGGGTAGCTTGGTCAACCAAACCGTCCACTCCAAATCAAGACTTGATACCTTCAACAGGGTTTTGCCTCTACTAGACAAAGCTACGTCCTCCGTTGGAAGTGATGGTGATAGCCTCCAGCGAGTATTGCTCAAAACCAATCTTAGGATGAAAATTGCTTGGTCCTTTTTGAAATAAATTATAATCCCATGAGATCATGATCGTTGGATACCTTGTTTGTGCTTCTACGAAGGTGTGGCATGAGTTTGAGCTCCATCTGAGCTCGGATCGAGCAACGATTGACATACGACATCCATCTCTCTCCACTCGAGAGAAAACATATCACACACTGTTCCGCATGATTGGAACGGACGGTTGTGATTAAGTCATGATAGATCCCTCTCTGTTTAAAGCTTAAATCACAGGATTAATCCTGGCCATCAGATCTTAGATCGGACGGCCCATGGAGAAAGCGTGTCCGCCACCGGCTGACTTAGTAGGTGGATGTGACAACCTAAATAACCTATCCCATTATGCCAAGTGGAAAATGCGCCGCGTCAGCCGCCACATGGCCTGATGGGATTAGGGGGTTAATTAATCATAATTAATCCATTTTAATGTTGAAACTTTAAAAATTCATAACTAAATGTAGAAAAAAACAAACTCAAGTTCATTTTAATGATAATTTAAAGGAGAATAATATAAAATAAATATCAATTAATTTTGAATAATAGCTTTCACTCAATTTAGGTTTTATTAAAATGTAATTTGGTAATTACTCCTTAATTACTTTAGTAATTAATTCCAAACTTCCTAGGGTTGATTAGTCGGATGACCTGTGCCTCTTATGATTTTCTTGGAATTTATTGTTGGATTAATTTAAGGAATTGCCCATTTCATCCTTAATCGCTCTCTTGATGAATTAAATGATTAATTAACCTATTAAATAATGATAAATTCATTAATTAAACTTGTTAATGATCATGAAATAGTGGATTGACTTAGAGAATGAGATTAGGATTTCTTTTCCAATCTTTTCCCTAAAGTTTATTTCATTTGGATAAATACTTAATCAATTTGCAATTAATTAATGACTTAATCACTTCATTAATTAGTTTAATTAATCAAATTCAAAACTAAATCACTCTAGAACTTAATCAGTTGATTCTTGGGTAGATTCTTAGGTGTTCAATAACCTAAGAGACTTCAAAGAAAATTATAATCAAACTACATGTGTAGGATGGTTTTGAAAGTACATAATTCAGCCTTTTAGCTTAATTAATCAATAATTATGAGCCAATTGCATTAGACCCCTTTATTTCTTAGGTGCATTTGCTGATTTAAATTCCATGTGGTTGCACATTATATGTTGACTCATAATTACTTGAATAATTATGTTAAAGTGGTATAGGTAAGGGGTAATTAATGGATTTAATTCACACCTTAACCTAAATAAAACATAAAATCAATCTAATTGTTCTAAAATTAAACTAAATCAATTCACACATATGGGAAATGGGTTTGGACCAACAACCCCTTTCCATATTTCCTAAGTGAAATCCAATTCAAAAAATAAAAATCTCCTTAAAGAATTTTGATTCACTTTAAATGATCTTATCTTATAAGATTGTCTTTAGAAATTAATTAGGTTGAATGAACTCATATGCTTACATCACTTTATTTCTCTCCAAGCATGCTAAATATTGTTTTCCATATAAAATCATGCATTCATTTCCTCTGAAAAATTAATTAAATAAAATATTTTCCTTTCATGTCAAATTACATGTGTTGGTTAAAATTAAGAATATGAGTGGCTATTATCACTATTAAACCAAAACTTATTTTCAAAACCTATAAATCAAAGATTATGAATAAAGTGATGCTACTTATAAGTACTTATAAGCTTGCATGTGATTATAACATAAGATGTGTTTTTATGTTTTCTTCTCTTCTCTTAACATGGATTTGAATAGGATTTGCAAAGTGTATAGTTCATTTGAAAAGAACACAACACTTGCTTAAATTTATTTCTATGCATTTCTATGTTATGACTTAAGAAGGATCATCACATTTACACATGTAAATTATACAACCAAATCAAATATAATCTTTTGCATGATTCTTCATCCATTTGTTTCTTTTTGTACATTTACATGTATTTAAGAAAAATAGTATATTAGCCTGGACATCTCGGGGCTTCAAGGCTTTATGTAGCCCTAAGTAGGTCTTGTACCTTACGCCCCTGGTGTAGAAAATAATGGCACCATACTCACTTATGTCTTTTATACATATGGATGTGCATTTAGATAGTGGATAAAATGGTCTCTCTTTTCTACATAATAAAGACGTGCATTCATGGAATATCCAAATTTTCAAACCATATCTCTTTGCATTCATCATCAAGGTGTGCTAAGATTTGCATTGCTTGTACAGCTATGCTTAGGATTATGTATATGCATGGTATACATGGTGGAAAGAAATAAAGGGGTGTGTGTTATGTGATAGTAATTCACCCTAATCAATCCTAAGAGGCCTCTCTTGTTGAATAGGACTATTTAGAGTAAATCTAAACTTTAAATAATAAAACACATAATAAAACATTCACTAAATGAAAATCATTAATGAATCTACCTTATAAATACTTTAAGGTAGAGATGGAAGAGAGTTCTCCTCTGTTTCTTCTCTTTACAATATTTAGTAACTAAGTGTAGGTTCATTCAAACCAAATCAAATAATCAACTAAAAATTGATAAATCAACTAAATCACTTGAAATTAAACCACCCTTCTAAATTGAATCTCTCACACTTAGAAAATTCTAACCTTAAATCCTAGCTAAGACATGCCACACAAGCCTTAAATAGCACACACATTAGGCTAAGTCACCATTTCTAGCTCTATGTTAGGATGATGCCTGGTTTGATGCCTAAATTTATTTTGTGATGTAATATTTTAAGACTGGATGTTAGGGTGTATGTGCGTAGACTGAATGATATAGTGATCGTAGCCTAATCATGTCTTCTACAGGGGATTGTTCTTAAGGGGTGCTGTAACAAAAATATAAATGCTTTTTTGTGCAGGTTATTTATACCCCTAAGCATAATCCAAACTAGGACAGGTGGACTTGGTTACCCATGTATGGTGTGCTAAGTCCAACTTATTCATATAATTTCTTGGGTTGTGCAGTATGTTTAACTAATCTCTATTTTGCAGGTTTAGTTAGATTTGCCTTTCCCATTTTGATGTAAATTTTGCAATTAAGATTTGGAATGAATGTTATGGGAGATTAGGATGAATGTTGGTCATAAGACCAAGTCTTATGTACCATGTGAAGCATTGGAGCAAACCACATCCCAAGTCAAACCAAAAGAAAGAAAGAAATGAAGAATGGAAGAAATGAAGAATGAAGAATGAAGGATGAAGACCCCAAAAACATAAATTCCTTCTAAATTATAATTATTCATTTGTAACCTAGGTTGTATAAGGGTAGAGCTCGGCTACCCATTTTCATTTTTTGAGTTTGTGCGGTGGAGTTCGACCACATCAACCTCTTATTCTTTTGCACCAATTTTATAAATTGATTCATGTTTTTATTTATGATTGTGCAATTAGGATGGAATGATGTTCCTAGTTTCTTCATTATTTGATGAATGGTCTGGATGCGATTAGGAGGATCTTAGGGAAAGATAAATTTTCTATCCAATTAATCAACTCAAAATTAAATTAAATAACTCATAACCTCACCTAAATCCTAGGATATAAATCAAGATAATAAAAGATTTAGCAACCCCTTAGCTGGATGTTGTATGCCTCACATCTTGCATAAAACATATTGCTTCACTCATACTAATGGAGGGCTTCCACCTTTGCCAGAGAAAATGACTTGACCTTTGAGAGCCATGGTGGAAACACACCTCCTTCCATTTTATTTTGGCCCGTAACCATCTTCTCAAGCATTAGGAATATGAAATCCCATAGCTTGTGTCAATAAAAATATCCAAAAATCAAAATAAAACTTAACAAAATTTGCATTAGATTAGATCATTATTCATTCCCTACAAGATCTAGTCTCTTAGGGAGAGTGTTTAAGGACTTAGTCTCCTTTCTAAATAAATAATAGCTTAGCCATCTTGTAAAACATAAGACTTTCCTACATGTATTTAAAATTATTGGAGAAGTTAGTTGGCGGCCACCCCTAGGCGATTGTAAGTCCAACAGTCGGGTAGTTTATTCTCTCTTATGGAGATAAACCATATACCCATTTTCACCTTAGATTTAGGTCATGCTTTGGCCCTCGCCAAAGCTCTATAGATTTAGGATCTGATATTATTGTTTTCCTTCACGGGCTACAAGCATAAATCCTCACCTCTTAGACATTTCCATGATCTTGTATTATGGAATTGTAAGCCCCATATTTTTAATAAAAATTCAACTCAAACCTATAATCCTCTTCAAATTTTAAAAATATAAACCCTAGCCATAGGATAGTTTGAGATGCTCATTAGGTTTTCTAGTATCTTGAGCATCCCTTACTCATCTCCCTTTGGTTTCAATAATAACTCCCTCCTTTTGATCAATCCCACTTGATTTTCCAAAAATAACCAATTTATTGATATTCCCATCTTTGAAATCTTTGGAGACAATGATCATTTATCTTAATCGAGAGTATTCCTAAGGAATCTCATTCCTTAGGATGTAATAACTATGGTGGCTTGCCTCCATAGGGAACTTAATGAACCCGATTTAAAATAAGCCTTACTTTACCTTTCCATGTAAAGTAGGTGAAAGATCTCTGGTACATTCAAAGACCCATTGTACTTAGGAGTCCTTATTAGATGATTAGGTCCATTGTAGGATGGTGACTTCTAACTCTCAAGATAGTACATCTTTCCTCAATGTCACACTTAATAACCCTAATGAGTACATCTACAGATCTGCATGGTGTCCAACAATCATCTCCAAAATAAAAACACCACACATATCCACTTTCTGCTGATTAACCACTTAATGATGACCTCCCCGTGAATAAATCTTGAACTTAGGGGACACTAGCATTCACCATTGGGTGATGTATTTTGATGGTGCATCTTCCTTTCAAAAAGGAGAAGAACCATGATATACTCTTCTAGGAAAGACTGGGGTAGAAATCATCCTTTTAACTCCAGACCATGATATGATGAGATTCTCATGCTATCTCTCTAATCTATGCACCAACAATGAAGCTGAGTATGAGGCTTTGATTGCCGGTCTAGAGTTAGCTATTATAGTGTGTGTCAAAAGCATCAGCATCAATAAAGATTCTTAGTTGGTCATCAACCAGATTGCTGGGTCCTATAAGGTTCTTTAACTTAAGCTTTATGACTATCTTGAGTACACCATGAAGCTGTTGGCTCAAATCCCTGAGGCTATCATCTACAAAGTTCCTCGAGGAGAGAACAAAGTAGTAGATGCTTTGGCCAAACTCACCAAGAGTTGGCATGTTCAAAAGATGAGTCCATTCCAATAAGGGTCCAAAATAAACAAGTCTTATCCCTTATTGATGCTGAACTCATCGAGAGTTTCTCTCTTGAAGGGGAGGTTATCGTTACTAAGAAAGATGAGGAGCTAGATTGGAGGCAACCATTCATAAATTACTTGACTATAGGTAAACTACACCAAGAGAAATCACAAGCCCATCAGATGAACCAGAGAGCTCTCTCCTATGCTCTCATGGATGGCACCTTATACCGATGGTCTTTTGATCAAATGTGGTTATACTATTTAGACAAACAGGAAGCACATAAGATCGTGACTGAGGTACATTCAGGTCTATGCGAAGTGCATAAATCCGGTCTGAAGATGAAAGCAAAGATCAAGAGATTAGGATACTACTGGCCTTCAACGATTACATACTACATGGATGTAGCTAGAAGATGCCATCAATGTCAGGTACACAGTGCGGTCCTACATCAACCACCCAACATTCTACATCCTACATTGGCCTCATGGCCATTTGAGTGTTGGGGTACTAACATAGCGGGTCTGATTGATCCTCCTTCTTCTAAGGGTCATTGGTTCATCCTAGCTGCCACCGACTACTTTTCCAAGTGGTCGGAGACAATCCCACTTAGAGAGGTCACAACTCAGCATGTGCTCTCATTTTTCAGGAACCATATCATATATAGGTTCAGAGTGCCTTGACAAATTATATCCGATAATGGTACTACATTCAAAAGCACCAATATCAACAACTTTGCTAGAAGACACGGTATAGATTGGAGATACTGCACTATCTACTATCCCAGGGTGAATGGTTTGGCATAAGCATTCAACAAAACTCTCATCCAGATACTAAAGAAGACACTTGATGACAATAAGTGACAGTGACATGAGTAGCTAATTGAAGCCTTATGGGCATACCACACCACATACAAAACTCCAATCCAATCTACCCCGTTCTCCTCAGTGTATAAGTTTGAAGTCATTCTACCATTAAAAGTTCAACTCCCATCACTAAGGATAGCAATGGGTAGTAAAGTGACTACAAAGCATAATGCCAGGTTGTAGTTAGAAGAGCTCAAAGGTTTGGAGGAGAGATGCCTACGGGCATGCCAGAACCTCGAGTTGTACAAAGCCAAGATGATTCAAGCTCACAATAATCTAGTTCACTCTAGAGCTTTTCAACTACGAGAGCTTGTTTTAGTTCTAAGGAGACCAACTATTGCCTATTGAAAGATGAAAGGAAAGTTTGAACCCACTTGGGAAGGCCTATTTGTCATAGAGAAGGCCTACCAAGGAGGATCTTATCAATTTATTGAATGTAAAGAGGAACACCCAATGCTTCTAATTAATGGGATCTATTTGAAGAAATACTATCCATAAAATAATGTTTGAAAAGAATTATCTTCAAAAATTCCATTACAATTCATCAAAATATTATCTTCATTCGAAGCATTGCTTGCTTGTTTGCAAATTCGCCATGACGTGTTTAGGGTAGGTGTAAGAAAACCCAAGAGGCATCTTATCCTTTTTTCACAATATGAACACAAATTAAACACAATTCTCCAACGCTACTATAGTAGGCCAAGAGGCATCCTATTTTGAATAGCATAACTAAGTTAGGTATAAGAGAACCCAAGCGACATCCTTTCTTGGTGGGATTACAACTACCATTCATGGCACCATCTCATCGACTCTTAAAGTGTTTAGGGTAAGTGTAAGAGAACCCGAGCTGCATCATATTCCCTCTAACACAAAGACAAAAATAAACACATATCTTTTGTCTCGGGCTATTTTGATGTGGGAGCAAGCCCCCTATGACACTCACTCATTAGTTGCTGTAGGTTGGGCTAGCATGCTACCTTGCTAGTCTGACACCCTAGTGGTCACTTGTCCAGCAGATGTGAGTCCGCATGCTTTCTTTCTAACTTGACCATTACAAATTGATGAGTGCCTTGTTAGTTTGGTAGACCTCACTACGCAGCCTGTAAGCTACCTCATGTTGACTCTGTTTAAGAGGATGTAAGCCTACATGCTTTCTTCTTGAACTATCCATCATGCACTGACTAGGTCGAGTATATTTGAGGTCTATGATAAGTCCCCCAGAGGCTCCTTTCCTCTTGACTACTTTTGAGTTAATATAAGTCTCCCAGTAGCATTCACTCAGTAGTTGCCTAGGTCGGATAGCACCTGTCGAGCCAAAAATAGACTATCCCGATAATCAGTTCTGCTGTAGGAAGATGTGAGTCCCTGATGCTTTATTCCTAGACTGATTATCGTAAATTGACAGGCACCTTATGTTGATTGATGTTCGCTATGCTGACAGTGACTCACCCGGTGGATACACCACTCTTGGCAGATATAAGTCCCCATACTTTCTCCTTGAGTAGGCCACCAACTACCTATAAACATTATCTTCTTCAGGGTTTTGGGTAAAGCCCATAACAGCCCCTCCCCTGTAAGCACTCTACTTAGATCACATCCTTTGCAAGCCCAGTAAGATGCAAATCCAACCAACCTCCCCAGTGGAGCCAAATTAAATAATCAAATCAATCAGCTTCTCCTCAGTGAGATACAAATCTTTCTAATATCCTCAGTGGATTCCAAAATTATAATCCCCCAACAGATTTCACAACCTGTTATCCCCAGTGGATAATTTGAACCTTTTCACCCAGTGGAAGGCTCACACACTCAATCCCTAGTGGATTCCTCCTTCACTCTCTTATGTCATTGACATAAGTAGAGTTACATTGTACTAAGATCTTGATTCCTTCTATAATATGGGGCCAGGAGTAGATCATTTCTGTTAGTGCTTACGATCATTCAAACATTATTGATCATCTCGGTCAATACCAATACGTGCGGAATGCCTTGTCACTCCCACCACACCTATTAGGTGCCCTTTGTTGACCTCACTTTTGGAGTGAGCTTTCAACTTCTCCATCTTAGACATAGGACTCCTCTAGACACTAAGAGTTCCTTAGTCTTAAGATACTTCTAGTGATTAGGTGAACACTTACCCTAACCCTAGAGACTTAGAAGAGTTAGCCATAGGAATGAGTTATGCCATAGGGGTTTAGGAAGATTTGCTTATCCAATAGCTTAAACCCAACCCTTGCTTCCTTCTTTCAAATCAAACTTCAAATTCAAATCCAAATTCAAATCCAAATTCCAAAATCCAAATCATGAATCAATTCCAAATCAAATGATTAAAACCCATAATTGAATTCAAATCCCAAAATCTTTCCTAAGCCCTTTGATTTCATTTTATGTACTTAGCCCAAACCAAATCCAAATCACTCCAAACTCAAATGATTTTTTCATAACCCATTTACTTCATTTGTACTCACAAATATAAATAAAGTATAAATTCAAATAATCAAAATAAAACCCAAAGTTAAACCAAAAATCAATTTATACCCTTTCAAGCTAAATCCTTAAACTTAGCCAAATCATTCTCAAATCAATCCAAACACTTGGATTTTCTCTTTAAACAATCATTCCTTCAATCACATGCCCAAATATAAACATAAACTACAATCACCAAACCAAAATCGAACTAACCCAAGTCAAACCCATGTTCATCTTTTTGACTTGAAATTGTTAAATGAACCAAAACCCATTTGACTCCAGACCATTTGCAATTGGGTTTATATTTCCATCATAAGTCCATATGCGAGTTTAACCAAGCTTGAATCAAACTTTGATCAATCATATTGACCAATTTAGGCTCACTTGACCCAAAGTGATCTAAAGGACCTTTCTGAGCCAAATTCTAATCCAACCCAAATTGGATTGAAGTAAGCCCATCTAAGCCTCACATTGTGATCAGCAATCATTCTAGAATGATCAATCACTCAAATTGGGCCAAACCAAGTCGAACCTAGACTTTGAAAAAGTCAACACTTAGCCCAAATGAAACCTAAACAAGCCAAAATTCACCATAAGCTAAATTAACTGAAACCATTGATCTAAATCAATCCATAATCAATGATTGAACGTGATCAAGCCATTAATTGAGCCAAACCAAGCCTAATTGGCCACTTGACCTAAGTTGACTTAAAGTGGCCTAAAAAGCCAAAATGGGTCAAATCTTGATCTAAGTCAAATTGATTGCAACCAATGGGTCAAATTCATTCCAAATCACTTGTTGAACTTGACCAAAGCTTCAATTGACCAATTAGACCAAACCTAACCCAATTGAGCATGAACCCAACTTGACCTGAAAGGTTAAATCAACTTGAAATCAAACCAAATAGAAAATTGATTGAAACCAAAGCTTACAATACATTTCAAATGATCAACCAAGCCTAAACCAACCCATGAACTAACCTGATTGGGTCAAATGGGTCAAATCGGTCAACTTAACCCATTTGACCCAAATGAACCTAAATGAACCAAAACTAAATCTAAACCAAATTGAACCAAACCAATGATACCCATAGGCTCCAAATGATCATTGAACTTGACCTAACCCATGATTTGACCCAATTTGACCAATTGGATAACCTAACCCAATTTGACCCAACTTGACCTAAATGGGTCAAATTGAGCCAAATCAAATCAAACGAACTCCAAATCACTTGAAATTTGGCCCAACCTATATTCAAATAATTTCAAATCTACCCAAATCAAACTCATGGCCAAATGACCACTTTGACCTTAGGTCAAAGGGTATCCTATGACCAAATTCACTTAGAATTTAACCATATCTTTCTCAACGCCACTTGGCATCTTTCTATTCGTCCACATGAGCACCAAGGAAGGTGGTGAACATGACCCAAGGTAAGGCCAAACCGACCTCCCCAATGGCATTTGAACACTTAGAACTCAAAATCCACTCACCACTCACATGGGCATCCACTCTTCCTCACTCCACTACCCAAAATGAACCATGTTTTGCGGCTCAAATCGTGCCTCTAATCCAAGCCATTGAGCCAAAATGATAAATCAACCTCTCACCATCCGATCCAAGGAGGGGGAGATATACCCCATCTCATTCTAACTCAAACCACAAGTAATCATTTCCTGAAGCTAGAGAGGTTGAATCGAAGCCTCCCCAAGCTTTTCCAAGCCATTCCTGAGCTCCCTCATTTCCCATTCTCGATTTTACTCAAAGCCGAAATAGGGGAGGTGAAATTGAAATCCAACTCATTCAATTCTCAACCAAAAAAAAAAAAAAAAAAACCTTGCACACAACGTCCTTGGACCTCATCAAGCTCAATTGAATTGTTTCCCAAGTCTCCAAGCCACTGGATGTACCATTTTGGTCAAGGTCGATCACCATTGAAGGGGAGCTTGGTCAATCAAGCAAACTACTTCAAATTAAGGCCAGATTCCTTCAACAGAGCTTCATCTCTAATAGATGAAGCTACTTCCTCCATTGGAAGCGCAGGTGATAGCCTCCGGTGAGGTGGTTGCTTAAAACCATAACCATAGAAAAATTCAATTGGTCCTTTTTGAAGGAAATTATTACCCCATGAAATATTGATCATTGGATGTGTATCCCCCCTCCTTCCGAAGGTGTGGGATCATTTTGATCTCAATCCAAGCTCGGGTGAGCTCAAGTTGAATGAGGAGAGACGAACGATGCTCGTCTCTCATTGCTCACGAAGGAGAAGGATCACAAACTGTCTGTTCTGTGTGATAAGATCATGCTAGATCCCCTTTGATTCATTCCTAAATCACGGGATTGATCTCGGCCATCCAATCTTAGATCGGATGGTCTAAAAAAAAAGGCCCACCAATTAACTCCGGACATGACAAGTTAAATAACCTATCCGCCGCTGCTAAAGCGCCACGTTACCACGTGGCTGGATTAAGGAGTTAATTAGGCTTAATTAATCTGATTTTAATGATGAAACTTCTAAAATTCATAGATAATTATAGAAAAATCAAAAAAATATAAATAAACTCTCATTTTAAAGATAATTTAGAGGAAAATAATATAAATTTAAAATTAATTAATTTTGAATAGTGATTTTGACTCAATTTGGGTTTTATTAGAAATATAATTAAGCTAATTACTCTTTAATTAATCTAGCAATTAATTCCAAACTTTCTGAGATTAATTAGTGGGATGACCTCTACCTCCCATAATTTTCATGGAATTTATTATTTGATTAATTTGGAGAATTGCTTGTTTCATTCTTAGTCACTCTCTTAATTAATTAAATGATTAATTAACATGTTAAATAGTGATAAATTCATTAATTAAGCTTGCTAATTATTATGAAATAATGAATGGACATAGGGAATGAGATTAGGACCTATTTTCAAATCTTTTTCCCTTAAGTTTATTTCACTTGGATAACACTTAATCAATTTGCAACTAATTAATGGCTTAATCACTTCATTAAGTAGTTTAATTAATGAGACTCAAAACCAAATCATTCTAGAATTCAATTGCTCAATTCTTGGGTAGATTCTTAATTGTTCAATAACCTAGGAAAATTTTAAAAGAAATTATAATCAAATTACATGTGTAGGAGGGTTATAAAAGTACTTAATCAAACTGTTTAGCTTAGCTAACCGATAATTATGAGCCAATTGCAATAGGCCCCTTTATTTCTTAGGTGCATTGCTGATTTAATTTCCATGTGGTTGCATATCATATGTTGGCTTATAATTACTTGGATAGTTATGTTAAAGTTGTATAGGTAAGGGATAATTAATAGATTTAATTCATATCTTAACCTAATCAAAACCTAAAATCAACCTAATTGTTCTAAATAAACCAAACCAATTCACACATGGGGGGCAATGGGTTAGGATTAGCAAACCTTTCTCACATTTCCTAAGTCAAATCGAATTCAAAAAATAAAAATCTCCTTAAAGAATTTTGATTCATTTTAAATGATCTTAATTTATAGGATTATCCTTAGGAGTTAATTAGGGTGAATGAAGTCATGTGCTTACATTCCTTTATTTCTTTCCAATCATGTTAATATTATTTTCCATATGAAATCATGCATTCGTTTCTTTTAAAAATTAATTAAAGAAAAGGTTTTCTTTTATTTCAAATTGCATGTGTTGGCTAGAATTAAGAATATAAGTGGCTATTATCACTATTAAAGAAAAAATTACTTTTCAAAACTTATAAATCCAAAATTTATAAATGAAGTGATGCTAGTTATAAATATTTATAAACTTGCATGTAATGATAGAATAAGATGTGTATTATGAAGTTCTCTTTCCTTCTCATAATATAGATTCACATAGGATTTGCAAATGTATAGTTCATTTGAAAAGAACAAAACACTTACCTAAGTCTATTCCTATGTATCTCTATATTAGGACTTAGGAAGGACCTTCATGTTTCACATTTAAATTATACAACTAAATCAAATATAATCTCTTACATGAGTCTTTACCCATTTGGTTCTTTTTATACATTTACATATATATTTAAGAAAAGTGGTATATCACATCCTAAGGCTTTAAAGTAGATTTTATTCCTCTTTGATGTAAAAAACAATGACAATTATAACTTTTATACATGTGGATGTGCATATAGCTAATGGATAAAAGTGTCCATCTTTTCTAATAACAAAGACGTGCATTAATGATCTAATTAACAAATGGAATATCCAAATGTTCAAATCACATCTCTTTGCATTCATCATGAAAGTGTGCTAAGATTTGCATTGCATGTATAGGTTTGCTTAGGATTATTCATATGCATGGTATACATGATGGAAAGAAATAAATGAGTGTGTGTTATGTGATAGTAATACACCCTAACTAATCCTAAGATGCTTTTCTTATTGAATAGGACTATTTAGAAAGAATCTAAACTTAGGATTAATTAAAATACATAATAAATCATTCACTAAAGTAAATTCATTAATCAAATTTACCTTATAAATCACTTAAGGTAGAAATGAAAGAGAGCTCTCTTCTCTTTTCTTCTTTTCACAACATTTAGTCACTAAGTGTAGGTTTATTCAAACTAAATGAAATCACCAACTAAAATTGACAAGTCAATTAAATCACTTAAACTGAAACCACCCTCTAAATTGAATCTTTCACACTTAAAAATTTCAACCTTAAAACCTAGCTAAGACATGCCACACAAACCTTAAATGTCACACATATTAGGCTAAGTAACCACTTTTAGCTCTATGTTAGGGCAGTGCATAGTTTGATGTATGATTTTATTTTGTGGTGTAATGTTTAAGACTAGATGTTAGGGTGTATGTGCGTGATAGGGCAATCTTAGCCTAATCATGTCTTCTTTAGGGGATTGTGCTTAATGGGCTCTGTAAAAAAATATAAATGCTTTTACTGTGCAGGTTGCTTATACTCCTAAGCATAATCCAAATTAGGACATGTGGGCTTGGTTACTCATGTGTCGGGTACTATGTCCAAATTATTCCTATAATTGCTTGGGTTGTATGGTGTGTTTAGCTAACCTTTCTTTTGCAGGTGTAGCTGGATTTACTTTCCTTCCTTTTAATGTAATTTTTCATTAGGATTAGCATAAGTTTTATCGAGACTAAGGTGAACATTGATTATACGACCATGTCTTATGTACCATATGAAGCCTTGGAGCAAACTACATCCCAAGTCAACCAAAAGAAAGAAAGAAATAGAGCCAATCAAAGATGAAGGAATGAAGGACAAGGAGTGAAGAATGGAAGATGAAGAATGAAGACCCCCATAACACTTATCATTTCATTATTGTAATTATTCATTTGAAATTAGGGTTATATAAGGGTAGAGCTCGGCTACCCATTAACCTTTTTTGGGTTGTGTGGTGGAACCCGATCACATCGACCTCTTATTATTTTGCACTAATTTTATAAATTGATTGATGTTATATTTATGATTGTGCAATTAAGATGGCATGATTTTCTTAGTTTCTTAATTGTTTGATGATTGTTGAATGGCTTGGATGCGATTAGGCTCTTAGGAAAAATAAAATTTTTATCGTATTAATTAACTCAAAATTAAATTAAGCAATTGATAACCTCACCTAAACTCTAAGATATAAATCAAATCAATAAATATTTAGCAACCCCTTACCTGGATGTTGTATGTCCCTTATCATGCATAAATCATATTATCTCACTCTTGCAAATGGAGAGCTTCCACATTTGCTGGAGAAAATGGCTTGACCTTTGAGAGCCATGGTGGAAACACACCTTCTTTCTAATTTTGGCCCATAACCAATTTTCTCATGCATTAGGAATATGAAATCCCATAACCTATGTCAAATAAAAAATATCCAAAAGTCAAAACAAAACTTGATAAAATTTGCATTAGATTAAGTCTTGAATTGAAGCCCTTTCATGATCTAGTCTCTTAGGGAGTGAGTTTAAGGACTTAGTCTACTTTCTAAATAAATAATAGCTTAGCCATCTTGCAAATCATATGACTTTCTTACATATATTTAAAATCATAGGAGCAGTTAGTTGCCAGCTACCCTAAGTGATTATAAGTCCAACGGTCGGGTGGTTTATTCTCTCTTATGGAGGTAAACCATATACCCAATTTCACCTTAGATTTAGGTCATGCTTTGGCCCTCCCTAAAGATCCCTAGATTTAGGATCTGAGGTTGATGTTTCCCTTTGTGGGCTACAAGCATAAATCCTCTCCTCTTAGACATTTCTACAATCTTGTGTTATGGAATTGTAAGTCCTAGATTTCTAATAAAAATTCAATTCAAATATATAATTCCCCTTAATTTTAAAAATATAAAGCTCAACCATAGGATAGTTTGAGATGCTCACTAGGTTTCCTAGTCTCATGAGCATCTCCCTACTCATCTCCCTTAGTTTTGATAATAACTCCCTCCTTTTGCTCAATCCCACTTGATTTTCTAAAAATAACCAATTGATTGATAATCCTATCTTTGAAATATTTGGAGATAATGATCATTTATCTTAATCAAGAGTATTCCTAAGGAATCTCATTCCTTAGGATGTAATTAACTATGGGGGCTTACCTTTATAGAGAACTTAAAAAACCTGGCTTAAAATAAATCCTACTTTACTTTTCCATGTAAAGTAGGGGAAAGATCTATGTTACATTCGAAGACCCATTGACCTTAAGAGTCCTTATTAGGTGATTAGGTCCATTATAGGATGGTGACTTCTGTCTCTCAAGATAGTACATCATTCCTCAATGTCATACCCGATCACCTCGATAAGTATCCCCTAAGATCTACATGGTGTCCCACATCTCCTCAAAAAATAAAGACCATAATAACGCAATGGCAAATGCAGTGGCAGATGAAAGCAAATGATTAAGAGATATCTCAACTGAATTCAAAGATGAATTAGATGATGACACAGATGAATCTTATGATGTAAATAATGTAGAGGAATGTTGTTGTAGCACCAAAACTAGTTCCTTTAGCCAATCATCAAACAACCAACTGCGCCCATCAATCCACTAGTTGAGCAAGCATCGCAGACTTTTGGAGCACAAAGTGCTCATGATGGTAGAAATGAAGTCAATCAATTAACTGCTCAACATATTTCTCAACATATATTGAGCACATCTGAGCAGACGACAACCATATAGCTCAAAACCATCATAAGTGAAAAAAATCAAAGCTATCACAGCTACAAAATAGGTGGATAAACTGGTGAATACAAATCACACCTACCCTATAGAATATGACCAGGTGTTGTATCCTAAGCTTATTCAGTGCCAAAATTCCACACATTTGATGGCAACAGTAACCCCATGTAGCACCTTGTACAATTTAAAGCAACTTGTGGTAATACTAGGAGCAATGATGCACTATTGTTTTACTAATTCATTAGCAGCTTAACTTCAATTGCTTATGAGTGGTACGCAAAATTGCCAAATGACTCAGTTAGAACATTTGATGAGTTAGAGGTAATGTTCATCAAAATATTTACTAGTGCAGTTAGAAAAACTACTATAGTTGACCTCACCTTGGAGAAAAAGAAGAAGGATGAGTTAGTTATAAAATATATAACTCCTTGGCACAATATGAGTATGAAGTGCTAGCAGTAGCTTGAAGAAGAAGATGTGATTCAGCTGCTAATGCAATGATGATAAAATGGCGCTCTACTTATGCATAGATTCCATCACTATCTTTTAAGAACTACTTGATTGGGTGGTGAAATTTGAAAAGCTAAACCTTTCCAAGCCTGAAGTCCATTCAGACATAACAAAGAAAGAGAAGTTCTTAGAATCAAAGAGAAGCAAATATCACACTGCTTCATATGATTTGAATAGAGGAAGGCGAGCAACCTATAATGCAGATAAGGGGAAACAACCTATCTATTTTGAAAAAAAAAATCAAACAGCCCTTAAATTGTAACCAAAATTAGTTCTCGGGGGCAATGATAAACCCAAAACTTTCTTGGGTAATGGTAAGCGCACAAGACAATCATTAGGAGATGATGATCGAATGCATCCATCTTAAAGAGAAAATGAATAAAAAATGCTCTTTCAAAATAAAAAGTGTAACTAAACTACTCCGACAAGCACTCAAGGTAGGGTTGGAGCTATCTGAATATAAAAGACTTGAAGAGTCAAGAAGAACTGGCAACCCAAATTATTATCCATATCATCGGGTAGTTAGCCACACTATAGAAGGTTTCTATGTATTCAAAGACTGGCTAAAAAGAAAATATAAGATAAGTGAATTCACGCTATCCAATAGTGTTATTATTCACCCAAAGAAAGAATCTATGAGGGTGATTACATCCTCTTTAGTGCTCTCATAAAAAAATAAATCAAAAGAAAAAAAAAGTTGAGAATGATAAATGGGAGATTACAGTCTCAAAGAAAACTATGAAGATTCTAAAGAAATTAGAAGGCATTTCTGGTGTCAGATGGAAATCAGCACTTGAACAAGTATTGGAACCAAAGGTAGGATCTACATTAAAAGGTTCTTCTCTTCAGAAGCAGTCCAAGGTGGTTGGTGTTCCCCGACCTAAGAAATAGCCTATTTAGAGTTCACCAAAAACTCCCAAAAGGCCAGCCAAATAAAAGAAGATGAAGAAGAAATATACCACCCAAAAGATTATTAATAATCTTGAAGAATATCAATAATTAGCAAGACAACCAATTAAGCTTGCTGATTTCATGTCAGGACTCTAAATCATTGAAATAAATGATGAAGGAGATGACGACGAAGAATCTCTTTTTGGAGAAGTTCGTCGAGTTATCTCAATGTCCTTGGATACTCCTCGATGGAGTTTGCTTCTTCAAGATAATTCAAGAAGAAGAACTACCAACGATGCGACATTCATGTCTTGCCTGATGGTGAAGCAAATAGATGATAGCTCAAAAGAAGACTTATGCTTTCTAAAGGAAGATGAGTCAGAATCTTCAATATCTCCACTGATGAAGGGCATAAAATTGGGAAGCAATTTTGAAGTCTCTATCTAATCTTCTAGCATAAACAGTAATTTTGAAGGGGAGACTTCTTCAAAAAAATTTGAGCCAAATAGGGCAGTCCCAGTATAATTAAGAAGTGGCAAGATGTTGCCATCATCGTAGAAGAAAGGAGCATCAAATAAAGGCAATGACAAGAATATAGAAGCTAATGAAAATATCATTCCTAAGAATCCAAAGAAGAAGTTTAATTTGGATAAAGGAATCAATTACAACATCCTATTGCACCTGAGGAAGATCCCTGCACAATTGAGTGTGTATGAGGCCCTCTTGATGTCATAGGATCTCTATGAAACCTTAATTCAGGCTCTTAAGAATCCAGAGAAATATGAAGCATACGTCATCGAGCAGTGTATGACTGAAGTATTACAATCTTGGACCTTCCGATGATGATCTTCTTTGAGAAAGATCTTATGCTTGGAACATCAGAACATAATCGCCTGCTATATATATCTACAGAGAGCATTAGTGTCATAGTCAATAAAATTCTAATTGATCTAAGTTCATTTGTTAATCTCATGAGTCTGTGAGCATTGAAAGGATTGCCTCTCGACATTCAACATCTAGGATGAGACAAATTGATGATCCACGACTTCAATGAAAAAGGGAAAAAGACTCTCAGATCTTTTACCTTCCCACTAAGATTTGAGGAACTTTACACAGAAGCCAAATTCCACATCATTGATGTTGACACCTTGTTCAAGGCCTTGTTGGGTCATCCTTGGCTACATGAGTATGGAATAGTCCCGTTTACTTTACACCAACGCATGAAATACATAAGAGATGAGGAAGAACATAGAAATATGGAAATATTTAGCCATTCATAGTCCATGAAGCTAAAATCTATGAATATGTGAAATACTATTTGTTGAAGGAGTAAGGCCTCAACAATCCAAAGCTTCTACTTCAAAGGCTGCAAAATAATCCAAAGATGTGAAGAAGGAAAAAAGGAAGAAAGAAGGCAGCACTAACTCTTCCTAAAATAGCTAGTGCATCACCTATGTTGAAAAGGCTAGTCCCTCATCTAGGTAGTGAGACGGGAGAAGAAGAGGATGATCTTCCTGTTGGGCCTAAAAGAGTAAACAAGTCTCTAGTGAAATGAAAGAAAAATATAGAGTACTCAGGCCCTGATTCTGATTCTGAACCTACTTACGAAAGTGAAGTTTAGTGTATCTCTTCAAGAAGGATGATAGACTTGTTGATATCAGAAGATTCATTAGTGGTCATGCTAGTTCCTTTTCAACATTTCAAAGAAATCACTCCACATGAGGTTCACATTATTGAAGAGTTGAAGACTTTGTATGTGCCTCTTTTACCCGGAAGTGATGAACGTGGAATTTCATTTTACAAGCCTGAGGAGTGTTGTCACCAGGATTTTGATTGGCTCATGTAATTCGATGAATCTAACGATATGGTGCCAACTAGAATGCTAAGGTATTATCATCCAAGGATTCACAAGATGATGAACAAATTGAGAGTAGATGTCAGAACAGACAAATGGCGAGCTCATTTCTTTGATACTCTCTAGGGTCTAATAAGTCCACAAACCTCACAAAGTATGATAATCATACATCTAAAGGTCTTGGATACATCTGACACTCTCCCAAAGAACAACAAGTATAAGAGAAATTTTTTTTTCAAAAGTACTGCAAAGAAATCATGTGAAGCTTTCATAGTGGAAGAGCCTGATGATTGGTGATAACCCATCATCAATTATTTCAAAGAAAGCAAATTACTGAACAATAAATCACTAGCCATGCAGATTATAAAAAAAATCTTACGATATGTTTATGTTAATGACACATTGTATCGTAGATCCTTTGAACAAATATGGCTATGATGCTTAGAGATAGATGAAGCCAATAAAGTGATGTTCAAAATTCATGAAGCACTTTGTGGGGCACATTAGTCAGGTCCCAAAATGGAAATAAAAATCAAAAGGATGGGATACTATTGGCCATCAATAGTGAAAGATTGCATAAATCATGCGAAGAAATGTCACGAATGCCAAGTCCATGAAGATATCATTCATCAACCTCTGAATCCTTTGCATCCAATAATAGTGTCCCGATTGTTCAAAAGTTGAGGCATGAATATAATTGGGCTGATTGACCCTCCATCATTAGCCGTATATCAATTTATTCTAACAACTATTCACTACTTCTCCAAGTAGGCTGAAGCTGCTCTGTTCAAGGAAGTCACTGCTGATTGAGTCATTGACTTCTTCACCATCAATATTGTCTATAGATTTGGGGTGCCATGATGAATCATTTCAGGCAATGACTCTATCTTTAAGAGCGCAAAGATATACAAATTCACTGACTGACATAAAATCGATTGACAATACTCATTATGGTTTTTATTTTTGGATGTATGGGGGACACCATGTAGATCGTAGGGGGGTACCTATTGTAGTGATCGAGTATGACATTAAGGTATGGTGTACTATCTCGAAAGATAGATGCATCACCCTTCAATAGACCTAATCACCTAATAAGAACTCCTAAGGCATGATGGGTCTTCAAATATACTAAAGATTTTTTCCCTACTTTACATGGATGAATAAAGCAGAGTTTATATTAAATTAGGTTATAAAGTTTCTTATGGAGGAAAGCCTCCATAGTTAATTACATCTTAGGGAATGAAATTCCCTAAGAATACTCTCGATTAAAGTAGACAATTAAGATCTCTAAAGATTTCAAGGTTAGTCTATCAAAGGATTAGTTATATTTGGAAAATCAATTGGGAAAGTTCAAGAAGAAGACTTATTTTGGAAGCCAAATAGAATATGTAGGGAATGCTCATGATACTAGGAAACCTAATGAGCATTCCAATCTATCCTATGGTTGAGATTTATAATTTTGAAGTTGAAGAGATTTATATGTTCTGAGTTAAAAATTTTATTAGATTGTTAGGGCTTATAATCCATCAACACAAGATTATGAAAATGCCTAAGAGGTGAGGATTTATGCTCGTAGCCCGAAGGGAAATAGCTACCTCTGATCATAAATCTAGGGAGCTTTAGTAAGAATCAAAGTGCGACCTAAATCTAAGCGATACATGGACATAAAGGTTCACCTCCACAAGAGAGGATAAACCATCCGACCTTTGGAATTACAACCTCCTGGTGTGGTTGCTAGCTAACTTCTTAAAATCATGTAGTCCGATCTTATGAATTGCAAGATAGCTAGGGTGGTTATTTAGTTAGAAAGAGATTAAAATCCTAAACCCACTCTTTAAGAGGCTAGAGCATGAGTGGTATGAATAATGACTTAGTCTAATGTAAAATATTTTCAAATTTTATTTAATGTTTGACACTTCATTTAGACAAAAGCTTTAGAATTTTATGACTATATGAATAATGAAAATAACTTATTGGATAAATCAATAGGAAAGGGGTGTTTTCCAACACAAGGGATGCCCTCACAAGTCAAGCATTCCCTTATCATGCAAGGATGGAAACCCCCTATTTGCAAGAGTGAAACAATATGATATGCATGTTGTGAAACATTCAACCATCTAGCTAGGGGGTTACTAAATTTTTTAATTTTTTTATTGCTGACCTCACTTTTGGAGTGAGTTCTCATCCTCTCTACTTAGATTTAGGAGTCTTCTAGACACTAAGACTTACTCAATCATAAGTGACTTCTAGCACTTAGGTCAACACTTAACTTAAGCCTAGAGATTTAGAAGAGTTAATCATAGGATTAGGCTATGCCTTAGGACTCTAGGAAATCCACCTAACCTATAGCCACTCAAACACACACGAAATCATTCCTTAGAGCCAGAGAACCCTAATATGAGTCACCAAGAGCTTTCTAGAGAGTTCCCAAGCCTTCCCAAGCTCCCCATTCTCAATTTCCTTCAAGTTGAAATAGGGCAACCTTCCTCTCATTCTCATTTTCTCAAGGCTCAACCAAGGTGCAATTAACTTTGCACACACCATCCTTGGAGCTAGTCAAGCAAGAACAAAACATCCTCAGAGGATCAATTTCTATCAACACCAACCACCAAAGCTTTGGGTATTTTCCTTCTGAGTAAACCACCTCAAATTGGAGCTCGTGCTGATTAGTAGAGGTTCGTCTCCACTAGACGAAGCTTCCTCAATCGAGATTTCCACCGATCTTAAGCTCTAGTGAGGTATGCCATTGAAACTAACCCTTGGACAAAAATGAGTTAGGGCTTTTTAAAGAAAATTTGCATGCCACGTGATCTTAGCTATTGGATCCCCTTGGATCTTTCGCTTAAAGGTGTGGGGTCAATTTGGAGTTGATCTGAGCTCGGATCATGTGAGTAATAGTGGATGAACTCCGTCCTCCCTCGCTCGCATGATGATAGATCACGCACCGTCTATTCCAGTGATCAAAATGGACAGTCATGATTAGATCCATTAGAATCATCTGATTTAATCCTTTAGCACCACAAGATAAATTATGGTTGTCTGATCTTAGATCAGACGATGCACAAGAAAGCATGTTCCACCGCCACCATGCGAGCGCTAACTAAGATTATGTTTAAATATCCAATCCTACGGTCCCATGTGGAAAGCATGCCGCATTATCACGCCACATGGCGCCAATGGGATTAAGAGTTAATTAGACATAAAGAATGTGTTTTAATGATTGACACTTCCAAAAATTATAACTAATTGTAGAAAAATCATAAAAAATATAAATAAATATTCATTTTAAAGGTATTTTAGAGGAGAATTTATTAAAAATATTTCCAACTAATTTTAAAATGTAATTAGGGCTTAATTAAGGATTAATTTCAAAATTAATTAACTTAATTACCCTTTAATCACTTAAGTATTTAATCCCAAACTTTGTGGGTTAATCTATTGGGATGACTTCTACCTCCCATAATTATCTTGGGATATATTGCTTAGTTAATTAGGTAAATTGACTATTTAAGCTTTAATTACTCTCTTAAGTTAATTAATCATTAATTAATCCCATGAATAGTAAAAAAAATTTAATTAAGTGATTAATCATTATTCAATAGTGAATGAACCCATGGGATAAGGTTAAGGCCTCCTCTCTAATCTATTTCTTTATGTTCATTTCATTAATTAAACTAATTAAGGAATAATTAATTAATTAACCTACTTAATTAGTTAAATTGAAATCATAATCATATCAAATTTTAATTAAATCTTGGGTAGACCCTTAGGTGTTCAACAGCCTAAGGAAATCTCAAGGAAATTATGATTAACTCACATGTGTGGGGAAACCATAAGAGTACTTAATTAAGTTCCTATATTCAATTAACCATTAATTATGAGCTAATTGCATTAGGTCCTTTTTATTTTTTAGGATTATTACTAATTTAATTTCCAATTTATATACATATCATGTTGGCTCATAATCATTTGGATGATTATATTAAGATAACATATGAAAGGGTTAATTAATGTATTTAATGCATGTTATAACCTAATTAACTCATAAAATCAACTTAATTACATATCATTAAACTAAATCAATTAGTAAATATGGGAATGGGTTAGGCTCAACAAACCTTTTCTCACATCCTTAAATCAAATGAAAATATGAAATAAAAAAATGATGTTAAGAAATCTTTGGTTTTCTTTAAATGGCTTTATTTAATATGATTGTCCTTAGGAATTAATTTGATTGAATAAAATCATGTGTTTATGTTCATTTATTTCTTTCCAATCATGTTAAATGTTGTATGTCATTAGATTTCATACATTCATGCTTTCAAATTTAAGTAAATCAAATGGTCTTTCTTTATGTAATCTTGCATGTATTGGATTAATTTATAATATGTGTGGCTATTATCATTAATAAATTCAAATTATTTTTCTAAAATTTATAAGTCAATTACATTGATTAGAGCGATAGTAGTTATGAATACATATAGGTTTGTATGTGCTTATAACTTAAGTATGCGAAGTAAATCTTTCTTTTCCTTAATTCATGTGTAGTTTTACATGTATTTGAATGTTAGTAAGTATATAGTATGGACATCTTGGGAATACGAGGCTTTAGTTAGACCCAAGGAGGTTACTTGATTACCTCACTTCCCTGGTTAACAATGACACATACTTATTTGATTTCATTTATATGTGCTTCTACACTAGAGTTTGGATGAAACTTTGCTTCATATACATAAATGATTCGATCAAACAAAATATAATTTTTGCATGATTTTCTTTCCCTTATTTACATATGCATTCATGTGTAGTGAGATAGTAAAGTATATAGTCTGGACATCCTGGGAATACGAGGCTTTAGCTAGCCCCAAGGAGGTCATTTGATTACCTCACTTCCCTAGTTAACAAAGGCACGTACTAGCTTATTTCTTTTTGCATGTGTATGTATGTATGGCTAAAGGATGAAAGTCCCTCTTTTCTACTAAAAATGCATGCATTCATAATTGACTAAGTGTTTGGATTAATTAGTCATGTGATTTGGAGCTTTCTTTCTCATATTCATGTATATAAATTTATATATGTTTGAATACAAATGGGTATATAGTTTTGACAATATGAGAATATGAGGCTTTCACTAGCCCCAAGGAGGTCATTTAATTACCTCACTTTCGTGGTTAACAATGACACATTCCCATTTAATCTCATCGCTATGTATTTTTGTATAAGAAATTAGATAGAGCTTTAAGCTAATATGATTAAATAATTTAATCACATAAAAGAATATAAACTTTAAATACACGCATATACATTCATCATATAAGTGTGCTAAAATATATTGTATTAATAGGAACACTTAGGATCAAAAACATATGCATGTTACATGTGATGGAATGGAATGGATTAGCATATGTCATGTGATAGTAGTTTAATTAAATTAATCTTAAGATGACTTTCATACTGGATAAAGTTATTTAAAGTGAACCTAAACTTTAGATTAATTTAAAAATGTGTAATAATCCATTGACTAAAGAGAACTAAATCAAATAAACATGCTTTAAAAAGTGGCTTAAGGTAGGGATGAGAGGGGAAAATCCTCTTTCTTCTCTTTATAACACTTAGTTGCTAAGTGTAAATCAAATGAAATAAGAGAAAACACAAATTTAAAATTTCAAATCAATTAAATAACTTCAAGTGAAATCAACCCTTTATGTTAAATTAAAATTTGTTATACTTAAAAGATTAAAACTTTAATGCCTAGTAAGACATACCACACAAGCCTTAACACACACATTAGAATTAAGTCACCACTTCTAGTTCTATGTTAGGATGACACATGATGTGATGTATGTTTTATTTTATGATGTATTGTTTTAGATTGGATGTTAGGGTGTATGTCTCATAGATTAGATGTTAGGTCGATGTTAGCCTAATCATACTTTATGTAGGGGATTGTGCTTAATTGGTTGCTTAAAAATAAATATAAATGCTCTCTTTGTAGGTTGCTTAAAAGCCTAAGCACAATCCAAGTTAGGACATGTGGGCTTGGTTACCTATGTGCAGGGTGCTAAGTCTAAATTATAAATATAAATGCTTATATTATATGTATGTTTAATTAATACTTATTTTATAGGTGTAGTTAGATTTACTTTTTCCTATTTTTAATGTAATTTTGTATTATGAATTAGAATTAGTGCTATGGGGATTTAGGATGAGCATTGGTTAGAAGGCTTTATCTTGGGGTACCATGTGATTGCTTGAAACTTACCAAATCAAAGAAGCAAGGAGGAAAGATACATGGAGACATGAAGAATGAAGAAAGAAAACCCCCATAGCATTTAATAAAAATTATAATTATTCGAGGTTGTATAAGGGTAGAGCTCGACTACCTATCTTTTCTTATTCGGGTTATACAACGACAGCCAACCGCACTGGCCTCTTATTATGTTACGATAGTTTATAAAATTATTTGATGATTTGTTTAGTTTGTGCACTAAAAATGTCATGTTTTTCATGGTTTTTTTAAATGTTTGATGCTTTAATGTGTGGCCTGGATGTGATTAGGCTTTTAAGGTAAAATTAATCTTTCCATCCCAAATAATCACTCATAATTAAACAATTCATAACTTTACCATAAATCCTAGGCATTAAATAAGATAATTAAAATATTTAGCAACCCCTTAGTTGAATGGTTGAATATTTCACAACATGCATATCATATTATTTTGCTCTTGAAAATAGGGGATTTCCATCATTACACGATAAGAGAATGCTTAACCTGTGAGGGCATCCCTTATGTTGGAAAACACCCCTTTCTCATTGATTTAACCAACAATCTTATTTCATCATGCATATAAACATCAAAATCCTAAAGCATTTATCAAAATGAAGTGTCAAAATTGAGATAAAATTTGAAATTTGTTTACATTAAATTTAGTCATTATTCATACCACTCATTCTCTAGTCTCTTAGGGAGTGGGTTTAAGGACTTTAGTCTCATTCTAAATTAATAATAGGACAACTATCTTGGAAATTCATAAGATCGAACTACATGGTTTTAAAATCGTAGGAGTTAGCTTGTAGCCACTTTAGATGGTTATAAGTCCAGAAGTCGGACTGTTCATCCTCTCTTATGGAGGTGAACCTTCATGTCCACCTGTCGCTTAGATTTAGGTTGTGCTTTGATTCTTACTTAAGCTCCATAAATTTAAGATATGAGGTAGTTGTTTCCTTCGAGCTACAAGCATAAATCCTCACCTCTTAGGCATTTCCACAACTTTGTGTTGGCCGATTATAAGCCCTAGCAATATAATAAAATTCAACTAAAATGAATAAATATCTTCAACTTAAAAATTTTAAAGCTCAATCATAGGATAGATTGGAATGCTCACTATGCCTCCTAATATCATGAGCATTTCCTACCTATTCTCTTTGGATTCCAAAAACAAGTCTTCTCCTTGAACTTTCCTAATTGATTTTCCAAATATAACCAATCCTTTGATAGTCTAGCCTTAAAATCTTTGGAGATCCTAATTGTATACTTTAATCGAGAGTATTCTTAGAGAATTTCATTTCTTAAGATGTAATTAACTATGGAGGCTTGCCTCCATAGGGAACTTTAGAACTTGGTTTAATATAAACCATGCTTTATTCATCCATGTAAAGTAGGGGAAATCCTCTAGTACATTCAAAGACCCATCATGCCTTAGGAGTTCTTATTAGGTGATTAGGTCCATTAAAGGGTTATGCCTCTATCTTTTGAGATAGTACATAATACGTAAATGTCATACCTGATCATTTCAATAAGTACCCCCTATGAACTGCATGGAGTCCCCCCTACATCTGAAAATAAACACCACACTTATTTATGACCTAGGCTTTATGGTGAGGTTATGAATTGTTAAAGTTTTAATTTTGAGTGATTAATTAGGGTAGAAAATTTATTTTATCCTTAGAGCCTAATCATATCTAGCCCACATATTAAAACATCAAGAATTTAAGAAACTATGGAAAGTATGCCATTTCTATTAAACAAACTAAATAAATCATCCAATATTTTTATAAAATTAGCACAAAAGAATAAGAAATCAGTGCGGTCAGGTACTACCGTACAACTTGAAAATAAAAGAAGGGTAGTCAAGCTCTACCCTTATACAACCCTATATATAAAAGAATAATTATAATTTATAATGAATGAATTCTATGGGGGCCTTCATTCTTCATTCTTCATTCTTCATTCTTCCATTTTATTAATTTGATTCTTTCTTCTTTGATTACATCACAAAATAAAATATACATCAGAACATACACCGTCATAACTTAGGACTAGAAGTGGTGACTTAGTTCAAGTGTGTGTGTTAAGGCTTTATGTGGTATATTTTAACTAAGCATTAGAGTTGTAATTTTCTATGTTTGGAAAATTTTCAAGTTAACATGATGGTGGGTTTTATTTGAAGTTGTTTAATTGATTTATGAATTTTAATTTGTACTTTATTTTGTTTCATTTTATGTACACTTAGAAATTAAGTGTTATAAAGAGAAGGAAGAGGATTACCCTCTTTCATCTCTACCTTAAGCCACTTTCTAAAGTATATTAATTCGATTTAGTTCTCTTTAGTGAATGGATTATCACATATTTTAAATTAATCCTAAGTTTAGATTCAACTTAAATAACTCTATTCAATATGAAATACATCTTAAGATTAATCTAATTGAATTATTATTACATTACATATGTTAAATAACTCCTTTCCATCACATATAACATGCATATGATTTATTATCTAGTACATCTATACTTGTAACATGTTTTAGCACACTTAAATGATGGATGTATTTGTATATTTCAAATTTATCTTTTTACTTGATTAAATTATTAAGCATATGTAGATTTAAATCTCTATCTAGGTTCTTATACAAAAATACATAAGAGTAGAATTAAATAGGCTTGCGCCATTATTAAACCAGGGAAGTGAGGTAATCAAATGACCTCCTTGGGGCTACTTAAAGCCTCATATTCCTGGGATGTCCAAACTATATACCCATTACATTCAAACATATGTAAATTCACATACATAATATAGGAAAGAGAGCTCTAAATCACATGATTAGATAATTCATTCACCTGAACAATTATGAATGCATGTATTTTTTAATAGAAAAGAGGATTATCATTCTCTATTTAAATATACACATGCATGTATAAAAGACATAAACAAGTACATGCCTTTGTTAACCAAGGAAGTGAGGTAATAAAATGACCTCCTTGGGGCTACTTAAAGCCTTATATTCTCAAGATGTCTAGACTATATAACCATTTTCTTGAATACATACACATGTATTTATAATTAAGAGGATGAAAATCATGCAAAGATTGTATTTTCTTTAATTGAATCATTTATGTATATGATTTAAAGCTCTATCTAATATCTATTATTAAAATACATAAGAATGAAATCAAATGGGTACATGTCATTATTAAACTAGAAAAGTGAGGTAATCAAATGACCTTCTTGGGGCTACTTAAAGCCTCATATTCCCGGGATGTCTAGACTATATACCCATTTCCATTCAAACCTATGTAAACCAACATATGAATAAAGGAAAGAAGACTTAACATTCATATACTTAAGCTATAAGCACATACACTTCTTATGCATTTATAACTAACATCACAACATATTATCATTCATTTATAAACTTTTTGAAAATACATTTGAATTTAATAGTGATAGTAGCCACACATATTATAAATTAATCCAACACATGCAAGCTTGACATAAAAGAAATTATTTTGATTTAATTAGTTTTGACAAGATGGATGCATGATTTTAAATGACATACAATGATTGGAAGGGAATAAATAAACACAAACATATGACTTCATTCAATTAAGTTAATTTCTAAGGATAATCATATCAAATAAAATTATTTAAAGTAAACCAAAGATTCTTTATCACCTAAGTTTTTGGATTTTAATTTGATTTAAAGGAGGAAAACAACTCATCATTTGCTATTATAAACCCCATTCCCACATTGGTGATCTAATTTGGTTTAATAAAGGCTAATTAGGTGAATTTTATAAATTCATTAAGTTGAATTCTTAGTTAAGTCAATCAATTACCCTTACTTATGTTACCTTAAAGTAATTAACTAAATAATTATGAGCCAATATGATATGTAAGGAAAATAAATTTGCAATGATATTAAAAAATAAGAATGCTTAAAGCAATTGGCTCATAATTAATAAGTAATTAGGATAAAGAACTTAATTAAGTACTCTTGTGGTTTTCCCACACATGTGGATTAACTATAATTCCCTTAAATGCCTTTAGGTTGTTAAACACCTAAAGATCTACCCAAGATTTAATTAATTAATATCTGATGAGACTTGGATTTGACTAATTAAACTATTAATTAATTAATTAAACCTTTAATGAATCCACAAATTAATTGATTTCTCTTTAAATGAAATGGACTTAGGAAAAATATTTGGAAAGAGGTCCCCACCGCATTTCCCTTGCCCACTCATTGTTTAACAGTGATTAACATACCTAATTAATTAATTTACTTGTTGATTAGGGTAAATTAATCACTTAATTAATTAAGAGAGTAATTAAGGCTAAAATGAGCAATTTCCTTAATTACCTAAGCAATAAATCCCAAGAAAATTATGGGAGGTAGAGGTCATCCCATTAAACAATCTCATAAAGTTGGAAACAAATTACTTGAATAATTAAGCTAATTAAGTTTTTAATTAAACCTAAATTAATCTTTAATTGCTGTTCAAAATCAATTAGGATTAATTTAAATAATTCTCCTTTAAAATCTCTTTAAAATGAGTATTTATTTGTACTTTTTGATTTTTTTTATGATTTATTATGAATTATAGAAGTTTCATCCATTAAAATCAATTAATCAACCCTAATTAAGCCTTAATCCCATTGACATCACATTGCATGCTGATGCGGCACACTTTCCACATGGCACCGCGTGATTGGCTGTTTAAAACTTATTCGACTCAGCGCTTATGTGGCGATGACGGAACATGCTTTCTCGTCTGCCATCTGATCTAAGATCGAATAGTTATGATTAATCCTACGGTGCATTAGGATAAAATCAAATTAAACTAACGGATCTAATCATGATCATCCATTCCAATCACACAAAATGGACAATGTGTGATCCGTGATCACACCAACAAGGGAGGATGGAGGCCATCTGCCATTCCCCACTCGATCTGAGATCACCCAAGCTCAGATAAACTCCAAATGGATTCCACACCTTCACGCAAAGGATCCAAAGGGATCCAATGGCTAAGATCACATGGTGTAGCAAGTTTCCTTTAAAAAGCTCAAACAAAATTTCACTAATGCTCAGTTTTAATGGAAATACCTCACCAGAGCTCAAGGTCGACGGTGAATCTGATTGAGGAAGCTTTGTCTAGTGAAGATGAGGCCTTGTTGAGTAGAAATTGGATCAATTTCTCTTTGTTCACTCAAAAGGCCAAAATCTATCACTTTGGAGCTCGATTCTAATCAAAGTCACACGTCCGATGGTCAGAGGGCTCGGGAGGTGATTTGTTCTTACTTGATGGAGTGTGGGGATGGTGTGTGTGAAGTTAATTTGAGTTTGGTTGAGAAATGGGAAAGTTGGATCAAAGGAGGAGTTACCCTATTTTTGGAACAGATTGGAATGGGGTTTTTCTGATGAGGAAATAGGCTTAGAAGCTTGGGAAATGGCTCTGGCAGCTTATCTTGGGTAGCTAGGGCTCTGAAAATTCTCAAGTGTGTTGATTAGGATTGAACTGAGGGGGCTATACCCCCTCATTCCAAAGATCGGATGGCTCAGCTTAATTTGGAGCTTTGTGGATGTCAGGTCATCAGGGGTGGCTGAGGATGGCAGAAAATCATCCTAGGTGGCTTGATTTGGTTGGCTAAAGCTTGGAAGGTGGTTTCCAAGAGGGATTAGTGGGTGTACTTGGGTTTCTAAGTGCACCAATGGAATTGGTGAGGTAATTTCATCTCCCCTTAGGTCATGGCCAACCCAACCACCCTTGGGTCAGGTTGGGCAGTGTCCTAGGTGCCTATGTGGACCACCAAGAGAGTGCAAAGTGGCCAAAAAGTGGGAATGACCATTTACATAGGTGATTTATCTCATATGATACCCTTGACCTAAGGGCATCATAATCATTTAGCATTGGTTTTGATTTGGGCAGATTTGAAATGAGCCAAAAGTGGGTTAGCCCAAACTTCAAGTCAATTGGAGTTGATCTAGTTTGATTTGGCTTAATTTAACTCATTTAGGTCAAATTGGGTCAATTCAAGTTAAGTTGACCAATTGGTCAAATTGCGTCAAACCAAGGGTTGGGTTAAGTTCAAATGTTTTTTTGGAGTGATTTTGTTTAATTGGTTTGGGTCAATTTGGTTTAGATTTGATTTTGGTTCATTTGGGATCAAATAGGTCAAACGGGTCAGGTTGATTAATTTGACCAAATTGGCTTGGGTTAGGTGTTGGGTTAGGTTTGGTTGACCAATTGAGAATGATTGTAGGCTTTAGTTTTAATCAATTTGGGTTTGGTTTTAATTTAGGCCAATTTGGGCTAAGTGGGTTAATTGGGTCCAATCATGTCTTTGGTCAAGTTCAAAAATCAATTTGGAATGAACTTGAGCCATTAGTTGCAATCAATTTAATTTATATTTTGATTTGACCCAATTTGTTATTTTAGATAAATTTGAGTCAACTTGTGTCAAGAGGGCCAATTGGGTTTGGTTTGGCTCAATTGAAGGTCAAGTCATGTTCAATTATTGATTTTGAATTGGTATGAATCATTAGTTTCATGGGATTTGGCTTAGGTTGCAATTTAGCTAGTTTGGGTTCATATGATTTAAGATAATTGCCTTGGTCAAATGACCAAGTTGACTTGGTTTGACCCAATTTATCATAATTGATCAACCTAGGGTGATCAATAATCATGATAGGAGGTCTTGGTAGGCTTGGTTCCATCCAATTTGGGTTGGATTGAAACTTGGTTCAAATAGGTCAAATTGGTCACTTTGGGTCAAGTGGACCAATTGGGCCTAGTTGAGTTGATTTTGGGTTGAATTAGATTTAGTAGAGGTTATATATGGGTTTGGGATTGATTTATAAATTTGTTTGCAATTGGTTTGGGCTAAAATAATTTTTTTGGTTTATTTGAATATTTCAAGTCAAATGGGTTAGGTTAGGTTTGACTTGGGTTCATTTTGGTTTGGCTTGATGATTGTAGATTTCATTTATATTTGTGAATATGATTGAAGGTATGATTAATTCATGAGAAAATCAATTGAATTTGGGTTTTGGAATGAAGGAATTTGGCTAAGTCCATGGAGTTGGGTCATGTGGCTTAGGTTTGGACTTTGATTTAGTTTGACTTAGTTTTGATTATTTAAAAGTATATTTCATTTATATTTATGAAGATGATTGAATATATGATTGATTTGTGAGAAAATGAATTGAATTTGGGTTTTGGAATGAAGGAATTTGGCTAAGTCCATGGAGTTGGGTCATGTGGCTTAGGGAAGGGTTTGATTTAGTTTGATTTAGTTTTAGTGATTTAAATGTATATTTCATTTATATTTGTGAAGATGATTGAAGATATGATTGATTTGTGAAAAAATCAATTGCATTTGAAGTGATTTGAAGAAAATCTAGGCTAAGCTCATGAAGGTAGGTCATAGGGCTTAGATTTGGATTTGATCGTGGGCTTCAATCATTTGGTTTTGGAGTTTGGGTTTGGATTTAGATTTGAATTTGATGTTTGAATTGAACTTGAGGTTTGGTTTGAGAAGGTGAACATGGATTGGATTTGGGTTATAGGGTAGGTGAATCTGCCTAATCCCTAAAGCATAACCTAATTCTATGGTTAACCCTTCTAAGTCTCTAGGCTTAGGTTAAGTGTTCACCAAATTTTTAGAAGTATCTTATAACTAGGGAAGTCTTAGTATCTAGAAAATTCCCAAGTCTAAGATGGGAAGATTGAATCCTCTCTCCTAAAGTGAGGTCAACACTCATCAATCTACAATCCAAGGGACAAAGGTTTAGCAGAGGCTTTCAATACGACTTTGATAAAGCTGCTCAAAAAGATTCTCACAAAAAATAAAAGAGAGTGGCACACTAAAATGATGGATGCACTATAGGCATATAGAACCACCAATAAAACATTGATCAAGGCCACTCCTTATGCTCTAACATTTGGAGTTGAAGCTATTCTACCATTAGAAGTTGAGTTGCCATCAGTTTGGGTGGAGTCCAATTTAATTTTACTCAAGATGAAAATGCTCGCCTACGAATGCAAGAGTTGGATGTGCTTGATGGAGTTAGACTCCAACCTCAATAGAGTTTAGAAATCTACTGAGTGAGGATGTCCAAAGCATTTAATAGCTCAGTACATCCTCAGACATTCCAGAAAAGTGAGTTGGTTCTGGTGCTAAGAAGGCCAATCATCTCTCATCGCAAGATCGATGGTAAATTCAAAGCTAACTAGGAAGGTCCCTATGTCATAGAGAAGGTGTATGAAAGAGGAGCCTTCCAACTCATTGGCATGAATGGTCGATGCCACAAATCAACGGTCATTATCTTAAGAAATATTACACATAATTGCGAATAAGTATATAAATACTTAAAATGAATCTTGCACTAATAAGGCTTTCATTCCAAATACACATGTAATGTTGCTTAAAAATTCTCTTGTAAAATGAGAACCCATTTTCAAGTTACTGCGAAAGCCCCCCTACAAGGCAAGTGGCATTTTTATATATTTAGCTAAGTCGACATCGTGCTTCAAGCCGAGATTCTTAGATAAATATATTAGAATAAGATATATTTATTTATGTTAAAGAAGATTAAGTCCTATGATATATCTTGAACTAGTATAAAATTCCCCTGTTAGATATGGGCATTTTTATATATTTATCTGAGTTAATATCGTGCTTTAAGCTGTGATCCTTAGATAGATACATACTATGACTGAAAAATATATCACTTCTATTTTACATTTTAAAAAAATCATGTTTTGTAATTGATTTATGAACAAATATGCAATCCCCATGTTATATAGGAGCTTTTTTCTTTCTTTATGATCAAGGTTGTTCAATCCTCTCCTGTGAAATAGGAGGTCTTCTTATATATATTCAGATTAACATCGAGCTTTATGCCGAGATCCCTGAACATATTTACAATTGTTATTATTAAGGTTGCAGGCTTTTGCAAGAACAACAAGAATCAACTTCAATACATAAAAAGATAGCTCTAAATATCAAAAGTTAGAAAAATATCAACCTCTACATCTTAGTGATTACAAGCAGCTTTTGTCAAATTCTGAAGATCAAGTTAGAAAAACTCCCAATTTTGAAAGCTTCAATCAACTAAGTTGGAAAAACATCAACCTCTATATCTTCAAGTCTAGGACACGGATGGGTTCTAAAGGTTGAACTTAACAAGCCCATAAATGATTGAGTTGCTGACAATCTCCTCACTGAACAAGTCATAAGAAAAGGCCACATTGAAAGAGCACCTGCTCGTCAGTCCAACGATGATAGCTGTTCAATCTTAAATCAAATTCAACTCAGTGATTACAAGCAACTAGATTCCAAGAGATCTTCTTACTTGATTGATGGACCAAGACAATCTGAGGAAACAACTGTCAATTTAGAGCAACCTCAAATCAATCTCTATATTACCTACAAGGTGATACTTCAATCTCTTTTCAAAAGTCTGATCAACCACCAAACACAGATTAAAGTCAATTTTCTCATCAAGTTCGTCAAAGCAGAAAGCACAGGACCGAGGAAGCAATTTCATAGTTCATACAAAGGCAATGGCCAAACTATAGGGATTTTGTGGTTATTCAATCTATTAATGCACTCATTGCTAGACTGATAACTCAACATTATAGATCATATATAAGCTGGAAGGCTAGGTCATTTGTATACACCCTTTAAAGAGTTTATCAAAGAAGCAAGCATATGACTTATGACATACATAAACTTTTTGACAAGTTAATATGGATAAATCAAGTTAATTCTTCATCAAGTTCATCAAGTTGAAAGCTAGGACAGAAGGAATTTTAAATCTCAAAGCAAAAAAATTAATTACTCCATCATACCTTATCAAGAATGAAGCTAGTGTCGAATGAAATTCAAATCCTCAATAACATAAAAGAAAGAGATCTTCAGCAAACCCATTGAAGCAGAGAATAGATGGTGGAAGAGGCTCTTATCCATCTGACAAGTCAATCAAGACAAATTGGTCAATCATGTCATTTAGCTCATCCGAACACAAGCTATCATACTAATGATAAATCCTATTAAATCTCCATAAGCTATTGAAATTAAAGTTTAAGTGATCCAAGATCCATGGCCAGCCCAAAGGGTCAACCAATTTTCAACAAACATGACTCACTCCATGCAAGAATCATATTTATTGGGGGGAATTTGTTGACCTCCACACATGATCCATAAGTTGATTTGGATTTTTGGAGAAAATTCGATGGACTTTGGATGCAATATCATGTAAATCAAAGCATACTATTCTTGCCCCTTTTATGCATGTAATGAAGGCCTATGCAAGCTTTCTTAAGCATGGTGGGTTTAGAAGACTCTCAAAGCTGCAATATCACAAGACACTAACTATGCATGCTTTCTTAAGATGGTAGGAAGGCCATAACACTTCCGCCCACATCGATGATGACGGAGGCATCAAAATTTGATTGACTTAATTAATTTAATGCAAAATAAACTCTAAGCTCAAAATTAAAATTTGAATTAAGTCACAGCTATTGAAGGCCTATGAACGCTTTCTTAAGTGTGGCTGGTTTAGAAGACTCTCTAGGCCACAATGTCATAAGATATTGATTATGCATCCTTTCTTAAGCATGGTAGGAAGGCTCTAGCACTCCCAAAGTAGGCCCCTATGTGGAGATGATGCTAGGAGGCTGCCAAAATTTTATCAAAATAGAGATTGATAATTAATGGAAAAAATAAAATAGTTAAAGAATAATATTTGAATCTTAAATGAGTAATAAGATCAATAATTGAATTAAAAATAATGTATTAAGCTACTGAGATAAGATTGAGTTTACAATCATCTGACAGATAATAGTCTACAAAAAATTAAATGTCTATCCAATGCAAGCAAAATACTTGAATGAATAAGAAATACATTGTGCCATGAAACATTCAAAAGAGTTTAAGTTGAATGTGAATGAAACCTATAACATATGCCACTAGATTTGCAACAAATCATACAAGCGAACAGAAGGCATTAATAAAATACTTTGAGGTGGTCTTACATTTGAATATGACTCATAAAAATACATGTAAATGATTATCAATTTGTAGATGAGATAAACAATACATGCATCATGATACGATCACACTAAAATTCATGTAAGTGTGTTATATAGATGCAATGAATACTATACAAATTTATGACATTAGTGCACCAAAGTTTGTGCAACTATATATTATAGGTATACTAAAAATCACATATGAAAAGTCAGACACTCACATGGGCCCCAATACTATGTTGAATGCATGAATTTAGTATTTGATGATGCTGTGCGGGTTGATTCCTAGTTGGGTTTGCTGATTGGGTCCAGGTTAACAAAATCTAAAAACGTTGTTATAGCTTTCTCTACTTGAGAAATTCTCTGAAAAGCTAATTTTATCATACGATAATAGATCTGATCCTCTATCATTAAATTAATAGAGTCGATAGGATCTAGAATAGTGAAATAATACATCCACTCTGATGATGGCTGTGTTGAATAGAGATTTCAACCGAAGGGGATATTTATCATCAAAATGCTTTTGTATGCTTAAATCAGATTAATATAAATTAATTATCAATATAAATATAAAATCAAATAAATCACTAAGTTTTAAATGTTTAAATAAAATTCATTATTTATAACTTAAAATAAAATATAATCCAACCCACCTTCCACAACCGTTTGTCAGAGGTAACAAATTTAGAAAACTCTAGCTCATAAAAGAGCCAATGTCAAGTCAAGTGTATTTCTATATTTACTCTCAATCAATCTCATGCCAGTAAGAATGTGGCCCATGATCTCTGACTGTGTGGCTTGACCAATAGGCTCCACATATGATGCAGTTACAACCAGAGTCCTCTGATCGGGTGGCTGCCACCAAATGACATCATTATATTATGGTCATGACTGTAGCTCATATGCTCCCCAATGGCTCTATCCTTTGAGTTCTGAATCATAAAATACACTTGATAGGAAAAAAAACCCTCTATAAGTTAAGGTAGACTTCTCTCTCCTTAGACAAACACCACCCCAAGTCTACAAGATTTTGTTGGATGACATAACCCATGGCTTTTGACAGGGATCCTTCGGTCAGGTTGGGTCGACTACCTCCTCTAACTAAGTAGACTAGGGACCACGATAGCCTGGGATGAGAGAACCATGGGATCGTGATCGGGCACATCATCATTACCCTAACCATCCACTTTAAGTTAAATAATGATGAATTTCATAAATCTAAATTTCAAAATATCGCATGCTGCTTCTATACGCTAAATAATTAGACCTAATGACTAGCTTTAATTGAAAGTTTTCTCTCAGCATTGAGAGGGGTGATTAACTTTAGATGCTTGTGCCTATAGGAACCTGGAACCAGATCTAAAATCCTCACAAAATGAGGATGAAATCTCTGGGTAGTGTCTTATCTACTATTCCATCTGCCTTCTAAAAATTTCACGATCATTAAATCAAACTCTCTTAATCGAGAGGTTGGTGTTGAATTTTCAGAGCTCACAAATAAATGCATTCATGATCATTTAAGTGTGCCAAAAATATATTGCATGCATAGATATATTAAGTCCTAAATCATATGCTTGTTATTGATGATTAAAAGGAATGATGCAACATATTCTATGTAATGGCAATTCAATTACATTAATCTTAGGATGCCTTTCATCTTGAATAGGGTTCTTTAAGGTTATTCAAAACTTAGGATTAATAAAATATTTAATAAATCATTTACTAAAAAATCTAAGCCATAACAACATGCCTTTGGAAAATAACTTAGAATAGGGATGGAGGACGTTAAGCCTCCTTCTTATCTTTATAATATTTAGTTGCTAAGTAAATATCAAATGAAATAAAAGAAAATACAAATTAAAATCCACTAATACTCTAAATAACTTAAAGTGAAACCATCCTTCATGTTTAAATTAAATATTTCTAAACTTAGATAATAAAAATTCCAAAGCCTAGCTAAGACATACCACACTAAGCCTAAGCACACATATTAGAATGCTACGTCATCACTTCTAGCTTTAGGTTAGGACGATGTATGTAATGATGTTGTGTTTTATTTTGTGGTGTAATGTTTCAAACTGGATGCTAGGATTGTTGTTTGTAGATTGGATGTTAGGCTGCTATTAGCCTAATGATGTATTGTGCAAGGGATTATGCTAATTGGACCAAAATAATAAATATAAATGCATTTACTTATAGGTTGCTTATGCCCCTAAGCGTAATCCTTATTAGGACATGTGGGCCTGGTTACCCATGTGTAGGGTGCTAAGTCCAAATTTATAAAGTATAACTATTTCGGTTGTATGATGGTTTACTTAACATCTATTTTGCAGGTATTGTTAGATTTTATTTTTCAAAAGCATGCAATTTTGCAATAGGAATTAGGATTAATGCTATGGGGTTTAGGATGAGCTGTGGCTAGAAGGCAAAGTCCTGGGAGGCACTGTGAAGCCTTGGAACAAAATAAATAAAAAAAAGAAGAAAAAAAGATGAAGAATGAAGACTCCCACAACATCTAATTTCAATTGTATACATTTTCCTATAATCTGGGTTGTATAAGGGTAGAGCTCGGCTACCCAATTTTTTCTCTTTTTCAATATGTATGGTGGTACTTGGCTGCACCAGCCTTTTTTTCTTTCACGATAATATATCAATGTTTGATTATTTTATTTAATTTTCACAATAGAATTGCATATTTTTCATAGGTTTCTTAAGCTCGATGATTGAATATGTGTCCTAGATGCGGTAGGCTCTTTAGGATAAAACTAATTTTTATACCTCAATTAATAACTCATAATTAAATTTTAAATTAGCTCATAATCTCACTTTAAAGCTTAGGTTGTAAATTAAGATAATTAAAGACAACCCCTTAGCTAAAGGATGTATGTCTAACATCATGCATATCATATTGTCTCGCTGTTGAATAAGGAGGGTCTCCACTTTTGCACCATACGGGAATGCTGGACTTATGAGAGCATCTCTTGTAGTGAAGAACACCTCCCACTGATTTAGCCAAAAACTTTATTTCATCATGCATTTAGGCATAATTATCCTAAGCCTTTGTCCTAATCAATGTGTCAAAATGATATAAAAGTTATAAAATTTTGCATTTAGTTTAAGTCATGATCTCATACCAGTCATGATCTAGTCTCTTAGAGAGTAAGTTTAGGACACTAGTCTCCTTTCTAATTAAATAATAGCCCATCTATCTTGCATTACATAAGACTGACCTACATGATTTTGAATCATAGGAGATGCTAGCTGGCATCCACTCCATGCGGTTGTAAGTTTAGAAGAGTCATATGAGTTTATCCTCTCTTGTGGAGGTAAACGACTATGTCCCCCTTCCATTTAGATTTAGGTCAAGCTTAGCTTGTGCTAAAGCATCCTAGATTTAGGATACGAGATAGCTTATTTCCTTTAAGCTATGATTATATATCATTACCTCTTAGGCATTTCTACAATCTTGTATTGATGGATTATAAGTCCTAGCATTCTAATAAAATATTAACTCAAAAATAAAGATAAATCTTCTCTTTTAAACATATAAAGCCTCACCATATGATAGATTAGAGTGCTCACTAGGCTTCCTAGTATCATGAGTGCTCCCTACTTATCTTTCTTTGGAATCCAAAATAAGTCTTTCCAAATTGAACCTTCCCACTTGATTTTTCAAAAATACCAAATCATTTGATAGTCTAGCCTTGAAATCTTTGGAGATATGATTGACTACTTAATCAAGAGTATTCTTAGAAAGTTTTAATTTTTTAAGATATAATTAACTATGGAAGCTTGCTTCCATAGAGAATTAAATAACCTGACATAAAATAAACCTTACTTTATTATTTTCATGTAAAGTAGGGGAAAGATCTCTGGTATATACAAAGACCCATCTGCCTTAGGAGTCCTTATTAAGTGATTAGGTCCATTGTAGGGTGATATTTCTATCTTTCAAGATAGTACATCATACCTTAATGTCGTACTCGATTACTTCAATAAATACCCCCTAAGATCTGTGTGGTGTCCACTCGACTCTAAATTAAAACACCACAACTTTATAATTTGATTCTCATATACAATAATAAATCTTCAAGTTCATTTTAAGAAGAATACTCTAATAGAACTATATGTGCATAATTTTGATCATTATTAAAATAGATATAATTCTAATTTTTTATAATATCAATTTGATTAAAGTCTAAATTATTATTGTTCCATAAGAAGTTAGGATGATTCATCCAATTTGAATTGTATGTGTTTGAGAATGGTTCATTGAATATATTGGCTACATAACTAAACATTTCCGTACTAAGATTACTAGGCTCTTTTTTTCTTTTATAATTTTCCTAAAAAGTTGTTTGATTTCTAAGTTCAATGGAAATAATTTTATAGTTTTGTCTCTAAGCATGCAAAGTTTAGAAATCATAACTTTGATTTAAAACTACAACAACGATACACTAAATAAGTACAAAGATATTTCACACTTAATACATAACACACATACACATAACAAAAATGTTGAATTAAACATAATTTAATGTGACTAATATTAAACTAATGTAAATTATTATTTTACATCCAATCCTCAGCAGCGGTACCAAAAACTTGATCGATAATTTTTATCTTTATACATAAGTGCACATGTTTAATCAAGTAACATAAAATGTGTAGAGTATCATTCACATGAGGATTAACATAAAAAAATTTAATTTATATTAAGTTAATTATAAATATCTTTAAACCTCATTTTCATCCAACAAAAATGCAAGTGTTAAATTAAAATTGCTATATACTATTTTACAAAATATTAAAAAGATAAAATTTTATATTTTTATATTTTTTATGGAAAATATATAGATTTTTTCTTAATTTTAAATGAGTACTTTAAATTTATGAAATCTTTTTAGATTATGTATTATGTTAAACTATATGATGGATTAATTTAAACCTTGTTGTCAACCAAGAGCAAATGTGTTATAATCTCCCTCTCTAGATAAGTATAGCCATACAAATCAATCCCTTTACCCAATTTTCTACCTAGTGCCAAGTAAATTTTCATTGATTTATTTATCTATATTTTCTTTTAAATGATTGCAAATCTTAAAAATAATCATATATCTAATGACTACATAGCTACCCCGACATATCTAGCACATTAATGATTATTTAAGACATTTGTTTACCTTTTACCTACTTGTTCTTCTAAGATTTTATTGATATATCTAGATCACACTTATTTTTAATATTATAATTGGTCAGATTATAAGTAAATGAAGAATGAAAAGAAGTAAATTACATTTTCATTAAAAGCACAAATAAGTTTCTTATATTAATCCACAATAAAGTTTAATACAATACAAACAACTCAAAAGTTCACATAAATTTAGAGTTCACTCTTAGTTTAACATTTTAGAAAGTAAAACACAAACACAATACATGAATATATACATATATAAGAGCTATATGAAAATACAAAGAAAAAAAAAAGAAAGAGTGCATCGATAAATTCTCTCCCTTTGTTGTTAATCATTCACCTTGATCTCCTAATTGTGATCTCCTTCACACATTTCACACACACACAACACAACACTTAGAGTGTCACTCTCCAAGTGCTATCATTGCACTCTCACATACTCTCACTAAACTCACTCACAAAAAAACTCTTTTAACACTACTTAACTCTCCATATTTATAACCTTTAAGTTCCTCAAATTGATTTCACTCCATTTCCCCTTGAAATTGCTTCAAAAACTACTCCAACTGCATTTTGGAACTGCTAAAATTGCTCTGGTTGGAACTTAGCACCTTAGCACAAGCTCTGTAGTGCCTAGTTGCTGTGGTCTCTAATTTTTTTACTCCAGAATTTTAATTTTGGCACCTCGATGTTGGATCTGGTACTATAAATCTAGCACTACGGCGCTATCTTCTTTGTTTCTACATAATATTTTCTTTTGCATTTTCTTGATTTTTTGTATTTTACTAGATTTTTTGCATTTCTTTTTTTTGTAGTAAGAGATTTTCTATTAAAAAAATTAAAATTATGAAAATAAATCACAAAATAATAAAGTTTTTTACTTTAAAAAACATGTTAATTTAACTAAACTTTTTTACTTATCAATATTGTAGTGTGGTGGTAAAAAAATGTCCTAAATCTTTGACTTCATCTTTAATAGCTTTCTTTCCATGCATGTGTGATCCAATTATAACATGCTCTTTCTTTGCACACATGAGTGATCTAATTATAACATGCTCTTTCTTTGCATGCATGAGTAATCCAATTATAACATGCATCTAATGTAACATATTAAGATACTAAAAATAAATTGTAGAAGAATAAGTTCATTTCATGGGCTAGGTCAATAAAAGAATGAGTAAAACTTATGAAAAACTTTTAATTTTAAGAACATAGAAGATAAAGAAAAGAGATTTAAAATTTTAATTAATAAAAAAATTACATGATAAATCACCATAAAATGTTGAAATACATAGTGACAACAATAACAATTGATGAGCTCATAGGTTAGGGAAAGGGTTTTAGAAGGTTGGGATGATTGTTTTAATTTATAGTCACTAGAGAATATTATTGGTGATATGACTGCCATAAATTATATCTATTTATGTTCGATAAATATTTGATGGGTTGCATGATGAAACTTATCTCCACTTAATTTCAACTATTTTTATCTATAGTTTGGCCATTATGGCCATTATAAATTCTACATCCTTTTATGATGGAGATTTTCTACAATTAAGCCAATAGAAATATGGGTGACCAATTTTTAAGAGGCCTTCTCAATGAAAATTCTTCCAGTATTTTTTCTCTAGGTATTTTCACTTTATATTATAGTGATCAACACTAACACTCTGATCCTAGTCCTCTAAGTGTAACTCTTGTTGAATGAGTATGAAATGATGGCATCAATGTTCCATAAGTATGTGATTTAAATATAAACAAAATGACATCAAGTATTTAACTATGAAAGAGATAAACGAAGATGATCATGTGGAAACTATCAACAATCAAGCTTAGAAGAAGCTAATGTTAAGAACTTGTAAATAAAAAAAAGGTTAATATAACTTATAAAGAAAATTTTATATTAAGGTATAACCATAAAAGTGATACTAAAGTTGATGGTGGAGTTAAAATTGTACAAGATAAAGAATCTTTCTTAAGTAGATTGAATCTTATTATGATATTAACCTTTTTCTCTAACATTGAGGGTGATTAACTCCTTAGTATTAATAACTTATATACCAAGCTTATAAATCTTTAAGAAGTTCCTAGTAGTGGCTTTGGTGTTTAAGTATCACTTATAAGAACCAACCCTAATTATAAGATAAATTAATTTAAAATGATCTTTATGAATTTGTAGAGGAATTACAAAGAGTGTGATATAGTATTATACTATGTTAACCATCCTTAAAGGAAAGGACCATAACTATTCAATGAGGAATTTGATGTTAATCTAATGGAATTAGAAATTATTTTCTCTACCTATTTGATTATAGCATTGAGTTATGTATGCATGATGGATATTAAATGAATGATCAATTAAATAAGTGGAATTATATAAAAAGATGTGTATTGTTATGGTGCTTTAATTTGGAACTGTAAGGACACCACACAGATCTTAGAGGTACTTATTAAAGTTATTGGTGCGATATTAAGGTATGATGTATTACCTCAAAAGATATAAACATCATGCTAGAATGGACCTAATCACCTAATATGGACTCCTAAGATAGATGGGTCTACGTATATATCAGAGATCTTTCCCTTACTTCACATGGAAAAGTAAAGCAGAGTTTATTTTATATCAAGTTTTTTTAGTTTCCTATGGAAGAAAGCTTTTATAGTTAATTACAACTTAAAAAATGGGAATATCATAAGAATACTCTCAATTAAGTAGTTAATAAGTATCTCCAAATATTTTAAAGCTATACTATCAAAGGAATAAGTATTTATGGGAATTAAGTGGGAGACTTCAAATAAGAAGACTTATTTATGGATTCCTAAGGAGAATAAGTAGGAAGTCTAGTGAGTGCTTTAGTCTACCCTATAGCTTCATATATTTGAGGAAGAGAATTTACTTTGGTTTAAGTTGAAATCTTATTAGAATGCTAGGGCTTATAGTCCAACAACACAAGATTATGAAAATGCCTATGAGGTGAGGACTTATACTTGTAGCCTGAAGAAAATAAGTAGCCTCAGAACCTAAATCTAAAATACTTTAGCATAAGGTAGAAGCATGAACTAAGTCTAATTAAGAAAGATGGGATATGATAGTTCACCTCCATAAGGAAGAATGAACATACTGCAACTCTTTTGGACTTACAATCATCTAGAGTGGCCGCTAGCTGACACCTCCTATGCTTTAAAACCATGTTGGTTGATTTTATGTAAATGCAAGATAGCTAGGTTGTTATTAATTAGAAAAGGATCTAGAATCCTAAACTCACTCCCTAAGAGACTACAATATATTTAGCATGCATATATGACTTAGACTAATACAAAAATTATAATTTTTAAACCATTTTTGACACATTCATTTTGGACCAAGGCTTGGGATAATTATGCCTATATGCGTGATAAAATTTGGTCATTGGTTAAATCAATTAGAGGAGGTGTTCTCCACTGTAAGGGATCATCCTTAAAGGTCAAGCATATTCCCTATCATGTAAGAATGGAGACTCTCCTTATTCAAGAGGGGCATAATATGATATGCATGGTGTGTGTGGTGCTTATTTCTAGATGGGTCATTTGGACACCACATAGATCTTAGGGGGTACTTATTAAAGTGATTGGGTACTATATTAAGGTGTGATGTACTATCTCGAAAGAAAGAAACATCACCCTACAATAGACCTAATCACATAATAAGGACTCCTAAGGCATGATGGGTCTTTGAATATACCAGAGATCTTTCCCCTATTTTATATGGAAAAATAAAGTAGGGTTTATTTTAAGCTGGGTTCTTAAATTCTATATGCAAGCAAGCCTCCATAGTTAATTACATCCCAGGAAATGAGATTTCCTAAGAACACTCTCGATTAAAGTAATCAATTATTGTCTCTAAAGATTTCAAGGTTAAGACTATCAAAGGATTGGTATTTTTAGAAGAATCAAATTGGATTGTTCTATTAGAAGACTTATTTTTAGAATCCAAGGGAAAATAAGTAGGAAATGCTTATGATACTAAGAAGCCTAGTGAGCATTCCAACCTATCCTATGGTGAGGCTTTATATGTTTGAAAGTCAGAAAATTTATTTCATTTGAGTTGAATTTTATTAGATTATAAGGGCTTATAGTCCATCAACACAAGATTATGAAAATGCTTAAGACGTGATGATCTATGCTTATATCCCGAAAGAAATAAGAAACCTCAGATCCAAAATCTAGTGAGCTTTAACACAAGTTAAAAGCGTGACCTAAATCTAAGTAGAAAGGGGACATAAGGGTTTATCTCCACAAGAGAGAATAAATCATCTCACTCTTCTGGACTTACAATTGCTTAGAGTGGTCGCCAACTAACACCTCCTATGATTCAAAATCCATGCAAGCCGGTCTTATGTAATTGCAAGATGGTTTAAGCTATTATTTTAATTTGGAAAGAGATTAGAGTCCTAAACTAACTCTCTAAGATACTAGATCATGATTGACATGAGTATATGACTTAGTCTAAAAATATAACATTTTACAATTTTTTATAAAATTTTGACACCATATTTGAGATTTCTTATGCCTAAATATATGATGATATTTGATTATTGGCCAAATGAAAAGAGAAAGAGGGTGAAGCTCTATCATAAGGGGTTGCTCTTATAGGTCAAGTGGTTCCTAAAGTGCTAAAATGGAGGCCCTCATATTTGTAAGAGTGATTCAATATGGTATGCATGATGTTTGATATACAACATACAACTAAGGGGTTGCAAAAATTTTTAGTTATCTTGATTACATCCTAAGCTTTAGAATGAGGTTGTGAATTTTTAGATTTTAGTTATGAGTTGTTAATTGGGGTAAAAAAATTACTTTTATCCAAAGAGCCTACCGCATCCAGGCCACACATTCAATCATCAATCATTAAGAAATTATAAAAATTATGATATCCTAATGTGCAAACTAAACATAACAACAATTACTTTTATAGACTATCGTGAAAGAATAAGAGGCCGGTGCAACCGAGTACAGCCGTACAGTTCAGAAAAGAGAAAAGTTGAGCAGTCGAGCTCAACCCTTATACATCCCGGATTATAAAAGAATAATTACAATTGAAATTTAATACATGTTATGGGGGTCTTCATTTTTCATTTCTTCTTTCTTCCTTCTTCCTTCTCTTGATTTGATTTGTTCCAAGGAATCACAAAGCACCCTAGGACTAAGCCTTCTAGCCATTACTCATCCTAAACCCCATAAGCAACCTGCAAGAAAAAAATTTATTTTTATAGCATCCCCATTAGCATAGTCCCAAACAGAAAATAATATTAGGTTATTAACAGCCTAACATCCAATCTACAAACAACAATCCTAACATCCAATCTACAACATTACATCATAAAATAAAATTCATTATCATTATATGCACCATCCTATCCTAAAGCTAGAAGTGGTGACTTAACATTCTAATGTGTGTACTTAGGCTTTATGTGATATGTCTTAGCTAGGCTTTTGAATTATAATTTTTTAAGGTTTGGAATTGTTTAAGTTAACATGATTGATGGTTTGGTTTTAAGTTATTTAGATGATTTGTAAGCTTTAATTTGTGTTTTATTTTGTTTCATTTGATTTACACTTAGTATCTAAGTGTTATAAATAGAGGAAAGAGACTTACCCTCTTTCATCCCTACCTTAAGTTATTTTCTGAAGCATATTTTTATGATTTAATTTATTTTAGTGAATGATTTTTTAAATTTATATTAAATCTAAGTTTAGGTTAATCTTAAAGAATTCTATTTAACTTGAAAGGCATCTTAAGATTAATGTGGCTGAATTACCATCACATATAATATGTTGAACCATTCATTTCCATCACCCATAACATGCATATGATTTAACACTTACTATACCTACACATGCAATATATTTTAGCATACTTAAACTATTATGATTGCATACATTTGGTAGAAATGAGGATTCTTATTCTTTAATCAAATGCACATATACATGAATAAAAGATGTAAGCAAGTTCGTGTTATTATTTAAACCAAGGAAGTGAGATAATTAAATGACCTCTTTGGGACTATTTAAAGTCTCATATTCCCGAGATGTTCAGACTATATACTTGCCATCTTAAATACATATGTATGTATGCTTAACTATATGAGTGAAAATCATGCAAGAGATTGTATTTTATTTAATTGAATTATTTATGCAGGTAAATTAAAGTTCTATCCAAATTCTAATACAAATATACATAAAAATGAAATTAAATAAGTACGTGCCTTTTTTTAACCAAGGAAGTGAGATAATCAGATGACCTCCTTAGGGCTACTTAAAGCCTCGTATTCTCGGTGTGTCCAGACTATATACTTATTATCATTCAAACATATGTAAATCCATATATGAATATAAGAAAGAAAGCATTACTTTCACATGCTTAAGCTATAAACACAGGCAAATCCTATATATATTCATAACTACTATCATTCCAATTATTATTATCAATTTATAACTTTTTAGAAAATAAATTTTGATTTATTAGTGATAATAGTCACACATATAATAAGATTAAGTCAATACATGCAATTTTACATAAAAAATTCCATTTGATTTTGAAAATATGAATGCATGACATCACATGACATACAATATTTGATGTGATTTAAAAGGAATAGCCAAACATTTCTACATAATTCATTCAATTGCACTAATTCCTAAGGACAATTACATTAAAAAATCATTTAAAGCCAACCAAAGCTTCTTATTAATTTGATCTTGGATTTTAATTAAACATAAAGGGGAGAGATCATTTGTTATTTTTCATCCCATTCCCATGTTGGTAATCTTAATTTGTTTAAGGAAAGATAATTAACTTGAACCATTAAGCAATCTATTTAATTACCCTTTCCTATGTTTTTTAGTTTAATCAACCATTTAATCATGAGCCACAAATGATATGCACATGAGGAAAAATAAAATTGCAATGCTCCTAAAGGACCTAATGCAATTGGCTCAAGATTAAAGATTAATTAAATTAAAGAATTTAATTAACTACTTTTATGATTTTCCTACACTTACGGGTTAATCATAATTTTTTTAAGGGTCTTTATGTTATTGAACAAATAAAGAGGAACCCTTAATTAAAATGTTGATTATCTGAAGTGATTAGCATTTTAGTTTGATTTGATTTTATTAATAATTACTCAATTAATCTCTTAATTAAACCTCGCATTAATTAACTCTTTTTAATGAAATGAATTTGGGAAAATAATTAAGAAAGAGGTCTTAATCACTCTCCCTGATCATCTCATTTTTAATCAGTGGTTGATGAAGCTTAATTAATTAATTTTTATTGTTTGGAGTTTTAAATAATCATTAAATTACTTAAGAAAGTACTTAAGGTTTGAAATTCAAATTTTCCTAATTACATTGGCAATAAATCCCAAGAAAATTATAGGAGGCAAAGGTTATCCCACTAAATCATCATGTAAATTTTGGGATTAATTTCCCAAGTAATTAGGGCTTAATTAAGCTAATTAAGAAAATATTCAAAACTTAAATAAGCCTTAATCACTTCTCAAAATTAAATAGAATTATTTTTCTTAAATTTTCCTCTTTTTAACATTTCCAAAATGTATTAATTTGTCTTTTTTTGGATTTTTTATAATTTGTTATGATTTTAAGAAGATTCAGCCAATTAATTATATTTTAAACCCTAATTAATCTCTAATCCCATCGGTGCCACACGATCGACTGACATGGCATCACTTTCCACGTGGCACAGCGAGATTGGCCACTTAAATGGTTCGACATGGCACTAACGTGGTGGGGGTGGACGCACTTTCATCCCTACCGTCTGATCTAAGATCGGACGGTGGGGATTAATCCCGTTGTTCCTATATGGAATAAATCGAGATTATCTATCAATTTAATCATGGCAGTCCATTCCAATCATGCGGAATGGATGATGAATGATCCATCGTCCCCCTGAGCGATGGAAGATGGACACCGTCCACCTTCCTCTGCTTAATTTGAGCTCACCGTAGCTCCTGAGGGATTGGGATCGACTCCAAAATGTTCATGAGGAAGATCTAAAGGGATAAATAGTTGGATTCATAAGAAAACATGATTTCTTTCATAAAATACTAACACCTAAGGGGATTTCTACTTTTTACCTAAAAAATATCTCACCAAAGCTCAGGATTGGTGGCTAAGCGACCGAGGTAGCTTCATCTTGAAGAGATGAAGCCTTGCTGAGAAGCTGACACCTTAACTCCTTGCCAGTGGCTTTATGGACCAAACTTTGCTAGAATCCTCACCAGAGTTGGTATTGGATGGGTCTTCAGTGCTCAAATAAATTGGGAATCTATTCATTTCTCCTCGTCGGAGCTTGGTGAACGTGTGGGAGAAGTTAATTTGAGAATGACTAAGTTTGAGAGGGGTTGGATGGAATAAGTGCTCAATTTCCCTCAGTTTTATCATCATCGATAATGGAGAGGCTCTGGGAACTTGGGGAAAGCTCTAGAAGACTTGTTTTCACTCACACCAGCTCTAGGAATGCTCTTTATGCCCATTTAAATCGAGATGGGGAGAGTATCCCCTCTCCCCCTCCAATCGGATGGCTTGGATTTCTAAATTTTGTAGGTGTCCGGCTGGCGCAAGCAGCCGTGGGTGGCAGGGAGGTGCTGAGGTGGCTCGATTTGAGTGGGTGAGTGAGGGAAGGGGGCTGTCAATGGCTGAGGTGACTTGTCATTGCTCTCAAAGTGTTCCAATGGGAATGTATGGGTTAAATCACCTCCAATTGGCTCATGGCTGACCCAACTAGCTTTAGGTTAGGTGAGCCTATGATCCTCATGTCCAATTTGAGCTTAAGGTGGCTGTTAACGGTAGGATAGTGGATTTGACCATCCAAGAATGAGTTTGTCCCATTTGGAAGGCTTTACCCAATGGGTAATGGGTCAATTCAGGTTTGGTTTGGGTTGGGTTGGGTTTGGGCTAACCCATGGTGACCCAAGGATGGGTCATGCCAAGTTTGAATGAGTTTGGGCTTGGTTTAGTTGGGTTTGGCTCAATTTGACCTATGTAGGTCAAATTGGGATAGGTTGGGTTAAGTTGACCAATTGGTCAAATTAGGTCAAATCAAGGGCTTGGATAAGTTCAAATGATCATTTGGGATGTTTGGGTTCAATTGGTTTGATTTGATTTTGAGTAGATTTGAATATGACTCATATGGGTCAAATGGGCTAAGTTGATCAATTTAGTCAAATTGACCAAGTTGGCTTGGGTTAGGTGTTGGTTTAGATTCAATTTATCATATGAAGATGATTGTAGGTCTTGATTTCAATCAATTTGGATTTAGGAATGATTTAGACCAATTTTACCCTTTAGGTCAATTTGGGAAAAATGGGTCAATTGAGTTGACTTGGTCAAATTGGGTTCAACCAAGGGTTTGATCATGTCTATTAATCAAGTTGAGATGGATTTGAGTCATTTGTTGCTATCAATTTGGATTAGAATTTGAATTGGCCCAATTTGGCTCTTTAGGTCAAATTAGGTCACCTTGGGTTAAGAGGCCAATTGGATTTGGCTTGGCTCAATTGATGGTCGTCATGTTCAAAGATCAATTTGAAGTTTCTATGAATCATTGGTTTCAATTGGTTTGAATTGGAATGAGATTTGGTTCAATTTAGTCCATGTAGGCTAATTGGGTTTACTTGGGTCAAATGACCAAATGGCTTGGTTTGACCCAATTGATTGCAATCGGTCAGTCAAGATGATCAATAATAAATATATGATGTTTTAAATAGGTTGGCTTAATTCAATTTAGGTTGGATTGCGATTTGGTTCAAATAGGTCCTTCAGGTCACTTTGAGTCAAGCGAACATAATGGGTCAATTGAGTTGGCTTCAAGTTGAATTAGGTTGAATTGAGTTTGATAATTGATTTAGGATTGATTGATGTCTTTGATTATAATTGATTTGGGTTTAATTATATTTTAGCTCATTTCGATACTTTGGGTTCAAATGGGCTAGCTTGGGTTGATTGAAATAATTTGTTGATTTGATTTGATTGTAGCTTTTGGTAGAGTTTGAAATGATAATTTGAATGGTATGAGAAAATCAATTGAATTAGGTTTGATTAAAAGAATTTTGGCTAAGTCCATAGGGCTGGCTTAAGAGGATAAGATGGATTTAAGTTATGGGCTTCAATCATTTGGCTTGGAATTTGGATATGAATTGGAATTTAATTGGGTTTTGATTGGATTTGGCTAAGGAGATAGGCATGAGTCTTAGTTAGGCCATAGGATGGGTAGGCTTCCTAAGATCCTAAGACATAACCTAAACCTATGGCAAGTCTCTAGGTTTGGGTTAAGTGTCCACTTAGTCAGTAGAAGTGTCCTATGACTAAGAAGATCCTAATTTCTAGAAGACTCTTAGGTCTAAGATGAGAAGATTGAATCCTCACTCCAAATGTGAGGTCAACAGTGTGATAACATACAGCATTCAACTAAGGGGTTTCTAATTCTTTTCTTTATCTTGATTATAGACCTAAGCTTTGAGATGAGGTTATCAGTTGTATTAAAATTTAGTTATGAATTTTTAGTGAGAATAGAAAATTTAATTTTATCCTAAAGAGCCTACCATATCTAGGCCACACATCAAATCATCACATATATGAAAAGTGAGCCATTTTCAATGCACAAACTAAACATAACAATCAACATATGAATTTTGTAAAAGAATAAGAGGACGATGCAGCCAGGTACTGCCGTACACCCCAAAAAAGAAAAAAAAGGGTAGCCGAGCTCTACCCTTATACAACCCAGATTATAATAGAATATCACAATTATAATGAATGATATGAGGGTCTTCAATCTCTTGTCCTTCTTTCCTTTTTTTGGAGTTATTTTTCTTTAGGCTTCATAGGGCCTCTCGAGTCTTTGCCATCTATCCACTGTTCATCATAAACTCCATAGCACTAATCATAATCCTATTGAAAAAATTACATATTTATAAAAAATGAAATCTAACTACACCTGCGAAACAGACATTAGTTAAACAAACATACAAGCCAAGTAAATATATTTCACATATTTAAACTTAGCACCCTGCACTTTAGTAACCAAGTCCACATGTCTTAACTAGATTATGCTTAGGGCATGAGCGGCACCTGCAAGAAAGAACATTCATATTTACTTATTATTACAGTGACCCCTTTAGCATAATCTCCTATAAAAAAAAAATATCATTAGACTATTAGCGACTTAACATCCAGTCTACGCATAAATAATCCTAATATCTAGTCCAAAATATTATATATAAAATAAAATATAACACCACAATATACACCGACCTAACCTAAAGCTAGAATTAGTGACATAGAATTCTAATGTGTGTGTGCTAAGGTTTAGTGTGAAGTGTCTTAACTAAGCTTTATAAGTATGATTGTTTAAAGTTCAGAATTATTTTAAGTTAAACATTATGGGAGGTTTCAATTCAAATTTTTAAATGACTTGATTAATTTTAATTTACACTTTCTTATTTCATTTTATGCCACTTAATATCTAATTATTATGATAAGAAGAAAGGGATTTTACCCCTTCATCCCTATCCTAAGTTATTTTTTAATGATATATCATTAGGATTTTGGTTTCTTTAGTGGGTCATTTATTAAATATTTTTATTAAGCCTAAGTTTGGGTTAATCTTAAGGAGGTTTATTCAAACATAAAAGACATCTTATGATTAATAAAACTAAATCACTATTACATGGATAACATTTCACCACTTCTTTTCATCATTAATAACATACATATTTCTTCATTTTTATTGTTCATGATATTTGATTTAACACACATATTTATACATACATTACACATCTGTATTTTTGTACACTTGATGATAATTAATGCATGAGTTTTTATAAAAGAAGATTATATTCCTTAGTTAAATATATGTAAACATGTATTAGAGATTTAAGCAAGTACATACAATTATTAAAACAAGGAAGTGAGGTTATCTAAGACCTCCTTGGGGCTATTTAAAGTCTCGTGTTCCCGGGATGTCCAGACTATATACTTGCCAAATTAAATACATGTAAACATATACACAAGCTTAGGGATGAAAATCATGCAAAGATTATAAAACATCAAATATTTTTATTCAAAGCTTAATGACAAAAAAAGAGAAGCTTTATCTCAAATTCTAGCACGTGAATATATATAAATGAAATCAAGCAAGTACATGCCATTGTGAAAATAGGGAAATGAGGTTATCTAAGACCCCTTTGGGGCTACCTGAAGCCTCGTATTCTCGGGATGTCCAGACAATATACTTGCCAATTCAAATGTATATCGACATGTACATGAAACATAAAGATAAAATAAATTCTTTACTATTTTGAAATTATAATTAAATGTAAACTTTATTGAATATTTATAACCAACATTAGCCTAAAATTTACATCATTAGCTTATAATTTTGAAAATAATTTGAGATTTATTAGTGATAATAGTCACACCATATAATAATATTTGTCCAACAAATGCAACTTAGATGTAATCATGTTCTTTTGATTCTCTTCTTTTTTTTTCTTTTTTTTTTGAAAACATGAACATGTGTGTTGACCTCATTTTTAGGATGAGCTCTCAACCCCTCCATCTTAGACATAGGACTTCTCTTAGACTTTAAGAGTTTCTTAGTCTTAAGACACATCTAGTGATTAGGTGGACACTGTACCTAGCCCTAGAGACTTAGAAGAGTTAGCCATAAGAGTAGGTTAGGCCTTAGGGGTGTTAGGAAAATTTGCCTACCCTTAGTTTTAACCATTCCTCACTTTCCTTCCTTCAAGTCAAACTCCAAACCAATCTCATTTTGATTTTCTCCAAATCTAAATCAAATCCATGATTAAAATCCATTGATTGAAACCCATGATCAAAATCCATCAAAATTCCTAAGTCCTTAATCTTTCCTTAAGGACTTAACCAAAATCATGATCAAAACCAAATCAAATCCTTGAGATTTTCTCATGATCCATTTATATTCTCATTTATATTTACATATATAAATGAAATATAAATTCAAATCAATCAAACTAAACTCAAAATTCAAAATCAATACTTCATGAAATTTTCTAAGTCTTTTAAATATTTCTTTTAATGGACTTAGCCTAAATCATGATCAAATCAATTCAAATTCTTGAGATTTTTTCAAAAGTCATTTATATTCTCATTTATATTCACATATATAAATTAAATATAAATATAAATTACTCAAATCATGTCCTCAAATTAAATTCCCAATTTAAAATCTTTCTTAAGTCATTAATTCTCCATTAATGGACTTAGCCTAAATCTTGATCAAACCATCTCAAAGTCATGGGATTTTCTCATAATTCATTTATATCCTCATTTATATTCACATATATAATTGAAATATAAAAATAAACCAATTAAACCAAATTAAAAATTAAAATTTAAGTCCTTTAAATCCTTTTAATGGACTTATCCCAAATCATTAAACCACTTCAAATCCTTAAAGTTTTCACATTATCAATTTATATGCTCATTATATATATATATATATATATATATATATATATATATATATATATATATATATATATATATATATATATATATATATATATATATATATATATATAATGAAATATAAATTCAAACAATCAAAACCAATTCTAAAAATCAAACTCAATTCCACTCAAAATCCAATCTAAGCCTTTCAAGTCAAAATCTTGAACTTAGCCTAATCAATTTCAAATCAAGCCAAACTCTTGATTTTCTCTCATGATTCAATCAAGCATATAATCATGAGTCCATATATAAATACAAACTTCAATCAAACAATCAAAACCTAGTTCCAAAACCAAAACCAAAATCCCTTCATATTCTCCCTTTGAATATGAAATTGTCAAATGGATCAAATCCTAAACCAAAATCCCTTCAAACTATTTGTAAAAAGATTTATATTTCAATCATGAGTCCATAGACAAGTTCAATCAACCTCAAGTCAAGCTTTGAACAAGCCATTTGACCCACTTAGGCTCACTTAACCCAAAGTGACCTAAAGTACCCTTATGAGCCAAATTCTAATCCTAACCAAATTGGATTGAACCAAACTCATCTATGCCTCTCATCATGATCAACAATCATCATGGGATGATCAATCAATCAAATTGGGTCAAACCAAGTCAAACCTAAGGGTTGACCAAGTGAACACTTAGCCAAAATGAAACCTAATATAGCCAAATTCTACCATATGCCAAATTAATTGAAACCTTTGATATAAGTTCACTCATGACCTATGTTTAAACTTGACCAAGCCAACATTTGAGCCTAACCTAGCCCAATTGGCCACTTGACCCAAGTTGACCCAACTTGACCTAAAGGTTCCAAATGTGTCAAAACTAAGCCGAATTGATCCAAACCAATAGGTCAAGTTCATTCCAAATAACTTGTGGAACTTGACCAATGCCTCAATTGGCCAACTAGACCTAACCTAGCCCAATTGACCTTAGACCCAACTTGACCTAAAGGGATCATGTTGAGCCAAAATTGAACATAACCAAAATTGAATGGAAACAAAGATACCAATCCAATCTATATGACTAACCAAACCTAAACCTACCCTTGAATTACGTCAAATAGGTCAAATGGGTCAAGTAGGTCAACTTGACCCATTTGACCTAAATGAAGTCATATTAGCCAAATTCAAAACTATACCAAATTGAATCAAACCAAAGCCACCAAAACATTTCAAATGGTCATATAAACTTGACCCAACCCTTAGTTTGACCTAATTTGACCAATTGGTCAACTTGACCCAAGTTGACCCATTTTGACCTAATTGGGTCAACATGAGCCAAACCTTATCAAATGAATTCCAAATCTCTTGAAACTTGGCCAAACCTAGTTTCTCCACATACCTAACATATCCAAATTAAAAAATCAGAAAAATGATAGTCCTGCCCCTAGGCCATAGAACAAATTTTGGTTAATCCATGGGTAATTTGATCATACCTTCTTCATATCCACTTGATGCTTTCCTAATAGCTCAAGGGGACCTAGTGAAGAGTGGTGCACCCAACCTAATGGATTTGGGTTAGCCCAATTGGCCCCTAGGCCAAACCTGACCCCATGGGTCAAAACTCTAAATTCAAACTCCCACCCTCGCTCAAATTCAAGCACATAGGAGGTTGGCAATCCACTTCTTGGCTCAAACCGTCCATGTGCACACTCATAACAGCTCAAACCCACTAACTAAGCTATATTGATAAAAAAAAAGGGCAAGTAGATGGACGACCATCCAATCCTTCAACTGAGAGATATACTCCCTCTAATTCAGTTTGAATTCAATATCCACACATTCGATTGAGCACTTGAGAGAGTAAGGAGCCATCAGAGAGTGATCCCTAGCCTCCTAGAGCTCTTGCCATTTTCCCATTTCTTGATTTTTGAATAGTGAAAATAAGGGAGCTCAATCCATTCTTGAAATTTCTCCATACTAAATTTCCACCCAATTGCCTTTGCATACTTCATCAGGGAGCTAAGTTGAGTGCACCCAAGCTTCCATTAGAGTTCCCAATGCAATGGGAGACTTAACTTGATCAAGGCCATAAGCTAGCTAAGGAGGAGGTGGTCCATAGAGCAATCCACTCAACCTCAAGTACTCAAAACTTTAGCAAGGCTTCTTCTGAACTAGACAAAGCTCCTCCAAGGGAATCAAGTGTCGGTGATCACCTCCGACTAGGTTAGCCATTTTTGAGCTCAATTCTCATGTATGTTGGTCCTTTGTGAAGTGAACTTTAATTTCATAGGATCTTAGCTGTTGGATGTACTGGTAAGTGCATGATGAAGGTGTGGGCCAAATTCTAGCCTAATCTGAGCTCAATCGAGTTCAGATCTTGCCCTAGAACTTGGATAGATCACATTCCTCATAAGCTTTAATAGGGATGAATCTCTGGCCATGCATCCGCATGTTTTGGATGGACGAACAAGATGATTCCCATGTTTAGATTTTCTTTATCCGATTTAAAACCACGGGGAGATCTCTGGCTATCCGATCTTTGATCAGATGGTCGAGATCAAAGCACATCCTCCACTAGCTGCCTTTGGCGATTTGACGTTTAAGTGAATACCACACAGCGTGATGCGTGTAAAGCGCTCTGACCACCATTGCCACATGTCACACCGTGAGCAGTAGGGTTAGTTAAAATGCCTTAATTAATTTTTACTAATCTAGGGATCTTCTAAAATTCATAACTCTCTATACAAAATTCAAACAAATGTGAGATAAAATTCAATGGAAAGATAATTTAACCTAAAATATTTTAAAATTAATTTCAATGGGTTTTGAATTATAATTTTCTTTGATTTTGGGTTTTATTGGAAACTTCACGTTGCTAATTACTTTTTAATTAAGCATCTGTTTATTCCCAAACTTCTTGGGTATGATTTAAGGGATGACTTCTTCCTCCCCTAATTTTCTTAGGTTTTATTGAAGGCTTGATTAGAAGAATTGCATATGGATTTCTTAATTACCCTCCTTATGTAACTAAGGATAATAAGGTTATGATTAGTGGTTTTAATCCATGATTAGAGTTGATTAAGATCAGATCCAGTAGATAGGAGGTTTAGGGAATAGTTTTGTGGCATTTTCTTTAGGCTATTCCCTAAACCCCCTTTTCTCTCCTTAATCTCTTCTTAATTAACGGTTAATTCATTAATTATCCATTAATTAATTTTTAAAAATTCTAAAAAGTTCCAGAACTTAAATAATCTACTTTGGGCAGATGCTTAGGTGTTTAATAGCCTAAGTTCAATTAAGAAAATCAAAACTCAATTCATAAGTGTGAAAGGGTGTTTTGAAATTACTTAAGCTGAACCATTTAGCTTAATTAACCTTTAATTATGAGCCAAATTGCATTAGGCCTTTTTCTTATTAGGTGCATTACAAATTTAAATTCCTTGCGAGTTTTTATGTTATCTCATTAGCTCATAATTATTTGGTTAATTATTCTAAGGTGGTGTAGGTAAGGGTTAATTAAGTTACTTAATTCATACCTTAACCTAACTAATGCATAAAAATAGATCTAATCATCTAAAAATTAAACCAAAATATCAAACACATGTGGGAATGGGTTAGGAACACTAGACACAACTCACCTTTCCAAAATTAAATCAAACTTCAAACTAAATAAAAATCACATTGAATTCACTTTGATTTATTTTAAACTTTCTTATTCCATAAGAATGTCTTTAGGATTTAATTGAAGTGAATGTGTTAACATGCTTTCATTACTTTGATTCTTTCCCCAACATGTTAAATTTGTATGTCATGTGATTTCATGCATTCATATTTTTCAAATTCAAATTTTTTTAAAAAATGATATTGTTTACTTTATGTCAAATTTGCATGTGTTGGCTAAAGTAGAAATATGAGTGGCTATTATCACTACTAAACTCAAATTAGTTTTAAAACATATAAATCAAATACCAAATCTAAAAGTATGCTACTTATATTCTAATTATGAGCTTGCATGTGAAGGATATATGGATGTGCTTAGCATATGTTTCTCTTCTCTTTTATGTTAGCATAGTTTTGAGTAGGAGTTGGTAAGTTGTATGGTTCATTTGAAAAGAACCTAAAACTTACCTAATTCCATATCCTATTCATTCCTATGCTACCACTTAAGGAGGGTTACCTATGCTTGCACACATAAATTGCATAAACAAAAATGAATCAATTAATACAACTTTTGCATTCTTCTTTTCCATTTCATTTCTTTTATACACATGTTTGTAATTACAAAAAGTGGTATATTAGTCTGGACAACCCTGAGGTTGTGAGGCTTTAAGTAGCCCTAAGTAGGTCTTGTACCTTACACCTCTGGTTAACAATGGCGTTGTACTCACTCATGCCTTTCTTACTTTCATGTATGCATGTGAAATTTTGGATAAAGAAACCCCTTTCTACTTAAGAAACAAAATCATGCATATTCAACTTCTAAATTTCCTTAAATGGATTACTTAGCATGCATCATAAAGTTTTTAAATGTTCTCATTTGTGTATATAGATATGCTTAGGATTCATTCATATGCATGTCATACATGTTGGGAAAGAAATGAAGTAATGTGTGTTTTGTGAATTTGATTCATTTTCTTTAATCTTAAAATGCCTTTCTTTCTGAATAGGTTTGTTTGGAGTTTATCTAAACTTAGGATTAATTAAAAGATTTAATTAAGACGTTCACTAAACAAAAATAAAATATGAATCTACTTTAGAAATTACTTAGGTTAGGGAAGAAATAAAAATTCTCTCCTCTTTCCGTCTTTTCATATCTTAGTAATTAACTGTAGGATTCACTTGAACATAATCAAAACATGAAATAAAAACAACCCAAAATAATTAAACAACTTAAATGAAACTCTCCTCTAAGTTGAACATGCTTTCACACTTAGAAAATTTGAACCTAAATCCATAGCTAAGCATACCACACAAACCTTCAAAGCACACACATTAGCCTAAGTCACCACTTCTAGCTTAAGGTTAGGGCGGTGCATGGTTTGATGTTTATTTTATTTTGTGATATATGTTTTAGACTAGATGTTAGGGTGTATGCTCGTAGAATCAATGGTAGGACGCTCTTAGTCTAACTATTCTTTTCTGCATGAGATTGTGCTTAAGGGGCGTTATCATAAATAAAAATATAAATGTGTTTGCTTGCAGGTGCTTTTTACCGCTAAGCATAATCCATAGGCCAGGTGGACTTAGTCACCCATGTGTGGGGTGATAAGTCCAATATACATGCTTGGAATTTGTGTGGTTTGTTTTGGCTAACTTTTATTTTGTAGGTCTTAGTTATATTTTCACTTTTCCTTTTCATGTGAATTTGTGCAATTAGGATTTTGGAATGATTATTATGGGGATTAGGATGAACATTGGTTATAAGATCTTATCTTATGTACCATGTGAAGCCTTGGAGCATCTACCTTCCAACCATCCAAAAGGAGGAACCAAAGAAAAAAGAAGAAAAGAAGATAGAAGAAATGAAGCTTGAAGACCCCCATAACAATGAATTCCTTGCTTTATTATAATTTAATTCATTTGTAATTCGAGTTGTATAAGGGTAGAGCTTGGCTACCCAATTTGATATTTTGAGTTTGTGTGGTGGTGCCTGACCACAACGACCTTTTATTCTTTTTGTGATTAGCTTTATAAATTGATTGATGATTTGTTTAGCTTTTGCATTAAGTGGCATGTTTTTCCTAGTTTCTACCTTGCTTTATGTATAGCCTAGATGTGGATTAGTCTCTTTAGAAAAATAAATAAATCTTTTACCTAACTTAACAACTCAAATTAAAAATAAAGAACTCATAACCTCACCTAAAGCTTAGGTTTAAAATCAAGATAAAAGAATTAACAACCCTTTAGCTGGATGAGCATTTCTTTTGTAATATCATACACAACAGCATCTTATTTCACTCTTGATTGGAGGGCTTCCACCTTTGCCAAAGAATCTTGGCTTGACCTTTGAGATCCATGGTGGAAACACACCTCCTCCCTTCTTGTTGATTTTGGCCAATAACTTGATTTCTCATACATTAGTCATATGAATCCTATTAGCTTGAGTCAAAATAATTGTCCAAAAATAAAAATAAAAGTAAAATTTGAATTGCATTAGATTTAGGTCATTTAAAGCATGCCTTTTACAAGATCTAGTCTCTTTAGGGAGTGAGTTTAAGGACTTAGTCTCTTTCTAAATAAACAACATTCTGGCTATCTTGCATAAGCATAAATACTTGCCTACATGTATTTAAAAAATCATAAGAGGAGTTAGTTGGCGGCCACCCCCAGGCGGTTGTAACTCCAAGCTATCGGGTGGTTTGTCCTCTCTTGTGGAGATAAACAAAATATCCATTTTTTTCCTTAGATTTAGGTTATGCTTTCGGTCCTCGCCAAAGCTCCCTAGATTTAGATTCTAAGGTTGCTTCTCCCCTTGGTTGGCCATAAGCATAATTCCTCACCTCTTAGGCATTTCCTTAATCTTGTGTTAAGGAATCATATGTCCTAAATTTCTAATGAAAATGCAACTCAAACAAACTAAATCAATTTAGAAAATGTAAAGCCCAACCACAAGATAGTTTGAGATGCTCGCTTGGTTTCCTAACATCATGGGCATCTCCTACTTATCTTCCATTTTGGCTTCGATAATAACTCCCTCTTTTGATCAATCATATTTGAACTTTCAAAAATAAATTAATCAATTGATAGACCCTTCCTATTAAAATCATCAAATACAATGATCATTTACCTTAATCGAGAGTTTTCCTAAGGAATGCCTATTTCTTAGGATGTAATTAACTATGGGGGCTTGCCGCTATAGGGAACTTAATGAATCTGATTTAAAATAAACCCTTCTTTACTTTTCCATGTAAAGTAGGGGAAGAATCTCTAGTACATATGCAGACCCATCATCCTTAGGAGTCCTTATTGAGGTGATTAGGTCCATTAAAGGGTAGTGACTTATGTCTTTCAAGATAGTGCACTATTTCCTTGATGATGTACCCGATCACCTGAATAAGCACATCTGTGGGTCTGCATGGCATCTTAAAAAGATGAATTTCTATAGTCTTGTCTTTCCTTTCTCACCATAGATTTGAAAGGCGATTCCTCTATCAAAATTTTTCTCCACAATGTAACATAAATGATATGTACATTTATGATTATTAAAAAGAAGTAATATAATATTATCATATAACATATTCAATTACATTAAGTCCTAAGGCCAATCAAGCCAAATAAATATTCCTTAAGCCTAATCAAAATTATTATGAGGTTTGATTGTGACATTGAGTTATTGAAATCTAAAGAGGAGAGATGATACTTAACACTTACCCCACCCCATGTTAGTGATTTAACATATTTAAAGATGGCAATTAAATGGGTTTTATGGATTGATTAGGTTCAAGTCATTAAGCATATCAATTTAATTACTCTTTCCTAAACTTCTTTAATTTAATTAACTACTTGATCATGAGCCTTTAATGATATGCTTTTGGGGAAATAAAATTTGCAATGCATCTAAAGTAATCTAATGCAATTAGGCTCATGTTTAAGAGTTAATTATATTAAAGAAAGAAAGATTCTAAGTTAAATACTCTTATGATTTTCTCATACCAATGGGTTAACTATAATTTTCTTAAACACATAAAGGGGAATTAATGGATTATATTTGAACCATCTGAACTAATTATAAATTTTGTTGATTTTCATTTTATCATTAATTTTTCTAATTAATCTCTAATTGTCACATATGTCAATTAACCCTTCTAAAAAATTATATTTAGGAAAATAATTAAAAGAAGCGTGCTAATTACTTCTCCTCAATGTTCCCACTATTCATAATGATTAATTATCATTAATTATTTAATTTCTACTATTTATCAATTTTAATAATCATTTTATTTATTAATAAGGGTAATTAGGTTTGAAATTTTAAATTCTTTAAATTACATAGTAAATAATTTTAAACAAATTATGGGAGGTAGAGGACATCCCATGGAATTTTCCCACCAAATTTAGGATTAATTAGCCAAGTAATTAAGCCTAGATTAAGGTAATCAACCTAACCTTCAAACTTTAATTAAGTGTTGTTCACTCGAGATAAATTAGAGATATTATTTTTTTAAGTTCTCCTTTATCTAATCTTTCTAAAATGAGTTTATTTGTATTTTATAAATTTTTCTATATTTAGTTATGATTTTCTAAACTTTTGGCTGTTTAATTACATTTTTAAAGCCTAATTAACCTTTAAACCATCGGCGCCATGTGGACGGTTACGTGATAATGCTTTCCACGTGGCACCATGATATTGGTTACTTAAATCATCTAACACATCAGCTAACTCGGCAACAGTGGATCAGTTTTGTCTCGGCCATCTAATCTCAGATCAGACAACCAATATTAATCCCGTGATTCCAAAAGGATTAAATCAAAATTTTTAATGCGATTAATTACGACCATCCATTCTAATCATGCGAAATGGATGGCCAGTGATTCATTGTCCCATGAGCGCTAGAAGACGGACATCGTTCACTTTCTATCGCTCAATTCGAGCTCACTGGAGCTCATATGATGGTGAAATCGACTCCAACATGATCAGGGAATGAATCTAAAGGGATCATGTGGTGGAAATGATACAAAAACACAATTTACTTCAAAAAAGATCAACACCTAGGGGTCAAACCTATAGTTGCTGGATTTTTATCTCACCAGAGCTATAGATGAGCGGTCTGCCAACAGAGGTAGCTTCATTTTGAAGAGACGAAGCTCTATTAAGAAGATCATAAGATGCCTCCCCACCAATTGCTCTGTGGACCGAACACCATCACAAAGCTCATTGGAGTTGGTCTTGAGACATCTTTCACTAGTTGAACGCTCTAAAAATGAATCATTTCAATTTGCTAGAGTGAGGTGAAGGTGTGGGAAGAGTTAATTTGAATTTGGTGAAGGTTCTGGAAACTTTGATGGACAGAGCTCTTAGCTTTGATTGGGAGCAGGTCTCACTAGCAGTGGAGTGCACGAAGAGCTCAGGAGAGGGTATGAGATTGTGCAAAATGCTCTAGGGAAGGTGTGTTCTTAGTTTGAATCCATGCGGAGTATACCCTCCTCCCCATCTTAACCAAGCACTGGGATTGGTTCAACCTTTGGTAGTTGTTCAGCCAGGGTAGGTGGCCAGAGATGGCAGGGGACTACTGACATGGCTGAGGGTAAGAGGATGAGGGAGTGTAGTGGGCTGGCATGGGGTGTACCCTCTCCCTTAGGGGGGCCAACGGGTTTCCATTAGTGAACTCACCCATCTTGGCCAAAGGCTGAGCCCAACAGCCTTAGGTTAGGTTAGGTCAATGGTCTTTTTGTCCAAGAAGAGTCAAAGGTGGTTGTCTTGGGGTAAGGAGGTGGAGAATCCATTCAAATGAGAATTTTGTCTCATTTGGGTGGGTTGGTTCAATGGATTTCACCCAAATCAAGTTCACCATGGGTTGGGCCCACTTAGGCGGGCCCATGGTGACCCAGGAGTCATGCCAAGTTCGGTTGGTTTTCAACTTGGTTTGGTTGGGTTTGGCTCAATTTGACCCATATGGTTCGAATGGGTTCTATTGGGTTAAGTTGACCAATTTGATCAATTTGGGTCAAAGAGGGGGTTTGGCTAAGTTCAATTGACCATTTGGAATGAATTAGTGTAATTGGTTTAATTCAATTTAAGTTATATTTGAATTTGGCTGATATGGTTCAATTTGGGTCAAATGAGTCATATTGACCAATTTGACCAAATTAGCCAAATTGGCTTGAGCATGGGTTAGGTATATTCTTAATTGATTATTTATGATTGATTGGAAAGTTGGTTTAAATTGATTTGGATTATGGAGTAATTTGGTTCAATTTGACCCTTTAGGTTAAATTGGGTCAAATTAGGCTAGGGTGGCTAATTGAATTAGGTTGGCCAAGTTGAATCAAATTAAAGGTTGTATTATGTTTAATATTAAATTAGTGATTGGTTGGAAGCATTGGTTTCAATTAATTTGATTCAGGATTTGATTTGGTTCAATTTGACCCATTAGGCCAAATTGTGTCAACATGGGTCAAAGGGACCAATTGGCTTGATTAGGTACAATTGATTGTAGTGGAGTATTCAATAATGATCTATAGTCATTAATGAAGGGATTGGATGGCTTGATTTGATCTAATAAGAGTTTAATTGTAGTTTGGTTCAATTACCCTTTTTGGTCATTTTGGGTCAAGTGACCTGGTCAAGCTAGCTTGGACCAATTGGGGTTATGGATGGTTTGGGTGTGTTCAATGATAAATTTGAAGTTTATTGGTGCCCTAAATTGCAATTGATTTAGGCTCAATTAGGTTTTGGCTCATTTGAAACATTTAGGTCAAATAGGGCTAACTTGGGTTGGTCACCTTCCTTTAGTTCAATTGCTTGATTGCAAGTATTGGAATGGCTTGAAATGATCTATTGAATAATTAAAGTTATTAAGAAAATTAAGTTGGATTTAGTTTTCTTGAATGGTCCAAATTCAAGTAAGATTAATTGAATTGGTTGGAGTTGGTTTATCTTCATCTACATGAGCTTAAGTTTGGATGAGTGAATATGTGTGAGTCTTGATTTAGGCCATATGATGGATGAAACCTATTTGTCCTAAAGTTGATTTTGAGCTTATGGTCACACCTTCTAAGTCTCTGACCTCAAGTTTTAGTGTCCCCTTAATCACTAGAAGTGTCCTAGTGCTAGGAAAATCCAAGTGTCTAGAAGGTTGTTAAATTTGAGACAAGAAAGGTTAATCCTCACTCCAAAAGTGAGCTCAACAAATGTCATAAAATATTATCCCATGTCTAAAAGATATATGATTAAAAGTAAATACCTTAATTATATCAATGATAAATAAACTAAATTTGAACACCTAACTTATTAATTAGAATAAGGGTGTCAAACTATTAACATTAAGTCAAGTTCCAAAAGACTGAAGATAAAAATTTTAAAACAACAAAGATTTAAGAAAAAAATAAAAATTTGGGCTTAAGGTAAAATGCTCTTCTTCAACAACATTCAGGTCTCGTTGATATACTAAAAAAAATTCTTACATCTTTATTAATGAAATTGCTTCAACTACATTTATAAAAAAAATGTATAATTATTTCTTCATAGTTTCAGGCATATTCTCACCATCAACCATATAGTGGTTCTTAATAAGAAACATTTATAAAGAATATATATTATCATCAAGCAATAGTTTATTACTAAAATTTAAAATACTTTTTGAGATAGGCTTTATCTAAAACAAGAATTGTCTTGTTAAAGTGTCTGAACAATTATATTTATAAAATAGTTAGATCCAATGTGTTTAGATTTTTAGAATATAAATTGGGCATACCTAAAGAACAAATTCACTCTTTTCATAATATAGATCCTAATTGAAAACATGCTAACTCATGGTATATTTTTATTCATGGATAGAAGCTCTATGTATTATCAAATCATGATATCACCTTAGCATGAGAAAAATACCTCTTTATAATTTTGGGGTTTTTACATATATAGCATTCAAAACATCTCTATTAACATACCTCACACCTAGAATATAATATTTACACACAAAGAACCTAAAAATCTAAATAGTGCACTCTCTTACTAACACCATCCATCTTTTCCATTGAGAATCTCATGGAGCTACCCATTTGTTTGAGAAGTGTCAGTGCTTCCTATTATCCTCTTTCTTTCACTTGAGCACACATTTCTCCCCACCATCTCCTCTCTCTCTCTCTCTCTCTCTCTCTCTCTCTCTCTCTCTCACACACACACACACACACACACACACCCTCATATTTTTCCCTTTCAATAATTCTTAGTGGGCAATTAGATTTTGCTTCTATTTTCAAGTTGGTTTTGACTTCTCAATCAGTTACTTCTTCTCCTCTCACACTTGGAAATTGATTAGTGGAGTTGAGTTACAAAGCTTTATTTGTCTTTAAGCATTTGAGGTTTTTAAATTATGGGACATTTCAAAATCTATTTATATTTTTTTTTCCTGCAAAATTAGGTGGATAAATTCAAGATGCTTTCATTTTTAAATTTTTTTGAAAATTTGTCAAAGTTTTGTTGTCAATTTTTTGTATAATACATTTTTGTGACAAAATAATTATTTAATTTAGGATATTTGGCTTTATTTTACTCTATTTTTCTCAAGTTAACTTTTTGGAAGAAATTAATCTTGTTTGATGAACAAAAAAATAAATTTGAAGTGGATTTTAAAACTATCAAATTATTCATCCTTGTGCATTGTATCTGGTTCTTAAGAGAATCTTTTTTTTTTACTAATTTTTTTTATTAGTTACCTAATCGCTTCTCACACTAAGAGATATACACTTGTCAATTATTTTTGCTTTAATTTGTAAGTTGGTTTTGACTTCTCAATCAATCACTCGATCTATTTTCACCACCATGAGCCATACAAGCATCATTGATTCTTAACCAAATGGAACAACCCCATGTGACTCTTAATAGAGAAGATCGAAAATGTTAAGGGAGTGCTAATTTTGTGAGCTATTTAGAGTTTTATGTGCAAACATGATATTTTAGGTGTGAAATATCAAAATAGATATGTTTTGAATGCTAAGTATGTAAAAACCCCTATAAATGTTTTTGTAACCATTTAATGTTATATGATACTTTTAATCCAAATTTAATAGAGCCACCTCATAATAGTTCATGAGCCACATATTTGATGATCCTATTCATAAATAAGTTGAGTAGCATGATGATATCATAGTGATAAAAAGTATATTTAATACATACCATAACTTAATGGTTATCTTTGATTATTTTCATAATTTTAAATTAAAGGCAAAAATATCTTAAATTTTCATTAGAGTTGCATCAAAAATTTATTAAGATGTATGATGCTACAACACTAGAGCATTAAAATGGTCCCTATAATGACTAAAGGCATTACAAATATTCTATTACTAAGAAACTTTAATATGTAGCATAGAGTAATAGTACGAGCAAGGGGTGTGCTAGGGTTTTGTTGCCCTCGCATCAGGGTTTGGTTTCTCTAGGTTTTCGGTCGTTGTGGTCGACCCTCCATCAGGTAGGTTGGGATTTTTGGCATTGTTCTTTTCCCTTCATCATCCTCTCCGACCTCCAGCCTTTGCCTGGAGGTCTCTCCCATTTATCTCACTCTCCATCCTTCTTCCCCTTAGTTACTTATGGCATCTAATGCAGACCCCTCTTTTTCTCTGCACTTTCCACCTCTTTCCTCTACTACTCATACCCACTCTATCCTGGGAGCTTCTCCTTGGACTCAAACTCCTCAGAGCTCCACCCCTCCTCCAAGATCCTAACATTTTATTTTGAAAGATTTACTTCTTGCCAATAAGGATAACAATAAATCCTTCACTCTCTCCTACATCACCTATGAGTCAGATGAAGTGTACAACTATGAAGAAGAGCTTCAGATGGCCAGAAGGAGTGGAACCTATCCTTGGTTGGCCATGCTTTGGGGAAGAAACCTTACTACTGCTCCTTATTAGTAGCGATCAAGAAAAAAAAATGGAATTTTAAGGGAGGCTTGGAGTTGCTCACTTTAAAGGGTAGTTTTTTTCCTTTTCAAGTTCTATTGCCAAGAGGACTTTGATTTGGTTTGGGATAATGGACCTTATTTCCTCAACAGTAAACCCTTTATTTTCTAGAAGTGGTATTGGAACTTCAAACCATCCAAGGAGAACTTCTCTGAAATCCCCCTGTCGATCAAACTTTTGAATTTCCCCCTTTGTTGTTGAAATGAGGCAGGTTTCTCTAAAGTGGCTAGCTTGATTGACACTCCCCTTGCAGTGGATAATTTGACTACATCTAAGTCAAGAATAACTTTCAACAGAGTCTATGTTCAAGTCACCAGTTACTCCCCTCTTCCAGACTCTATCAATATCAATCTCAATGGTATGAGATTTAAGCAAGACATCCTTTACGACTGAAAATCTAAAGATTGTTGTAAGTGTTCCTCCTTCTCTCATGATGACATTTCCTACCCTCTCAACCCATCCAAACCACCCCTCTCTAGGAATAGAAGCAGAAGTAGGCCCCTTTGGCCAAGCATAAATATTCCTCCAATAAGCACACAATCGATTCCATTATAAGAGGAAAATCTCTCCTCTTCGAATCCCATCTATGCTGGCCACCAAGAAGGGAATTTGCCTACCCCTATGGTGTTTGTTTTTGAGATGTGGGACACCACATAGATCTTAGGAGGTACTTATTGAAGTGATCAGGTACAACATTAAGGAATGGTGCACTACCTCAAAATATAGAAATCATCATGCTATAATGGACCTAATCACTTAATAAGGACTCCTAAGGCATGATGGGTCTCCAAATGTGCCAGAGATATTTCTCATACTTTATATGAAAAAGTAAAGCAAAGTTTATTTTACGCTGAGTTCATTAAGTTACCGATGGAGGCAAGCCTCCATAGTTAATTACATCGTAAGGTAGGTGAGTTCTTTTGGAATACTCTCAATTAAAGTAGAAATTAAAGTCTCCAAAGATTTCAAGGCTAGACTATCAATAAATTGGTTATGTTTGGAAAATCAAATGGGATTGTTCAAGGAGAAGAGGGTTGAGTAAGAAATACTTGTGATACTAGAAAACTTAGTGAGCATTCTAATTTATCCTATAGTTGGGCTTATATATTTGAAGTTGAGAAGATCAATTTAGTTGAAGTTGATTTTTTATTAGAAAGCTAGGACTTATAATCCTACAACACAAGGTTGTGGAAATGCCTAAGAGGTGAGGATTTATGCTTGTAGCCAGAAGAAAATAACTACCTCAGATCCTAAATTTGGGGAGCTTTAGTGAGAGCTAAAGCATGACCTAAATCTAAGCGAAGATGGGCCTAAGATTTAGCTCCACAAGAGAGAATAAACTGCCCAATTACTGGGCTTACAACTTTCTAGAGTGGCCGCCAGCTAACTCCTCCAACATTTTAAATCCATGTGGTAAAGTCATATAATTTTGCAAGATTAGTTAGGTTGTTGTTTATTTAGAAAGAGACTAAATTCCTGAAACCAACTCCCTAAGAGACTAGAGCATGAGTGGTATGAACAATGACTTAGTTTAATGAGAAATATTTTCAAATTTTATTTGATTTTTGACTCTTCATTTTAACAAAGGTTATAGGATTTATTATGCCTAAATGCATGATAAAAATAGATTATGAGATAAATTAGGGAGAAATATGTATTTTCCACCACAGAGAAGACCCTCAAAGGTCAAGTTGTCCGTTATAGTGTAAGGATGGAAATCCTCTCTTAGTAAGAGTAAAACAATATGCATGCATGATGTGAAATATATAACATTCAGCTAAGGGGTTGCTAGATCTTTTAATTTTCTTAATTTAATGCCTAGGCTTTATTTTTAGGTTATGAGTTGCTTAAAAGTTTAGTTATGAGTTGTAGTTGGGTAAAAGATTTATTTTTCCCAAAGAGCCTAATCAGATCTAGGCCACACATTAAGACATCATTCATGTAAGAAATGGAGAAAAGCATATCATTTCTAATCCATAATTTAAATATAACATCAATCAATTTTATAAATCTAGCATAAAAGAATAAGAGGTCGGTGCGATTAGGTGTCGCCATACAACCAGAAAAGAAAAGATGGGTAGCCGAGCTCTACCCTTATACAACCCAGAATTACAAAATAATAATTACAATTTATAATGAATGAATGCTAGGGGATCTTAATTCTTCATTCTTTATTCTTCATGTCTTCATTCTTCATTTCTTCATTCTTCATGTCTTCATTTCTTTCTTTTGAACTACACCTGCAAAATAGAGGTTAGTTAAACATACATATAATCTTAAATATTTATATCATAATTTGGACTTAGCACCCTGCACATGGGTAACCAAGCCCACCTATCCTCACTTGGATTATGCTAAGGGGGTTTAAGAAACCTACGAAAGAGAGCATGTATATTTATTTTTAAGCGGCCCCTTAAGCATAATCCCCTGTAGACATAGTTAGGCTAATCACAGCCTACCATCCAGTCTACGAAGCATACACCCTAATATCCAGTCTACAATAATACATCACAAAATAAAACATACATCATACCAAGCACTGCCCTAACATAAAGCTAGAAGTAGTGACTTAATTCTAATGTGTATGTTAAGGCTTGTGTGGTATGTCTTGCTAAGCATTAGAGTTGTACTTCTCTAAGTGTGAAAGAGATTTAATTTAACCATAAATGATGATTTCACTTCAAGTTGTTTAATTGATTTGAGAATTTTAATTTGTGTTTTGTTTGGTTTCATATGACCTACACTTAGCATCTAAGTGTTATAAAGAGAAGAATGAGGATTAGCCCCTTTTATCCCTACCTTAAGCCACTTTCTAAAGCTTGTTAATTTGATTTAGTTCTCTTTAGTGAATGGCTTATTACATACTTTAGATTAATCCTAAGTTTAGGTTCACTTTAAATAATTCTATTCAATGTGAAAGGCTTCTTAAGATTAATCTAATTAAAATACTATCACATGATTTATGTTCAATCATTCCTTTCCATCACATATAACATGCATATGATTTAATCCTAAGTGTACCTATACATACAACATATTTTAGCACACTTAAATAATGAATGTAGATGTGCATATTTGAAGTTTATATTTCTATTTGATTGAATTATTTAATCATGTTAATTTAGAGCTTTATCCAAATTCTTATACAGAAAGACATAAGAATGAAATTAAATAGGTACATGTCATTGTTAAACCAGGGAAGTGAGGTAATCAAATGACCTCCTTGGAGCTAGCTAAAGCCTCATATTCACAAGATGTCCAAATTATATACCCATTTGCATTCAAACATATATAAATTTGAATGTAAGAACATAAGGAAAGAAACCCCAAATCATATGGATAATTAATTCAATCACTTTGTCTATTATGAATGCATGTATTTTTTATAGAAAAGAGGGATTTTCATCCTTTAGCCACACAAACATACACATGTAAAGAGAAATAAGCAAGTGCATGCTTTTGTTAAACTAAGAAAGTGAGGTAATCAAATGACCTCCTTGGGGCTAGTTAAAGCCTTATATTCCTAGGTTGTCTAGACTATATACTTTACTATCTCACTACACATGAATGTATATGTAAATAAGAGAAAGAAAATCATGTAAAAATTATATTTTTATTTGATCAGAACATTTAGGTATGTGAAACAAAATTTCATCCTAATTCTAATGTAGGAACACATGTAAGTGAAATCAAATAAAAATGTGTCGTTGTTAAACCAGGGAAGTGAGGTAATCAAATGACATCCTTGGGGCTAACTAAAGCCTCGTATTCCTGGGATGACCCAACTATATACTTATTAACATTCAAATACATGTGAAACTACATATAGATTAAAGAAAAGAAAGTGTTATTTCACATACTTAAGCTATAAGCACATGCAAACCTATATGTAATCATAACTACTATCACTTCATATGTTATTACTCATTTTTAAGCTTTTTCGAAAATACATTTTGATTTAATAGTGATAATAGCCACACATATATTAAGCTAAGTCAACACATGCAAGCTTTACATAAAGAAAAATCATTTGATTTAATTTAAATTTGAAAAGATGAATGCATGGTTTCAAATGACATACAACATTTAACATGATCGGAAAGGAATAAATAAACATAAACATATGATTTCATTCAATTAAATTAATTCCTAAGGATAATCATATCAAATAAAATCATTTAAGATAAACCAAAATTCTTTAATATCATTTTTAATCTCATGTTTTTATTTGATTTAAGGATATGAGAAAAGATTTGCTGATCCTAATCCATTCCCATGTTTGTTAATTAAATTGATTTAATGAAATATGATTAAGTTGATTTTATGGATCAATTAAGTTAAGGTATGAATTAAATCAATTAGTTAACCCTTACCTAAGTTACCTTAAAGTAATTAACTAAATAAATATGAGCCAATATGATATGCAAATGAATTGAAAAGTAAATTTGCAATGATCCTAAGTAGAAAAGGGGGCCTAACGCAATTGGCTCATGATTAATAGTTAATTTAGTTGAGGAACTTAATTAAGTACTCTTATAATTCTTCCACACATGTGGGCTAATTATAATTTCCTTAGGATTTCTTTAGGTTGTTGAGCACATAAGGGTCTACCCAAGACTTCATTAATTGATATTCCATGTGATTATAATTTCAATTTGATTAATTAAGTAATTTAAATAGTTGATTAAGCTTTGATTAATTTAATTAATGAAATAAACTTAGGGAAATAGATTAGGAAGGAGGCCCTAACTTTATCCCAATGGGTTCATTCACTATTAAGCAACATTTAACCACTTAATTTATTAAGTTATTATTGTTCATGGGATTAATTAATTATTAATTAATTTAAAAGAGTAATTAGAGCTTAATTAGCTAATTTCCTAATTAATTAAGCAATAAATCCCAATAAAATCATGGAGGCAGAGGTCATCCCATTGGATTAGCACATAAAGTTTGGGGTTAATTACTTAAGTAATTAAAGAGTAATTAAATTAATTAATTTTTAATCAAACCTTAATTAAGTCCTAATTATTGTTCAAAATTAATTAAGAATATTTTTATAAAATTTTCCTTTAAAATACCTTTAAAATGAATATTTATTTGTATTTTTATATTGTTTCTATGATTTTTTAAATTTTTCCAAAGTTTCAATTAGTTTAAATGAATTTTCAAGATTTTTATAAAGCCTATTAATTTATTTTTACTAAAATAGACTATTTGAGCTTCAAAATACAATATTTCCTGATCCAGAAACTCTTTTGACTTGAAATTTTTTGGTAGGTATATTTTAACTTCAATTTCAATCCCTAAAAATTTTAGATCAATATGATGTGTATTTTTTATTTAATTAATAAAATTAAAAGTTTCACAAAAACCTAAATTAAGCTTAGAATACTTAATACAAATTAGGGGTTTTGGATTGTTGGATTCCTCTTAAAAGATGAATCCAACGAGCATTTATTTATAATTTTGGTTAAGTATTTTATTTTCTATGAATTTTTTAAAAGTTTTAGATGATTTAAATAATTTTTAAAAGCCGAAAAGTCTTGAATTTCTCACTTAACCCACTCAGCATTGTGTGGCGTTGAATGGACCACATGATTCCACGTCGCACCATGTGATTAGGCAGCGTGATTCCACATGGCATGCGCTTTCGTGTGGCAGCGCCCGATTGGCTAGCGCGCAGCACTAACGTAGTAAATGAGCAGGAACACCAGACGACGTGGGGTTAGATCTGTAGATCGAATGGTCTAGATCAAACATGTAATCTAAACATGCTAAATCGCACAATCTTGCATGAAATTACAGCCGTCTGTTTACCTAAATGGGAGATCAGATGGCTGCTAAGCGTCGTTCTTCCTAGTGGACAAAAATGATGCCCATAATAGTGAATTGAGCAGGATTTTCATGAAAAATGCATGTGAGAGTCCGTTTCGAGCTCGATTATTGCAAAAAAATTGTCATTTTTGCATTGGGATCATATGAAATTAAGAATGTAAGGGTTTACTAATGGGAATTCCTAAAAATGTGCAAACATCATCACAAATAAAGGAACCTATGGCCGGCTAAAGGATTTGAAAATTATCTAGTTGGGGATGGTTTCCAGAGGCTATGTTAACCCGAGCACACTCCTAAATGCAAGATGAAGCCTTGAGATGAATCTAGATCTTTGCTTTCACTTGGAATGTTTTATCCACCAATGGTCATCGCCTCTTTGCCGGAATCTGCTCAGTTTGATGTTCTTCTAGCCCAAAAGAAGTAGGGAATGAGTTTCTAGTTTCTTGAGGGAGCTCCTAGAGTGTGTGTGATAGCAGAATGAGTTCTCTTGAGGTTTTGTATTCCATGTGCATAATTTTGGGTGAAAATCACCACTAATGGTGATTTTTGTCTCTTAGTGGATGTCCTATGGCTTGGGGTGGTTGGGAATGACAAGAATCATCTTAGGTGGCTTAGTTTGGTTGGCCAAGAGGTATTAGTGGGTGTCCTATGAGTTTTAAATGCTCCAATGGGGGAGGTGAGGTGAATTCTCCTCCTCATGAGTCATGCCTAACCCAACCACCTCTTGGGTCAGGTTGGTCAGTATCCAAGATGCCTAAGTGGACAAATAGAAGAGTGTCAAGTGGCCAAGGAATGAAAATGACCAGTTACATAGGTGATTTATATTATGTGACACCCTTGACCCAAGTGTAGAATGGTCATTTGGCATTAAATTTGATTTGGACAGATTTGAAATGAGTCAAACGTGAGTTGTGCCAAATTTTATGTCATTTGGAGTTCATTAGGTTAGGTTAGAATCAAATTAGGTCAAAATGGGTTAGGTTGACCAATTGATCAAATTGGATCAAACCAAGGGTTGGGTCAAGTTTATATGATCATTTGGAGTGTATTGGTATTTTTAGTTTGGTTTAATTTAGTTTAGATTTGATTTTGGTTCATTTGATGTCATTTGGGTCAAATGGGTCAACTTGACCAATTTTAATCGATTGGCCAAATTGGCTTAGATCATGACTTGGCTTGGGTTTGGTTGATCATTTAGAATATATTATGAGTTTTTGTTAAATTCAATTTGGATTTGATTTGGTTTTAGGTTGGTTTGACCCTTTAGGTCATTTGGGTATAGTGGGTCAATTGGGCTCAATTGAGGCTTCGGTCAAGTTCAATAGTCAATTTGGAATGAACTTGACCTATTGGTTGCAATAAATTTGGATTGGATTTTGATTTGACCCATTTTGGCTATTTAGGTTATTTTGAGTCAGCTTGGGTCAAGAAGACCAACTGGACTAGGCTTGGCTCAATTTGAGGTCAAGTCATATTCAAGTATTGATTTTGGGTTGATATCAATCATGGGTTTCAATAGATTTGGCTTATGTTGCAATTTGGCTAGTTCATGTTCATATGGATTAAAGGGTTGACTTGGTCAAAGGGCCAGGTTGACTTGGTTTGACCTAATTTATGATAATTGATCAACCTATGATGATCAACAATCATGCCATGAAGTTTGGATTGGCTTAATTCACTTTGATTTGGATTGAATTGAATTTTGGTTCAAATAGGTCAAATTGATCACTTTGGGTTAAGTGAACCAATTGGGTATAGTTGGCTTGATTTTGGGTTGAGTTTAATTTAGTTGAATTTACATATAGATTTGGGATTGATATATAAATCCAATTGTAATTGGCTTGAGCTCAAATGAGTTTTAGTTCATTTGAATATTTCAAGTCAAATGGGCTAAGTTGGGTTTGACTTGGGTTGATTTTAATTTGGCTTGATGATTGTAAGTTTTATTTATATTTGGAATGGTGATTGAAGGTATAATTGATTTATGAAAAAATCAATTGAATTTGGGTCTTGGAATGAAGGAACTTGGCTAAGTTCATGGGGGTTGGTTCAAAGGACTTAGGAAGAGTTTTTATTTAATTTGATTTAATTTGATTTAGTTTTAGTCATTTGAATGTAGATTTGATTCATATTTAGGGAGATAATTAATTATGAGAAAATCATTTGATTTTGGATTGATTTGGATTTTGGCTAAGTTCATGAAGGTTGATTCACATGGCTTATATTTGGATTTCATCATGGGCTTTAATCATTTGGCTTGGAATTTGAATTTGGATTTGGATTTGGATTTAAAATTGAGTTTGATTGTAGGTTTGATACTTGGATTGGATTTGGGTTTAGGCAACAGAGTAGGTGAATCTTCCATAAGTCCTAAGGCATAGCCTAATCCTATGATTAACCCTTCTAAGTATTTAGGTTTAGGTTAAGTGTTCACCTAATCACTAGAAGTATCTTATGACTAAGAAAATCCTAGTGTCTAGAAGACTCCTAAGTCTAAGATGAGGAGATTGAGAACTCACTCCAAAAATGATATAAATAACCCCTAACTTACCTATCAATGATCTTAACCATTTACCTACCCAATCACCCCCTTTTCACGATGATTAAAATTACCCAGCCACAAACCTGTGAACCTCATTGATTCACACTAAGCCCCTATTATTGAACATCTCCTCTTCCTATATTATCATAACCCACTTTGCTGCCCTTTCCCCTAACAGACAACAAGTGCTCAAGGATTTCGAGTCCACTCAATAATCCATTAGGAATGCCTTGCTTGATACTGGTAAGAACATCCATAACTCTCCAGCAAATAAAGGTAATTCTGTGCTCAAAGCTAATAACAAAAAGAAATAGAATAAAAAGGCAAAAAACATTCCACTTCCCAATCCTCCTCATGCGATTCCTAGTCTTAGGATGTTGGAATGTTCGTGGCATTCAAGCTGGGAGCCACTTCTTTGATTGTTGCAGATTTATTAAAGACTTTAGCCTTGATGTTCTTTATCTACTGGGAACCAAGTTGTCTACTAACTCCCTCAATGATTAACTTCTTCTTAATAGGTTAAACCTTTTTTGCACGATGATAGTGCAATTAACTTTGATTGCTGCCAGGGAGGGCGCATCTAGATTAAATGGAACTCTAGTCGGGTCTCCTTTAGGCCAACTTTGGTTTCACATAATTCATCCATAGGGTAATTCCCTTCAATGGCTCTTTCTCCTTTGCTTTCACCTGCATCTATGTGCATAATGGTGGATAAGATCGTCTCTCTATTTGGCAAGCTATCAAGGATATATACACAAATTTGAACTCCACGTGGATTCTCTTAGGAGACTTTAATTATGTTCTCTATAGCTTTGAGAAGTTTGGGGGTAATGCCATGCCTATCAACAAAACCATGGACTTCAGGGATTGCGTTCAGGATTGTGGACTCATTGACCCCCCTAGCACTTCGATATATTTGGTCAAATCAACAAGTGGAGCATTTCATCCAATCGAGAATTGATAGAGTTCTATGCAATATGTGGTGGCTGGAGGTGTTCCCCTCTTCCTTTTATAAGGTCTCCCCTCCCCTTTCTTTTGATCATTCCCCTCTTATTGGTCTCAATCCTCTCATAGATTCCTATTCAGAAATTACTGGACCACTCTTCCTAATTTCTCTAAAGTGGTTTCCAAGGCTTGGAATTCTTATATCCATGGGGACTCTTTTTTTGTCTTTTTCCAAAAACTTAAAAAGGCTAAAGAGGCTCTCAAGGGTTTTACTAAGGATTCCACTCCACTCAACCACCAGATTTCTATAGCTAAGATGAAACAAAAGATGATTTTCCTCTATCTTGAGGAGAACCCTGAGGATGCAAATTTAATCAGATAGGTCAACAAAATAAATGCCCTTTATAGTAACCTTGCAAGGAGAGAGAGCATGTGGATTAAGCGAAGGGCTAAGATTCACTAGTTCACTCGTGCTGATGATGATATGAAATTCCTTTATGGATCCGTCAAAGAGAGAAATAGTGCTAATCTCATAAGTGAACTCCATACTGATCGGGGGGCGGGTGAATCTCTTGCCCTACTGTGATGACTGATGAAATCTATGCTTACTATGCTTCCTTATTTAATAGTGGAATTGTTGAGACTTCCTTGTGGCAACATACTCTCTGCCTCCCAAGTGAGTGATTTGACCATGGAAGTCAGTGACCAAGAAATCATTACAGCCCTTCATAGCATTAATGAGAATAAATTACTGGGATCTAATGGATTCAATTCTAAATTCTTTATATATTGTTAGGATATTATTACCAAACAGTTCTTACAGGCAATCACCACTTCTTCAAGACCCAAAAACTCCCTCATTAGTTTAAGCACAGTCTCATTACCCTCATACTTAAATCAAGGCACTCAAGCTTTCTCTCTCTCTGACTTTAGACCAATCTCCCTATGCAATATTTTCTATAAGGTTATAGCCAAGATTCTTGCTAGTAGATTGAAGAATATTTTACCTTCTATCACTCACCCTGTTCAGTCAGCTTTCATCCAATATGGGGATATTACTGATAATGTTGATTTGGCTCATGAGTCTGCTCTGACTTCATTCCTAGTGCCAAGGATGAGATGTTCATAGCTAAGCTTGATTTGAGAAAAGCTTTTGACACTATAAATCTTCACTCCTTAATGGCTAGGCTAAGGCAGAAGGCTATCCCCAATTCTTTATCAACTGGGTTGAAGCTTGCATTATGAATGTGCCTTTCTCCATTGTGCTAAATGGAGAAATCAAATATTTTTTAACTCTTCTAATGGACTGAGATAGGGTTTCCCCCTCTCCCCTCTTCTTTTCACAATTATTATGGATTCCTTCTCATATGTTTTTTGGAATGAGATGTGGAATTAAAGAGATATTCTACTCTAGTTAACAACCATTGCAAACTCTCGCATCTACTCTTTGTTGATTACCTTTTTGTTATAAGGCTTGCTAACCTTCAAACTGCTAACTCTCTAAAACTTGCTCTTGAAGCTCTTTCTTCTTTCATGGGCCTTGAGGTAAATCGAGACAAGTACATTATTTTCTTCTCCAAGTCTTCAAGTTGTGCCATTCAATTCTGTGAGAAACTGAATGAGAAGCGTGGTACTTTTCCTCTCAAATACTTAGGCCTTCCTCTGGTGGCAGGCTCACCAAAATCTATCCACTTCACAATGATCTTTGGCATGCTTTTTGGTTGGCTTGCAGGCTGGAAAATTAAGCTTCTTTCTTTGGGTGGTAGGCTACAATTAATCAAATCCTTGGTTAATAACTATCTTGCCTACTGGCTTAGAGGCATGGCTACTCCAAAATGTATTCTTAAAAAAATTTCATCTTACATGGCCATGTTTTTTTATCATGGTGGGGATCAAAATAAAATCCATCTTATCCATCTTATCTCTTAGGCAAAAAACTACTTTGCCTAGAAACAAGGGGGCATGGGTCTTCTACCTCCCTCAACTTACTTTGTAAGACCAAATTACTTTGGAAGATCCTCAACCGATCTTCTATCATGGTGGATTGGTTCATTTCAAAATATTGCTCTCTTTGGAACCCCTTAATACCTCGTTCCTCATCCTTATGGAAAGAGCTCAGAAAGTGTGTTGGAAGATTTAAAGAGAAATTTAGTATTCTCGTTGGGAATGGCTCTTCACTCTCTTTATTCTTCAATCCTTGGTGCTTGGGGGCCTCTCTTTATGATATTATAGGACTGAATTACTTTAACTTGTTAAATTTTCACCCCCATAGCAAAGTGAGCTCCATCATTTTGGATGGAGCTTGGAAATTACCTGGGAATTTTAAACATATGTCTCTGATTTATTTCAGTAGGATTTTGGCTCTGCCCATTAATTTTGGTGTTGATAAAATCCTCTAAGACAATCATAATTCGTTAACTACTAAGATTATAAGGTGTTCCATCTTTGCTTTAGACCTGATGTGAGCTGGTTTAATGAGATTTAGTTTAAAGGTTTTGCTATTAATCAAGCTTAATATTATTGGTTGGTTTACGTTGGTGGTCTCAAAACTTTTGATACACTTGGAGCGAGAGGTATAGGATCTACTTTGGAATGTATTTTTTTCAAAGGCTCCTTAAAATCTCATGCCCATCTGTTCTTTAAGTGTCCCTCTTCCTGGTGCCTGATTAGAACTGTGCTACCAAATGAGGCATTCTTCCTTATACAGCCTTCACTTCAGCAATTTCGTGGTGCTACTCTTAATCAGGAACACAAGGTTTTATAGAGGCTTCATTATCTTATTATGTCTATTTGCATTTATGTTACCTGGAGGGAGGGAAACTCCAGGCATCACTTGAGGAATGCCTCTTCTTTGATTTGTCTGAAGACCAAAGTGCAATCCCTTGTGGCATACAAACTTAAAAGATGGTCTATCAAAGCTTCTTGGCCTGAGAAGGTCAAGGAAATGTTAGATGAGTGGATGAGTTATGCTCTTCTGGGACCTCATTCTTAATTCTATTGGTCCTTCTAATTGTCTATCCCATTCTATTTTTCTTGTTATTCTTCGAAGGTTGTGGTTTTTATCTAATAATGATGAAGAGTTGTTTTGATGCAGTCCTTAGTCTCATTTTCTTTCTGATGTAAGGGCCTCTTCGATCTTGGAGGGATAGCTCTAGGTGTTGTATATATTTGCTTTACTGATGAGCCTTAAATGACATTTATGTAAATCCTATGATATTGAGCTTGACAACTAACAGGAAGATCTCTGTGCATCAGAAGGTTCTGTATAAGCTGACTACTAACCCATCCTTATATGGGATTTTATAACTCTGAATCTAGATTGGGAGGGAGGTGGCTGGTTGTGGTGTTTATTTTTGGATGTATATGGGGACACCACGTAGATCGTAGGAGATATTTATTAAAGTGATCGGTTATGATATTGAGGTATGATATACTATCTCGAAAGATAGAGGCATCACCCTTCAATGGACCTAATCACCTAATAAGGACTCCTAAGGCATGATAGGTCTTCAAATGTACCAGAGATTTTTTTCCTGCTTTACATGGATGAATAAACTAGGATATATATTAAATCGAGTGTTAAAGTTCCCTATGGGAGAAAACTCCATAGTTAATTACATCCTAAGGAAGATGAATTCCTTAGTAATACACTTGGTTAAAGTAGATAATTATTGTCTCCAAAGATTTCAAGGATAGATTATCAATAAATTGGTTATTTTGGAAAATCAACTTGGAAAGTTCAAGAAGAAGACTTATTTTGGAAGCCAAGAGGAATAGGTAGGGAATGCTCATGATACTAAGAAACCTAGTAAGCATTCCAATCTATCCTATAGTTGAGCATTATATGTTTGAAAGTGAGGAGAATTATTTTGTTAGAGTTGAATTTTTATTAAATTGCTAGGGCTTATAATTCACCGACACAAGGTTGTGGAAAATCCTAAGAGGTGAGGATTTATGCTTGTAGCCCAAAGGAAACAGTTACCTCGGATCCTAAATCTAGGGAGCTTTAACAAGAGCTAAAGCACAGCCTAAATCTAAGCGAAGATGGGTGTAAGGTTTACCTCCATAAGAGAGAGTAAACCACCTGATTGCTGGACTTCTAACCACCTGAAGTGGCAACCAGCTAACTCCTCCAACATTTTAAATCCATGTGGTCCGGTCATATGAAATTGCAAGATAATTGGATTGTTATTAATTTTAAAGAGACTAAAATCCTTAAACCCACTTCCTAAGAGACTAGAGCATGAGTGTTATGAGTAATGACTTAATCTAATGTAAAGTCTTTTCAAATTTTATTTCAATTTTGACACTCCATTTGGACAAAGGCTATAGGATTTAGTATGCCTAACTGCATGATGAAAATGGATTATGGGCTAAATCAGTGGGAAATAGGTGTTTTTCAACACAGAGGAGGCCCTCAATGGTCAAGCCTTCCTCTATCATGCAAGGATGGAAACCCTCTCTTGGGAAGAGTGAAATAATATGCTTGCCTGATGTGAGACATACAACATTCAAGTAAGGGGTTGCTAAATCTTTTAATTATCTTGATTATGTCTTAGGCTTAATGTCAGATTATGAGTTATAGAAAATTTTAATTGAGAGTGATTAATTGGGTAGAAAATTTATTTTATCCTAAGAGCCTAATCGCATCCAAGCCACACATTCAAACATCAATCATTTAAGAAACTAAGAAAATCATGTCATTTCTAATGCACAAATCAAACATAACATCAATCAATTTTATAGAACTAATGCAAAAGAATAAGAGGCTGGTGCGATCGGGTACCGCTATACAATATGAAAAGAAAAGATAGGCAGTCGAGCTTTACCATTTTACAACCTAGAATATGAAAGAATAATTACAATTTATAAATGAATAAGTGCTATGGGGTCTTCATGTCTCCTTCATTTCTTCTTTTTCCTTTGATTTGGTGGACTTCAAGGCATCACATGGCACTCCAAGATAAAGCCTTCTAGCCAATGCTCATCCTAATCTCCAAAACACAAATTCTAATTCCTAATGCAAATTTACATTAAAAGTTGAAAAAGTAAATCTAACTACACTTGCAAAATAAGTGTTAGCTAAACATACATACAATCTCAAGCAGTTATATTTGTAATTTGGACTTAGCACCCTTCACATGGGTAACCAAGTTCATCTATCCTAACTTAGATTATGCTTAGGGAATTTAAGCAACCTGTAAAAGAGAGCATTTATATTTATTTTTAAGCACAATCTCCTACTGAAAATATGATTAGGCTAATATCGTCCTAACATCTAGTCTACAAAATATACACCCTTACATCTAGTCTAAAATAATACATCATAAAATAAAGCATACATCATATCATGTACCGTCCTGACATAAAATTAGAAGTGGTGACTTAGTTCTAATGTGTATGTTAAGGCTTGTGTGGTATGTCTTAACTAAGCATTAGTATTATGATTTTCTAAGTACGAAAGACTTTCATTTAATATAAAGGGTTGATTTCACTTGAAGTTATTTAATTGACTTGAGAATTTTAATTCATGTTTTTTTTTGTTTCATATGATTACACTTAGAAACTAAGTATTATAAAAAGAAGAAAGAGCATCACCCTCTTTCATTCCTAGCTTGAGTCACTTTTTGAAGCATGCTAATTTGATTTAGTTCTCTTTAGTGAATGACTTATTAAATGATTTAATTAATCTTAAGTTTAAGTTCACTTTAAATAATTGCATTTAACATGTAAGTCATCTTAAGATTAATTGAATTGAATTACTAACATATGATACATATCAAATCACTCCTTTCAATCATAAATATCATACACATGATCTAATCCTAAGTGTATATATACAAATAGCACACTTAAATGATGAATGTATGTGTATGTGGACTTTTATATGTTTTTATATGATTGAATTATTTAATCATATTATCTTAAAGCTCTATCTAAATTCTTATACAAAAATATATAAGGATGAAATTAAATAGATATGTGTCATTGTTAATCAAGAAAGTGAGGTAATCAAATAACCTCCTTGGGGCTAGCTAAAGCCTCGTGTTCCCGGGATGTCCAAACTATATACCCATTATATTCAATCATATGTAAATTTGTATATAATAACATAAGAAAGCAAACTCCAAGTTATAATTCAATAATTAGGCAATTATGAATGCATGTTTTTTTAGATAGAAAAGGGGATTATCATCCTCTAATCAAATACACACACACACACACACACACACATATATATATATATATATATATGTATATATATATATATGTATATATATGTATATATATATATATATGTATATATATATATATATATATATATATATATATATATATATATATATATATATATATATATATTATATATATATGTATATATATATATATATATATATATATGTATGTATATGTATATATATATGTATAAAAGACATAAACAAGTACATGCCTTTATTAACCAGGGAAGTGAGGTAATCAAATGATCTCCTTGGGGCTACTTAAAGCCTCATATTCCGGGAATGTCTAGACTATATACATATTTTTCTTAAATACATATACATGTATTTATAATTTAGAAGATAAAATTCATGGAATGATTATATTTTTTTTAATGGACTTATTTAAGTATATGATTTAAAGCTTTATCTAAATTCTTATGTTAAGGATACATAAGAGTGAAATCAAATGAGTACGTGCTATTGTTAAACTAGGGAAGTGAGGTAATCAAATGACCTCCTTGGGGCTACTTAAAGCCTAGTATTCCTGGGATGTCCAGGCTATATACCCATTACATTCATGCTTATGTACAATATGTAAATAAAGGAAAGAAACTTCACTTCAGACACTTAAGGTTAATCACATGTAAATCCTATATATTTATAACTAATATCACAACATGTGTTACAGCTCATTTATAAGCTTTTGACATTTGAGTTTAGTAGTGATAATAGTCACACATATATTAAATGATATCAACACATGCAAGCTTACATAGAGGAAACCCATTTGATTTAATTAATTTTTGAAAGGGAATGGATGCATGGAATTAAACAACATACAATATGTAGCATGATTGGAAAGGAATAATCAAATACAAGCATATGATTCATTCAATCAAACTAATTCCTAAGGACAAACATGCCAAATAAAACTATTTAAAATAAACCAAAGTTCTTTAATGTCATTTTGATTTCATGTTCAATTTGACTTAAGGAATTTGAGAAGGAGTTTGTTAATCCTAACCCATCCCCATGTTTGTGAGTAAATTTGGTTTAATGAAATATGATTAAGTTGATTTTATGGATTAATTAAGTTGTCATATGTATTAAGTTCATTAACTAACCCATTCTTATGTTACCTTAACATAATTATCCAAATAATTGTGAGCTAATATGATATGAAAATACATTGAAAAGTAAACTAGCGATGGTCCTATGAAATGAAAGGGCCTAATGTAATTAGCTCACAATTATTGGTTAATCAGATTAAGGAACTTAATTAATTACTTTTATGATTTCCCCACACATATGGGTAAATCATAATTTCATTAACTTTATTTATGCTAATAAATACCTAAAGATCTAGCCATGAATTAATTAAGTAAAATAAAATATGATTCTAATTTTAATTTGATTAATGAAATCATTAATTAATTAATCAATTTCTCTTACTTAATTTGCCAAATTTTGTTTAATTATCCTCCAAATAAACTGGACTAAAGGAAAAGGTTGGGAAAGAGGTCCCAACTTGATTCCATTAGTCCTCTCATTTAATTAAACAAGATTTGATGTGAATTGAACCTTAATTTGGCTAAGCTCATGGAGGTATGTCCATAGGGCATAGAAGGGAATTTGATTTAGTTTGCTTTAATTTCTATTATTGGAATGTGGGTTACATTTATATTTGTAAATATGATTGGATATATAATTGATTTATAAGTAAATCAATTGAGTCTGGGTTGATTTGAGTTAAGATTTGGCTAAGCTCATGGGGGTATGTCCATATGGTTTAGGAAAGGTCTTGGCTTCACTTGATTTAGTTTGATTTAGTTTTGATCATTTGAATATGGATTTCATTTATAATTATAAAGATTATTGATGGAATAATTGATTTATAAGAAAATCAATTGAGTTTGATTTGATTTGAGTAGAATTTTGACTAAGCTTATGATGGTGGATCACATGGCTTAAAAGGGATTTGGAACTTGGATTTGATTTTGGGTTTCAATCATTTGGAGTTAAATTTAGGATTGAATTTGATAAATGATTGAGGGATTGAATTGATCTCGGAGAAAATCAATTGAATTGAATTGAATTGGATTTGGCTATTTGGCTATGACTAAATCCATGGATTTCAATCAGAAGGCTTTAGGCAGGATTTTGAGCTTGGATTTGATTTAGATGGGATTGATTGTGAAATTTGGAATTTTGAATTTGAATTTAAATTTGGGGCTTGGTTTGAGAATTATAACATGGATTGGGTTTAGGCTATAGGGTGGGTAAGTCTCCCTAAGTCCCTAAGGCATAACTTACTCTTATGACTAACCCTTTTAAGTCTCTAGGCTTAGGTTGAGTGTTCACCTAATCACTAGAAGTGTCTTAAGACTAAGGAGATCTTAGTGTCTATAAAAGTCCAAGATCTATGATGAGGAGGTTAAAAACTCACTCAAAAGTGAGGTCAACAGTGGTCCATCCCATTTTCTACTATTTTTCCTTTTCCTTTGGTTAGTTTCCTTTATTTATAGTCTTTTTTGATTCCTTGTTTTCTTTTGTAGCCTTCAATCCCTTCATGGGATTACCCCTGTAAGTCAATTGTTTCATTTTCTCTCTTTGGAATAGAATTGGGCTCAGCCCTTAATTTTTCCAGAAAAAAAAGAAGCTTTTATATTTATTATCTATTAAAGTAGGACTATAATGCATTTAATGGTTTGTGTTCAACCTATCAAAAAGGTTCGATTCCATTTTATGGCTAATGAAAAATGACATCATAAACAAATACAAAAATGCATGTTGAATGATGTTAAATAATATTAGATGTTATTTAATGTAGCATTTAATTATAATGGCTTTATGTTTGGGCAAGCTATTAATCTTATACTTATTATTGCTTAATGAATCATTTATGGCTATTATAACACAAATAAATAATAAAGGCAATTAAAGCACCTATATTACATCAATGTAACATCACATTAGGATATATAGTGATTGAGAAACATTTGTTGTTACTAAACTTCTTAACTTAGAAGTTACACTACTACATAATCTCTAATAAGGTCAAAATAAGCTCAAAGGTCAACCCATTATTTTCTCCAATAATTAGGCCAACATTATATGGTTACTTGTTATAATGGTTTATGAATTTATTATAATTTAACATTATATATATATATATATATATATATATATATATATATATATATATATATATATATATATATATATATATATATATATATGTGTGTGTGTGTGTGTGTGTGTGTGTGCGTGTGTGTGATAAAACGAATAAGCATATTGTTACCTTCTAATAGTACACATAATCTTAACTAACTCTTTATTTAATGATTACTTACCCAATAACTAAGCTAGGAATTGTACTTTAATGTGATAACCTCAAAAAATTATTTGATCTTTATTAATTTCTGAATGCTTAAGCATGTCTCATCTTCATATTCCATAAAAGAAGGATACTTAAACACAAATATAATCTCTTAAAGCTATAGCTAAACATAAGGCAAGATATGAAGACAAGATCAAAAGACTTAAAATATTAATTAAAATGAGCAAAAAAGAATCCATAATATGGGATACCTTAGTCATTAAAAATTTAATTACAAGAAAGTATAAAGCTAATATGATCAAGCACTATAGGAAAACAATTAATTTTTGACAAAAAATCATCATAAATCAACCATTTTATGTCAGAAATGTAAGTTTTCGATGAATTTCATTGTCTATAAAACCTTCTTTGGCAATACATTCTAACCGATTAAAACTCCACTAGAAATCATTTTTTATGGATTTGTAATGAAATTTTCGTTGGAAATCATTTTTGAATGAACTAACGGATATAGACGTGGGAATATCCACTAGAAATCAGTTTTGTAGCAGGTGTTCACCAGAAATCCTATCATTGGAAATTTCATGCCCATCAAAAATTCTCACTATGGTTCATATCAATCATAGTGTCAAAAAATCTATATATATTTGAAAAAAAAAATGAAAAAAAGCTTCATATATATATATATATATATATATATATATATTTCAGTTTTTACACCTGCAAGAATGCTACACAATAAGTGTACAACTAATTAAGAATTGACTCCAATATGATCACAACAACTCCACAGGAAGTCCATATAATTAAAAGAGGCTGTTCTAATTTTCATTATTGAAGTTTCAAAATATTAATATTACACAAAAATGTTTAATAGCTGAAGTTAACTATCAAAAATAACATGATACAAATAGAAAACAAAAAGTACAAATAATAAACTAGATCTACAAATAAATAATACAGCAGTTTTCTGGTAGAATTTTTGGCGAAAATTTTGCCAAGTTTAAGTGACTTGTGTGGCGACGTTTTCTACAACAATTTTTGTTGGAAAATTTTTCGACTTAAAATATGTCGATAATTTCACCTATTATTTCCCAGGAATTAGTCCGTCAGAAATTCCAATGATAACAGCTATTTTTCCTATAGTGAAAATCATTTTGATAAGCTTCAAATACAACATTAACTTGATTGCATCATTATGATTATAATAAAGTCAATTAATGAACCGGACAAAGAAATGATAAATCTTAATATAAATCTCATGATATTATTAATATACTAGCACCTTGAAATCATAAATCTATCATGAAAGATGGAACCAATATAGTACAGAAAATCCTTAATGTGATGGGCATGAAAGAAGAACTTGATTGGATATAGCTATTATTCTACTACTTCTAAAAGGGAAAATTACTTAATGAGAGTTTATAAAGTAGGTGATGGCATTCACATTCATTAATGATGCTTTCTATCATTACTCATTCAGTTAAATGTAAGTGAAATATCTTGACAAAGAGGTGGCCATGAAAGACTCTATGGGAAACACTAATTAGAGCTAAAGATTAAGATTAAAGTCATGAAATTATTATATTATTAGTTTACTTTCGTGAGGAAATGCATCATGCACGTTTTTAAGTGTCACAAGATTATATTGTAAAAATAAAATATATAAATATTAAGTAAAATATATCATGCCATGCAAACTAGATTATATTGTACAATTAGGCTCATTTAAAAAAGATGGAGAATATTTATTGTTGCGTGCTAGAAAACTAGTTGCGGTAGAGTGAAAGTTTACGCCTTAGTCTTGTTTGTGAAATCCAGCACACACACAGGTATTTAAAGAGTGAACAAGAAAACTCCAGAATCTTTTACGTGAAAAACCTCGAAAAGAGGGAAAAACCACGGGGACTAGCCCAGTAAGAATCTTCCACTATGTATTTGTTTCAGAGTACAAATTTTCCCGATAATGGGATTACAAAATTGTACATGAGAAGGGCTAACAATGGGAATCCCAAAATCAGGCAATAACAACCATATAGTAATAGTGAACTGCGGGGGTCAACGACCGACGATAAAGGTCATCGGGATGGTGACCGGCGAAGATGGTCGGCGAGGATCGGCGGCGGTACGATGGATAGTATCACGGTGGTGGCGATGATGACCGGGCATGGTTGACGATAATGATTAGCGAGGAGGCGGTGGTGGCGGTGGCCGGAGATTAACGGCAACAAGGATCGCCGATGCGGTATGGCGGTACACGGTGTTGGTAACCAACGGGGGTGGTCGGTGACTGTCAAGTGGTGGCACGATTATGCGTGGAAGATTTTTCAAGCTTTAGAGCTCTCTCCTCTCTCTTACTTGGCCTCCCCTCATGTGAAGAATGAGGAGCTATTTATAGATTGGAGGAGTGGTGTTTCTATAGATACATGCAAAACATGTACAACTCCACTCCATCGGACGGCTGAAAATAATTCCTTTGATCATTTGATGTATTTTAAGAATTTGAATGCTCAAATGAAGTCAGAATTATAAGATCTTGGGCTTGTTAGATTCGGATCGTCGAATGCTTGATTTGACTATAAACACTCCTTGTTTAAGAGCTACTTTGAGATTTAATCGATATCCAAAATTTCCAATGATATTTTAAGTACTTGATCTCGACCAGTTTCAACTTAGGATCAACTTGCTTTTGACATCAAGATTCATACTTCGATTAGTGGTATTTTAAGTGTCATATCAGTTGCCTCCTATTTTTGGATGACATTATCTCAATCATCCAAAAATATATACACCAAATATTTGAAAATAGCAAATTCTTCAATGAAATTTGTGAGTCCTTTAACCATACATTTTGAGAGAACGGATCTTCATGGGAGCACAAGATTATGACCACGGAAGCGGGTGCAAGGCCGCGAATGTATGTGGGTACGCATGGGCGCAAGTTTTTGGGGTTATATACCCATATGGACATTTACGGGCGCTTGCAGGCGCAAGGTTTCGGGTTGGATTACGAGAATAAGCGAGAATTGAGTGGTACCGGTTTTCTTTGAAAGAGGTACAGGACTTTCTGAACGACAGGTAGAATGGGTTGGAAAGAAAGGGCTGGCATTGGAAAGGGTCTTTGGATGGCGGTTTTATGCAGGTGACAGGTCACATAACGGTGTGGGTCACGAGTCTGGTCGGCGTCACAGGTTGAGGGAGGCAATGGGTGGGCGCATCGGATGGGTCAGCATCGAGGCAGTGGATTCTGCTGGAACGTGAAAAGCGGTTTGTCATGAATCGGGTATTTGCAGGCTATCATCGCGGGTTTGGTCCGACAGTCCAATGAGCAATGAACAGAACTGAGTCGGCGAATGAGGCCGAGAGTCATGTGAGCAATCGGGTCGACCGGAAGAGAAGGGCAGTCACATGGGGTGGAGCTGTTGGTGTCAGGGCAGCGTGGCGTGAACGTGGGGGAAGCGAGCTGAACCCACTTATGTGGCCGGGAGCACTGTAAGAACTGCAGCGCGGCGCATGGCCAACATCCATTTTTTGGCCCATTTTCTCTCATTTTGAGTGGTTTTGGATAGTTTTCAGCGATTTTTGACCTTTTTGCCCCCATAGAGGGTCTATAAAAACCCCCTAGGGTAAAAAGAGAAGGCACACTCCTCATATGCTAGAGTGTCCCTCTTCTTCTTAAGAGGAGGTCATTCGGAGGCGGTCAAGGCCCGCGGTACATACATCGTGGTTCCGGTTTTCCCTCGAAAGAGGTGTCAACTGGCCTCGTCAGACTGACTAGGTTTGGAGGCGATCGAGGCCCGCGGTACATACGTCGTGTCTACAATTTTTCCTCGAAAGAGGAGTCAACTGTACTCTTTGGACCGACCAAGTTTGGAGGTGATCCATACGCTGTCTCTGATTTTCCCTCGGCGCCAATCAGACTCGTCGCCGACCGTTCGGCAATCAAGGCCACGATACATCGTGTGTCCTGATTTTCCCTCGAAGAGTCTATACTCGTCGGACCGACCAGTTTGGAGGCGATCAAGGCAGTATCGTGTCTGTTTTCCCTCAAAGAGGCATCAGCCACTGTCGGACCGACCAGTTCAAGCAATCATCAGCGATGAACGGAGATGGGGTTGCGATGCTGACATGCGTCGGTGGTGGCGGTGCCAACGGTCAGGATAACCGGCGATGATGGTGGCCCGGATATAACCGATGCGTGGCAGCGGCGTGTGGTTACGGCAAGCGTCAGCCAGCAATCAGCGATAAATGGTTAACCGTGGCAACTAGTGTGTCAGCAGGGATGAATGGCGCGTGGTGACGGATAATGCCGGTGATGTCGGCAGCGGATGGCGCGATAATGGTGGTAATCAATGGTGGTTGGCGACGTGGTCAGCGGAACAGCGGTAATGATGAGTAGGCGGCAGCGTCAGAGTCAGCGGGATACAACGATGGTTGATGAAGATGACCATCGGTAATGACCGACGACAGTCTATAGTTCCTACTTCTTCTTGTAGGAAATTGGATTTCTTGAAAGTTCAATGGATGGTTTAACAGTTGATAATTGAAGCCGTTAACTTGCATGTGAGGGGTAGAATCGAATCCGCTGAGGATTTTTGACCTATCCGAGGTTGTTTGTCAAAATTTTACTTGATGACATTAACCACGGAAGAGGTCGAATCGAGGATTTTTATTATCGAGGTTGTTTGTCGAGTGTTACCCGGTGACGTTAACCTGTATGGAAGAGGTTGAATTGAATCCGCTGAGAATTTTTGACCCATCCGAGGTTGTTTGTCAGAGTGTTACCCGATGGTGTTAACTGGTCGAATTGAATCCGCTGAGGATTTTTGACCTATCTGAGGTTGTTTGTTAGAGTGTTACTCGATGACGTTAACCTGTATGGAAGAGGTCGAATTGAATCCGTTGAGGATTTTTGACCTATCCGAGGTTGTTTTTCAGAGTGTTACTCGATGACGTTAACCTGTGTGGAAGAGGTTGACTTAAATCCGCTGAGGATTTTTGACCTATCCGAGGTTGTTTGTCAGAGTGTTACCTAATGACGCTAACCTTTATGGAAGAGGTCGAATTGGATCCGCTGAGGATTTTTGACCTATCCGAGGTTGTTTTTTAGAGTGTTACCCGATGACGTTAACCTGTATGGAAGAGGTCATGGGAAGTCCACCAAGGATCTTTTGACCTATCCTAGGTATTAGCCAAAGTGTTATTTGACTTCTTACTTGTATGGAGTAGGTGCGAAGTTTTGATCTATCCGAGGTTGTTTGTCAGAGTCTTTGCTCGATGACGTTAACATGTATGGAAGAGATCGAATTGAATCCACTGAGGATTTTTGACCTATCTGAGGTTGTTTGTCAAAGTATTATTTGATGACGTTAACTTGTGTGAAGTAAGTCAAATCAAAATATTTTTTTGAACTTGTAGACAAAGTTGCTCCTTAACATTTGCCTTTCTCATTAGTATTACTGACTTGCTTCTCGAACTGATAATCAATTAGATATCCAGAATATTGATTTGGATAATCTTTTGAGATTAAGAGTTGTCCCCCAGTCTCCAACAAAAGATAAAGGATTGAAGTTTGAAGAACCTTCATTCTTCGCATGCACTCCTTAAAAGCTTGAAATGCTCCACCTCGCTGGTGGTTTTGATCTTGTTGGAAAACTTGGTTGTCAACATGATGAAATAATGAGAATCGATTTCCCGGATAAAGCTATGCGTGCTAAAAAATCATTCGGTAGAGAGAAAGTTTTAGCCTTGTTTGTGAAATCCAACACACACAGGTATTTAAAGAGTGAACAAGAATCTATTGGAAAACCTCGAAAGAGGGAAAACCACGGCCGCCAGAAGAATCTTCCACTATGTATTTATTTGAGTACAAAATTTCCGATAATGGGATTATAAAATTGTACATGAAGGGACAATGGGAATCAAAACCAAACGGCCATATAGTAATAGTGAAAGTGAGGTGGCATGAAGGTCGTCGGATGGTGACCGGCGATGGCCAGCGGTGTGACCGCGTTAGTCGGCGATGGTGACCGGCGTCGGTGGTCAGTGATGATGACCGGCGACGATAGTTGATGACAATAACCGGCAACGAGGGTGCGGTGTCGGTGGTGGCACCGGCCAATTAACGATATGGCAAGGATCGCCGTGGCAGTGGTGGCGGCGGATATGGTAACCAATGGGGTTGGTCGGTGACTGTCAAGTGGTGGCACGATTATGCCTGGAAGATTTTTCAAGCTTTAGAGCTCTCTGCTCTCTCTTGCTTGGTCTCCCCTCATATGAAGAATGAGGGGCTATTTATAGATTGGAGGAGTGGCGTTTCTGTAGATACATGCAAAACCCGTACAACTCCACTCCATCGGACTGCTGAAAATGATTCCTTTGATCATTTGATGTATTTTAAGTATTTGAATGCTCAAATGAAGTCAGAATTATGAGATCTTGGGCTTGTTAGATCCGCTCATTGAGACGCCGATTTCGATTTGTTATAAACACCTTGCTTTGGGATTTAATTGATATCCAAAGTTTCCAATGATATTTTAAGTGCTTGATCTCGACAAGTTTCAACTTATGATCAACTTACTTTTGACATCAAGATTCGTACTTCGATTAGTGGTATTTTAAGTATCATATCATTTATTATGATAGGAATATATAATAATTAATAAAACTTTAGTTAAATCATATTGTATATACAATTCCTTTATATTAATTAAGATAATTTTAAATTTAAACTAATCATACCGCATGATGTTTATTATGCTATATATTTAGATTTATCATTCTACCTAATTGATAATTTAAATTGTCTTAATTAGGTTAACTTAAAATTTAAACAAATCACACCGTATTATACAAATCATACTATATAATATGTTTTCTTTATAAATCTAATTATATAGCTAAATTAATCGGAGGATCTGATATCAATCTATTTGAACTAATAGTACTATATGATCAACTAGTATTTTATTTCTTTTGCACATAATAAGTGTTATTTCTATGCTCTGAATATAGATGTAATTTTCAAAATTATAAATATGAGAGATATTACATTAAATATTTAAATTAGATAGATGAGAGGTTTCTAATGAAAAACTTTTTGATCTTTCATTGGAAAATCATTGAAGTTTCCTTTTGAGAGAGTGCACTATTGGTTATTTTTCTCTTTTTTTATGCTTATGAGTCTCATGGTTTGAAGATATGGTTATTTTTAGAGCTATAAATTTCCTTTTATAAAAGATTTTGGATCTTTAAAGCAATTGTAAACTTGGTTGTACTAGTTCATGGTTCAAAGTAGCAATCTTTTTTACTTTGAGTGCAAGAGAATGTGTGAAGTTTCTTCATTATCCATGGAGAGTGACTTCTCCACTTTATAATAGCTAAAGAAGAAACTTGTGGAAAATTTGAAGGGGACTTAAGATGTAGATTAGGTCATTGGTTTTGAACTATCATAAAATTGATTCTCACTTTGATTTTTTCTATTTTTTTTTTTTTTTTGAATTAGCATATTTTGAGAATATTATTTTAAGAAAATTAAAATTGATTTTTGATAAATTTGTAATATTTTGTTAACTTCATTTCAAAGGAAACACAAAAAATAAAAAATAATATTTAATTTGCTAGCTTATTTTTACAAACTAATTCTACTCTCCTCTTAGATTTGCTATAGCTTTTAAGCATGGGTGAATTATCTTATAAATTTTGAAAATAACATCTGAAATTAAAAAATAATAATATGATTAAAAGCAATAATGACTAAAGTAATAATGCTTATATTTAAAATTTATTAAAGCACAATAAACATGAGATTTTAAAATTATATAGATTTTAAAATATTTGTATTCGAATTTTGAATGCAATTTTGCAAGTAAGGTAATAACTAATTTAAACTTTTTTTTGGATGTATTGAATGGGGGATACAAAATAAAATCTGATTTATGGTTAATTTTGTAATTTTAAATGAATTAATTACAACTTATATTTTAATAAACAAAAGTTAATGATTATTAATAACATTTCAAATAATGTAATGTGTTAATTAAAATGCACTTTTCTTAAAAAATTAAAAGCTGAATTTATTTTATTATAAAATTAAAAGATATAATAGGATTTTTTTTAAAATTTAATGAAATGACTAAATTTTTTAATTATTTGTAAGGCATTCCACCAAAAATGGAAATTTATTACCATTACACAAAAAATTATATTTAAAACTTTTTTAAAAAACGCATTTAACAAAACATTCAAATTTATTACATATTTTTTAAAATTCTAAATAAAATTTTCAATTTATAAGATTTTTTAATGTTAAAATGCACTGATTTATAATAGTTTATGTAATAATTTTACATATTTGATTTTAATTTTTATTTATGAGTGTTGCAATATTATTTCTAATTTTATTGAAAACTTCCTTTTTAATTTCTAAATCTTAAAATCCTTTTATAAAGTCACAAAATATTAGAAGTTTATCATGTATAATTAATTTTTCATAAAAATATTAATTCTTTTTGTAACATAAAATTAAAATTCTCTAATATTATAAATTTATTCTAGATTTTTCTAACATACTTTCAACTAAGGACTTAATTAAAATAAAATATCTTTAACAAATCTATTTTATTCATTTGAATGTCCTCTACCACATTAGCAACAAACTCAATAATTATCCATGATAAATCAAAGCCATTGGCCTTTGATCAGACAGCTACAAACCGCATATCAAGGATTAATTTCGCCTTAAAAGATGGGAGCCAATCATTAAATGTGTATGGGACGACATTATATTGGCACTAAGGTTTTGTTTAATGCACAGGTGTCTTAGAGCCGATAATCATTGAATGAATGGTTGAGATTAAGCTGACTAAGGAATTAAGTTTAGATTTGGTCCCTTGATTTTTAACTAATTGATTCATCGAATCATTGAGTTATCATTTTCTACCTAGGATAAGAAATTATTTTATTATGAGATTAGATTATTTCAACAATTTTCTTAGGCTAATTCATCATTAAATTGGGAAATCTATTTATAGGTGACAATTAATTCAATTGATAAGAAAGTTAAAAGTTATTCTTAAAATATTTGATTTGAACTTCACCTGCATCATAATAACGGGGTTGAGTGGGAGGAAAAAAAAAGTGCAATCTATATGTTGAGATCATTTTCTACAAATACTAAAAAACTTGTCTACCCACACATATTTGCATGTATAGATTGATAAAAAAGAAATATAAAGAAAATAACTTAAAACTAAATATTACATGATTCGACCAAGCCATTATGGAATAAGAGAAGATCAACTCGATTGTAATTATCATATTCATTTCTCGGAGTACTTGCCATGAATGTTTGGAATTTCTCGGAGTACTTGCCATGAATGTTAATTATGCTAGAGAGAGAGAGAGAGAGAGAGAGATCGACCAAGCTTCAACTAGAAGGATAGTGTTACTTTAATTTGACCACACTGGAAGACCTTACTTGGATTTCACAAGCTTTGACCTCTATAAACATTAATGATAATAATGTTGATCTTTGAGTTTCTTGCAATGCTCAAGTTTTTAATCTTCAGGTACTTATGTTTTCATGAGACTATGTTGCATCATTATAGCCTAATGGTTGATTCATCATAGCCTTCACCATTCATCTTGCACTTGTATTCATAAACCCATCAGCACAACTCCCCATCAAACTCACACCTAACAATATTCTATCATGGAGATCTCAAGTTTTAGCATTACTACAGGGATACAACCTACTCGGATACATCAATGGACACACTCCACAACTACCTCCTATTATCATGTAAGTAGAAAACTAGATAGCCAACCCGAATCACACGATCTAGGTCCAACAAGACCAGTTGTTGTTACATGACATGTTTGTGTCATTATCAAAACTGGTCATGGTGTATATCACCTCTGCCTCATCACCCCAAGATGCATGAGACTGATTGGCCTGAATGTATGCTAATCGGCAAGATCCAGAATCCTCTTTCTAAAGGAAACACTATCACGAACAACCCGAGGTGAAGCATCTATCATCAACTATCTCCAAACAATCAAATGTATTGTTGATCAACTAGCACTTGTTGGATCACCATTGAAAGAAAACATCTATCTCATTCTTTACTATCAGAATGGTATCAGACTAGAGTTCAAGCAAATCAATGGATCCATTAGAGCAAGGGAACAACCTATATCCTTTAAGGCTCTCCACGAAAAACTGATTAACTATGAAGTTTTTCTGAAAAGAACTTCTCATGATAGCAACCTTCCAATGATCACGGTGAATATCTCCCAAAAGCAATCCATTCATCAAGGCATAGAAGGATGATCCCAAAAGCAAAACCAAAACTACCAAGGTTCGTTACAATCTTCCCACCAAACCAAGGACTCAAAATTGATTTGTCAATTTTGTGACAAATGTGGTCACATAGAGAAGAAGTGCTACACAACAAAGAGACTAATGGGTCTCCCAATTCCACCAAAAGCCAATCACACCACCATTGACAATCAAGATTCCTGGACTACATGGCTCCTTAACACTGGGGCTTCACATCATGTCAACACTGGGGCTTCACATCATGTCATAATAGACATGAACAAATTATCTCTAAAGAACCATACGAAGGATTTGATAACATAGCTATTGGAAATGGCTTAGGTGTTCAAATAACACACACTAGAAAATAAATCTTTCAACTCCACAAAGATTCTTTACTCTTGATAATGTTTTATGTGTTCCAAATATGAAACAAAACTTAATTTTAATTTGATAATTTTGCACTATTAATCATACATCAATATAATTTAGTGTAACTTCTTTTTGCATCAAGAATCTCACTATGGGGGCACTCCTAGCACATGGGCAGAGCTGGATTAATGTGTATAAGTGATTGAGCATCAAGAAGACTCAACCAAAATAAGCCCAAGTCAGCCTGAAATCAAACATCAAACTATAGCATGATTGTCTTAGTCATCCCTCATCAAAAGCCCTTCATCAAATCATCTCCACAAATGATCTTCCCATTAAATCAAAATCATCTCATGTATCCTTTTGTGACCCATGTTAATGCAACAAAAGTAACAAATTCTCTTTTTATACTCCTACTATAAGAAAGTCATCATATACTTGATGTTTTGTATTATGATGTTTGGGGACCATCCCGAATTAGATCAAAGAATGTATCTTTCCAATTTAATAATTTTTTACTATCCATGGCTTCGTCCTTATACTAAACATAAACTAGACCAATGATCCAAACCATGCATCTTTCTTGGAAATTCAAATAAACACAATGCATATATTTACTTTAAACCAACAAATCATCAAATATTTATCTCTCAACATGTTCACTTTGTGGAAAATTATTTTCCATTTCTTTCAAATTTTCACAATAAATACACAAAATACTCATTTAATCTATTTAAGTGGACTGAAAACACACCTCCACCATCTTCCATCTCATACAACATCCTCAACTCTAATAACCCTACTCACACAACCAACTCCTCACAATCAATATCACCATCTATTCCAAGCCCCTTACTCCATCCTACTACTGCCAACACACCTCTCAACTTCCCATTATCTATGCAAATCAACCAAAACCAAAAAATTACTCTAGCAATCCAACAATCCATCCATCAGCTGCTAAACAAACTTCCTCGACCACAATTCATGAAACAAATGACACAAATTTGCAACTCACTCAAACATATTCTTTAGAAACTAATCCTCAACAATGCAATGAAACCACTCAACTAACTCCGACTTCACCCTCCTGCGAGTATGGTGTTTATTTTTGGATGCGCCAGACGGACACCGCGCAGATCTTAGGGGGTACTTATTGAAGTGATCGGGTACGATATCAAGGTATGATGTACTATCTCGAAAGATAAACACATCACGCTATAATGGATCAAATTACCTAATAAGGACTCCTAAGGCATGATGGGTCTTCATATGTACCAGAGATTCTTTCCCTACTTTACATGGAAAAGTAAAGTAGGATTATTTTAAGTGGGGTTCTTAAGTTCCTTATGGAGGCAAGCTTTCATAGTTAATTACATCATAGGAAATGAGATTTCTTAAGAAAACTCTCGATTAAAGTAGTCAATTATTGTCTCCAACTATCAAAGGATTGACTATTTTGGAAAACTAAATGGGATTGTTCAATTGGAAAGACTTATTTTAGAATCCAAAGAAAGATAAGTAGGAAAAGCTCATGATACTAGGAAGCCTAGTGAGCACTCCAATCTATCATACGGTGAGACTTTATATACTTTAAAGTGAGGGGATTTATTTTGTTTGAATTAAAATTCTATTAGATTTCTTGGACTTATAATCCATCAACATAAGATTATAGAAATATCTAAGAGGTGAGGATTTATGCTTGTAGCCCAAGGGAAACAACTACCTTGAATCCTAAATCTAGGGAGATTTAACACAAGTTAAAAGCACAACCTAAATCTAAGCGGAAAGAACACATAAAGATTTACTTCTACAAGGGAGAATAAACCATCAAACTCTTTTGGACATACAACCGCCTGGAGTGGCCGCCAGCTAACACCTCCTATGATTTAAAACCATGTAATCCTATCTTATGAAATTGCAAGATAGTTTAAGCTGTTATTTAATTTTGAAAGGGACTAGAGACCTAAACTCACTCTCTAAGAGACTAGATCATATTTGGTATGAGCATATGACTTAGTCTGAAAATGCAAAATCTTTTTAAATTTTATATTATTTTGACACATTCATTTGGACAAAGGCTTTAGGATTTCTTATGCCTAAATGCATGATGAAATTTGGTTATTGACCAAATCAAAAGAGAAAGAGAGTGAAGCTCCATCATAAGGGGTTCCTTTCATAGGTCAAGTGGTCCCTAAAGTGTAAGAATGGAGGCCCTTATTTTACAAAAGTAATTCAATATGATATGCATGATGTGAGACATACAACATACAGCTAAGTGATTACTAAATCTATTAATTATCTTATTTACATTCTAAACTTTAGAATGAGGTTATGAGTTACTTTAAATTTAATTATGTGTTGTTGGGGTAGAAAAATTAATTTTTGTCTTAAGAGCCTATAGCATCCAAGCCACACATTCAAACATCAAGTTTAAGAAACTATGAAGAAGATGCAATTCTATTGCGCAATCTAAACATAACATCAATCAAACATGAATAGATTATGTAAAAGAATAAAAGGCCCGTGCGACCGGGTACCGCTGTACACCCCAAAAAAAATAAAAGATGGGTAGCCGGGCTCTACCCTTATACAACTCAAAATATAAAATAATATTACAATTGAAATTAAATTAGATGCTATGGGGGTCTTCATTCTTCATTTCTTCTTTCTTCTATTGATTTACTTTAAGGAATCATAGGGCACCCCAGAACTAAGCCTTCTAGCCACTGTTCATCCTAATCCCCATTGCACTACATTTTTATGGGAAAAATAAATCTAACTACACCTGCAAAATAGAAGTTGGCTAAACATACATACAATCCCAAGATGTTATATTTCATAATTTGGACTTAGTACCCTGCACATGGGTAACCAAGCCCACATGTCCTAATGTGGATTATTCTTAGGGGCATAAGCAACCTACAAAGATATCATTTATATTTATTTTAGGTGGCCCCTTAAGCACAATCCTCTGTAGAAAATAATATTAGGCTATCAATGGCCTAACATCTAGTCTACGATCCACATTCTTGACATTCAGTCTAAAATATTACACCATAAAATAAAACACATCATCATTACATGCACCATCCAAACCTAAATACTTAGCATTCTAATGTGCGTGCTGAGGCTTTATGTGGTATGTCTTAACTAGGTCTTTGAATTATGATTTTCTAAGTTTTGAAATTATTTAAGTTAACATGATTGGTGGTTTGATTTCAAGTTGTTTAGATGATATGTAATTGATTTACACTTAACATTTAAGTGTTATAAATAGAAGAAGAAGGCTTAATTCCAAAAAAAATTATTATAATGCAGTTTCTTTTGGAGAATGATATATTAAATGTTTTATTAATCCTAAGTTTGGGTTAACCTTAAAGAATCTTATTCAAGCATGAAAGACATCTTAAGATTAATGTGGTTGAATTACCATCACATAGAATATATTGAACCATTCTTTTCCATCACCTATAACATGCATATGATTTAACACTTAGTATATCTATACATACAACAAATTTTGGCACACTTGAATGATCATGGATGCATATAAGAAATTGTGTTTTTACTTGATTGAATTGTTTATGCATATAAATTAAAGCTCTATCCAAATTTTAATACAAATATACATAGGAATGAACTTAAATAAGTATGTGCCTTTGTTAACTAGGAAAATGAGATAATCAAATGACCACCTTGGGGCTACTTAAAGCCTCGTATTCCCAGGATGTCCAGACTATATACTTATCATCATTCAAACATATGTAAATTCATATAAGAACTTAGGAAAAGAAACACTATCTTTACATGCAATATATTTGATATGCTTAAATGATTATAGATGCATGCATTTTTAGTAAATAGAATATTCTCATCCTTTAATCAAATACACATACACATGTATAAAAGATGTAAATAAGTATGTGCCATTATTTAAATCAGGCAAGTGAGATAATCAAATGTCCATAATATATACTTGCTATCTTAAATACATATGAATGTATACATGATTGAAAGAATGAAAACCATCCACAAGAGATTGTATATTATTTGATTGAATTATTATACATGCAAGGTATAAAGCTTTATCCAAATTCTAATACAAAGATACATATGAATGAAATTAAATAAGTATGTGTCATTGTTAAACCAGGGAAGTGAGGTAATCAAGTGACCTCCGTGGGGATACTTAAAGCCTCGTATTCCCAAGATGTCTAGACTATATACTTATTGTCAGTCAAACATATGTCAATCTATATAAGAATTTTAAGAAAGAAAATAATAACATCACATGCTTAAGTTATAAACACATGCAAATCCTATATGTATTCATAATTACTATCACTCAAAATATTATTATCAATTTATAGCTTTTGGAAAATAAATTTAGATCTATTAGTGATAATAGCCACATATAATAAGATTAAGCGAGCATATGCAATTTTACATAATTAAATATTATTTGATTTTTGAAAATATGGATGCATGAAATCACATGACATATAACATTTAAAGTGAATGGAAAAGTGTAACCAAATATTTCCATATAATTCATTCAACTACACTAATTCCTAAGGACAATCAAATTAAATAAAATTATTTAAAGAAAATCAAAGTTTCTTATTAATTTAAGTTTGGATTTTAATTAAACTTAAATAAGAGAGATTATTTATTATTGTTATCACATTCCCATGCTAGTAATCTTGATTTATTTAAGGAAAGATAATTAAGTGATTTTTATGATTTAATTAAGTTAGATCATTAAGCAATCCATTTAATTACCCTTTCATATGTTTCTTTACTCTAATTAATCATTTAATCATGAGCCACAAATGATATGGACATAAGAGAAATAAAATTGCAATGCTCCTAAAGGACTTAATGTAATTGGCTCATGATTAGAGATTAATTAAGTTAATGAATCTAATTAAGTACTCTTTTGATTATCCCACACTTATGGGCTAATCATAATTTCCTTAAGGGTCTTTATGTATTGAACACATAAAGAGGAACCCTTAATTTAAATGTTGATTATCTCAAGGGGTTAGCAATTTAATTTGATTTAATTTGGCCATTAATTAATTAATTGATTCTTTAATTAAACCAAATATTAATTAACTCTCTTTAATGAGATGAATTGAGAAAAATAAATAGAAAAGAGGTCTCAGTCACTCACCCTCATCATCACACTATTAATTAATGATTAATGAACTTTAATTAATTAATTTTTATTATTTAAAACATTAATTAATCATTAAATTAATTAAGAGGGTAATTAGGGTTTGAATTTCAAATTTCTCTTATTACATTGCCAATAAATCTAAATAAAATCATGGGAGGCAGAGGTCTTCCCATTAAATCAATAAGCCAAGTTTGGGATTAATTGTCCAAGTAATTACAGCTTAATTAAGCTAATTAAGAAAACATTCAAACCCTAATTAAGCTTTACACACTATTCAAAATCAAATAAAATTATTTTTATTAAATTCTCCTCTATTTAACCTTTTCAAAATATATTTATTTATATTTTTTAAATTTTTTTGTAATTAGTTATAATATTAGAAACTTTCAGCTAATTGATTGCATTTCAAAGCCTAATTAATCCCTAACCCCGCCGGCGCTACACAAACGGCTGACGTGGAAGCGCTTTCCATGTGGCACCGCTGGATTGCCACTTAAACTTTCTAACGCGATACTGATGTGGCGGCAGCAGATGTGCTTTCATCTCCGTTGTATGATCTGGGATTAATCTCGCAGTTCATATGGGATTAAATTGAGTTAAATCTAACATATTAATCACGATCGTCCGTTCCAATCACACAGAATGGACGATTAATGATTTTTCATCCCTCGAGTGATGGAAGATGGACACCGTCCGCCTTCCTCATCTCGATATGAGCTCGTCGAAGCTCATGGAGGCTTGGGATCAACCCCAAAAGCTTCAGGGAGACAATCTAAAGGGATCCTATGATTGGAATCATACGAAATAAAACTTTCCTTCATAAAGGGCTAATAAAAATTGAAATATTGACAGTTTGCTAGAATTTACCTCATTGGAGCTCAGGACTGGCAGCTAACCGACCAAGGTAGCTTCGTCTTAAAGAGACAAAGCCCTGCTAAGAAGCTCGCACCTTGATTCCTCATTGGTGACTCTGTGGACCAAACATCACTAGAATTCTTGTCGGAGTTGGCCTATGAGTGGTTTTTGGTGCTCGAATCGAACTGGAATCGATTTGTTTCACCTCACCGGACCTTGGTGAATGTGTGGGTAATGTTAATTTGAAAATGTTGGAGTTTGGAGGAGGTTGGATGGATTAAGTGCCCTATTTCGCTCAGTTTCTACATCGACGGTGATGGGGAGGCTCTGAGAAATTAGGGAAAGCTCTGGGAGACTCATTTTTACTCACAAAATTGTTTGAATGCTCTCTCTCCTGATTTGAATCGAGATGGGAAGAGTGTTTGACCTCATTTTTGGAATGAGCTCTCAACCCCTCCATCTTAGGCATAGGACTTCTGTTAGACTTAAATAATTCCTTAGCCTTAAGACACATCTAGTGATTAGGTGGACACTTAACCTAGCCCTAGAGACTTAAGGTTGTTAGAAAAATTTGCCTACCCTATTGCTTGAACCACATTCCTCACTTCCTTCCTTCAAGTCAAACTCTAAATCAAATCAACAATCAATTCTAGCCTAATGGCAATTCAATTCCAAATTATTTAAATCCATGATCAACTCCAAATGATTGAAGCTCATGATTGAAATTCCATATTTAAAATCTTTCCTAAGTCCTTTGATTCTATCTTATGGACTTAGCTAAAATCAAACCCAAATCAATTCAAATTCAAGAAATTTTCCCATAACCTATTTATATTTTCATTTATATTTGCAAATAAAAATGAATTATAAATTCAAATATCCAAGAATCAATTCAAAAATCAAATCCAAATTCAATCAAAAATCCAACCTATGCCTTCAATACTAAATCTTGAACTTAGCCAAATCAAAATTAAATCAAGCCAAACTCTTGACTTTTCTTCAAGATTTAATCAATCCTTCAATCATGAATCCAAATATAAACATAAACTTCAATCATCAAACCAAAACTGAATTCAAAAATCAAACCCAAGTCAAACTCATGTTCACCCTTTGACTTGAAATTATCAAATGAATCAAATCCCGTTTGACTCCAAATCTCTTGCAAATGGATTTATATTTTAATCACAAGTCCATATGTGGGTTTAACCAAACTTGAACCAAGCCTTGATCAAACCAACTAAACCCAATTGGCTCACTTGACCCAGAGTGGCCAATTTGACCTTCATGAACCAAAACTTAATTCAATCCAAATCAAAGTAAATTAATCTAATCTGAACTTAATGTCATATTTATTGATCTTATAGGTTAATCAATTATCATGAATTGGGTTAAACCAAGTCAACCTAGCCCGTTGACCAAGTCAACCCTTTAACCCACATGAACCCAAACTAGCCAAATTGCAGCCTAAATCAAATTGATTGCGACCAATGACTCTAGTTCACTCCAAATTGATTATTGAACTTGACCAAAGCCTCAATTAAACCTAATTTGACCAATTGGCGAACTAGACCCAACCTAGCCCAATTGACCATAAACCCAAATTGACCTAAAAGGTCAAATCAAGCCAAAATCAAATACAAATCAAATTGACTGGAAAAAAAAGATACCAATCTATTTTAATAGATCAACCAACCCCAAACCAAGCCACGATTCAATCCAATTTGGTCAGCTGGGTCAAATTGGTCAACTTAGCCCAAACTAACCTAAATGATCAAATTGGCCAAAATCCAAATTAAATCCAAATTAAACCAAATTAATTGAAATAAATTGAACCAATATACTCCAAATAGTCATTTGAACTTAACACAACTCTTGGTTTGACCCAATTTGACCAATTGGTCAACCTAACTCATTTTGACCTGATTTGACCCAAATGGATTAAATTAACCCAAATTAAACCAAATGAACTTCAAATAACATGAAATTTGGTCCAACTTACTTTTGACTCATTTCAAATCTTCTCAAATCAAATCCAAAGCCAAATGACCACTTTGCCCTTAGGTAAAGGGCATTCCATGAGAAAAGGCACTTTCCCAAGAGATCATTTCTTTTCCTTAGCCACTTGACACTTATCCATTAGTCCACGTAGGCGCCAAGGACACTAAATTTCTGACTCAATGAGTGGTTAGGGAAGCCATGACTCATGGGGAGGTGAAATCACCTAACCTCTCCCACTAGAACACTAGGCATGAAGGACACTCACCTCCCTTTGGCTAGGACACCCACTTGTCCTTCATGGCAGCCACTTTCCATGCCTTAGCCAATTATAGAGAGCCACCTAGGATGATTCTCTTCCCAACCACCCCAAGCCAAGTGACATGATTTTTGAGCCAAAATTTCAAACAAAAAGTAGGAAAAGGTTCATTTTACTTCACTTTTCATTCTAAAGCTTTAGTGGTTGAAGGAAACCCTCATTCCTCTCATTCTCCTCCTCTTAGAGCTCCCAAAAGCCATTAGCAATCATCCACTTTATTTTGGAGAGAAATACTCTAAAACAAAGGGGATTTCTATGAGAAAATGATGATCACCAGAGAAAACTTTATTTTGACATGAAGGTGAGTATCTAAGCTCAGTCCAAGGCTTCTTCTCTCACTCGACAGCACGCTCGAGTCACCACCGTCGCCCGAAATCATCCCCGATGAGGTAACCTTAAAAAATCATAGCTGGCCTTAGGATCTTTCAATTTATGATGTATTTTGCATGATTTTTTAGGATTTTATCCTTGATAATCCCACATTTTTACTTTAAATCATCCAATTAAAATTAGGACTTTTTTGGTGCAAATCGACGCAAAAATGAATCCATTTGGACAAGCTTTCACTTAAAAACCTTTAAAAAAAAACCTAAAATCACTGTTCACCGTCGGCAGTGAAGCAGCCACCATTTGATCCTGCGGTTCACAGGATCAGATGGCTCGGATCATTCGTGGATCGCTCGGCCGCCTTGATCGCTGCAATAGACCATCCGTCGCGTGGTTCGGTGGATGGCATCAAGATGTGATCCCAGCTTGATCGTGCGTCGATTTGATTATCAACTCTCGGACGATCGAGCGACTTGGTCATTCTCCGTTGTTTGACCCGTCTTTCCCCGCCGATGATGATGTGGCGTCGGCGTCATCGCCGTGCGAATCGCGCTCATCCACACGCGTACCGCTGGGTTTAATCGAGTGACTCCATGTGGCGCCATGTTGCCACGTCAGCGCTACACGGTTTTCCGATTTAAAAAATTAATTTAAATTACCTCAAACTTCAAAAATTCATAAAAAATAAATACTTAGCCAAAAATTACAAACAATGGCTCGTTGGATTTGTCTTTCTGAGAGGAATCCAACAAACGCTAAATTTCACTAAGTATTTTGAGCTTAATTTAAATTTTAGTAAAAATCAAATTTCTTTAATTAAACCAAAAATACATGTCAGATTAACTTGAAATTTTTAGATATTAAAATTGATGTTAAAATACACTTAACATAAAACTTTCAACTCAAAATGACATCTGGATTAAAAGATATTGAATTTTGAGTGTCAAATAATTTATTTTAAAAAAATAAATTAGCAGAATTCTTAAAAATCACTTAAATTAATTGATACTTCGAAAATACATAACTAAATATAGAAAATTCAAAAAAAATATGAATGACAGCTCATTTTAAAGATAATTGAGAGGAGAATCGAATAAAATTATTTTTAAAAAAATTATAATAATAGATTTTCCTTAATTAAGGTTTATTTGAAAACTTAATAATTTTAATTACCCTCTAATAACTTAATTAATTAATTTCAAACTTCTCAAGCATATTTTGGGGGATAACTTCTACCTGTCCTAATTTTCTTAAAATTTATTAATGAGTCAGGTAAGAAAATTAATTAATGAACCCCTAATCACCTTCTTAATATAATTTAGGTTAATTAAGCATGTGAATAGTAGTTTAATTCTTTGATTAAGATAATTAAACTTTGTTTAAGTAATTAGGAGGTTAATGAAATGATTTTGGGGTATCTTCCTTAAGCTATTCCCTAAACCCCCTTTCTTACTTAAATCCAAATCTAATTAATGGTTAATCCACTAATGATTTACTTAATTAATCAAATCAAATTCTCAAATTCAAAATTAATCTAGAAACTTAATCAATCCTTCTTGGGTAGATACTTAGGTGTTCAATAACCTAAGTAAACTTAAGGAAATTATACTTAACACATATGTGTGAGAAAGGTTTTGAAAGTACTTAAATTAAATCCTTCAGCTTAATTAATCATTAATTATGAGTCAATTGCATTAGGCACCTTTTTTCCTAGGATGCATTGTTGATTTAAAATCCTTGTAGTTTTATGTCATACATTTGCTCATAATTATTTGATTAAATATGTTAAAGTGGTATAGGTAAGAGATAATTAATAAACTTAATCTACACCTTAACCTAACCAAAGCATAAAATTAATCTAATCACCTAAAAATTAAACTAAAACAAGACACACGTTTGAGAATGTGTAAGGACCAGCAAACATTCTCACACTTTTCTAATTCAAATCAAACTAAAAATAAAATGAAAGTCTCTTTAAACAACTTTTGATTCTCTTTAAATGATCTTACTTCATGAGATTGTCACTAAGAATTAATTAGAGTAAATGAAATTACATACTTACATCACTTTATTTCTTTCCTAATATGCTAAATGTCTATGTCATATGAGTTTCATATATTCATGCTTTTCTAAAATCAAATTCAAAATAAAATATTTTCTTTATGTCAAATTGCATGTTTTAGCTAAAGTAAAAATATGAGTGGCTATTATCACTATTAAATTTAAAACTATTTTCAAAATCTATAAATCAAATACCTAAAAATGAAAGTGTGCTACTTATAGTTTATTTATAAACTTGCATGTGGATATAAAAATATGTCTTATGTTTGGTTCCTTTCATTCCTCTTAATATGGATTTGAATAAGATTTGCAAAGTGTATAGTTCTTTTAAAAGAACATAACACTTGCTTAAATCTACTCTTATCATCTTCCATGTTATGACTTAAGAAAGATCCTTACACTTACACATATAAATTACATAACCAAGTCAAACATAAGTACATTTTTTTGCATCTTTTTTTTCCATTCATTTCTTTTATACATGCACATGTATTTAAGAAAAGTGGTATATTAGTCTAGAAAACCCTAGGATTATGAGACTTTAAGTAGCCCTAAGTTGGTCTTGTACCTTACACCTCTAGTTAACAATGTTGTTGTACTCACTTATGTCTTTTATACTAGTAAATGTGCATAAAAAAAATGGATAAATGAGTCACTCTTTTCTACTTAACAAAATCATGCATACATGAAATATTCCAAGTTTCCTTAAGCAGCCTCTCTTAGCATTCATCATAAAGTATGCTAAACATTCCCATTTATATCTACATATATACTTAAGATCCATTCATATGCATGTTATACACATGTGGGAAAGAAATAAAATGTTGTGTGTTTTTGTGATAGTAATTCACTTTATTTAATCTTAAAATGCATTTCTTTTTGAATAGGTTTGTTCAGAGAAAATATAAACTTAGGATTAATTAAAATACATAATAAAATCTTCACTAAACAAAAAAATCCTTAATGAATCTACCTTAGAAATCACTTAAAGTAGGGAAGAAAGAGAAGTTCTCTTCTCTTTTCCTCTCTTTACAACTTTTAATAATTAAGTAGGTTCACTCAAACTAAATCAAATCATCAAATAAAATTAATCCATATCAACTAAACAACTTAAATGAGACCACCCTTCTAAGTTGAATCTTTTCACACTTGGAAAATCCTAACCTTAAAGCCTAGCTAAGCATACCACATAAACCTTACATGGCACACACATTAGGCTAAGTCACTACTTCTAGTCCTATGTTAGGGCGGTGCATGATTTGATGTTTGTTTTATTTTATGATGTGATATTTTAGTCTGGATGTTAGGGTGCATGTGCGTAGAATGAATGGTAGGATGATTTAGTCTAATCGTTGTCTTCTGTAGGGGATTGTGCTTAAGGGGTACTATAATAAAAATATAATTACTTTGTTGTGCAGATGGCTTATACTCTTAAGCATAATCCAAAATAGGGCAGGTGGACTAGGTTACCCATGTGTGGGGTGCTAACTCTAATTTGTTCATACACATGCTTGGGAATGTGTGGTTTGTTTAGCTAATCTCTATTTTACATATTTTTGTTAGATTTATTTTTCCCTTTTAATGTACCTTTGTAATTAGGATTTTGGAATGATTGTTATGGGGATTAGGATGAGCATTGGTTATAATGCCATGCCTTATGTACCATGTGAAGCCTTTGGAGCAACCACCTTTCAATCATCTAAAAGAAGAAAAGAAGAAGAAAGAAGAAATGAAGAAGAAAAATGAAATAATAATGAATTCTTAATTATACTTAATTCATTTGTAATCTGGGTTGTATAAGGGTAGAGCTTGGCTACCCAATTTGCTTTTCGGGTTTTTACGATGGTGCCCGACCACACTTTGACTTTTATTCTTTTGTGTTAGCTTTATAAAATGTTTGATATTTTATTTAGCTTGTGCATTAGAAATGGTACGTTTTCCTATTTTCTTCCTTGCTTTGATGTATGGCCTGGATGACGATTAGGCTCTTAGGAAAAAATAAATCTTCTACCAAATTTATTAACTCAAAATTAAAAATAAGCAACTCATAACCTCACTTAAAGCCTAAGCTAAAAAAAATCAAGATTAAAGAATTAGTAACCCCTTAGCTGGATGAGTATTTCTTTTACAACATCATGCACAACAGCATATTATTTCACTCTTGATTAGAGAGCTTCCACCCGTGCCAAAGAACTTGGCTTGACCTTTGAGAGCCATGGTGGAAACACACCTCCTCCCTTCTCACTGATTTTGGCCCATAATCTTATTTCTCATGCATTAGACATATGAATCCTATAAGCTTGAGTCAAATGATTGTCTGAAAATGAAAGTAAGAATGTAATCTATTTTGCATTAGATCTAGGTCATTTTTCATGCCCTTACATGATCTAGTCTCTTATGGAGGGAGTTTAAGGACTTAGTCTCTTTTTAAAATAAATAATAGCCTAGCTAAGCATAAGATTTGTCTGCATGTATTTAAAATTGTAGAAGGAGTTAGTTGGCGGCCACCCCCAGGTGGTTGTAAGTCCAAACATCCAGGTAGTTTTTTCTCTCTTGTGGAGGCAAACCGAATACCCATTTTTTTTCTTAGATTTAGGTCGTGCTTTTAGCCCTCACCAAAGCTCCCTAGATTTAGGTTCTGAGGTTACTTCTCCCTTCTATGGGCCATAAGCATAAATCCTCACCACTTAGGCATTTTCATAACCTTATATTGTGGAATTATAAGCCATAAACTTCTAATAAAATTTCAACTCAAACAAATAATTCCCCTAAATTTCAAAAATATAAAGCCTAACCATAGGATAGTTAGGGATGTTAACTAGGCTTCCTAGTATCCTAAACATCTCCTACTCATCTCCATTTAGCTTCGATAAGAACTTTCTCCTCTTGATTGATCCCACTTCATTTGCCAAAAATAAACTAATCGATTGATAGTCCTGCCTATTGAAATATTTGGAGATAATGATCATTTATCTTAATCGAGAGTATTCTTGAGGAATCTCATTTCTTAAGATATAATTAACTATGGGGGCTTGCCACTGTTGGGAACTTAACGAACCTGATTTAAAATAAACCCTACTTTACTTTTTCATGTAAAGTAGAGGAAGAATCTCTGGTACATATGCAGACCCATAGTCCTTAGGAGTCCTTATTGAGGTGATTAGGTCCATTATAGGGTGGTGATTTCTATCTTTCAAGATAGTACACCTCTCCTCAATGTCATACCCGATCACCCTAATAAGAACATATGTAGATCTACGTAGTGCCCCAACCAAAAGGCGTATATTTATGTTTTCATTTATCCTCTTCAAGTGGATAGATGAAGGAGGGAATATTTTCACCATAGATTTTTTTGGTGACTCTGCTCAGGATGGATCCTCTCTCCATCTTTGGTAAATGATCATTGTCATTGAGAATCGATAGTGGGTATGAATCCAAGATGATCCTTCTTTTTCTTAACATTTAGCTCATTTCATTCTTGAGTTGAGTTAGCCAACATCTTTAGGTTTTAGAATCGCATTCCTTGTTGGTCTTAAAACCCCCATTGGGTCCTCCAATGGGTAAAATGAAAAGATCTAAATAAAAAGAGAAAATATCTTAAAGACTTCTTCCTTATCATTTTCATGGTAAGGAAAGGTTCATCCTAAAATAATAAATCTTCCATAAAGTACTTTTCTTTTTCAAAAGCACCTTTTCAAAAATTAACTTAATAAAATATTTTCCACAAAATTTTGTCACCTTCATTTAACAATTCTCATAATTGTTACATGTAAGGATTTTCAAAAATAAAACTAACAACACTTTACAAATGCACAAATGAACATCTTCTTTCAATTCACTTTGATGAAGATTTCATTTTTAAAATAGAATGAACAATCATCTTTTCTAAAAATCAAAACCATAATCATAAAGTTTTCAAAAGCACGCATGAATCTTTTTATTTCAATACACTCACACTTATTGAATGGAAAGTTCATTTGTAAACAAAATTAAAATTTTCAAAAAAGCACATATGAACATATTCATTTAATATATTTAAGTTTATTAAATGAAGATTTCATTCCAAACTAAAAATAAAATATCTTTTAGGAAATCCCACCTAAAAATATCTCACATATGTTTTAAAGTTGGAATTCCTCTCTTTCAAAAAGTAACAATCACTTACAAAATTTTATATTTCAAAATAAGATTGATCTCCATTCACATACCAAATTTGTTGAATGGTCCCTTTTCAAAAATTAAAACTTCAACAATCATATTTCAAAATTTCTTAAACACATTTGGAACCTCACTTAACATACCCAAATTTGTTAAGTGAAGTCTCCAAATTCAAAATTCAAAATTTTCAAAGCACATTTGGAACTTCATTTAACACACCCAAATTTGTTAAGTGAAATCTCCAAATTCAAAAGCCAAAAAATTTTCAAACATATATTTGGAACTTCATTTAGCATATTCAAATTTTCTAAGTGAAGTTTCTAAATCCAAAATCAAACATTTTTCAAAACATATTTTGGAACTTCACCTAGCATATTCAAATTTGCTAAATGAAGTTTTAAAAGTCAAAACCAAAATTATAAACACCATTTGGAACTTCTTCCCTTAGCATACCACATTTACTAAGGAGAAGTTTTGATTTCTCAAAACCAAAATGAAATCAAAATTTTGAAGACACCGTTCAGAATTCAATTTAGCATACTCAAATTTGCTAAGTAAAATTTACAATTCAAAAAACCAAGTGGAACTTCATCTTTAGCATACCAAATTGCTAAAATTGAATCTCCACTTTCACAACACATCAAAAACAAAACAAAACACTTAGGATTCCCTTAGCATACCAAATTTGCTAAAGATCCTACCCTTTTCAAAAAAATCAAAACATTCTAAACAAATGAAACACTCAGGATTTTCTTATCATACCTAAATTTGCTAAGGATATTATTTTCAAAAATCAAACAAAAACACACTTGGATTTGTCACTTAGCATACTTAAATTTGCTAAGTGAGAACTCCAAATTTTTCCAAAATCAAAACAAAATTCACAAAAAAGAAACAATCATTCTCAAACACTTTACTTAGCACACCTAAATTTGTTAAGTGAAATTTCAAAATAATCAAACAAAAACAAAATCAGTTGACCCTTACGTTAACATATCCAAATTTGTTAAAGGAAAGGGTCCTCAAAATCAAAAATTCAAATTCAAAACAAACAATGAACCTATGGAAGCATCCTATAAAAAATTTTGAATCCATATTTCAACATACTTAAATTTATTGAAGTTGGATTCATATTCAAATTCCTCTTTCAATCAATCTTCTCAAATCCATTTGAACCCCACTTAACACTTCCAAGTTATTGGATGTGGGTTCAAATTTTCAAATTCAAAATTCAAAAATCTATGGAGATAGAAATCTGATACAAGCTCATTTTGTCATTCGATTCTTTTCGAGATAGATGCAGTTCAATTTAGTTTTCTTGATGCAAATGGTCTCAAGTTTGTTTCACCTTCCCCATGGTATGGATCTAGCTTTAGATCTGACTTCCCATCTAGACCATACCCACTTCACTTTGGCCAGATTTGAGGGGCAAGATCACTTGTGAGGGCCTCCCTCACCCAGACCAAGGTGGTGACGGAAGCGATCATCGAGATAGACTTACCCGATTATGTCTCCTAACTTAAGAAAAGGCGTGGCGGTTCTATAGACTTAGTTGTGATAGTCGAGTTCATCCGGAGTTACCCATGTTGCCCTGAGGCTAGCACCCATCTGCCTCAAGGGTAAGGCTCTCTGGTTTTGGTTTTTCTCCCTGACATTTGAGCATGGGTCTAGCTCGCACTCCTCCCATCCTACCCGGACACAACATAAGAATAAGAAGCATGATGATACCACACCATAGCTAGGAGCTGGAGTTGTCGCCATGGATGAGTCTCCATTATCATTTCACTATGGTTATAGAAACCAGTCCATCTCTCTGGATCGGATAGAGAGGATGAGGATCTCATTACCTCCTCTAGTGGTGCAGTTTCAGCCCATAATTTCTAGGAGCAGGAGGTCGTATGCCAGCATCTGATATGTTTTACACCAAGTAGGCAGAGCATATGGACACTTAGAGTTTGGGACTCAATTTGATCTCTGTTCTATCATCCCCCATAGCGTGGAGAAGTCAGAGAGGGAGGCCCATACACATTACCAGAGAAGAGATGTAGGTTCAGCCATGGTAGCATCTTTATTGATTTTCGACTACCCTCGACCATCTTAGTATCCTTCTTACTTGGACTAGTCACCATAGGAGGTGGCTCACGCATAGAGAGTCGATGGTCTCCACGCTCTACCCCTCATCGCCATTACTAGTACATGTTACATCTCTATTCTAAGTCCATGAAGGCGGGGAAAAGTGCATTGGTGATCCAGTACAATGAGGGATCCCTACACCACCCATTATGACTGGGTCAAGCTCTCCGCTCACCTTCCTGTGGTGAGAAAGTGTGAAGCATCGTGTCATCCCTTCACTCACTAGCAGATATGAAGATGGTGATAGTCATTTCAGAGATTACAGATGATAGTCCAGCTGCAACAGTGATAGTGGAACATCCTAAGATTGTTACCCCTCTTATAGCTAGTGGCAGTCATGAGTGTCACTCATCTAGCGAGTGCAATCCACATAGGATTAACTCACCAGTGGCAGGAAAATTTTGGTGCCTTCAGTGCATGATAGTGATCACACCGGTCAGCCGAGATCATTTATCCCCATTCAGATTGATCATTCTCTCAAGAAGATAGTAACACTTATCTTATAAAGAAGAAGGAGATTTTGGGGTACGATTGGTCAGATGAGGAGAAGGTTAGCTTCGATCCCAATGAAGATGATTTGTTGGGAGACTCAGTCAGGGTCTATATGGTAGATACCAAACGATCCCTTCTTAGAGAGCATCAGACTATGGAAGTTGTTAAGCCAGAGAAAAAAAACATAGCCCACTCGACCCAAAACCTCCTAGCACATATCAAACAGAAGGATGAAAAGATAGAAAGGATGGAGAAGAGGCTCAAGGATCTATTAGCAGCTATCTTAGCATTATAAAACCAAGCCCCAGCAGTTCATCCTACCACAGCTGAGACTAGTCAGCCATAGTTGGTGCATATCTTGGACCCAGCCAAGACTTTACCTCCAGTAGAGAAAAGTAACACCAACATGTATAGGAAGGTAGTGGATAGTACCTCCATACAGGAAAAATATATCAAGTCCATGGTTGAGCAGTAGGTGAAGGAAGCATTGGCTCAAGCCCGAGGAGGATCATCAGTTCCAAAGGGTAAATCCTACTCAGTGGAATTTGATGCAATCCAATATCCTAAGAGTTTCATGCCACCTTCCTTCAAGTGTTTTGATGGCAGTGAAAACTCGAGGCAGCATATCACGTATTTCAAGGCTAGTTGTTGCAATGTTGGTGGCAGCGATGCTTTACTATTCTATCCCTTCATTAGTAGCTTAGTAGGGATAGCTTTTGATTAGTATGCTGAACTTCTCAATAGTTCAGTAATAAATTTTGGGAGCAACTCTTCATCAAGAGGTTTGTTGGAGCTCAGCAAAGGGTCACTGTTGGTGATCTCGTTGTGGCTCAACAAAACCATGGTGAGTCCCTTATTGATTACATTCTCAGATGGAGTAATTTGAGTATGAAATGCAAATCACAGCTATCTGAACAGCATGCCATCGAGATTCTACTTAAAAATATACATGGCCCGGTTACCTTCATGCTCAAAGGTTTCACCATCAAAACTTTTGAGAAATTAATCAACAAGATAGCTAGCTTGCAAGGAGAAGCCAAACAGTTACCTTCTCTAGATCTACCAAAAAGCCAAAGCCGTAGAAGATATATGAGAAGAAGTTTGGGGCAGTGATAGCAGTAGATAAGGGGAAACAGCCGGCCAGAGAGCATTTTGAGAGACCTCGTGCTCCATAGTCATCGCTTCTGCCTCCTCTACCACCACCGAGGTAGCCCTACTGGCCACCATAATAGCCTCCATGGCCTGCACCACTGCCTCCTCAGCCACATCATCACAAGAGATACACATACCTGCCGGCTACCATCCACCTACTCTTAAGGATAAATTAAATAAACCATACTCATTTAAGAGGAGGTAGTTAGAAAAATCTTTAAGAATCTCTTAAAGAAACCTGACTTTCAGCTACTCAAACCTAGAAGGCTGAAGGAAGTGGGCAAAAGTAATGATCCTAACTTTTTGTCCCTACCACCACATGCTAGGTCATATTTTGAAGGATTGCTTTACATTCAAGGAATGGCTTGAACATGGCTTCAAGACCAGTTCTATAGTCATCCCAAAGGAATACCTTGTGGAACAACCATCCAGTTCCATTAGGATAATCCTTGGGGATGACTGCTATCGTTCCAAAACCAAAGAAGATTGGGATATCTCTTTATCCAAAACCTTTAAGAAAATTATCTTCAAAATCAAGAAACTTTCCTTGCAGCTGCCTGAGTCAACTCAAACCTCCAACACTAAGGAAGGTTTGTAAGTTATCAGTGCCAACTCGAGGAAAGGGGAGCTCAAGATATGTCACAGATAGCCCAGTAAAATAGTCTAGCCTCCAGCCTACATTTGCAGCTTCCACACTAGAAACTTCTTCCACTTCAGCTAGCTCTACTTATTCTACTAGTAAAACTCTTATATCAGTGGATAAGAGCATCAAATCCCTTACCCCACTCACTTTACTTGATTTCTACTTTGTACCTCCAAATAATTCCAAGAAATTTAAGAAAAAAGCTAGTTTGAATTACATCTATGTCACTTTTGATGGGTTGTCTGAATCTATTCTAAATAACTCTTCAAGTCTAAATAATAACTATAACAATTCTGATCTTTCTCTTTTTTTACTTAGAGTTGGATTTTCCTACTCTGAATAATACGGGTTCACCTCTTGAGATAGACTTACAATCATCCGATTCCAAGGGTCTTATAGGAGAAGCTATAGGTGAGCGTGTAGGTAGAACCTTCCATTACCCTGCCATAAGAGATCACCGAAGTCAACCTCCGTAGTAGCAAGGTTCTACCTCCTAGAGCAACACCTCAAGATAGAGGGAAATAAGTTAGTTGTTCAGAGAATAGAGAAGCCCCTCCACAAGATGCTCCACCCTTGGACATGCTTATAGAGGATCAGCCCAAGGTGGACTACAATGTCCTCTCTCATCTAAGAAAGTTGTCATGTAAGCTAAGCATATACATTGCCCTTATCTTATCCAAAGAGATGAGAGAATCATTAATCAAGGCTCTCCTTAAACCTGAGATATGCTTAGCTCAGCTGACCGTTATTGGTGAGGAGGCACATTATTTCAGAGAAGCTTAGGGAATCACTTTCACAGATGAAGACCTTCTTCTAGGGCACTTGGAGCACAATCGCCCCCTCTACATTATAGTTGGCATGGGCAGATTCATACTAGCTAGAATTCTTGTTGATCCAGGTGCATTAGCAAACATTATGAGTCTAAAGACCCTTGCCTATTTAAAGATTGACATCTCTACACTCTGAGAAGATCGGATGATGTTGAGAGGATTCAATGAACAAGGTGAGCAGGCTTTAGGTTCCATAGTGTTACATTTGGAGATAGGTGATTGGAAGACCAAAGCCAAGTTTTTCATAATTAATTTGAATACTTCATTCACTGCTTTGCTTGGCAAGCCTTAGATACATCATAACAAGATAATTTCATCCTCCCTCCATCAGTGCATGAAGCTCAGGAAGGATGGGATTGAGTATTATGTCAAAGGAGATGAAAATCTATTTTCAATTAGATAGGTTGAGATATATGAAGATGCGACCTACTATCTTCCTCAAAATACCCTTTCTCTTGAACTTGGATAAAATTCAAACTCAAATTCAAAAGCAAAAAAAATGAATAGAAAAAAAAGGAAAAGGCAAAATAAAAAGAAAAGAAAAAGGAAAATCCAAGTGAACAAGAAAGGGGAATTGAAGAAGAAATATATCTGCATATCACATTTCACCCATAATTCATTCCATCATATGGACATGTAGGTAGAATGACTCAACCTCCACTAGGCAGAGGCAGAGGCAGAAATAGAGGCAATTCCAGAGGTGGAAGACCCCCTAGTTGGCCATCAGCCAATAAGATTCCAGTTCATAGTAGTACCCTTACTATTCACATAGACTTGGAATCCAGTTCAGAGGATGAGTCTAATGTGATTAGTATACCATCTAACCCTCGGCGGTTTCATTGAGGTGACACTCAGTGACGATGATCGGCCTCCGATAAAGTAAAGTATTTGAATCAAGTTTATGTGAGACTATTAGGTAGAAGCTAACCTCACTTTCATCTCAAAAGTTGAAGGTTTAGTAGTTAAGAAGCCCTAAGTCTTCGTGATATGAAGTAGAAGAGATTCTTTTTGGGATCATCATCCTCAAGTCCGTTGATGTAGAACTTGAGGAGGATACATTTAAAGAATTAATGAAATTACCATTTGACTTTTACTCTTGTGTTCATAATCTTATACAAAGTTTGGTTCCTCACATGGTCTAGCACAGGTATTTTGAAGCTATGGAATTGTGGTAGGAAGAACAATCAAGAGCAGGACTAGGATTTGGTGCAGTGGGTCCAGTCGATGACGATGATTACTGCTTAGTTGTTACCAATCATTTTGAGTATGATAGGTTCTTTTCATACAACACCAACTCTTATGAGAATGTGTGTTTAGAAACCTCAGATGATCTAGATGATCTCCAAATCAAAGATGCACCACCAAAGTTTGAAGAGGAGATTCATTCAATAATTGATAAGCTTAAAGAAATCAACCTCAAGACAAAATCACCACATCACAGTTCATTCTTTGAATGAAGAAAACCAATGACTTAGTTAGGCTTGAATGAGTTTAAAGACTACTTTGCATGGAGTTCTGAAGAAATGTCTGGATTATCTTCTGACGTAGCAGTCCATAAGCTTGCAATAGATCCTAACGCTACCCCTATTAAGCAAGATCCTAGATGCATGCGATTAGAAATCGAATAACAGGTCATTTCTGAAGGCAAGAAATTGATCGATGCTGGTTTCATCAAGAAAGAAAAATTTCCTACCTGGTTAGCTAGTGTCATCCTAATTAAGAAGAAGAATGGCCAAATTTACATTTACATTGATTTTAAGGACTTAAACAAGGCATGCTCTAAGGATGAGTTTCCTCACTCCATAATTGGTGGACATCACCCCATCTCATGCAATTTCTCTTTCATGGATGGGTCATTATAACCAAATCAAAATGGCCAGGATGAAAGAAACACCTTGATCGAATCTATTATTATAGGGTCATGCCTTTCATTAAAATGTGGTTCTACATATCGGCCATGAGTCGGATCTTCAAATGAACTCATCCATCGGGTTGAGTGCTATGTTGATGATCTAGTAAGCAAAGAAAAAGACCATCTCTCTTTTACTTGAGAGTAGTTTTGAATGGTTAAGATAATATAACCTCAAAATTAATCCGTGTGCATTCAAAGTAAAATTCCTTGGGTTTGTTGTCACAGGGAATAGAAATAGATCCAAAAAAAACAAAGCTATCTTAGAAATGCCACCTCTAAGAGTTTAACTCAACTCATCTTTCAAGGATGGGCGACATATCTAAATGCTTTATTTCCAACCTATCAGAGATATGCAAGCCATTCTCAGCACTTGTCAAAAAGGATGTCAAGTTCAAGTGGGAATTCAAGTGTCTGCCAAGATATCAAGTAGTATTTTGGTGAAGCTATCTTCCCAAGCGCCACTCATCCTCACCTTCGCATTGGATGACTCTCTTGTGCTTTGTTGGCCCAAGCCAATGATGAAGGAAGAGAGTGCTCCCTCAACCATCGTCTAATTCTGTTAGTAAATCCATCCCTATTGAATATTGCTAGCTTTGATCTTTGCTCCCAAAAGACACTATATGCTTTCTCATAAGGTGAACTTGATTTCAACCAATCCACTTCAGTATCTCATGACACGGCTATCCGGACATTTGGCATGATGGTCCATGATTCTCACGGTTGATATCATATTTGCCTCATGCGATAAAGGATTTTGTCAAGCACACACTTCCCCTTCTCTTAGTGATCTCCGATGAACAAATCATGAACTTAGGGAGGCTGAAGATGGGAGATGTATTTTGATGCCTTTTCATAAGCACCATGATCTACTCTTCGAAAGCGGTAGGAATAGTTCTCCCAACTTTTAAATGATATGATGAGATTCTCATACTATCTTTCAACCCACCAATGTGAAGAGCTTTGAGTGAGGTCCTTCAAGAGCATCAACATCTTTGATTCTCGGTTATCATCATCGGTCACAAGGTTCTCAACCCAAGCTTATAGTCATTACCATGAGTATACCATATTGTCCCAAATCCAAGTCACCATCTGATTCCCTGAACATGGTGCTTTTGGCAAACTTTGGCATGTAGAAGATGAGTCCATTCCAATAAGGTCCAAAATAGACAAGTCTTATCCCTTATTGATGCTAAACTCATAGAGACTTTCTCTTTAAGGGAAGGTTTTTATTTATAAGGACAAGGGTGGCTCTAACCATTTTTTGGACATTATGTGATAAATATGATTCTCATTGGCAAATGGTACATTGATACATGTGGGTGCACCAATCAGTCCAAAGATGAAGATGAAGATCAAAAGAGAAATACTACTAATGATGTCTGGTATGGATGTAGCTAGGAGATACCATCTTGTACACGGTGTGGTCCTACATCAACCACCCACCATTCTACACTACATTGGCCTCATGGCCATTTGAGTGTTGTACCGACATTGTGGGTCTATCGATCCTCCTTTTCCAGGGTCATCGGTTCATCTTAGCCGACTACTTTTCCAAGTGAGGCAATCCCACTCGAGAGGTCACATTTCGATGTACTTGATTTTTTGAGAACCATATCATATATAGGTTTTGGGTGCCTTGAAATTATATCATAATGGTGCATTCAAAACACCAAGATCAAAGCTTTTGCTAGAAATATAGATTGGATACTCCACTACTACCCTAGAAAATGGTTTAGAAGCATTCAACAAAACTCTCATCCAAATACTAAAGAAGACACTTGAGATACAAGTGGTGGAATGAGCGGTTGGTTTGAAGCCTTCTGCATGACATAAACTCCAACTCAATCTACCACTTTTCCTTTGGTTTGTTCACCATTCTTAGAAGTTCAACTCCCATCACTAAGGATAGCATTGGTAGCAAGATCACTGAGCAGAATGCAAAGTTTGGTTGAAGGTTTGGAGGAAAGTCACTCGAGCATGCCCTCGAGTTATACAAGGATAAATGATTCAAGCTCACAACAAGGTCCATCCTAGGTCTTTAGTAGAAGAACTTGTGTTAGTCTAAGGAGACCAATTGTTGCCCATTAAAAGATGGGAGGCAAGTTTGAACCCACTTGGGAAGGCCCACATGTCATAGAGAAGGCCTACCAAGGAGGATCTTATCAGCTTATTGATTGTAAAGGGGAACACGATGCTTCCAATTAATGGGCTCTATTTGAAGAAATATTACCCATAAAAATCATGTTTGAAAATAATTCTATCAATCAACAAAAATTTGATTCCATTTTATCAAAATCTTCTCTTTTGAAGAGTTGTTTTGTCTTGCGAATCACATGGGGGTAGGTGTAGTCCCAGGTGAAATCTATCCTCTTTCACAACACAAATCTCTTATTAGAATAGGTGTGAGAGAAAGAGGCATCCTATTTTGATTAGCACAACTAAGTTAGGTGTGAGAACGCGGCATCCTTTCTTAGTGGGAATCCCATCCATGGCACCATTTCATCAAATTCCCATGTTTAGGGTAGGTGTAAGAGAAGAGGCATCCTATTCCCTTTAACACATGCACAAAATAAACACATATCTTTTATCTCGAGCTATTTTGATGTGGGAGCAAGCCCCTTGTGGCACTCTTTAGGCTCTATATTTTGTCACCCATGGTTCCTTGTTTGGAAAATGTGAGTCCCACTTTCTTCCTACTTGACATTACAAACCAATGAGCCTTATTAGTATGGTAGACTTTACCAGAAGCTACCTCGTGTTGATTTTGTGTAAGAAGATGTGAGTTCCCGTGCTTTCATCTTGAACTAATCATCATGATCTAACTAGGTTGAGTATATTTGAGGTTTAGGATAAGTCCCCTAGAGGCTCCTCTCCTCTTGACTACATTTGAGTGATATAAGTCCTCGGGCATTCACTCGGTCTGTCAAAGAAAGGCGACTATCCCGAGTTTATATAGAGGATGTGAGTCCCAGAGTTTTCTTCTGATTGTTATAAATCGATGGGCAACTTAGGTTGGTTGATGTTCGTTATGCTAACAGTGACTCACCTGATGGATACACCACTCTTGACAAATGTGAGTCCCCACGCTTTCTCCTTGAGTTGGCCATCAAATACATATTTGAGATATGACTAACCATGTCATCTTCTCTAGGGTTTTGGATTAAGGTCTTAGTAGCTCCATCCCCTGTGGGCACTTTATTTGGATGACATCCTTTACGACCCCATTTAGACACTACACAGGTTACTTTCAAATTAGACAGTCCCCTTTTCTTAGTAGCCACCCTTGTGGTTGTAGAATTATTTAGCAAATGCACAAACTCTCCCTTGGTTCAGTAAATATAAAATAGGTCTAGGCTGATATAAGCTCCTTCTCATTTTGATCCCTCGTAAACTAACAGGGTCCCTGATAAATAAATAAATAAATTAATTCGCTTGTGGATTAAGAATTCAAGCCCCAAAGGGCCCCATTTCCAAAAGGCTATCTTTGGCGTGTCAACAAACTCCTATAGAATTGCGACTACTTGAGATAAATCCAGTACTGACTCCATAGTCACCTTTAGGTTGGGTTCAATCAATTTTGCCATAAATAGGTTACCCCGGTAGTTATTCCTCTTTGAAAGATGTAAGACTATGATGCATTCTTTCTAGCATGGATCATGCAAGGCGAGTGGGTTGATTTGTTGCCCAAAGTAATTGATCACCCTAGTGGTCTTTTATAGAAGAAGATGTGAGTCCTCGAGATTTCTTCCCTCGGATTTATCATTTGAAATCGAAAGGCATTCCTTTGGTCAAATAGTTCTTCCATCGGCCGGGATGCTACTCCCTTTGGTTCAATAAATCTGAGATAGGTCTAGGCTAATATAAGCTCCATCTTAATGGGATCCATTGCAAACCAATAGAATCCATGACTATCCTTGGGTTGATCTAAGTCCCCTAGTGGCATTCACTCAATAGTCAGCCCTAGGTTGGGTTCAATCTATTGCCTTGCCAATAGATCACCCCAGCAACAGGTACCCTACTTTGGAGGATGTAAGTCTACTATGCTTTCTTCCTAGCACCTGCTGCACACCGAAAAGCATTCTCATTGGTTGGCTAGTCCTACTATATGTTTGGTAGACTACCCCTTTGGATTGGTAAATTTGAGTTAGGTCTAGGCCTCTGTGGCTCCTACTGACTATGATCCATCATAAACCAATAAGGTCCATCTCAAAATCCAAAATTAAAAATCTAAGACAATCAAAATGAACACAATCAATCAATCCAAATCAAATCTTTTGCTCCTCCTCAGTGAGATGCAAATCTTTCTAGTTCCCTTGTGGATCAAGAATTCTAATCCCTCATCGGATTTCACAACCTTTCTTCACTTTGTGGATGACTTGAGCTCGCTTCCCCATGGAGTTGTTTTATCTATCCGTGAGTCAAAAAAACACAATTAAATAAATAATAAATTGAAACAAACTCAACCCTCTTCCCCAGCGATACTCAAATCAAATTAAATCTCCCATCCTCTTATGGATGATTTGAACCTATTTTCTGAGTGAAAGGTTCACATACTCTATCCCTAGTGGATTCCTCCTTCCCTCTCTTATGTCCTCAACATAAGTAGAGCCACATTGCTCTAAGCTCTAGCTCCCTTCTATGCCTCAGGTTAGGAGGAGACTGTCTATGTTCGTGCTTGTGATTGTTCAGTGTTGTCGATCATTTTGATCAACACCAATACGAGCGGTGTTTCTTGTCAATCACCACACCGATTGGGTGCCCTTTGTTGACCTCATTTTTGGAATGAGCTATCAACCCCTCCATCTTAGACATAGGACTTCTCTTAGACTTTAAGAATTTGTAACTTTTAAGACACATCTAGTGATTAGGTAGACACTTAACCTAGCCCTAGAGACTTAGAAGAGTTAGCAATAGGAATAGGTCATATATTAGGGGTGTTAGGAAAATTTACCTACCCTATCGCTTGAACCACATTCCTCACTTCCTTCCTTCAAGTCAAAATCCAAATAAAATCAACAATTAATTCTAGCCTAATTGATTTTTTCTAAACTCAAATAATTTCCAAATGATTGAACTTCATGATCAACTCCAAATGATTGAAGCTCATGTTTGAAATTCAAAATTCAAAATCTTTCCTAAGCCCTTTGATTCTATCTTATAGACTTAGCTCAAAACAAATCCAAATCAATTCAAATTCAAGAAATTTTCTCATAACCCATTTATATTCTCATTTATATTCACAAATATAAATGAATTATAAATTCAAAAATCAAATCCAAATTCAATCAAAAATCCAACCTAAGCCTTCAATACAAAATCTTGAACTTAGCCAAATCAAAATCAAATCAAGCCAAACTCTTGATTTTTCTTCATGATTTAATCAATCCTTCAATCATGAATCCAAATATAAACATAAACTTCAATCATCAAACTAAAACTAAATTCAAAAATCAAACCCAAGTCAAACTCATGTTCACCCTTTGACTTGAAATTATCAAATGAAAAAAAACTCATTTGACTCCAAATCTCTTGCAAATGGATTTATATTTCAATCACAAGTCCATATGTGAGTTCAACCAAACTTGAATCAAGCCTTGATCAAACCAACTAAACCCAATTGGCTCACTTGACCCAAAGTAACCAATTTGACCTACATGAACCAAAATTCAATTCAATCCAAATCAAAGTGAATTAATCCAATCTAAACTTCATGTCATATTTGTTGATCATCATAGGTTAATCAATTATCATGAATTGGGTCAAACCAAGTCAACCTAGCCTATTGACCAAGTCAACCCTTTAACCCACATAAACCCAAACTAGCCAAATTTTAACATAAACCAAATTGATTGTCACCAATGGCTCAAGTTCACTTCAAATTGATTATTGAACTTGACCAAAGCCTCAATTAAACTCAATTTGACCAATTGGCCAACTAGACCCAACCTAGCCTAATTGACCATGAACCCAACTTGACCTAAAAGGTCAAATCAAGCCAAAATCAAATATAAACTAAATTAATTGGAAATAAAGATACCAATCTATTTCAATAGATCAACCAAATCCAAACCAAGCCATGATTCAAGTCAATTTGGTCAATTGGGTCAAATTGGTCAACTTAGCCCAAATTGACCTAAAGGATCAAATTGGCCAAAATCCAAATTAAATCCAAATTAAACCAAATTAATTGAAACTAATTAAACTAATATGCTCCAAATAGTCATTTGAACTTGACCCAACTCTTGGTTTGACCCAATTTGACCAATTGGTCAACCTAACCTATTTTGACTTTATTTAACCCAAATGGGTCAAATTAACCCAAATTAAATCAAATGAACTTCAAATGACATGAAATTGGATCCAACTTACTTTTACTTCATTTCAAATCTACCCAAATCAAATCCAAAGCCAAATGACCACTTTACCTTTGGGTCAAGGACATCCCATGAGAAAAGGCACTTTCCCAAGTGGTCATTTCTTTTCCTTGGCCACTTGGACACTCATCCATTGGTCCACATAGGCACCAAGGACACTGATTTTCTGACCCAAGGAGTGGTTGGGGCAGCCATGACTCATGGAGAGGTGAAATCACCTCTCCCATTGAAACACTTGGCATGAAGGACACTCACCTCCCCTTAGCTAGGACACACACTTGTCCTTCATGGCAGCCACTTTCCATGCCTTAGCCAACCATAGGGAGCCACCTAGCAGGATTCTCTTCTATTCCTAACCACCCCAAACCAAGTGACATGAGTTTGGAGCCAAATTTTCAAACAAAAAATAGAAAAAGTTTCATTTCACTTCACTTTTCATTCTAAGGCTTTAATGGCTGAAGGAAACCCTCATTCCTCTCCATCTCCTCCTCTTAGAGCTCCCAAAATCCATTAGCAATCATCATCTTCATTTTAGAGAGAAATACACCAAAACTATGGGGATTTCGGTGAGGAAACGATGATCACCAGAGGAAACTTCATTCCGACGTGTAGGCGAGGATCTAAGCTCGGTCTAAGGCTTCTTCCCTCACTTGACAGAGCACTCAAGTCACCACCACCACCCGAAATCATCCCCGGTGAGGTGACCTTCAAAAATCATAGCTGGCCTTAGGATCTTTCATTTTATGATGGATTTTGCATGACTTTTTAGGAATCTATCCTAGATAGTCTGCATTTTTACTTTAAATCATTCCAATTAAAAAATAGAATTTTTCGGTGCAAATCGATGTGAAAATGAGTCTATTTGGACAAGTTTTCACTTAGAAACTCTTTTTTTTATAAAAAATAGCCTAAAATCACTGTTCATCGCCGGCGGCAAAGCAGCCACCATCTGATCCCATGGTTCGCAAGATCGGACTAGATCGCATGGGATCGCATAGGGCTCGATCATCCGATAATGACCATCCGATCATGCAGTTTGCATGATCGGACGGCTCAGATCATGTGTTGATCCTGCGATCCTGGCCTCTAGATCGTATGATCTAATCTTGACCATCCGATCGATGATCGGATGGTCCAAAGTGAGCCAAAGGTTGCTCTCTGTGGTTTGACCAGTCTTTCCCGCCGATGATGCGATGCGGTAAAATCGTGGCGCCATATGGCTGCCACGATCCAATCGCTACACATGTGGCCCCACGTTGCCACATTAGCGCTACGTGGTTTTCCGATTTAAAAAATTAATTTAAATTTTTTAAAACTTCAAAAATTTATAGAAAATAAAAAATTAACCAAAAATTATAAAAAAAATAGCTCTTTGGATTCGTCTTTCCGAGGGGAATCCAATAAACTCAAAATCTCCAAATTTTATTGTGTATTTTGAGCTTAATTTCAGTTTTAGTAAAACTAAAATTTGTCTTTAATTAAACTAAAAATACATGCCAGATTAAGATGAAATATTTAGAGATTAAAATTGATGTTAAAATACGCTTATCATAAAAATCTCATGTCAAAATGACCTCTGGATTAAAATATATTGAATTCTGAGTGTCAAATGGTTTGTTTTAATAAAATAAGTTAGCAAAATTCTTAAAATTCACTTAAAGCATTTGAAACTTTGAAAATACATAACTAAATGTAAAAAAATAAAAAAAAATGAATAAGGACTCATTTTAAAGATAATTCAGAGGAGAATCTAATAAAATTGTTTCTAATTGAATTTTATTAGTAGATTTTTTTAATTAGGGTTTATTTAAAAACATAATAATCCCAATTACTCCCAAATGACTTCATTAATTAATTTCAAACTTCTGAGGTATGTTAAGGGGGATGACTTCTGCCTCCCCTAATTTTTTTGGAATTTATTAATGAGTTAGTTAGGGAAATTAATTAATGAACCCCCTAAACCCGCTTAATGTAATTAAGATTAATTAAGCATGTGAGCAGTGGTTTAATTCCTTGATTAAGATAATTAAATTTTATTTAAGTGATTAGGAGGTTTATGGAATAATTTTGGGATATTTTCCTTAAGCTATTCCCTAAACCCCCTTTCTTCCTTAAATCTAAACCTAATTAAAGGTTAATTCACTAATGATCTACTTAATTAATCAAATCAAATTCTCAAATTCAAAATTAATCCTGAAACTTAATCAATCCTTCTTGGGTAGATACTTAGGTGTTCAATAACCTAAGTAAACTTAAGGAAATCATACCTAACCCAGATGTGTGGGGAAGGTTATGAAAGTACTTAAATTAAACCCTTTAGCTTAATTAATCATTAATTATGAGCCAATTGCATTTGGTACCTTTCTATCCTAGGATGCATTGCTGATTTAAATTTCTTGTGGTCTTATGTCATACATTAGCTCATAATTATTTGATTAAATATCTTAAAGTGGTATAGGTAAGGGGTAATTAATGAACTTAATCTACACCTTAACCTAACCAAAGCATAAAATTAATCTAATCACCTAAAAATTAAACTAAAATCTTACACACATGTGGGAATGGGTAAGGACCAGCAAACCTTCTCACACTTTTCGAATTCAAATCAAACTCAAAATAATTTCTTTAAACAACTTTTGATTCTCTTTAAATGATCCTACTTCATGAGATCGCCTTTAAGAATTAATTAGAGTGAATGAAATTACATGCTTACATCACTTTATTTCTTTCCTAATATGCTAAATGTGTATGTCATATGAGTTTCATACATTCATGCTTTTCTAAAATCAAATTCAAAATAAAATGTTTTCTTTATGTCAAATTGCATGTTTTGGCTAAACCAAAAAATATAAGTGGTTATTATCACAATTAAATTCAAAACTATTTTCAAATCTATAAATCAAATACCTAAAAATGAAAGTGTGCTACTTATAGTTTATTTATAAACTTGCATGTGGATATAAAAATGTGTCTTATGTTTGCTTCCTTTCTTTCCTCTTAATATAGATTTGAATAAGATTTGCAAAGTGTATAGTTTTTTTAAAAGAACACAACACTTGCTTAAATCTACTCTTATCCTCTTCCATGTTATGACTTAAGAAACATCCTTACACTTACATATATAAATTACATAACCAAGTCCAAATATAAGTATAATTTTTTGCATCTTTCTTTTCCATTCATTTCTTTTGTACATGCATATGTATTTAAGAAAAGTGGTATATTAGTCTGAACAATCCCAGGGTTGTGAGGCTTTAAGTAGTCCTAAGTAGGCCTTATACCTTACACCCTTGGTTAATAATAGCGGCGTACTCACTTATGTCTTTTATACTTGTAAATGTGCATATGAAAAATGGATAAATGAGTCACTCTCTTCTACTTAATAAAATCATGCATACATGAAACATTCCTAGTTTCCTTAAGCAACATCTCTTTGCATTAATCATAACGTATGCTAAGAATTCCCATTTGTATGTATAGATATGCTTAGGATCCATTCATATGCATGTTATACACATGTGGGAAAGAAATAAAATATTATGTGTTTTGTGATAGTAATTCTCTTTATTTAATCTTAAAATGCCTTTCTTTTTGAATAAGTTTATTTAGAGAAAATCTAACATTGGATTAATTAAATTACATAATAAAATATTCACTAAATGAAAAATATCCTTAATGAATCTACCTTAGAAATCACTTAAGGTAGGGAGGAAAGAGAAGTTCTCTTCTCTTTTCCTCTCTTTACAACCTTTAGTACTTAAGTAGGTTCATTCAAACTAAATCAAATCATCAAATAAAATTAACCCATATCAACTAAACTTCTAAGTTGAACCTTTTGACACTTGGAAAATCCTAATCTTAAAGCCAAGCCATGCATACCACACAAACCTTACATGGCACACACATTAGGCTAAGTCACCACTTCTAGTCCTATGTTAGGGTGGTGCATGGCTTGATATTTATTTTATTTTGTGATGTGATATTTTAGTATATATGTTAGGGTGTATGTGCGTAGAATGAATGGTAGGATGATTTAGTCTAATCATTGTCTTATGCAGGAGATTGTGCTTAAGAAGTGCTAATAATAAAAATATAATCGCTTTTACTATGCAGGTGGCTTATACCCTTAAGCATAATCCAAAATAGGCCGGGTGGACTTGGTTATCCATGTGTGGGGTCCAATTTGTTTATACACATGCTTAGGAATATGTGGTTTTTTTTAGTTAATCTCTATTTTATAGGTTTTAGTTAGATTTATTTTTTCCATTTTCATGTCCTTTGCAATTATGATTTTGGAATGATTATTATGGGGATTAGGATGAGCATTGGTTATAAGGCCATGCCTTATGTACCATGTGAAACCTTTGGAGAAACCACCTTCCAACATCCAAAAGAAGAGAAGAAGAAGAAAGAAAAAAAGAAGAATGAAGAAATGAAGCCTGAAGACCCCCACCCCACAATAATGAATTCCTTGCTTAATTGTACTTAATTCATTTGTAATTCAGGTTGTATAATGGTAGAGCTCGGCTACCCAATTTATTTTTTAGGTTTGTGCGGTGGTGCCCGACCACACTTGGCCTTTTATTCTTTTATGTTAGCTTTATAAAATGTTTGATGTTTTGTTTAGCGTGTGCATTAGAAATGGCATGTTTTCTTAATTTCTTCCCTACTTTGATGTATGGCCTAGATGACGATTAGACTCTTAGGGAAAAATAAATATTCTACCAAATTTATCAACTCAAAATTAAAATTAAGCAACTCATAACCTCACTTAAAGCCTAAGCTAAAAAATCAAGATAAAAGAATTAGTAACCCCTTAGATGGATGAGTATTTCTTTTACAACATCATGCACAATAGTATATTGTTTCACTCTTGATTGGAGAGCTTCCACCCATGCCAGAGAACTTGGCTTGTACTTTGAGAGCCATGGTGGAAACACACAGCCTCCCTTCTCGATGATTTTGGCCCATAATCTTATTTCTCATGCATTAGGCATATGAATCCTATAAGCCTGAGTCAAATGATTGTCCAAAAATGAAAGTAAAAAATGTAATATATTTTGTATTAGATCTAGGTCATTTTTCATGCCCTTACAGGATCTAGTCTTTTAGGGAGTGAGTTTAAGAACATGGTCTCTTTCTAAAATAAATAATAACCCAGCTATCTTGAATAAACCATAAGACTTACCTACATGTATTTAGAATCATAGGGGGTGTTAGTTGGCAGCCACCCCCAGGCGGTTGTAAGTTCAAAAAGTCGAGTGATTTGTCCTCTCTTATGGAGGCAAATCGAATATCCATTTTTCCCCTTAGATTTAGGTTGTGCTTTTGGTCCTTGCCAAAGCTCCCTAAATTTAGGCTCGAAGGTTGCTTCTCCCTTCTATGGGCCATAAGCATAAATCCTCACCTCTTAGACATTTCTATAACCTAATATTATGGAATAATAAGCCCTAAACTTTTAATAAAAATTCAACTCAAATAAATAATTCCCCTCAATTTCAAAAATATAAAGTCCAACTATAGGATTGGGATGTTTACTAGGCTTCCTAGTATCCTAAACATCCCCTACTCATCTCCATTTGGCTTCCATAAGAACTCCCTCCTCTTGATCGATCTCACTTGATTTGCTAAAAATAAACTAATTGATTGATAGTCCTACCTATTGAAATCTTTAAAGACAATGATCATTTATCTTAATCGAGAGTATTCTTAAGGAATGATCATTTCTTAAGATGTCATTAACTATGGAGGCGTGCACCTATAGGGAACTTAACGAACCTGGTTTAAAATAAACTGTACTTTACTTTTTCATGTAAAGTAGGGGAAGAATCTTTAGTACATATGTAGACCCATAGTCCTTAAGAGTCTTTATTGAGGTGATTAGGTCCATTGTATGGTGGTGACTTCTATATTTTGAGATAGAACACCTCTCCTCCATGTCGTACCCGATCACCCTAATAAGAACATATGCGGATCTACATGGTGTCCCGACCAAAAGGCGTATATTTCTATTTTGTTTTATCCTCTTTAGGAGGATAGATAAAGGCAGGAATATTTTCACCATAGAGAGTATTCCCTCTCCTCCCTTCAATCTAATGGCTTAGATTAGATCTAAAAATTACAGGTGTCCGAGCGGTGCAGGTGGTCATGGGTGGTAGGGAATTAGTGAGCTAGCTCAGTTTGAGTAGACAAGTGAGGGGAGTGGGCTGCCAAAGGATGAGATGGATTTTCATTATTTCCAAGTGTTTTCAATGAAAGAAAGTGGGTTAGCTCACCTCCACTTGGCTCATGGCCGACCCAACTAGCTTTGAATCAGGTGAGCTAGTGATCCTCATGTCCAATTTGAGCTTAAGGTCATTGCCAAGGGTAGGAGAGTGGGTTTGACCATCCAATAATGGGTTTTCTCCCATTTGGAAGGCTTTACCTAATGGGTAATGGGTCAAATCAGGTTGCACTTGATTTGGGTTAGATTTGGGCTGACCCATGGGTCAAGTTCAAGGATGGGTCTTGCCAAGTTTGAATGGGTTCGGGGTTGGTTTGGTTAGGTTTGTCTCAATTTGACCCATGTAGGTCAAATTGGGCTAGGTTGGGTTGTGTTGACCAATTGGTCAAATTTGGTCAAACCAAGACTTGGGTCAAGTTCAAATGATGATTTGAGATGTTTAGGTCCAATTGGTTTGATTTGATTTTGAGTGGATTTGAATTTGACTAATATGGGCTCATATGCGTCAAATGGGAAAAGTTGACTAATTTGGTCGAATTGGCTTGGATTAGGTGTTGGTTTAGGTTTAATTGGTCATTTGAAGAGGATTGTAGGTTTTGATTTTAATTAATTTGGATTTGGTAATGGTTTATACCAATTTAATCCTTTAGGTTAATTTGGGCTAAATGGGTCAATTGGGTTGACTTGGTCAAATTCAAGAGTTTGATCATGTTCAATAATCAATTTAAAATAGATTTGAATCATTAATTGCAATCAATCTGGATTAGAATTTGATTTGACCCATTAGGTTAAATTAGATCAACTTGGGTCAAAAGGGCCAATTGGGTTTGGTTTGGCTCAATTGATGGTAAAGTCATTTCTCAAAGATCAATTTTGGATATATTAGAATCATTGGTTGCAATCAATTTGATGTAGAATGGAGTTTAGTTCAATTTGGCTTATGTAGGCTAATTGGGCCAACTTGATCAAATGACCAAATTTACTTGGCTTGACTTAATTGATTGCAATTGATATGATCAATAATCAGTATAAGAGTTTTTCTGATGGTTTGGTTCAATCTCATTCGGGTTGGATTGGAGTTTGGATCAAATGAGTCCTTTAGGTCACTTTGGGTCAAGTGAACCTAATGGGTCAATTGAGTTGGTTCTAAGTTAAATTAGATTGAATTGGGTTTGATAATTGATTTGGGATTGATTGGTGGCTTTGATTACAATTGATTTGGTTTTATTTGTATTTTGGCTTATTTGGACATTTTGGGTTCAAATGGGCTAGCTTGGGTTAATTGAATTGATTTTGGTCAATAGGTTTGATTAACTTGATTATAGAGTTTGAAATGAGGCTTTGAATTGTTGGAGTGCTTCTATGAAAATCAATTGGATTTGGGTTTGATGAAGGAATTTTGATCAAGTCCATGGTTGGCTTAAGGGATTAAGATAGATTTAGAATATGGGTTTCAATCATTTGGCTTGGAGCTTAGATATGAATTGGGATTGGTTGAATTGATTTGAGGTTTAGTTTTGGCTAAAGAGGTAGGCATAAGTCATGGTTTAGGTCGTAGGACAAGTAGGCCTCCTAAGGTCCTAAGACATAGTCTAAACCTATGGCAAGTCCTCCTAAATCTCTAGGTTTAAGTTAAGTGTTCACCTACCCACTAGAAGTGTCATATAACTAAAGAAGTCTTAGTGTATAGAAGACTCTTAGGTCTAAGATGGAAAGATTGAATCCTCACTCTAAAAGTAAGGTCAACAAAAGAACCCCTAATATGTGTGGTGTAACTAACAAGGCACGCCACACATATTAGCATTGACCGAGATGATCAATAGTGCCCAAAAGAGTTGCAACCACTAATGAAGACTATCTATACCTAAGTTAAGAGGTATATAGAATCATGATCTTAGTGCAATGCAACTCATCTCATGCCAAGTGCATAAGAGAGCCAAGAGGATTTGGTTTGAATGGGTTGAAGATTGATTTCATGTCAAGGACATGAAGAGAGATCCGTTGGGGAATCACACAAGAATTGGATTTAAGGATTGATTTAAGCCAATGGCATAAAAGGGGAAATACGCCAGGGATTGAGGTTTGATTGAATTTGTTTGATTTAGTTTGGTAGGAATTTACTGGGGATATAGATCTAATTGAATTTATTTATTTGTTTGATTTAGTTTGATTTATGGAAGGGGGATCCACTGAGGATCAAGATTTGATTTGGATTTGATTGAATTGGATTGATTTGGATCCATTGGGAGATTAATTTGGTTGATTTAATTTATTTTATTTTGATTTGATTGATGTTATCTCCATTAGGGAGATTGATTTGGTGGATTTTGATTTGTTTGAGACTTGATTCAACTGGGGAAGTAAGTTTGAATTTAAACTTGTTTAATATGATTTATTTTGATTTCATCTAATTTAGTTTGATTTGATTTAATTTGATTTGGATCCTGTCGGTGTGTAATGAACCGCACAAATAAGGGGCTATGCTAGCCTGGACCTATCTTAGATTTACCAATCTAAAAGGATAGTCTACCAGGTGAAGGGTAGGACTATCCGACCTAAGAGTTGCTTTATGGTGTGCAACGACTGTGCTAGGAAGAAAGCACGGGGACTTACATCTTCCAAAGCGGAATCAGCCACCAAGGTGACTTGTTGATGGTAGAATAAGTTGAACTTGACCTAGGTCGACATCTAAGTGAGTGTTGCTGGGGATCTTATCTCAACTCAAGAGTAGTCAAGGTGATTGATTTGATTTAATTTGGACCCTGTCGTTTTGCCATAGACAACACCAAAAAGGGCTTATATGAGCCCGGTCCTATCTTAGATTTACCAATCCAAAGAGGTAGTCTACTAGCCAAAGGGTAGAACTATCTGACCTAAGGGTTTGCCTTTCAGTGTGCAACGGCTATAAGAGGAAGAAAGCACGGGGACTTACATCTTCCAAAGTGGAATCAACTGCTGGAGTGACTTGTAAATAGCACAACCAGTTGAAGCTGGCCTAGGGTGACTACTGAGTGAGTGTCATAGGGGAACTTATCTCAACACAAGAGTAGCCAAGGTGATTGATTTAATTTAATTTGGATTCTGTCGGTGTGCGATGGACCACAGTAAGAAAGGGCTATGTTAACCTAGGCCTATCTTAGATTTACTAGTCCAAATGGGTTGTCTACCAGCCGAAGGACTATCTGACCTAAGGGTTCCCTTTAGGTGTGCAATGGTTGTGCTAGGAAGAAAGTGTGAGACTTACATCTTTTGAAATGGAATTAGCTACTAGGGTGACTTGTTAATGGCACAACAAATCAGACCTGACCTAGGGCTACTACTAAATGAGTGTCACTGGGGATCTTATCTCAACTCAAGAGTAGTCAAGGCAATTCCTATAGGGAGTTTTGCTGACACTACCCAAAAAATAGGATGCCTACTTGGGAAGAGGTACTTCTGGGGATGTTATCCTAATCCACCAAGGATTTTATTTTATTTTGTTTATTTGTTAAGCACAAACCCTGTTGGTGTGCAAAGGACCACACTAAGAAAGGGCCAAGGGGGCTTTGGCCTATCTTAGATTTATTGGCCCAAGGGAGAGTTTGTACATTCATAGTATAGAACTTCCAACCACAGGGGTGATTATTAGGAAAGGGGAACTATCCAATCCAATAGTAACTTGGGCACTGTCTAAATGTGGTGCCCACGAGGGAGGTGCCTCTGGGGGTGTTATCCTAATCCCTAAAAAGAAAGCCTATAAGTGTAGTAGTGGTCGGCTCAAGGAGAAATCATAGAGACTTACATCTGCCTGAGTGGTGTTATCCACTGGGTGGGTCATTATCAGTAGAGTGAACACCAACTAACCTAAAGTGCCCATCAGTGTGTCTCGATTAATATAGGAAGAAAGTATCGAAGACTTACATCTTTCTAAGAAGAACTTATCATCGGCACAGTCTATCATTGGCTATACATCTACTATCCGACCTAGGGTGAGTACTAAGTGAGAATTCACAAATAAGGACTAAACCCAAACCTAAAGAAGTCAAGAGGAAAGGAGTCATTGGGGGTCTTACCCTAATCCTCAAAGATAAACTCGACCTAGTTAGTGTAAGATGGCTAGTTTAAGAAGAAAGCACGAGGACTTATATCTTCTTAAACAAAGTCAACGTCAGGTAGCTCATTAGTTATGCAATAAGAAAGATCATACTAACAGGGTGCTCATCACTATGTAGTGGTTATGCTAGAAAGAAAGTGCAGGAACTTATATCCACTTGAGCAAAAGACCACCGAGGAGACACACTAGCTAGGTAGTGAATCAAGCTCAGCCGGAGCAGCTACTGAGTGAGAGCCGCTAGGACGTTATCTCAACTCAAAGTAGCCTATGGCACAAGATTTTCATTTATTTTCTTTGTGTTTGTGTTTGTGTTTGTGTTTATGTGTAATTTTGTGTTTGTGTTATGCTAATGAGGGATATGATGCTGCTCAGGTTCTCTTACACCTACCCTAAACATATCACGAAAGATCCGTGAACTGAAAATGCTTTCAATTTGAAGAGATTTTGATTTGAAATGGAGTTTTATTGATAAAAATTATTTTTAAATATTGTTTTATGGGTAATATTTTATAAGGTAAAGCCTGTTGATTGGAAGCATCAGACACTCTCCTTTATGGTTGATAAGTTGGTAGGATCCGCCTTAGTAGGCCTTCTCTATGGCAAAAGAGGCTTCCCAAGTGGGCTTGCATCGAGAAATAATTGGTCTTTTTATAACTAAAATAAGCTCTTCTACTTGAAAAGCTCTGAGGTGGACAAACTCTTGAATCATCTTTGCTTTGTATAACTCGTAGTTCTAGCATGTTTGTAATCATTTCTCTTCCAAACCATTGAGTTTTTCTAACTGTAACCTGGTGTTCTGCTTGGTTATAATCTTATTACTCACAGTTATCCTTAGTGATGAGAGTTGGACTTCTAATGGTAGAATGATTTCGGACCCATACACTAAGGAGAAAGGGGTAGATTGAGTTGGAGTTATGTTGGTTGTACGGTAGGCCCACAAAGCTTCAACTAACTGCTCATGCCACTATCTCTTATTGTCATTGAGTGTCTTCTTGAGTATTTAAATGAGAGTTTTGTTGAAGGCTTTTGCTAAACTATTCGCCCGTGAGTAATAGATGGTAAATTATCTCCAATCTATGTTGTGTCTCCAGCTAAAGTTATTGATTTTGGTGCTCTTAAATGCAGTACCATTATCAGATATAATTCATGAGGGTACTCCAAATCTATATATGATATAATTCTTAAAACACTGGAGCACATGCTAAGCTTTGACCTCCCTAAGCAAAATCGCCTCTGCCCACTTGGAAATGTAGTTCGTAATAATTAGGATGAACCGATGACCATAGAAGAAGGAGGATCAATCAGACCCACTATGTCAGTACCCCAACACTCAAATAGCCAAGAGGCCAAAGTTGGATGTAGAATGTTGGGTGGTTGGTGTAAGACCACACCATGTACTTAGCATTGATGGCATCTCTTAGCTACATCCATGTAATTTGAGATTATCGAAGGCCAATAATATCCAAGTCTTTTAATTTTGGCTTTAATTTTAAGATTGGATTGGTGCTCTGCATAATCCAGAGTGAACCTTGGTCACAATCTTATGGGCTTCATGCTTGTCTAAACATGTAACCATATATGATTGAAGGATCACCGGTATAAGACACCAATCATGATGGCATAGGAAAGTGCTCATTGCTTCACTTGATGTGCTTGGGACTTCTCTTGTTGTAGTTTGCATTTGTTTAGGTAATCAATGAAGGGATGCCTCCAGTCCAGTTCTTCATCCATTTTGGCAACGACAACCTCTTCTTCAAGAGAGTATTTTTTTTTTGATGAGTTCAGCATCAATAAGAGGTAGAACTTGCCTATATTGGACCTCTATTGGTATGGACTCATCATCAAGACAAACTAAATCCTTAGCAAGCTTGGTTAATGCATCAACTATGGTATTTTCCCATCGAGAGATCTTGTAGAAATAACCTCTAGGATTTGAGCTAGCAACTCCATGGTGTACTTGTGATGATGGTGATGAAGTTTGGGCTTTAGAACCTTATAGGACCCAGCAATTTGGTTGACAACTAGCTGAGAATCCTCAAAGATATTGATGTTATGGATGCCTAGAAAAATGGATAACTCTAGACTAACGATCAGAGCCTCATATTCAGCTTTGTTGTTGGTGTAAGGATTAGATAAATGATATGAGAATCTCATCATATCTCAGTCTAGAGTTTAGAGAACTATTCCTACCCCTACCTTTCCTGAAAGAGTAGATTATGATTCATATCCTCATTAAGAGGAAGTCACACCATCAAAGTATATCTCCTAGTGATGAATGCTGGTATCTCCTAAGTTCATGATTTTTTCATCTAGGAGATCGTTACTAAGCGGAGAGTTAGCAGGAAGTGGGTGTGCTGCTAAGAAATCCACAAGTGTTTGTCCTTTCATCGCACGAAAGGGTATGAAAGTGATATCGAACTGCGACAAAATCATGGACCATCGCTCCAACCATTCAGATAGTGTCAGCCATGTCATGAGATATTGTAGTGGATTGATTTTATAAATTAAGTTCACTTTATGAGAAAGCATATAATATTGTAGCTTTCAGGTTGCAAAGATTAAAGCTAGACAATACTTCTCAATGGGTGGATAGTTTGCTTCAACAGGGATTAGACGATGGCTAAGATAATAGAGTGTGTTCTCCTTCCCTTCATTGTTGGCTTGGGCTGATAAAGTGCTAAGGGAGCCATCTAATATGGCAGTGTAGAGTATAAGCGGTTTGCCTGGGATAGGGGAGGCTAAGACTAGCGGTGTCATCAAATATTACTTTATGTTCTTGAAGGCATGCTGGCACTGGTTGTCCCACTTGAACTTTGCATCCTTTTTTACCATTGCTGAAACTGGTTGGCATCTATCAGATAGGTTGAATATAAACCATCTTAGATACACCATCAACCCTTAGAATGATCTGAGTTTACTTAAACTTTTAGGGGGGTCGCATTTTTAATATTTCTTTAATTTCTTCAGGTTGATTTCAAATTCGTAGTGTCGGACAATGAACCCAAGAAACTTTTTTGAAGCTACTCTGAATGAACACTTCAGAGGGTTCATTTTCAGGTTATATTATCTTAATTGCTCAAATTCGTAGTGTCGGACAATGATCTTTCTTTTCTCTTCTTTTGACCATGAGATCATCGACGTAGTATTCTACTTGGTGATGAATGCATTCATCAAATATTCTAGTCATTGCCCACTGGTATGCGGCACCGACATTTTTAAGGCCGAAAGGCATAGCCTTGTATAAATAAATTCCAATCGAGGTTCTAAAGGTAGTGTGTCTTTCATCTTCTGGTGTCATCTTTATTTTGTTATACAGATGAACCATCCATTAAAGAGAAGACTGCATGAGATGAGGCAATGTTCGCCATCAGTTCTGATATTGGTAGTGAAAATTCATCTTTTGGACACGCCTTATTAAGATCCATAAAATCGACGCATATGCAAATTTGGTCATTCTTCTTCTTAACTGGGATGACGCTAACCAACCAGGTGGGGTATATTTCCTCCCGGATGAAACCAGCATTAATCAATTTTTTAACTTTAGAAATGACTTGTTGTTCAATGTCTAATCGCATGCATCTAGGAGCTTACTTGATTGGGTTAGCATTGGGCTGTATCGCTAACTTATCGACCACTATGTCAGGAGCCAATCCAAGCATTTCTTCATAAATCAATGCAAAGCAGTCATTAAACTCAGTGAGTAGCCTAACTAAGTCATTGGTTCCAGTTTTGTTCAATAAGGAATAGTTGTACATCATGCATGAATTTTCTTCAATTCCCAAGTTGATTTCTTTGAGTTCATCAATGGTTGACTTGATGTTTTCTTCGAACTCTCTCTATCTTGGAAATCATCTGGATTATTTTCTCAGATGAGTTAAGGTGATTTGAAAAGAACCTATCAGATGTCAAATGATTACTAATGATTAGGCAATAATCATTATCATCGACTAGGCCTACTATACCAAAGCCCAGTCCTGGTCTTGATTGAGAGTTTTTGCATTTACTGTTCTGTAGCCTATCGAAGTATTATGACCTGTGCTTAGACCATGCCTATTGGATTAAACCTTTCTTTGCTAAGTTTAGAACACACTATGGGTACAAATCAGATGGTGATTCCATTAATTTTTTATATAAATCATCTTTATGTTCTACATCAACTTCTTGACTTGAGGATGATGCTCCATGATAGAATCTTTGAATCTTTGTAGTTGCAAGTGATTTGGGGCCTCCTTAACTACCAAACTCTTAACTTTTTGTGAGAAAGTAGGGTTAGAGCTAAGGTTCTCAACTGATGCCTAACTGTTTAACATAATGAGGACTTGGATACACTTATGCTTTGCTTGGGAATCTGATCTTCATCGTTGTCTAGCTCGAGTATCATCTCCAACTGGATCTACTATCAAGAAAAGCTAGACGACGTGCTAACCACATACGACTCATCATCTGAACTAAATTCTAAGTCAATGAGCATAGCAAGTGTACTGTTGGAAGCTGGGATGAATCTCCTAGTGGGTGGTAAGTATGGAGGCCTTCTACTTCGGGGACTCCCTCTAAACTTGCCTTCTCCTTGTCTTGGTGGAGGTCGGGTCATCCTCTCCACTTGTTCAAATGGAGTAATGAACTATGGGTGGAATTTAATCTCAAGCTCCACTTCCTCCTTAAGGTCTATTTCTCGTTCCCTTTTCTTTTCTTTTTTATTTTTTTCCTTTTTCTTTTCTTTCTTTTTCTCTTTCTTTTCTTATTCTCTTACATTGAGATTTTGACTAAACTCATGAGAATGGATTTTTTATTTCTCAGGGAGGTAGTTGGCCTCATCTTCATATATTTTGATCTAATAAACTACAAAGGACTTGAGATATCCTTTGATACAATACTCGATTCCACCTCTTATGAACTTGATGCACTGATGTAACGAGGATGGAATCATGTTGTTCTCATATATCCACAGTCTTTCAAGAAAAGCATTGAAAGATGCATTTGAGTTAATTATGTGAAATTTGGTTTTGGTCTTCTAATCATCTATCTCTAAGAGCATGTTATAGAGTCTAAGGACCTCTTACCTTTCTCATTGAATCCTTTCAATATCATCCTCTTTGTATGGAGCTTAGATATGTTAATCCTCAAGTAGGGTTCTTAAGCTCATAATATTGACTGATGCACCCAGGTCAACCAAAACATTGGATAGCCTGAATCTTCCAACATCCACTATAATATAGAGAGGACGATTGTGCTTGATTGTTCCTATAAGTAGGTCTTCATCTATGAATGTGACTCATAGGATATCCTTTAAATAGCATTCTTCTTCTCCAGTAGCGGTCAGCTGAGCTAAGCATATCTCTAGATCAATCAGGGTTTTGATTAAAGATTTCCTCATCTCTTTGGATAAGACAAGGGTATCATATATGCTTAGCTTAGTTGACATCTTTCTAAGATGTGTGAGGATGTTGTAATCAACATTGGAGTGGTCCTCCTTAAGCATATCCATAGGTGGAGCATTTTGAGGAGGGGCTATCTGCTCAAACTAATGACATGTTTACCCTTACTACCCTAGGAGGTAGAACTTTGGCACTTCTAAGGTTGGATTTAGTGACTTCTTAGAATGAGGGGTTTATGGTAAGTTTTACCTACTCATCGGGTATACCTATAGCTTCTCCTAAAGAATCCTCAAAGTCAGATGACTCAAAGTCAATCTCAAGAGTTTAACTCTGATGATTCAGAAAAAGAAAGTCCATTTCTAAATCAGATTGGGAATGATTAGAATTATTTGTGTTATAACTTTGACTTGGAGAGCTTTCTATTAGAATAAAATCAATAGGAACATTATAAGTGAAAAAGATGTAAGTGTAATCAGATTTCTTCATTGATTTCCTTAATTTTTAGGGGCAGTACATGGTAGAAATCAAGCAAAGTAAGTGAGACGATGGGTTTGATGCCCTCATTCATTGATACAATGCTTCTGGTAGAGGTGGAGAAGCTAGTAGAGATGGTAGTAGATGCAACTATAGAAGGAGTGTTGGGCTCATATGGTGGTTGCACTACGGATCTATCTCGGGAAAGTGTATGCTATTGTTGTTAGGCTTCCACACTCCCTGAGTTTTCCCTCATAATTGGCAAACCTTCCTTGCTGTTGGAGGTTTGAGCTGATTCAGACACCTCCTCCTAGTCAAACTAATCATCCCCAACTACCTACCTCACCGTGGCACGATAGTCCTCTAGAATTTCATCTAAAGAATAATCATCTACTCGACCCTGGTCTACTAGAACATAGGCTGGCTGATGACTGACTACTAGACTAAGCTGTGAAGAAGATATGCACTGAATACTCTACACTAGTGCAGTACTCTCCCTGACTGACTCAACTACCATAAGGACTACCTCAGCATCCCCAATCCTCTCCTCCTCCAACTGCTATGGTGGAGAGACCACGACACTCTTGGATCGCCACTTCTTCTTCACCACTATTGGGATGGAAGGTCAAGCAGGGGAGCTCAGCCTCACCTCAACGGGTGGAGTAGATGGAATGAGATCCTTGAGCCATAGTCGGATCACGAAAGGGTAGGCTCTCTCTCTAGATGGGGGCTTGTGGAACTTGGTGGGGATTATAGTTGGTGGAACCTGAACCAGTGAAGGTGGATAGCGTGTGGAGCAGTGTAATGTGGGTGACACTGGCTGCCTCTCCATCGGAGATCTTCTCCTGTGATTAGTAGTACTGGTAAGGATAACTCAGTCAAAATGATCAGCTCTGTCAGCTCACTGATCAAGAAAATCCATCAAAGCGTAGATCATCGACTACCTAGTGAACTTCTTCCTCTCTCTCTTGCCCACTTGGGCAGTCACCTTGGCCTCAGTGGGACTCTCTCAATGAATTTGATAACTAACACTCCTAGGGATCAAGCTCCTTAGATCATGCGATATGCCAAACTCCGAGCATCCATAAGCCCTACCAACTCTACGAAGCACATACCGTAGACTAGCATAGGGATTCTTCCTCTCCCTAGTTGGTGTCTCATACTTTACAGGCGATGGGGATAATACAACAATCCTCTGGTGGTCCTTCTCTCCCTTTGAAGTTGAAAGGTGGTGAAATTTACTGCCACCCAGGAGTGGAGAGGTCTCACAGAGGGAACCCTCCTCAGCAACATGGATGGCTTCATCTACCTCCTTCACCGCACGCTCATACTGCCACTTGATCTTGAGATTTTTATTACAGCATTGGGTCTTAGTGAGCGGGGTTGGATGGGAACTAAAACTGACCTCGAAGGTGGGGGAGACTATTTCAAAGACTAAGATAGCCTTCCCTTTCAGAGCAGGGAGGACCATAGAGCGATCCAGCCGGACATAGTAGGGTCAACTGAATTAATGATGGCCCGACATGGGAGACTTCCTCTTTAAAGGAAAACTGAATCGGTGCGTCAAACTGGGAGGGGTTCTTTCCTACCACCTCCTCTCTACTAATAATGGTGAGAGCTAGTCCCTCACAGGTGACTTTGAGATGCTCAAAGCCAAGTCTGAACTTGATGATGGGGGTATTGGTGAGTATGGCATGATCCAAAAATAAATCCACACCATAGGCGAAGGAAAAGATCAGCTTACCAGAAGACATGGTGAAGGACTGATTGAATGAAGGAAGAAAGGAACTAGGCTAGTATCTCTATTGCACTGTTGGAAAAGAGAATCGTATAAGACTCTGCTTTGATGTTGACTTGAATTGCCGATTTTAATATTGAATTAGAAGCCACATTCAACAAATTTGATTATGTTAAATAGGCTTCAATTCATGTTGGTGAGATTTTGGAGAGGAGATTTTTTTTGTTGGGTTGTTGTTGTATTTCATTTTGATTTTATGTTGGAACTCACATCAACAAATTTGGTTATGTTAAATGGGGTTTCATTATTTTGGAGAAATTTGGAAAATCTTTAAGGGAAGAGGCTTTAATTTTGATTATTGTTGTTATTGTTGGTTTTGATTTGATTTTGAAAAGGGGAATTATCATTTAACAAATTTGGTTATGTTAAATGGAATTGGTTAATTTTGTTGCTGACAAATCTTCCTTGTGTTGGAGGTTTGAGCTGATCCAGGCACATTGCTGCTGGGCTTCCACCCTATTTGTTTATTACAAACATTCTACTATAATTTATCTTCTGGTGTGCATAGATGATTTACTCATCATATGGAACTTGATATCTAAAGTTAGACACATAAGTGAGTCACTATTTTAATGATTCTCCATCAAGGATCTCAACAACATTCACCACTTCCTTGGAATTGAAGATATTCCAACCATCAATGGTTCCTTCTATCCTAACATGCTTACATTCATCACATTCTTGAGAAATTTCAAATGGAGGACATTAAATAAATGATAACACTGATCAAAAATTCTACATTAATGTTGTCAAATGATGAAATTGAACCAACTAATGGCAAGAAAAGTTGAAGCTTAATAGGGAGTCTCTAATACCTCTCACTCACAAGGTTGTGGTGTTTATTTTTGGATAAGGGGTGGACATCACGCAGATCATAGGGGTGTTGACCTCATTTTTAAGATGACCTCTCAACCTCTCCATCTTATACATAGGACTTCTCTTAGACTTTAAGAGTTCTTTAGTCTTAAGACACATCTAGTGATTAGGTGGACACTCAACCTAACCCTAGAAAACTTAGAAGACTAAGCCATAAGAATAGGTCATGCCTTAGGGGTGTTAAGAAAATTTCCTACCTTTAGCTCAAACCATTCCTCACTTTTCTTCTTTCAAGTCAAACTCCAAATCAATCTTATTGATTTTCTCCAAACTCAAATCAACTCAATATGATTGAAATCCATGATTGAAATCTATGATTGAAACCCATGATCAAAGTCCATCAAAACTTCTATGTCCAAATTTTCCTAAGTCCTTTAAGTGTTCCTTCATGGACTTAGCCAAAATCTTAAACTAAACCATTCAAATCTTTGAGATTTTATCATAATTCATTTATATTCTCATTTGTATTCACATATATAAATGCAATATGAATTCAAAACCAATCAAACTAAACTTAAAATTCAAAATCAAATCTAAAAAATTTTTCTTAAGTCCTTAATTTTCCATTAATGGACTTGGCCAAAAACATGATCAAATCAATTCAAATTCATGGGATTTTCTTATAACAAATTTATATTCTCATTTATATTCACATATATAAATGAAATATAAATACAAATCAATCAAATCAAATCCTCATATTAAATTTCAAATCTAAAATCTTTCTTTAAGTTGTTAATTTTCCATTGATGGACTTAGCCTAAAACATGATCAAAACAACTCAAATTCATGGGATTTTCTCATAATTCATTTATACCCTCATTTATATTCACATATATAAATGAAGTATAAATACAAATCAATCAAACCAAATTCAAAAAAATTCAAACTTCAAACACCAAAAATTTCCTAAGTCCTTTAAATCCTTCTTAATGGACTTAGCCTACATCTTGATTAAACCACTTCAAATCCTTGAAATTTTCTCATTATCCATCTATATTCTCATTTATATTCACATATATAAGTGAAATATAAATTCAAACAATCAAAACCAATTCCAAAAATCAAACTCAAATCCACTCAAAATCCAACCTAAGCCTTTCTTGAACTTAGCCAAATCAACTTCAAATCAAGCCAAACTCTTGATTTTCTCTGATGATTCAATCAAACCTACAATCATGAATCCAAATATAAATACAAACTTCAATCACTCAATCAAAACCCAAGTCAAAAATCAAACCCAAAATCCCTTCATATTCTTCCTTTGAATATGAAATTGTCAAATGGATCAAAACCCATTTGAATTCAAACCACTTCTAAATTGATTTATATTTCAATCATGAGTCCATATATAAGATCAATCAAGCTCAAATCAAGCTTTGACCAAGCCATTTGACCCACTTAGGCTCACTTGATCTAAAGTGACCTAAAGTACCCTTATGAGCCAAATTCTAATCATAACCAAATTGGATTGAACCAAACTCACCTATGCCTCTCATCATGATCAACAATCATCATGGGATGATCAATCAATCAAATTGGGTCAAACCAAGTCAAACCTAAGGGTTGACCAAGTCAACTTAGCCCAAAATGAAACTTAACATAGCCAAATTCCACCATAGGCTAAATTGATTGAAACCATTGATTTAAGTTCACTCAGACCTATGTTTGAACTTGATCAAGACAACATTGAAGCCCAACCTAGCCCAATTGGCCACTTGATCCAAGTTGACCCAACTTCACCTAAAAAGTCAAAATGTGTCAAAACTTGGTCTAAGCCAAATTTATTCAAACCAATGGGTCAAGTTCATTCGACATCACTTGTGGAACTTGACCAAAGCCTCAATTGGCCAACTAGACCCAACCTATCCCAATTGACCTTAGACCCAACATGACCTAAAGTGGTCATGTTGAGCCAAATTTGAACATAACCAAAATTGATTGGAAATAAAGATACTAATCCACTCCATATGACTAACCAAACCTAAACCTACCCTTGACCTGCCTCAAATAGGTCAAATGGGTCAAATAGGTCAACTTGACCCATTTGACCTAAATGAAGTCATATGAGCCAAATTCAAAACTATACCAAATTGAATCATACCAAAGCCACCAAAATATTTCAAATGCTCATATGAACTTGACCCAACCCTTGGTTTGACCCAATTTGACCAATTGGTCAACTTGACCCAAGTTGACCCATTTTGACCTAAATGGGTCAACATTAGCCAAACCCTATCAAATGAATTCGAAATCTCTTGAAACTTGGCCAAACCTAATTTCTCCACATACTCAACATATCTGAATTAAAAAATCAGTAAAATGGTCATCCTACCCTTAGGCCATAGAATAAATAATGGACTAAATAATGGGTAATTTGGTCATACCCTCTTCATATCCACTTGATGCTTTCCTAATAGCTCAAGGAGACCTAATGAAGAGTGGTGCACCCAACCCAATGGGTTTGGGTTAGCCCTATTGGCCCAAGGCCAAACCCGACCCCATGGGTCAAAATGGCAAATTCAAAACCCCTCTTCCACTCAATTTCAAGCACATGGGAGGTTGGCAATCCACTCAAGGCCTCAAAATGACTATGTACAAACATCTAACTAATCAAACAACCTTCCCATTATGAGCAATTGGATCAAAATGGCAAGGTAGCTTACGACCGTCCGATCCTTCAAGGGGAGATATACTCCCCCTAATTGAATTCAAAAATATGATTCCTCAATTTGATTGAACCTAGATAAGTCAGAGAAGCAATTCCTCAGCCTCCCCAAGCTTCCTAGAGTGAAATCAAACTTCACCTTCTCGATTTTGCAAAGTGTGAAAACAAGGGAGCTCACTTGAACTCCCAACTTTCTCCACACTAAAAACCATTCTAGTTCCTCTTACACCCTTCTTCTAAGGACCAATCTGAGCTCACTCAAGCTTCCATTAGAGTTCCCATAGGAAGGAGAGAAGCAATTGGATCAAAGTTGTAAGGAGCATCAATTTGTGTTGGTCCATAGAGCAAGTCACTCAACCCTAAGGCCTAAGAATTTCAACAGGGCTTCGTCTCCACTAGACGAAGCTACCTCATTGATCTCGAGCACCGATGATCACCTCTAGCGAGGTATGGAATTTTTTGACCACCTAGCATAGGAGGTGTTTGTCCTTTGTGAAAGAAATTTTCAATTCATGTAAATCCCACCATTGGATGTGCCGCTTATTGGCTTTAGATGGTGTGGGTTAAGTTTTATTTGAATTTTATCTCAATCGAGCTCGGATATTCCCCTAGATCATGGATGGTCTCTGCTGATCTAAGGGGAAGAACTGGGGAGATCTTGGCCGTCCATCAACACATTTTAGAGGGACGGCCGAGATTATTCCCATGTTTATAATTTGATTTATCCATTTTAAAATCGTGGGGCAATCTCTGGCCGTCCAATCTTTGATCGGATGGTAGAGATCAAAGCGCATTCTGCCGCCACGCTGCCTCCTAATGCGATGTTTAAGTGGGATGCTCATTGCACGATGTGTGTAAAGCGCACTGACCGCCGCCGCCACGCATCACGTTATGAGCTAAGGGATTAGTTAGGGATGTTTAATTAATTCTAATTAATCTATGGATCTTCTAAAATTCCTATCTCTCTCAATAAAATTCAAAAAAATATTCATTAAATTCTATGGAAAGATAATTTAACCTAGAATATTTTAAAATTAATTTCAATGTGTTTGAATTATGTTTTCCTCTAATTCTAGGTTTTATTGGAAACTTCATTTTGCTAATTATCTTTTTGTTAAGCCTCTAATTAATCCCAAACTTCTTAGGTATATTTTAGGGGATGACTTCTGCCTCCCCTAATTTTCTTGGGATTTATTGAAGGCTTAGTTAGGAGAATTGCATATGGGTTTCCTATTTACCCTCCTAATATAATTAAGGTTAATTAAGGTGTGATTAGCTGTTTTAATCCATGATTAGAATTGATTAAGGTCAGATCTAGTATATAGGAGGTTTAGGGAATAATTTTGGTGCATTTGCCCTAAGCTATTCCCTAAACCCCCTTTTCTTTCCTTAATCTTCTCTTAATTAAGGGTTAATTCATTAATTACCCTCTTAATTAATTTCTAAAAATTATAAAGTTTCAGAACTTAATTAATCTACTTTGGGTAGATGCTTAGGTGTTTAATAACCTAAGTTCAATTAAGAAAATCAAAACCTAATTCATATGTGTGAAAGGGTGTTTTGAAATTACTTAAGCTAAACCCCTTTGCTTAATTAACATTAATCATGAGCCAAATTGCATTAGGCCTTTTTCTTTTTAGGTGCATTGCAAGTTTAAATTCCTTGTGAGTTTTTATGTCATCTCATTGGCTCATAATTATTTGGTTAACTATGCAAAGGCGGTGTAGATAAGTGTTAATTAAGTTACTTAATTCATAGCTTAACCTAATTAATACATAAAATGAATCTAATCATCTAAAAGTTAAACAAAAATATCAAACATATGTGAGAATGGGCTAGGAACAGCAAACTCAACTCACCTCTTTAAAATTAAATCAAACTTAAAACTAAACAAAAATCATATTGAAAACACTTTGATTTATTTTAAACTTTCTCATTTCATAAGAATGCCTTTAGGATTTAATTAAAGTGAACTTGTTTACATATTTTCATTGCTTTGAATCTTTCCTAAACTTGTTAAATTTGTATGTCATATGGTTTCATGCATTCATATTTTTCAAATTCAAAGTTTAAAAATGAAATTGTTTACTTTATGTCAAATTTACATGTGTTGGCTAAAGTAGAAATATGAGTGATTATTATCACTACTAAATTCAAATTATTTTCAAACCATATAAATCAATTATCAAATCTGAAAATATGCTACTTATATTTTAATTATAATCTTGCATGTGAAGGATATATGGGTGTGCTTAGCATAGGTTTCCTTTCTCTCTTATGTTAGCATAGTTTTGAATAGAATTTGGTAAGATGTAGGGTTCATTTGAAAAGAACCTAATACTTACCTAATTCCATATCCTATTCATTCCTATGCTATCACCTAAGAAGGGCTACCTATACTTGCATACATAAATTGCATAAAAAAATGAATCCATTAATACAACTTATGCATTCTTTCTTTCCATTTCATTTCTTTTATACATATGTTTGTATTTAAGGAAAGAGGTATATTAGTCTAGACAACCCTGAGGTTGCGAGGCTTTAAGTATCCCTAAGTAGGTCTTGTGCCTTACACCTCTAGTTAACAATGGCGTTGTACTCACTTATGTCTTTCTTACTTTCATGTGTGTATGTGAAAAATTAGATAAAGAAACATTTTCTACTTAAAGAAAATCATGCATCTTAATATTCTAAATTTCCTTAAATTGATTACTTAGCATCCATCATAAAGTGTGTTAAATATTCTCATTTGTATGTATAGATATGCTTAGGACTTATTCATATGCATGTTATACATGGTAAAGAAATGAAGTGATGTGTGTTATGTGGATTTAATTCATTTTATTTAATCTTAAAATGCCTTTCTTTTTTAATAGGTTTGTTTAGAGTTTATCTAAACTTAAGATTAATTAAAAGATTTAATAAAAACATTCACCTAAACAAATTTAAAATGTGAATCTACTTCAAAAATTACTTAGGTTAGGGAAGGAAAGAGAAGTTCTCTTCTATTTCCCTTTCTTCAAATCTTAGTAATTAATTGTAGGATTCACTTGAACCTAACAAAAATATGAAATAAAATCAACCTAAAATAATTAAACAACTTAAATGAAACCCTCCTCTAAGTTGAACATGTTTTCACACTTGGAAAAGTTAAACCTAAAGCCACAGCTAAGCATACCACACAAACCTTCAAAGCACACACATTAGCCTAAGTCAGCACTTCTAGCTTTAGGTTAGGTCAGTGCATGGTTTGAGGTTTGTTTTATTTTATGATATGTATTTTAGACTAGATGTTATGGTGTAACTATTCTTTTCAGCAGGGGATTATACTTAAGGGGTGCTATCATAAATAAAAATATAAATATTTTTGCTTGTAGATGCTTTATACCCCTAAGCATAATCCAATAGGCCAGGTGGACTTAGTCACCTATATATGGGGTGATAATTCTAATATACATGCTTGGGATTTGTGTGATTTATTTTAGCTAACCTTTATTTTGCAGGTGTTAGTTAGATTTCCATTCTTTTTATTTTCATATAAATTTGTGCAATTAGGATTTTGAATGATTGTTATGGAGATTAGGATGAGAATTGGTCATAAGATCCCATCTTATGCACCATGTGAAGCCTTAGAGCATCTACCTCCCAGCCATTCAAAAGAAAGAACCAAAGAAGAAAGAAGAAAATAAGAAGAAAAAAGAAAAGAAGAAAGAAGAAATGAAGCTTGAAGACCCCCATAACAATGAATTCCTTGCTTAATTGTAATTTAATTCATTTTTAATATGGGTTGTATAAGGTTAAAGCTCGGTTACCCACATTTGATATTTTTGGGTTTTTGCGGTGGTGCCCGACCACAACGGCCTTTTATTCTTTTTGCGATTAGCTTTATAAATTAATTGATGATTTGTTTAGCTTTTGCATTAAGTGGCATATTTTTTCTAGTTTCTTCCTTGCTTTATTCATGACTTGGATGTGGATTAGGCTCTTTAGAGAAAAATAAATCTTTTACCAAACTTAACAACTCAAATTAAAAATAAAGAACTCATAACCTTACCTAAAGCTTAGGTTTAAAATCAAGATAAAAGAATTAGCAATCTCTTAGCTGGATGAGTATTTATTTTATAATATCATGCACAACAGCATCTTATTTCACTCTTGATTTGAGGGTTTCCACCTTTGCCAGAGAAACTTGGCTTGACCTCTAGGAGCCATGGTGGAAACTCACCTCCTCCTTCTCACTGATTTTGGCTAATAACTTTATTTCTCATGCATTAAGCATATGAATCATATTAGCCTGAGTCAAAATAATTATCCAAAAATGAAAATAAAATAAATTTTGAATTGCATTAGAATTAGGTCATTTGAAGCATGCCCCTTTTCATGATCTAGTCTCTTTAGAGAGTGAGTTTAAGGACTTAGTCTCTTTTTAAATAAACAATAATGTATCTATCTTGCATAAGCATAAAGACTTGCCTACATGTATTTAAAATCATAGGAGTTAGTTGGCGGCGACCCTCAGACAGTTGTAAGCCCAAACTGTCTAGTGGTTTGTCCTCTCTTATGGAGGCAAACCAATTACCCATTTTTCACCTTAGATTTAGTTTGTGCTTTTAGCCCTCGCTAAAGTTCCCTAGATTTAGGTTCTGAGGTTGCTTCTCCCCTTCATAGGCCATAAGCATAATTCCTCACCTCTTGGGCATTTCCTTAATCTTGTCTTAAGGAATCATAAGTCCTAAATTTCTAATGAAAAATTCAATTCAAATAAACTAAATCAATTTTAAAAATGTAAATCCCAATTATATGATAGTTTGAGATGCTCACTAGGTTTCCTAGCATCGTGGGCATCTCCTACTTATCTTCCATTTTGGCTTCGATAATAACTCCCTCTCTTTGATCAATCCCATTTGATCTTCAAAAATAAACCAATCGATTGATAGTCCTTTCCTATTGAAATCCTTGAAGACAATGATCATTTACCTTAATCGAGAGTTTTTCTAAGGAATCCCCATTCCTTAGGATGTAATTAACTATGGGGGTTTGCCCGTGTAGGGAACTTAACGAAGTCGATTTAAAATAAACGCTACTTTACTTTTCCATGTAAAGTAGGAGATAAATCTTTGGTACATATGCAGACCTATCGTCCTTAGGAGTTCTTATTAAGGTGATTAAGTCCATTAAAGAGTAGTGACTTCTATCTTTTGAGATAGTATACTATTCCTTGATGACGTACTCGATCACCTGAATAAGTACATCTGTGGATCTGCATGCTGTCCTAAAAAGATAAATTTCTATATGCTTGCCTCTCTCATTTCTCACCAACAGATTTGAAGGTGACTCCCCTCCTTTAGAAATTTTTTCTCTATAAAGGGGTACTTATTGAAGTGTACAAATATGACATTGAGGTATGATGTACTATCTTGTTGACTCACTTTCAGAGTGAGTTCTTAACTTTCTCATCATAGATCTAGGACTCTTATATATACTAAGAGCTCCTCAGTCTTAAGACACTTCAAGTGATTAAGTGAACACTTAACCTAAGCTTAAAGACTTAAAAGAGTTAGCTACTATAATAGGTTGTGTCATAGGGACTTAGGAAGACTTGCCTACCCTATATCCTAAACCCAATTCATACTTTCCTTTCAAAACAAACCTCAAATTCATACCAAACCAAACCAAATTTCCAAGACTCATAATCAATCTCATGATCAAATTCAAGCTCAAAATTTCTCCATAAAACTTCATGATCAAATTCAAATCCCTTCCTAAGCCCTTTAATTTCATCCTATGGACTTAACTTTAACCAAATCCAAAATTAAACTAAAATCCAATTTATACCCTTTAAGCCAATTTCTTGGACTTAATCAAATCCTATCCAAATCAAGTCAAAACCAATCAACTTTCTCTTGAATCAATCATTCCTTCAACCATCTATCCAAATATAAATGAAATCTACAATCATTAAGCCAAATCAAAATCAACTCAAGCCAAACCCAATTTAGCCCATTTGACTTGAAATGTTCATTTGAATCAAAACTCATTTAAACTCAAATCAATTGTAATTGAATTTATATATCTATCTCAAATCCATATATAGACTCAACCAAATCAAATTCAACTCAAAATCAAGCCAACTAAAGCTAATTGGCTCACTTGACCCAAAGTGGTCAATTTAACCCACATGAACCAAAATCCAATTCAATTCAAATCAAATTGAATTAAGCCAATCCAAACTTCATGTCATGATTGTTGATCATCATAGGTTAATCAATTATCGTGAATTGGGTCAAACAAAGTCAACCTAGCTCATTGACCAAGTCAACCCTTTAACCCATATGAACCTAAACTTGTCAAATTTCAACCTAAACCAAATTGACTGCAACCAATGGCTCAAGTTCATTCCAAATTGATTATTGGACATGACCAAAGCCTTAATTGAGCCCAATTTGACCAATTGGTCAACCTAACCTAACTTAGCTCAAATTGATCTTAAGGGTCAAATCAACCTAAAACCCAATCAAATCCAAATTGAAATTAACCAAAGCCTACAATATATTCCAAATGATTAACCAAACCCAAAATAAGCCATGATTCAAGCTAATTTGGTCAATTGGGTTAAATTGGTCAACTTAGCCCAAATTGACCTAAAGGATCAAATTGACCAAAACCCAAATTAAATACAACTTAAACCAAATTAATTGAAACTCATTGAACTAATATACTCCAAATGATCATTTAAAAGTTTGACCCAATTTGACCAATTGGTCAACCTAACCCATTTTGACCTAATTTTGCCCAAATGGGTCAAATTGACCCAAATTAAACCAAATGAACTCCCAATGACATGAAATTTGGTCCAACACACTTTTAACTCATTTCAAATCTACTCAAATCAAATTCAATTCCAAATGACCACTTTTTTCTTGGGTCAAGCACAACTTATGAGAAAAGACACTTGCCCAAATGGACATTTCTCTTCCTTGGCCACTTGGCACTCATCCATTAGTCCACCTAAGCACCAAGGACACTGATCATCTTGCCTAAGAGGTGGTTGGGTCAGTCATTACTCATGGGGAGGTGAATTCACCTCACCTCTCCCATTGGAACACTTGGCATGAAGGACTTCCACCTCTCTTTGCTATGACACATATTTTTCATTCATGACAGCCACTTCCCATGCCTTAGCCAACCAAAATGAGCCACCTAGGATGATTCCCTTCCATTCCCAACCACCCCAAGCCAATGACACCCATTTGGAGCCCAAAAAAAAAATCAAAAATGACAGGGAATTTTCAGCCAAAACCAAAGCACAAAAAAATATAGACATTATTCTCATTCTCCCACTCTCATTTCATACTCTTAGAGCTCCCAAACTAACTAGCAAACATTCTTACCTGATTTTTGAGCAAAAATCACCAAAATTAAGTGGATTTCGGTGAGGAAGTGGCAACCACCAGCAGATATATCATTCTGAAGTGAAGGCGAAGGTCTAAGCTCATTCCAAGGCTTCTTTCCCCACTCAAGAGCATGCTTGAATCATCATCATAGCCAAAAATTATCCCCGGTGAGGTAACTTTGAAGAAAACCCATAGTCAGTCTTAGGATTTCTTATTTTGTGATGATTTTCGGGTAATTTTTGGATTTTTTCTTAGAAATCTCTCGCATTCTTTCTTTTTTATAATCCTAATGTGAAATAGAAGTTTTTCTGTGAAGATCGATGGAAAATCGAGCCCAATCAGACCTCATTTCACATTTTTTCATAGTTTTTGCATTTTTCCATTGGTTTCGTCGGTCGAAGAGCAATAGCCATCCAATCTTGTGCGTGGGAATCAGAAGGCCCATATAACACCAGGTCCCGTATGTTTCGATCCCCCAGATCTTACGCAGATCGATTTGGACCATCTGATCCATGATTGAACGGTGTGGATCAAACCGTGCATCCCTGTCCGATTTCCGTGGTCACGCACCACATGGCTCAATCACGTAACCGTGTTTCATCATAATGTCAATCGGGTTAAGTGGGAAATTAGGGCTTTTTCTGATTTTAAAAATTATTTAAATCACCTAAAATTTTAAAAATTCATAGAAAATAAAATACCTAACAAAAAATTACAAATAAGTGCTTGATAGATTCGTCCATCTCAGGGGAATCCAACAAACCTAAAATCTCCAAATTTAACTAAATATTCTAGGCTTAATTTGAGTTTTAGTAAAAATTAAATTTCTTTAATTAAACTAAAAATACACATCAGATTAAGTTAAAATTTTCAGAGATTAAAACTAAAGCTAAAATACACATATCATAAACATTTCAAGCAAAACAATTTCTGGATTGGAAGATATTGCATTCAGAAGTTCAAATAACAAACATAAATTAATGGACTTGATAAAAATTATAAAAAATTTCTTAATCAATTAAAACTTTGGAAAATCATAACAAATCATAGAAAAATCATAAAAATATAAATAAATACTCATTTTAAAGCTATTTTAGAAGAGATTAATTTAAAATTAATCCTAATTGATTTAAAATTAATTAAGGCTTAATTTAAGTTTAATTAAAAACTAAAATATCTTAATTACTCTCTAATTACTCAAGTAATTAATTCCAAACTTTCTAAGGTTGATTAATGGGATGACCCCTGCCTCCCATAATTTTCTTGAGATTTATTGTTTGGTTAATGAGGGAAATTGCTTATCTTAGCTCTAATTACTTTCTTAATTAATTAGGTAATTAATTAACATTCTAAATAATAAAGAAACCATTAATTAATCATTGTGGAGTGAATGGGCATGAATTGGGACCTCTTTCCCATAAGATCATTTCAAACCAATTGGAACCAATTAATTAAAAATGGATTAAATTATAATCATAATCATTCAAAACTCATCTAATTAAGTTTCTTAGGTAGATCTTTGGTTTTAATAACTTAAAGCTTAAGGATGGCTAACCCATATGAAAACTTAATTAAGTTCATTAATCTAATTAACCACCAATTGTAACCAATGTCATTTCTAGATTTAAATTCCAAAACATATCATGTTGACTCAAAAAATTACTTTAAGGTAACATAGGTAAGGGTTAATTAATTGATTTAATTCATATCACAACTTAATTAATCCATAAAATTCACCTAATTATCTTTTCATTGAATCAAATTAATTAATAAACATGGGAATGGGTTAGGAGTAGCAAATGATTGAATCACCTCTTTTCTCCAAATCAAATCAAACATCTACAAATAACTTAATAAGAAACTTTGGTTTAATTTAAATAAGCTTATTTAATATAATTATCCTTAGGAATTAGTTGGATTGAATGAAATTACATGCTTGTGTTTCGTTATTTCTTTCCAATCATATTAAAATATTCCATTCCACTTGTATTCATGCATTCATTTTTTTCAAAAATCAATTAAAATAAATAATTTCCTTTATGTTAAGTTGCATGTGTTTGCTTAAGTTAAAAATATGTGTGACTATTATCACTATTAAATCTCAAATGTATTTTCAAAAGCTTATTAATGATTAATAATACATATTGTGACATTAGTTATACATACATAAGAGGTGCATGTGAATATAAGCTTATTGCATGAAGTGAAGTTCCTTTCTTTCATTCATATATTAAGTTGCATAAGTACGAATGTTAGTGGGTATATTAGTCTGGACATTCTGAGGATGCGCTGCTTTAAGTATCCCTAAAGAGGTTTCTATCTCACTCCCCTGGTGAAAAATAATGGTGGCATGCCTGTTTGAATTCATTCTTATGCATCTTGACATTAGAATTTGGATAAAGCTTTAATTCATTCACATAAAAAAATAAACTAAATTAAATACAATTTTTGCATGATTTCCATTCTTATAGTTATTTGTACACTCATATATATTTAAGAATAGTGGGTATATCTATTCTGGACATTCCGGGGATGCACAACTTTAAGTAGCCCCAAGGATGTTCCTACCTCACTCCCCTAGTGCAAAACAATGGTGAAGTACTTGCTTAGAACTTTCATACATTTGAATGTATATTTAGCAAATGAATGAGAATCCTTTTTTTCCATAAAATATCATTCATGCATTTTGTATTTAAGTGTGCCAAAAATATATTGTATGCATAGATATGTTTAGGACTAAATCATGTGCATGTTATATATGATGAAAAGAAATGAATAAACATGTGTTGTGTGATAGTAATTAACTCTAATTATTCTTAAGATACCTTTCTTATTGAATGAGATCATTTAAAGCGAACCTAAACTTAGGATTAATTAAAATATGTAGTAAGTTATTCATTGAAGATAATTGATTAATTAATATGATTTATATTTGGCTTAAGGTAGGGATAAAGGAGGGTAATCCTCTCTTTTCTTCTCTTTGTAACACTTAGTTATTAAGTGTAAACCAAGTGAAACAAAAAAAATATTAAATAAGACTTACAAATTAATTAAGCCACTTAAAGTGAAACCAACCTTTATAAGTAAATCCTTTCTTATTTAGGAAACTATAACTTTAAAGCATAGTTAGGACATACCACACAAGCCTTAATACACACACCTTATAATAAAGTCACTACTTTTAGCTTTATATCAGGGCAGTGTATGGAGTGATGTATGTTTTATTTTGTGATATATTATTTTAGACTAGATGTTAGGGTGTGTATGCTTTGTAGACTGTATGTTAGATCGTGATTAGCCTAATCATGTTTTCTAAAGGGGATTATGCTTAAGGGGCCGCTAAAAAATAAATATAAATGCTCTCTTTGCAGATTTCTTATTCCCCTAAAGCATAATCCAAGTTAGGACAGGTGGGCTTGGTTACCCATGTGTAGAGTTCTAAGTCCAAATTATAAATATAATTGCTTGGGTGGAATGTATGTTTAGTTAACCTCTATTTTGTAGGTGTAGTTAGATTTACTCTTTCTATTTAAATATAATTTTTATAATTAAAAATTAGGATTAGTGCTATAGGAGAATTAGGATGAGCAATGGCTAAAAGACTATGTCTTATATGCCATGTGATGCCTTGAAGTGAGCCAAATCAAAGAAGCAAAGAGGAGGAAAGAAGACATAAAAATTTGAAGAAGATGAAGACCCCGATAGCATGTATTCATCCTTAATTGTAATTATTCTTTTATAATTCGGGTTGTATAAGGATAGAGCTCAGTTACCCATTTTTTTTTCAGGTTATACAGTAGTACCCGACCGCACCGGCCTTTTATTCTTTTGCGATAGCTATAAAATGTTTGATGTTATGTTTAGCTTGTGCATTAGAAATGACATGCCTTTTCATAGTTTCTTTGTGGTTGGTGTTTGTTGTATGGCTTGGATGTGATTAGGCTCTTAGAAAATAATAAATCTTCTACCCAACTACAACTCATAATTAAATTTCTAAATAACTCATAATCTCACATCAAAGCCTAGGCATTAAATCAAGTAATTAAAAGATTTAGCAACCCCTTAATTGTATGGTGGTATGTCTAATATCATGCATGCATCTTCTACCACTCTTGCAATGAGTGCCTCTGCTTGCATAGAGAACCTGAGAGCAACTCCCACTAACGGAGCTTCACCCTCTTCTCTCTTGATTTGGCCCATAACTCATTTTATATGCATTTAAGCATATAAGAAATCCCAAAGCCTTTGTCAAAATGAAGTGTCAAAAAATAAATAAAATTTGAAAAGATTTGCATTAGACTAATTCATTACTCATACCACTCATGCTCTAGTCTTTTTAGGGGGTGGGTTTAAGGTCTTTAGTCTTTTTTTAAATAATAATAACCTAACCATCTTATAAAACATATGACATGACCATATGGTTTTAAAGCATAGGATGAGTTAACTGGCTGTCACTCCAAGCGGTTATAAGTACAACAGTCGGGTGGTTTACCCTCTCTTATGGAGGTAAACTATATACTCATCTTTGCTTAGATTTAGGATGTGCTTTGGCCCTTGCTAAAGCTCCCTAGATTTAGGATCTAAGGTTGATGTTTCCCCTCAGGCTATAAGCATAAATCCTCACCTCTTAGGCATTTTCATAATCTTGTATTGTGGGATTATAAGTCATAGATTTCTAATAAAATGTCAACTTTAATAAAATCAATCCTCCTCAACTTCAAACATATAAAGCCCAACCATATGATATATTGTAATTCTCACTAGGTTTCCTAGTAGCATGAGTATATTCTACTCATCTCCCTTTGGCTTCGATAATAAGCCTCTTATTTTTGATCTATCCCGATTGATTTTCCAAACATAGCAAATTTATTGATAGTCATATCTTCAAAATCTTTGGAGATAATAATTGTCTACTTTAATTGAGAGTATAATTATGGAACTCACCTTCCTTAAGATGTAATTAACTATGGGGTCTTACCCCCATAGGGAACTTTAAAATCTAGTTTAAATAAATCATGTTTTATTCATACATGTAAAGTAGGGGAAAATCTCTAGTATATTCGAAGACCCATCATTCCTTAGGAGTCTTTATTAAGTGATTAGGTCCATTGTAGGGTGCTAATTTCTATCTTTCAAGATAGTACACCATTCCTTGATGTTGTATCGATCACCTCAATAAGTATACCCTCAAATTTGTGTGGTGTCCCTCATACACATAATCAAAAACAAACATCACATATCTCGAAAGATAAAAATATCACCCTATTATCGTGTTTATTTTTAAATGTACAGGGGGGAACACCATGTAGATCATAAGGGGTATTTATTGAAGTGATCAGATATGATAATAAGGTATGATGTACTATCTCAAAAGATAGAAACATCACACTTCAATGGATGGAATTAAATTCCCTAAGAATACTCTCGATTAAAGTAGATAATTATTATCTCCAAAGATTTTAAGGTTAAACTATCAAAGGAATGGTGATATTTAGAAAATTAATTAGGAAAGTTTAAGGAGAAGACTTATTTTTGGAATCCAAAAGGAGGAAGTAGGAAATGCTCATGATACTAGGAAGCTTAGTGAGCATTTTAGTCTATCCTATAATTGGGATTTATATATTTGAAAGCAAAGAGATTTATTTATTTGAGTTAAATTTTATTAGATTGCTAGGGCTTATAATCCACCAACACAAGGTTGTGGAAATGTCTAAGATGCAAAAATTTATGCTTATAGCCCAAAGAAAATATCTACCTTAGATCCTAAATCTATGAAGCTTTAGTATGAGTTAAATCATGACCTAAATCTAAGAAATAGGTGGGCATAAGGGTTTACCTCCACAAGAGAGAATAAATCATTCAACTTCTGGACTTAAAGCCACCTAGAGGGGCCACTAGCTAACTTCTACAATTTTAAAATCATGTAGTACAATCTTATGAATTGCAAGATAGCTAGGGTTGTTATTTAATTTGAAATAGATTGAATTCTTAAACCCACTCCCTAAGAGACTAGAGCATGAGTGGTATGAGCGTATGACTTAATCTACAAAGATAAAATCTTTTTAAATTTTATTTCATTTTTGACACATCATTTAGATAAAGGCTTTCAGATTTTTATATTCCTACATGCATGTTGAAATAGATTATTGGCCAAATCAAAATAGAGAGAGTGAACCTTCATCGTCAAGGGTTACTCTCATAGTTCAAGAAGTCCCTATTGTCTAAGGACGAAGGCCCTCATTTTTGTAAGACTGACTCAAGATGATATGCATGATGTGGGACATACAATATTTAGCTAAAAGGTTTCTAAATCTTTTAATTATCTTATTTAAAGCCTAGACTTTATTATGAGGTTATGAGTTATTTTAAAACATAGTTACATTGTTTAGTTGGATAGAAAAATTAATTTTTATCTTAAGAGCCTACCGCATCCAGGCCACACATTAAAGCATCAAACATAAAGAAATTATGAAGAAGTTGCAATCCTAATGTGTAGTTTAAACATAGCATCAATCAATTTTATAACTACCGCAAAAGAATAACAGGCCAATACGGTCTGGTACTATTGTATAACCCGAAAAGAGAAAACATGGGTAGCCGAGCTCTACCCTTATACAACCTGGAATATGAAAGAATAATTATATTTTGAATGAATAGATGCTATGTCTTCATTCTTCATGTCTCATTATCTTCACTTCTTTAGTTGTGCTTACTTCAAAGCCATCACAAGGCCTCCTAGGACAAAGCCTTCTAACTGCTGCTCATCCTAATCCCCCATAACACTAATCCTAATTCTTATTATAAAATTATATTTGTATAGAAAAAAGTAAATCTAACTACACATACAAAATAGAAGTTAGCTAAGCATACGTATAATCTCAAGCAGTTATATGTATAATTTGGACTTATCACTCTATAATGGGTAACAAAGCCCACATGTCCTAACTTGGATTATGCTTAAGGGTTTAAACAACCTGCAAAGAGAGCATTTATATTTATTTTTAAGCATCCCCTATAGAAAATATGATTTAGCTAAGAGCGGCCTAACATCCAATCTACGAAGCTTACACCCTAACATCCAGTAAAAAATAATATATCAAAAAATAATATATACATCACATCATACACCGTCATAACATAGAGCTAGAAGTAATAACTTAATTCTAATGTGTGTGTTAAGGTCTTATGTGGTATGTCTTAACTAAGGATTAGAGTTGTATTTTTTTTAAGTTTAGAAATTATTCAAGTTAACATGATGGTGGTTTTCATTTGAAGTTGTTTAATTGATTTGTGAATTTTAATTTGTATCTGATTTTTTTTCATGTGATTTACACTTAGCAACTAAGTGTTATAAAGAAAAGGAAGAAGATTACCCTCTTCCATCCCTACCTTAAGCCACTTTCTAAAGCATATTAATTTGATTTAGTTCTCTTTAATGAATGGCTTATTAAATGATTTTTAATTAATCTTAAGTTTAGATTAACTTTAAATGATCCTATTTAATATGAAAGGCTTCTTAAGATTAATCTAATTGAATTACTATCACATGAAGTATACTAAGTCATTCCTTTCCATCATATATAACATGCATATGATTTAATACTTAGCATACCTATACATGCCATATATTTTAGCACACTTAAATGATGATGAATGTGTATGTTTGGGATTTATATTTTCATTTTGGTTGAATTGTATGAACATATAAATTAAAGCTCTATCCAAATTCTAATACCAAAATACATAAGGATGGAATCACATAAGTACGTCTCATTATTAACCAGGAAAGTGAGATAATCAAATGATCTCCTTGGAGCTAACTAAAGCCTCATTTCCTAAAATGTCTAGACTATATACCTATTAACATTCTAAACCTATGTAAATCTATACATGAATAAAGAAAAGAGAGCACTAATTTATGCACAACATATAATAATGACTTAGGTGAATATGAACGCATGCATTTTTCGTAGAAAAGGAGGATCCTAATTCCTTAACTAAATATACACATGTAGGTATAAAAGATATAAGCAAGTACATTCCATTGTTAAACTAGGTAAGTAAAGTAATCGAATGACCTTCTTAAGGCTAGCTAAAGCCTCGTATTCCTAAGATGTCCAGACTCTATACTTGATTTCTTTTATATATATATATATCTATATATATATATATATATATATATATATATATATATATATATATATATATATATATATATATATATATATATATATATATATATATATATATATATATTATAAATAAGTAAAGGAAAGAGAATCATGCAAAGTTCTATTTTTATTTGATTGAATTATTTAACCATATGAATTAAAGCTCTATCTAAATTATAATACCAAAATACATAGGAACGAAATGAAATGAGTACGTGTCATTGTTAAACCAGGGAAGTGAGGTAATAAAATGACCTCCTTGGGGCTAACTAAAGTCTCATATTCCCGGGATGTCCATACTATATACCTATTATTGTTTAAACTTATGTAAATTTATATATGAATCATAAGAAAGAGAGCTTTATTTAATATGCTTGAGCTATAAACACATGCAAATCCTACATGTATTAATAATTACTATCATTACACATATTATTATCAAATTATAAACTTTTGGAAAGTAGATTTGAATTTATTAGTGATAATAGTCACACATATATTAAGTTAAGCCAACACATACAAGTTTACATAAAGAAAATTCATTTGATTCATTTAGATTTGAAAATATGAATGCATGAAATCAATTAACATACAACATCTAAAGTTATTGGAAAGGAATAATTAAGTACAAACACATGGTTCATTCAACTAAATTAATTCCTAAGGACAATCTCATCAAATAAAGTCATTTAATGAAGAGCAAAAATTCTTTATTAATTTATGACTTAAGATTTTGATTAAGTTTAAAGAGGAGAATAATTATTTGATTTTTTAATCTCGTTCCCATATTAGTACACTTAATTTGTTTAAGAAAAGGTAATTAAGTGAATTTTATGAATTAAGTTAGATCCTTAATTAAATCAATTAATTACCCTTACCTATGCCTCTTTAATTTCATTATCCACTTAATTATGAGCCACAAATGACATGAACATGTGAGAAAATAAAATTGCAATTCTCCTACAAGGGCATAATGCAAATAGCTCATAATTAAGGGTTAATTAAATTAAAGAACCTAATTAAGTGCTTTTATGATTTTTCCACACTTATGGGCTAATCATAATTTCCTTAATGATCTTTATGTTATTAAACACATAAAGAGTAATAATTAATTTCATTGCTAATTATCTGATATGATCATGATTTTAATTTGATTAATTAAGCTACTTGATTAATTAATTAAACCTTAATTAATCTTCATGTTAATTAATTCATTTTCAAAGTGAAGTAGACTTAGGAAAGGGAGCTAGGAAAGAGGTCCTAAACCCCATTCTCCTTGTCCATTCACTATTAGACAGTGATTAGTGAGCTTAATTAATTAAATTATTACTATTTATGGTGTTAATTAGCCATTAAGTGGATTAAGAGAGTAATTAGGGCTTAAATGATCAATTCTCCTAATTAACTAAGCAATAAATCCCAAAAAAATTATAGGAGGTAGAGGTCAACCCATTAAACTAGTACACCAAGTTTGGGATTAATTACTTAAGTAATTAGGTCTTAATTAAGCTAATTAATTCTTCATTTAAACTTTAATTAAGCCTTAATCATTATTCAAAATTAATTAGAATTAATTTTAATTATGATTCCTCTATTTTATCTTTAAAATTAGTATTTATTTATATTTTTCATATTTTTCTACAATTTGTTATAAATTTTTAAAGATTCAACCATTAAATTAATTAATTAGGCCTTAAATAAGCTTAATCTCGTCAGCGCAACATAGAGCGCTGACATGGCTCGCTTTTCACGTGGAGCCATGGGATTGGCTACTTAAAAGCATTTGAGTTAGTGCTTACATGGCTAGCAAAGGACATAGTTTTGTCCCCATTGTCCGATCTAAGATCAAACGGGGGAGACTAAACCCATAGTTTCTATAGGATAAATTAAATTAAATCTAACAGATTAATCAGGACATCCGTTCTAATCACGCGGAATGGATGGCGTGTCATCTATCATCCCCCAAGTGATGAGAGATGGATGTTGTCCGCCTTTCTTGCTTGATCCAAGCTCACCAGAGCTCGAATGACCATGAAAATGATCACACAACTTCACAAGGAAGATCTGAATGGATCCAATGATCAAAATTGCATGACATACAAATTTCCTTAGAAAAGGCCTAAAAAATTTTTGACCCAAGCTTAGTTTAATGAAAATTACCTAGCCGGATCTCAGGACCAGTGATGCAATGCATGAGGTAGCTTTTCTTAGATGAGGCGAAGCCCTATTGAGCAACTCATGAGGTGTCTCCATGTCATTTGCTTGATGGACCAAAAGCTGATGGTTTGCACTTAGACATTGATCGAAGTCGCACCTTTGGTTGTCGTGGAGCTCGGGAGAAGTTTTGTTCGTGCTTGACAGAGTGTGGGGAGTGTGTGGGTGAAATTAATGTTAATTTGGTTGAGTATTGGTGGAGTTGGGTCGAGTGGAGGATTGCCTTATTTCAGCTTGGTGGTTTCTAACAAAGGGAAGGCTGGGGAGACTTGGGGAGAGCTCTGGGGATTTCGAAATCACTCTTGGAAACACTCTAAGGGGTCAAGTGTCTGAATTGAGTTGAAATGAGGGGGGTATATCCCCCCTACATTGGATTGAATGGCTTAGATTCAATCCAAGAATTCTGTCAGTCAGCCATCGGCTGGGTGCTAGAGAGGTTGGTGTCAAGCTGAGGTGGCTCGGTTTGGTTGGACAAGGGGCTTGGTGGGTGGCTCAAGGCAGCCCCCTCCTTCTGTAGATCTAATGGGTTCGACTAACATGGGGAGGTGAGTTAACTCACCTCCCCTTGGTTCATAGCCGACCTAACCCACTTAGGTTGGGTTAGCCACCTAGGTTAGGTTCTATTTTGGATGTGAAGTGGCTGCCATGTGGAAATGGGAGGAGTTGACTAACCAATTTTGAGTTTGATCCCATGTGAAGAGCTTAAACCAATGGGTAAGGCCTTGGATTGGGTTCAATTTGGGTTGGGCTAGTTTTGGGGCTGACCCAAAGTTAGTTTATGGTGAATTGGGTCTCGTCTCAATGGGTTTGTGCTTGGTTTAAGTGGTTTTGGCTCAATTTGACCCATATAGGTCAAATTGGGCTAGGTTGGGTTATGTTGACCAATTAGTCAAATTAGGTCAAACCAAGACTTGGGTCATGTTCAAATAAGTATTTGGGATGTTTTGGTCCAATTCGTTTGAGTTAATTTTGTTTGGATTTAGTTTTGGCTCATTTGAAGTCATATTGATCAAATGGGTCAAGTTGACCTATTTGGCCAAATTGGCCAAATTAGCTTGGGTTAGGGGTTGATTTAGGTTTTACTAACCAATTAAAGATGATTGTAGGCTTCAATTTTAATTAATTTGGATTTGGTTTGGGTTTAGGCCAATTTGACCCTTTAGGCCAATTTGGACTAGATGGGTCAATTGGGTTCAATTGGAGCTTTGGTCAAGTTCAACAATCAATTTGGGTTATATTTTGATTTGACCCAATTTTTTCATTTAGGTCAAATTGGATCAACTTGGGTCAAGTGATCCAATTTGGCTTAGTTTGGCTCAATTGATGGTCAAGTCATGTTTAGATATTGATTTTATGTTAGTATTAATCATTGGTTTCAATTGCTTTGGCTTAGGTTGAGATTTGACTAGTTTGGTTCATGTAGGGTAAGAGTTGACTTGGTCAAATGACCAAGTTGACTTGGTTTAACCTAATTGATGCTAATTTATCAATCAAGGATGTTTGATGATTATTATAGGAGGTTTTGGTAGGTTTGGTTTAATCCAATTTAGGTAGGATTGGAATTTTGTTCAAATAGATCAAATTGGTCACTTTGGGCCAAGTGGACCAATTAGATTTAGTTGAATCAATTTTGTGCTAAATTGAGTTTAATTGAATTTTTATATAGATTTAGGATTGATTTATAGCTTTGATTATAATTGATTTAGGTTCAAATGATTTTTGGATTACTTGAATATTTCAAGTCAAATGGGATAGGTTAAGTTTGATTGAATTAATTTTGGGTTTGGTTCAATTGATTGTAAATTTGATTTATATTTGGGATGATGATTGGGAAAGTAATTAATTTAGTATAAAATCAATTGGATTTGATTTGGTTTGAATGAACTTTTGGCTAAGTCCATGGGATCAAATCATATGGCTTAAGGTAGGTTTGAATTTTGGTTTAAGACATGTGAATGTAGGTTTCATTTATATTTGGGAGATGATTGAATATATAATTGATTCATGAGAAAATCAATTTAAATTGAAGGGGATTTTGGCTAAGTCCATGATATCAAATCATATGGCTTAGGATAGGTTTGATTTGATTTGAATTTTGTTTATAGGTTTCAATCATTTGGTTTTGGAATTTGAATTTGGATTTGGTATGTGAATTTGGATGAATTGAATTTGAGGTTTGCTTTAGGCCAAAGAGGTAGGCATAGATTGAGATTAGGCTATAGGGTAGGTAAATCTCCATAAGTCCTAAGGCATAGTCTAATCCTATGATTAACCTTTCTAAGTCTCTGTGTGTTCACCTAATTTCTAAAAGTGTCTTATGATTAAGAAAGTCTTAGTATCTAGAAGAGGAGATTGAATCCTCACTCCAAAAGTGAGGTCAACACCTATAATGGACCTAATCACCTAATAAGGACTCCTAAGGCATGATGGTTCTTCGAATATACCATAGATCTTTCTCCTACTTTACATGGAAAAGTAAAATCAGGTTCATACGAAGTCAAGTTTTTAAGTTCCCTATGGAGGCAAGCCTCTGTAGTTAATTACATCCTAGTAAATGGGATTTTCTAAGAAAACTCTTGATTAAAGCAGACAATTCTTATCTCCAAAGATTTCAAGGTTAAAACTATCGAATGATTGATTATTTTAAAAATTAAGTGGGATAGATCAAGTGGAACGACTTATTTTGGAAGCTAAAGGAGATAAGTAGATAGTGCTCATAATACTAGGAAGCTTAGTACTCACTTCAATCTATCTTATAATGAGGCTTTATATATTTGAAGTTGAAAGGATTTATTTGTTTGAGTTAAATTTTTATTAGATTGCTAAGGATTATAATCCATAGGCACAAGGTTGTGAAAATGCCTAAGAGGTGAGGATTTATGCTTGTAGCCCAAGAGAAACAGCAACCTCGAATCCTAAATCTATGTAACTTTGACATGAGTGAAAGTGTGATCTAAATCTAAGCGAAAGGGAACATAATAGTTTACTTCTACAAGAAAGAGTAAATCGTTTGACTCTTCTGGACTTACAATCATTTAGAGTGGCTGCCAGCTAACATCTTCTACGATTCAAAACTAGTAGTTCAATCTTATGAAATTGCAAGATAGGTAGGCTTGTTATTTAATTTGAAATAGACTAAAATTCTAATCCCACTCCTTAAGAGACTAGAGCATGAGTGGTATGATCATACGACTTAGTTTAAAAATGTAAATCTTTACAAATTTTATTTCATTTTGACTCATTATTTTGGATAAAGGCTTTGAGATTTTTAAGCCTAAATGCATGATGAAAATTGATTGTTTGCTAAATCAAAAGAGAAAGATGGTGAAGCTCTGTCATGAGGGATTGCTCTCATAGGTCAAGATGTCCTTATAGTTTAAAAATGGAGGCCATCATTTTTGCAAGAGTGACTCAAGATGATATGCGTGATATGAGATATTCAACATACAGCTAAGAGGTTGCTAAATCTTTTAATTATCTTATTTAAAACCTAAGCTTTATGGTGAGGTTATGAGTTGATTAAAATTTAATTATGAGTGATTAGTTGAGTAAAAAAATTAATTTTTATCCTAAGAGCCTACTACATCCAGGCCACACATTAATACATCAATCATAAAGAAACTATCAAAAGGAGGCAATCTTAATGTGTAATTTAAACATAACATCAAACAATTTTTTTATAAGCTAACACAAAAGAAAATTAAAAGCTGGTGTGGCCAGGTACCATCGTACACCCCAGAAAAGAGAGAATTGGGTAGCCAAACTCTACCCTTATACAACCTCGAACATAAAAGAATAATTATAATTAGAAATGAATACATGCGATGGGGGCCTTCATTCTTCACTCTTCCATCTTCATGTTTTCAACCTTCCTTCCTTTGATTTGATTTTCTCTCTCTTTGATTTGGTTGTATTTACTTCAAAGGCATCACAGGGCACCCTAAGATAAAGCCTTATAACTACTACTCACCTTAATCCCTCATAGCATTAATCCTAATTCCTATTGCAAAATTATATTTATATAGGAAAAGTAAATCTAACTATACATGCAAAATATAGGTTAGCTAATACATACATACAATCCCAAACAGTTATATCTATAATTTGGTTTTAGCACCCTATAAATAGATAACCAAGCCCACCTATCCTAACTTGGATTATGCTCAAGGGATTAAGTAACATGCAAGCAAAGCATTCATATTTATCTTTAAGAACCCCCTTAAGCATAATCCTCTATAGAAAATATGATTAGGCTGAAAGCGACCTAACATCCAGTCTACAAAACATACACCCTAACATCTAATCTGAAATATTGCATCATAAAAATATACATCACACATATACGATCCTAACTTAGGACTAGAAGTGGTGGCTTAATTCTAATGTATGTGTTAAGCTTTGTGTGATGTATCTTACTAAGTATTAGAGTTGTGATTTGTCTAAGTTTTAGAAATTATTTAAATTAGCCATGATGGTTGGTTTCATTTCAAGTGATTTAGTTTAATTACAAGTTTTAATTTATATTTTTATTTTATTTCATTTGATTTACACTTAACATCTAACTGTTATAAAGAGAAGAAAGAGGCTTACTCTCTTTCATCCCTACCTTAAGCCATTTTCTAAAGCATATTTTGATGACTTGATTCTCTTTAGTGAATTGTTTATTAAATATTTTATTAATCCTAAGTTTAGGTGAACTCTAAATAATTATATTCAATATGAAAAGCATCTTAAGATTAATATAATTGAATTGCTATCACATAACACATGTTGAACTATTCATTTCCATTACTTATGACATGCATATGATTCAATCCTTAGTATATCTATACATGCAATATATGTTGGCGCACTTAAATGATGATGGATGCATATGTTTGAAAGTTATATTTTACTTGATTAAATTATTTATACATGTAAATTAAAGTTCTATCCAAATTCTAATACAAAAATACATAAAAATGAAATCAAATAAGTACGTATCATTATTAACCAGGAAAGTGAGATAATTAAATGACCTCTTTAGGGCTACTTAAAATCTCATAATCCCAGGATGACCAGACTATATACTTATTAACATTCAAAACTATGTAAGTCCAGATGTAAAATAAGAAAGAAACTTCACATTCATATGCCAAATGGCGTAGTGATTCAAATGATTATGGATGCATGTAATTTTAGTAGAAAAGAGGATTCTAATTCTTTAATTGAATACAGACATACATGTATGAAAGATATAAGTAAGTACATACCATTGTTAACTATGAAAGTGAGATAATAAATGACCTCCTTGGGGCTATTTAAAGCCTCGTATTCCCAGGATATCCAGACTAGACACTTGGTTTCTTAAATACATATAAATGTGTAAATAACTAGAAGAAAGAGAATCATGCAAAATTGTGTTATTATTTATTTGAATTATTTATGCATATGAATTAAGACTCTATCCAGATTCTAATATAAAAATACATAGAAATGAAATCAAATAAGTACGTGTAATTATTAAACAGGAAAGTTAGATAATCAAATGACCTCCTTGAGGATACTTAAAGCCTCATATTCCTGGGATGTCCAGACTATATACTTATTAACATTCAAATTTATGTAAATCTATATATGAATCCAAAAAAAAGAGAGCTTCATATTCATATGACTAAGCTATAAGCACATGAAAATCTTATGTGTATTCATAACTGTCATCACATGTTATTATCAATTAATAAACTTTGAAAAATAGAATTGAATTTATTAATGATAATAGCCATGCATATAATTAAGTTAAGTCAACACATGCAAGCTTACATAAATAAATTTCATTTAATTCATTAATATTTGAAAAGATGAATGCTTGAAATCACATGGCATGCAACATTTAAAGTGATTCTAAGGACAATCACATTAAATAAAATTATTTAAGGAAAACCAAAGCTTGTTATTAATGTGGTTTTGGATTTGAGTTGAACTTGAAAAAGAGAGAGATCAATTGTTGTTTTAATCCCATTCTCATGTTGGTAAACTTAATTGATTTAAGGAAAAGTAATTATATAGTTTTTATGAATTGATTAGATTAAATCATTAAGCAAATCATTTAATTACCCTTTCATATGCTTCTTTAATTTAACTAATCATCTAATTATGAGCCACAAATGATATGAACATTTTAGGAATGGTCCTAAAGACCTAATGCAATTAGCTTATAATTAAAGATCAATTAAGTTAAATAATCTAATTAGGTACTTTTACAATTTTTCCACACTTATAAGACATAATTTTTTAGGGGTCTTTATGTTATTAAACAAATAAAGAGGAACCCTTAATTTCATTGTTAATTATATGATGTGATTTTCATTTCAATTTAATTTAATTTAGCCATTTAATTGATTAATTAAGCATTTAATTAATTCTCATCTTAATTAATTCTCTAAGTGAAATAGATTTAAGAAAGAGATTAGAAAATTTGTCATAATCCCACTCCCTCATCCATTCACTATTAAATAATGATTCATGAGCTTAAGTTAATCAATTTTTACTATTTAAATTATTAATTATTCATTAAATTAATTAATGGGGTAATTAAGATTTGAAATATTAATTTGCCTAATTACTTAGGCAATAAATTCCAAGAAAATCATGGGAGGCAGAGGTCATCCCATTGATGAGCACACAAAGTTTGAAATTAATTATTGAAGTAATTAAAGTTTAATTAAGCTAATTAAGTTTACATTTAAACCTTAATTAAGTCTTAATTATTATTCAAAACCAAATGAAAATAATTTTAATTAATTCTCCTATAATTTATTTTTAAAATGAGTATTTATTTATATCTTTTTTATTTATCTAAAATTTATTATGATTTTCCAAAGTTTCAGCCATTAAATGTTATTATTGAGCCTTAATTAAGCCTAATCCCATCGGCTCCACACGGAGAGCTAACGTGGTGCGCTTTCCACATGGCACCGCGGGATTGATTATTTAAATTTATTCGAGTTAGCATCGACATGGCGGCGGCGGACGTGCTTTCATCCTCGTCGTCCCATCTATGATCAGACAGTAAAGATTAATCTTGCAGTTCCTAAGGATTAAATTAAATTAAATCTAATCGGGAGATCACTACCATCCATTCCAATCACGTGGAATGGACGGTGGATGATCTATCATCTCCCGTGCGATGAAAGATAGACATCGTTCGCCTTCCTCCGCCTAATTCGGGATTGATCCTGCACCATCACAAGGGAGAACCTAAGAGATCTAATGGCTAGATTCACATAACATTCACATTCTCTTTGAAAATGCCTAAAAAATATGGAAAATCTTAGTTTAATGGAATAGAACCTCGCTGGAGCTCAAGACTAGCGGCGAACTGACCGAGGTAGCTTCACCTTGATGAGGCGAAGCCCTGTTGAGAAGATGGTGCGATGCCTCCCTACCGATTGCTATGTCAACCAAACGTCATCGCAATACTCGCTGAAGGTATCCTAGGAGGTACTTGTGGTGCTCAAAATGCTTAGGAGGTTTCATTTCACCTCGCCAGAGCTTGGTGAATGTGTGGGAAGCGTTAATTGAAGTGGGATTAAATGTTGAAGATGGTGGAGCCTCGCTTTTCTGTGTCATCTTGGATGGAGAAGCTTGTGGAACTCAAGAGAGTGCTAAAGATCTCCCTCGGTATTAAGGCTCGGAGTTCAATCTCTCTTGGATCAAAATGTGTTCTCTCCTTGGATTGAACAGCCTTGATCTCTTTTATCATTTTCATCTGTCCAGCCACCGCAGGTGGCTAGAGGGGACAGGAATATGGTGAGGTGGCTCGGTTTGGTTGGAAGAAGGCTATTGGGCTGCCATGAGATGTCTCTATCTCATTTGGGTTGAGCCAATGAGGGGAGTGGGTTACCTCACCTCCCCTTGACCGGAGGGTTGGCCTAACCTCTTTAGGTTAGGTTAACCACTTAGCTAGGAGTCCACTCTTGGCTTTGGGTGGCTGTCAAGTGCAAAAGAGAGTGGTTCACCCCCTAATATTGGATTTTATCCTATGGGGGAGGCTTTACCCATTGGGTAATGGATCAAATTGGGTCCAAATTGGGTTAGATTTGATTTGGGTTGACCCAAAGTGAGCCAAGGATGGGTCATGCCAAATTCCATTTAGTTTGGCTTGGTTTGAGTGGGTTTGGCTCAATTTGACCCATGTAGGTCAAATTGGCTAGTTCAAGTTGATTATCTCAAATTAGGTCAAACTAAGGCTTGGGTCAAGCTCAAATGAGTATTTTGGAATGTTTTGGTGTAATTGGTTTGGTTCAATTTGGCTTGGATTTGGATTTGTCCCATTTGAGTACATATGGGTTAAATATGTCAAGTTGACCAATTTGGCCAAATTGGCCAAATTAGCTTGGGCTATGTCTTATTTCATATTTTATTGGTCAATTGAAGATGATTGTAGGCTTTGGTTTGAACCAATTTGGATTTAATTTTGATTTAGGGCAAATTGACCCTTTAAATTAATTTGAGCTAAATAGGTAAATTGGGTTTAATTGATCAAATTGGGTTCAATCAAAGCTTTGACCATGTTCAATGATCAATTTGAAATGGACTTGACCCATTGGTTGTAATCAATTTGGGTTAAATCTTGATTTGATCCAATTTGGTCTTTTAGGTCAAATTGGGTCAATGGGTCCAAGGGCCAATTGGGTTAAGTTTGGCTCAATTGATGGTTAAGTCATATTCAAGGATTGATCTTAGGTTGATCTAAATTATTGGTTTCAATTAATTTGACTTATAATGAGATTTGGCTCATTTGGCTCATGTAGTTTAAATTAGTTGACTTGGTTAAATGACCTAGTTGACTTAGTTCGACCTAATGGATGGCAATTGATCAATCAAGGATGATCAACAATCATCTTTGGAGATTTTGGATGATTTGATTCAATCCAATTTGGGTTGGATTGAAAGTTTGCTCAAATGGGTCCTTTAGGTCACTTTGGGTCAAGTGAGCCTAAATAGGTCAATTACTTTTTTGAGTTTAATTTGTTGTAGTTAAGAAATCCAAGATGATCAACAATCATCATGGAGAAGATTTGAAGGATTGGTTCAATCCAATTTGGGTCGGATTGGAGTTTGGTTCAATTTGATCAAATTGGTCACATTGGTAAGTCAAAGCTAATTGAGTTGAGGATTGAATTGAGTTTAGTTAAGTTTAGATATTGATTTGGGATTGATTCATGGCTTTAATTGCAATTGATTTGGATTCAATTAGGTTTTGGCTCATTTGAATATTTGAAGTCAAATGGGTTAGGTTATGTTTGATTAGATTGATTTTTGCTTGGTTGATTTGATTGTAGATTTGATTTTGTTTGGAATGATAGTTGAAAGATTGATTGATCTATGAAAAAACTAATTGAATTTGATTTAGATTGAAGGGAATTTTGGCTAAGTCCATAGGATCAAATCATAGGCTTATGTTAGGTTGATTTGATAGATTTTGGTAAAGTTGATTGAAGGGTTGAATTGGTTTTGAGAAAATAAACTGAGTTTGGTTTGGATTGAAAGAATTTTGGCTAAGTCCATAGTATTGAATCATAGGGCTTAGGAAAGGTTGATTTGATTTGAAATTTAATTGGAGTTGGAGTTTGGATTTGATTGTAGATTTAATTGGATCTGGATGAATTGAATTTGAGGTTTAGTTTAGACTAAAGTAATAAGCATAAATTAGGATAGGCAATAGACTAGGTAAACCATCCTAATCTCTAAAGCATGATCTAAACCCTATGGTTAATCCTCTTAAGTCTCTAGGCTTAAGTTTTCACTTCCAGAAGTGTTTATGACTAGGACCTCTAGGTCTAGAAGACCCCTAGACCTATGATGGAAAGATTGAATCCTCACTCCAAAAGTAAGGTCAATAGAGGCCATATATTACTTTCATAGTAAACAAACTAGCTCAATTCATGCAATCACCAACATACCTCCATTGGATTGCAACTAAATGACTACTTTGTTATCCCAAACACACTATCACCCATGGCAATTTTTTGATGTGATTGGGCTTACAATCAAGATGATTTTACCTCTATGTTAGATTATATCATATTCTTAAGCTCAAGTCCTATATCTTAGTGCTCCAAGAAACATTGAAGAGCTGCAAGATCATCCATGAAAGCCGAATATCGAGCCATTGCATCCACAATTGTCGAAATATGTTGGCTGCTCAATCTTCTCTCAGAGCTTCATTCACTAACCCTAGTCAAACCACCACATATACTATGTGATAACCTTAGATTAGCGTATCTCTATGTGAATAGACCAAAATGAAACATATTCGATTGGACGATCATTTTGTTCTGAGCAGGTTGTTAATGGATCAATAACAATTTCTCATGTTTCCACCAATGCTCAGCTAGTTGATATCCTAACCAAATCACTCCAGAAGTCATGATTCCATCAGTTACGATCCAAGATTGGTGTCTTCGATGGAAGTCACATCTTGTGGGGCATATTAAGAAAATATAATTTCAATCATTTAATTGCAATATTATTCTCTACCGTTTCTTATCCAGCAATTCATCACAATAAATACTTCCCATTTTTGAATTCCTCCTAAATATCATTCTTTATTATCTATTAGCTCCTGTCGTTACTAGCCTCCTACACCGATACACCTTTAATTTGTTGTAAAAGATAGACAATTAGATTCCTTCTAGCTTATGTTTTTTTACATTTTGATAATTTTCTCTATAAATAATATTTTTGAATTTAAATAAGAAAAAAGCTAATAAATTGTTTCTTTCAATAAAGAAAAGAATATTGAAACATCACAAATGCTCTATCTATGATTGATGCATTCTTTCTATTGCCTTTATCAATATAAAATAGTTCCTCATAATCTAATCTTCACTCCTAACATTTTCTTTATTTTATGACCAACACTACTTTTAGAATTTTTCATATATTGATAATGTGATCTCAAATTTAGCTGATTCTAAAAATTTTTTTGCTCTTCTTCACATTGTGTTGCCTAATTTATTTGACATGGCATGAAAGAAATGATAGAGGATTTGGAAATAAATTTGCTAATTATTCCCCCTATCCTTCTTAAAATTGCCATATACTATTTTTTAGAGTATACTATAAGTTAGTTACTCTTTTAGTCACTAGAGATAAGGTTTTCTAGTTTCACAACTATTGCAACCTCTTATTATTATTATTATTATTATTATTATTATTATTATTATTATTATTATTATTATTATTATTATTATTATTATGTTATGACACATTTTTTAGATTATGATGAGTTATTTTGATGCTTGTGTGAATGCTTCAATTGAGTTATAATTAATTTTTTATTTCCTATTCTTCTCCAAGTTGGATGAGTCTCTAATTGGTAATTGTGGGGATTGAAATTATCTTATTGGATGATGATTTTATGAATTTTTGAACTATGGGTTCATGATGGATTTTATCCTCCCACCCTCGAGCATTTTCATCCCGACTTTCTTTGTTTCTTGTTTTGAGTAGTATAATATATCTTTATTTTTTTTATATAATTTCTTTAGTCTTATGTATGTAATTCTTTTTTGATTAGTGGAATTGACTTTTTCAAAAAACAAGTAAAAGACATTTGATATAATGATATATCTTTTTTCCTACTCTTTTAATACCTTATCATTATGCAAAGAGTAACACAAAAAAAGGTTGTTCTCTCTGATTAAGAAAGTCTCATCTACCTATTTATGATAGAAAATTTTTAAATTCTTTTATACCTATGTACTCTCAAATCCTTTCATCTCATTTGACTTAAAATCTTATTCTATTCATTAATTTATTGAGGGTCACAAAGGAAATAAAAAGAAGTCCCAAGGAAAAGTTTTTGTAACTATGTCTATTATAAATAAATAAATAAATAAATACTTTCCTGTCATCTCCTCTTATTTAAAATTTTATTTCCCTCAGTGATTGCATAGAGCATCACGAAGGACTTCTTGGTATTAAATCTTCATAGTTAGCAATGATTTTAAAATTTCTTGTTATGATTTAAAGATCTAATCTCTTTATCTATTGTAGGACTATTTTATGCTATATCTAATGGTTTGATTTGTATCAATTTTATTTTATATTTTTAACTTTTATTTTTATCTTATTTTTTAAAAATAAAGCACATTATTTTTAAAAATATATTCAAAAAAATTTTCAGATATCTTGAATATTTTTATAAGAAATTATCATCAACAAATATATTTTACTTTAAATCAAAATATAAATAAAATAAATACTAAACATCTCTTATATATATATATATATATATATATATATATATATATATATATATATATATATATATATATATATATATATATATATATATATATATATATATATATTTGAATTTATTTTAATTTTGTAATAGCATGATTTTTTTTTAAGTGGCTTATGATATTTAACATCATGGAAACTATGATTTTAATTTAATTAATTCTCATGTCGGAACTCGAAATCTATTATTCCTAAATAGTATGGAATTTGCATTTCTAAAACTATAAAAATGTATAATTTTTCTTAATTCGCCCCTCAATCAGAAATTTTATTTGATATATTTGATCAATATATTATTGCATATTGCATTATATTAATGCTAGTATAAATATTTTATCTTTAATAATATATATGAGAGACAGTTAACCACAAAATATTAGAATTTTTTATTTATAAAATTTATATTTAAGCCTTGCTTACTATTAAATTCATATATTTATATATATCACTACTATATTATTAATAAATTTTATATTTAAATAACATTCTAAAAAAGGATATATATATATATATTGATATGGCTCTCAAAATACCACCAAAAAGCACAAATCGAGTGAAAGATATAATTTTGAGTAAAACCGAAGATCAAGACTTAAAATATCATTAATCTTTGGAACATCAATTAAATCCCAAAATTCTCAAATATGAAGTATTTATAGTCAAATCGAAGGCTCTGATGAGCCGGATCTAACGAGCCTAAGATCTCATAATTACTTCATTTGGGCATCCAAATGCTCAAAATACATCAAATGATCAAGGAATCAAGCCGATCGAGGGGAGTGGTGTTTCATGAATTTACAAGTCCCTCCTCCCATCTATAAATATACTCATTCCTCACGGAAGGCCAAGTGAAGTGAAGGAAGAGAGCTAAAGTAAAGAAGATAAGAGTCAAAGGAAGAAGAGGAAGAGTCCAAGAAGGAAGAAGAGGAAGAGTCAAGCAAGAAGAAGAGGAAGAGTCAAGCAAGGAAGAAAAGAAGAGTCAGCAAGGAAGAAGAGAAGAGTCAAAGCAAGGAAGAAGAGGAAGAGTCCAAGCAAGGAAGAAAAGGAAGAGTCCAAGCAAGAAGAAGAAGAAAGAAGAAAAGGAAGAAAGCAAGGAAGAAAAGGAAGAGTCAAGAAGAAAGAAAAGGAAGAGTCACAGGAAGAAGAGGAAAAGAAGTGAGAGGAAGAGAGCTCAAGCTTGAAGATCCTCAAGCAAGATCCCACTGTTCGATCAAGAAAGACCACTAATTGCCCCAAAGATGATCTCATCATCGTAATTATAACTGATCATTGTTACACAATTGTTACTCCTCAACATCATCGAAGACCATACATAATTGACGATTCCCACCGGTTACTGATTCCACCATCAAGAATACGATCATTGTTACAGCTTGTTATTCCTCTCTCATATGTGAATCCCTTATCGAAGACTTTGTACTCAAACATTCATAGTGGAAGTTTTTCCTTTATGGTTTTTCCCCTCGAGGTTTTCCACGTTAAAATTCGAGTGTCTCTGTTCGCTTTAATAATTACCGTGTGCTTTGACTTCAACAAGGCGTAACTTTCACTCTACATCGGTTTTCCAAAGACGCAGCTGGCCGTCTGGGAAGAAAACCCTTCAACCATAATTCGCGGAACATCCACGTTATGGCCACAGACAACACTGTCACAACGAGCCTCCCGCTCAACTCTCACTAAATCAATCTCAACCAAGGACACCCTTTCCCACACTTCGATAGTGATCATGTTGAAGGCGCAGGAATCTCTTTAGAAGATCGTGTCCATCGAATGGAGGAGTCTCAAAATAAGATGATCCAACTTTTGCAAGGACTACAATACCTTACTACGCAACATATCTCCCCAAGATCGGTCGTTGCGAGGAGGTCAAAACGCTAATCCTCCCGACCGGAGTTCCTCGCATGGAGACCGTAATGTCGATCTCCTCGACACGCTAGTTCCACTCATCCATCGTACCAACTTACTAATCCACCGATCATTGTTGATAGCTTCACACAAGCTCATCTTGTTAATCCCGCTCGTCATGACATTCGCGTAGAAGTACGACGCTTAATACAAGATGAATTTCACCTTCAAGACAGAAATCATCTTCACCCACACTGCGGTTATGAGGAGTCCTCACCTTTAGCTGAAGCCATTCTTCAACATCCAATTCCCGTAGGTTTCAAGCTTCCAAGCATTGATTCCTATGATGGGGCAACTGACCCACACGAACACATCAACCATTACAGGACTATCATGCATATCCAACGAGCTCCTGACACACTGCTTTGTCAGGTCTTTCCGTACCCTCAAAGGGCAAGCTCGCACTTGGTTCTACTCTCTTCCAAGGGATCCATCCATACCTTTAACGAACTCGCGTTCTTTGTGGAGCTTCATTGCAAATGAGAATCATTAAAGATTCCTCCCATCTTTCCGATTCGACAAAAACGAGGTGAATCACTCAAAGAATACTTCCGAGGTTCTCCTTAGAAGCCAAATACCGGGTAGACTCAACTATTAAGAGGAGTTTTCCTTGAGGACTCCGCCTGTGGCCTTTCTATTCATCATTAATGTGGACACGGTCCGCCATATGCCGACTTAGTTCATCGATAAGCACAAATCTCCGATGAAGCTATTAATGCCCATCGCAAATAATTTGAACAATATGCAGGAAAACGCAAAAGCACCCTGTGGAAATGGACGACGTGCCCATCAAAAGAAGCAACAAGGTAGTCATGATCTCCTCCACGACCCCATATCAACAACGTGAACCTCGAAAAAAGACATACACACCGCCAACACATCTCGTTAACCTCGATGGCTATTCGCAATGAAGAAAATATCAAGTGGCGCATCCATTGAAACCAATTCATGAAATCGGAGCAATATTGTCACTTTCATCAAGTGGACATACTATCAAGCATGCATACAACTCAAGGAAGAAATCGAGAGACTCATTCAACAAGGATATCTACGTCGATTTGTGAAGAATCGACCACCTCAAACAAACACACCTCCGCTTGGGGCAACCGTGACAATCATCACAAACAACAAATAATCATCAAATAATTGGAGAAATTGAAACAATCGCAGAGGACCGATACTAATCAAGTTCTCGTTCGCCTCCAAAGAACCGTGAGTTGAAGAAGTCTCGTATTGATCATTCCATCACTTTCAATGACTCGGACTTAGAAGGAGTCCATATCCTCATCAAGATCCACTTGTCATCGCGGGATCGGTGATCCTTGTTATAACGTTAAGAATTTTGATCGACAATGGGAGTCTATCGATGTCTTATTTTACTCAACTTTTCTTAACATGGGCCGTAAAAAGCTCCAACCATACCGGACCATTATATGGGTTTGATAATCACCCAAGACGAAGGGACAATCACTCTTCCCCTTCCTGAGAATTCTCGACAAGTGACTCATTTAATATAATTCATGGTGGTCAAGTCGATTCGCATATAATGCAATCGGGAGGCCCCTCCAATCAATTTCATGCTATCACTTGCCTCATCTCAAGATAAAATTTCCTACCCCGTGGAGTTGGGGTGGTTTGTGGAAATCAACAGTACCAATCATGTTATCTGACAAGCTCAACCGCCTTCCATCACCTTCAAAGATCAAGATTTTAACTTTCGAGATGAAAGAGTACCTCAAAAGCTTCCCTATAGAAGATTTACTCAATAGCATTATCGATGACCAACCATTACTAACAAGGTAAAGTGGGATCTTTACTCTAAGAACAAAGGGAAAAGTATAATTTCTTGCGCAAATCAAGACATATTTGCTTGAGTCCGAGATATGTTGGGGTCAATTTAATGTAATCACGCACTCCCTCAAAATTAATCCAACGCTTCAAACCAATCATCCAAAAGAAGGAGTTTTGCACCGATCGCTTTGCTATTGAACAAGAAGTTAACAAGCTCATGAAGGGATTCATAAGGAAGTGCATTACCCAACATGGCTAGCAAATGTTCTCATTGTTAAAAAAACAAATGGAACATGGAGGATGTGTATTGATTACACTGACCTTAATAAGGCCTTCCCAAAGGATAGTTTTCCTTCCTCGAATCGATCAATTGGTGGACGCTACGTCCGACATCAAATGCTCGCTTTTTGATGCTTATTCCGTTACAATCAAATAAAGATGAACCCAACGGATGAAGAGGCTACATTTCAAACATATAAAGGTTTATATTGTTACCAAGTCATGCCATTTGATTAAAACACCGGTGCTACCTATCAACGCCTTATGAATAAGGTTTTAAAGACCTACTAGGCCACACAATGGAGGTGTATGTGGATGACATGTTAGTGAAAAGTTTAGAAAAGTCACAACATATTTCAGACTTAGAAGCATGTTTTGACCTTCGACTTATAACATACGACTTAACCCGACCAAGTGTGCTTTTACGCGGAAAATTTCTTGGATTTATGGTAACTCACCGGGATAGAGGCTAACCTCGAAAAAATCAAAGCTCTCCAAGATATGATTCCTCCAAGAATATCAAAGACGCTCAACGCTTGAATGGTAGAATTGCCGCATTATCCCGCTTCTAGCCCGCTCGGGACAAATACTTGCCGTCTTCTTTAAAATATTGAAGGAGCTAAAAATAATAATTTTCAATGGACCGATGAATGTCAAGATGCTTTTGAGCAACTAAAAGAATATCTAGCATCTCCACCGCTATCCAAACCTATTCAAGGAGAAACGTTATACTTATATCTGCTTTCTTCCCATAATAAGCTCGCTTTTAGTAAGAAGAAGATGGGGCACAACAACCAATTTATTACGTCGAAAATTCTCTCCATATAGAAAGTCGTTATCCATTTGCGATAAAGTGGCTCAAGTTTTCACAAAATTGCGCCCATACTTTCAAGCTCACACCATCTACACACTAATTTACCATTAAGGCCATCTTACGTAAAACCGTAAGCATCCGGAGGTTAATCAAATGGTCCAGAATCGGGAGAATTTGATATAAATTTTCTACTCCCATCATAAAGTCTCAAATACAGACTTTATAGGAATGCACCAACCCAACTCTAGAAGAGCTTCACATGCGCCTTTCATCTCCTCAATGGACTCTATGTTGATGGAGCTTCAGAGTACCGCGGGAATCCTACTTGTTTCCCCAAAGAAAATACCCAGAGTATGGACTTCGCTTAAAATTCCCCGCAACTAATAACATGGTCAATATGAGGCTCTCATCGCAGGGTTGAGACTCGCCATCGACATGAAGCTCCAAAACTTAGTAATTCACACCGACTCCGCCTTGTCGCCTCCCAAGTTGGAGGAGATTTTAATACTCATAATCCTCAACCGTGCAATATCTCCACTTGGTAAAATCCTTCTTACTCATTTCAAGACACATCAAATCATCCACATACTAGAGAAGAATACTGGCCGACGCTTGCTAAGCTTGCTACCTCTACCACGGAGATCTATTTAAGAGAAAGCATGTTGAAGAAATACATTTTCCTAGTATCCAAGGGTCATGGGTAATTCAAACTATTGATGAGGAAAAGGAATCGGATAAACCCATCCTATCTTTTCTACAAGAAGGAACCCTTCCTCAAGATCCAACTTCCTCGCCTCCTCAAGACAAGCTTCAAACTTTGCTATTATTGAGGTGAACTATACAAGCGAAGCTCTCCATATCTCAAATGCCTTCCACCTTCGAAGTCGATTACGCTTAAGAGAGGTTCACTGTGAATATGTGGAGAACACCTTGGAGGAAGAGCATTGGCCCTTAAAATCATGAGGCAAGGGTTTTATTGGCCTACAATGAAACAAGATGCCTTGGAGTTCACAAAAAATGCAAGTTGTCAATTGCATTCTAACCTCCCTCACATGCGCATGCAGAACTCTCATCCATTCAAAGCGGCCCTTTGCTCTGGGATTGATATCATGGGACCTTTTCCACAAAGATCGGGCAACTAAAGTTCATCATTCTAGCCGACTACTTCACCAAATGGGTAGAGGCCAACCACTCGCTAAAATCACGAGGCAAATGCTAAACAATTTGTCCGGAAAATATAATATGTCGATTCGTCTTCCCGCAAAGATCATCACTGACAACGGGACTCAATTTACTGAAAAGTCTTTACATCCTTTGCAAAGATCTTCACATTCGCCGATACAGAGCACATCCTCAAACCAATGGGCAAACCGGTTACCAATAGACCATACTCAAAGGACTAAAACACGCCTCTGAGGGGGCAATGGGTTGATGAGCTTCCCAATGTTCTTTGGGCCTACCGCACCATCTCACGCACCCCAACCGTGAGACACCGTATAACTTGTGTTTTGGTACGTATTATCATATGGATATCGGGTTCCAAGTCCAAGAGTCCAATTTTGATCATGGTAGTAATGAAGAAAACTCACAAGACTCTATCTACTCAAACTCGGATATGGCTCTACTGACCGCTTCCTATCACCAACGGGTAGCTCGCCACTTCAATGTAAGAGGAAACTGCCCCATATCTGCTTGCGACTTGGTCCCATGGAAGTCTCGAGTAGCAGTAAAGGCCTCAATAAACTTTCCGGGATGCTGGATGGTCCGTATGTGGTCATAGTTATGGTCAAGCCAGGAACGTTCAAGCTCAAGGACCCAGAAGGAAAAACTCTACCTCGAACTTGGAATACTAAGAATCTTCAAAAATATTATCAGTAACTCTTACTGCATAATTATTACGACTTTTATCTCGTCTATCATTTCATCCTCATATAACTGATCCCACCTAGTGGGATTAAAGCTTGTTGTTGTTATTGTTGTTGTCGTCATTGTTGTTGTTGCAATTGTTGTTGTCATTTTCTCTTAAAGCCCATACCCATGTCTTATGATTATATCATTGAACTAGTGAATTCACAGCTTTGTTCTTTCTTTACTTTTCCTCTCACTTGAGAAATATACAACTCATGTTACATCTCAATTGGGACATGATCAATCCCAAGGGGACTTGATCGGACCTCTTCCATACGGGTTAATGTCATCGAGCAAAACTTCGACAAACAAGGAAGGTCAAAAGGTCCTTGGTGGACTTCTCACGGCCTCTTCCATACAGGTTAACATCATCGGGTAACACCCTGGCAAACAACCTCGGATAGGTCAAAAATCCTCAGCGGATTCAATTCAACCTCTTCCATACGGGTTAATGTCATCGAGCAACACTCGACGACCTGGATAGGTCAAAATCCGGTGGATCCAATAGCAATGTCAAATATTTTGACCAATTTTGAATGGGTGAAAACAAGATGAGCGTATAAAAAAAGGGTATCATTGACATTAACCGATGATATAAGAAGAATTAAGATCATACACGATAATGACATTACATAGAACAACGATGAAGAAAGACATCACAACCGATGCTACATAATATCGATATCCTCATCATCATTAGGAGACGCTCCCTGGAGCCCACTCACAACTCCTTCGTCTTCTGAATCTGGTGAAGAAACTTTGGATGCTTGGCTGAGAGATATATCCTCAATTTTGGCACCGGTCTTGCGATGCATGCAATTCCTTTTAGGAACCCTCGGATGAAGCCTCCTCTAAACACTGGTTCCAAGTCCTTCACTTCAACATCAAAGATATGGTTACGAGCCTCACGGATAAAGTCTTCAATAGCGCCACGATAAGCGGGAGAATTCTTGAAGTCTTCCACTTTGCCTTGGCGATCTCTTGCTTCCCCCGACATTCTATGCTCCTTTTCAAAAGGCGATCTTGTAATGCTTTCTTATCCACATTGCAGTGCGATCCTCTTCTCTTTATGAGTCTCTGCTCGCCTCAATCATCATCACGGCGCTCCACCTCGACGGAGAGAAAAAAAAGTCGACATATTATTCTCAGTTCTATCAGTCCCGACCCATTCTTTAGCTTTAGCATTCATCCTTCGCTCATACTGTGAGATATTTTATCTTCACAAATTCAGTATTCCATTCATCTAAGGCAACACCCAAATGAGCCATCAGTCCTAATGAGTGAGTTACCTAAAAAAAAAAAAATCATCAGCACCAATGTTACATAAAGAAGGAAGAAAAAGAAGAATAGAAGGAAGAAAAAAAACAACGCAATTCATCGTTGGCGTCGGTACATATGTGATTTAATACCTCTTGAGGCTTAGAGTAACGAACTCCCCCATCATGAGTCGAAACAGCTAAACTCTCAGATGCCAAGTGGACATCATCTCCACAGATATCGACACCATTTTGACGAGTCTTCTCTTTCGTAAAATGGAACATTACTCAATTGTGATGGGCTTCTTGAGGGAACCACATGAGGGGAACTCGTCACCCTTTCTCTTCAAGCGGAAGAGCATGAGATCTTCTTGCACGGATGGAAAGACCAACTTTAAACATCCTATCTTCAACTATATTCTTACGTAATGTAACTCATGTTGCAAGCTTCCCACATCAGGAATATTAAGAGTTGCTAGAATGTCATCCTCAGATATCGATGATGGATCGGAAGATCATTCAATCTTCCCCATCTCGGGAAGGCACTCATTCTTCACATAAAGAATCCGGTAGACCAAGTTTTGGGCCGGATCCGTCTGAAAATTCTATCCAATTCTTTATAGTAGATAAAACGTGAGCATCACATGTGAATCTACACATTCACAAGTATTCGATGTTCAAAGTAACCCCATGCTCCCGAAGAAGGTAGTCAAACCAATAATGACCATTAAAGCTCAGCGAAAATTGCATCAAAAAGCCACATTTTTTGAAGATCTCAATCAATCGGAGCCAAAGGGAATCGCAGTCCAGCACGAAGAGTCATCTCAGAAATAGTAAAGTACCCTGGCGGAGGAGAATGGGCTCGATCAGACTTTTAGCTTTTGCACCAACTCATTGGGAAGAAAAATTTCTGGAACACCATTAAACTATCGATGTGACGATGGAGGATATCGTCCATGGTACACACTATGAGCTTTCTTCGACCATCACCACAGAAAATATAAAAAATAAAAAATAAAATAAATAAATAAATAAATCGAAGAATTTTGAAGCTCACTCACCTCGATGCAGCGCATCTTTTTTTGACCCTCGAAGTTTGTAAAATTTTTCTCCTACGATCGACAACACACACATACACATAAGAAAGAGGAAGGAGGGATATATACAAAGAAAGGGAGAGGGAGGGAAAGAAGTTATCCCCTCAATAATGCTATAAAATCACCAAAACTTTCGAGTTAGGCGGACGATGGTTCTAGCGATGCATCCATCTTGGCGATTTTCAACTTGAACCTTCCATCAGTTTCTACAAGAAAGTATGTGTGGGCCTTGATCGCCTCTAACCCAGACGGTCACGAGGAACCGGGCGACGGTGGCTGAAACCAGCATTATGACCGTGGGCGCCTTTCTGGGACGGTCCAACCGGTCGCCGGGCGACTAAACGGGGTGACCGTGTATGCGAGGGCGACCGCCTCAACGGAGGGTACGAGGCGAATGGCGATCGAACTCCGACGTATGTCGTGCTTGACCCCCGACGGTCCGACGAGGCCAGTCGCCGGGCGAAGTGCCGGAACCACGGCGATGTGAACCGATCGCCTCAACCGGGCACGAGGCCGATGTCGACGAAGCGTGGCCCACGGCGTATGCCGTGGGCTTGGCCGCCTCTAACACGGTCGGAGCGAAAACCGGACGAGCGATGGCGGAACCGGCGTATGTGCCGAGTCCGCCTCTCTGGGGCCGGACGGTCGCCGGAGGGTCGTAAACCAGCGTATGTCAGAGTGGGCCTTGAGCCTCTAACCCGGACGGTCCGGCGAGCGGAACCGCCACGGCGTATGTGCGTGGGCCTCATCTGGACGGTCCGTGAGCCGATCGCCGGAACCACGATGTATGTCTACCGGCGCTTGATCGCCTCTAACCCGGACGGTCAGGCCGGCCGACGCCGGAAGATGACGATCATGGCGTATGTGTGGGCCTCGCCTCCTCGCTCCACGACGCTCTTGATGCCTTGATTGCCTCCAAAGGACCCCTCAGAAGAAGGGAGAGGGAAAGTGTGCCTCTCCCTCTCACCCTGGGAATTTACCACCTGGGGAAAAAGGGTAAAATCCCTCAAAAATGGAAAAACTCCTCAGCGCAAAACTCCTCAAAAATGGCTCAAAACCCTTCATTCTCGGTAGGGCCTTGTGCATGGAGCGGCCAGCGACCATGACCATCTGTGAACCTCGGCAGTGGAGTTTCACAGACGTCAGCGACCTGATTCAGCGGCGAATTAGCATCGACCCGGATCGCGCCAGAAAGTCAGCGACCCGCATCGCCCCATGACACCCACGCGATCACCCATCATTAAATAGCCCCGGCCATAGCGCCATGTAGCCATGGCCCCATGCGCCCTCGGCTAAATACACGGAGCCATGGTCCCGAAAATGCGAAAACTTCCGTGGTATCCAAATAGATACATAACCTCAAAATCTCACTACCGCTACTTTCCTAATCAATTTTGTATTTTTTGATGATTTCTTCTCTCAAAATGTATGATTCATGGGCCCACCTGTTGAAGAATTCATTATTTTCGAACATTTGACACATATTTTTGGATGATTAAGCTAATATCATCCAAAAATAGGAGCAGTGATATGCTCTCAAAATACCTAGTCAAGCACAAATCTTGACGTCAGCGATATGATTTTGAGTCAAAACCGATCGAGATCAAGCACTTAAAATATCATTGGAATCTTTGGAACATCAATTAAATCCCAAAACAGCTCTCAAATATGGAGTTTTTATATTCAAATCGAGCGTCTCGACGAGCCGGATCTAACGAGTCTAAGATCTCATAATTTCGACTTCATTTGGGCATCCAAATGCTCAAAATCAAATGATTGAAGGAATCATCCCGAGGTCGAGGGAGTGCAGGCTTTATGAATTTACAAGAATGCCCCTCCTCCCATCTATAAATATACCTTCATTCCTCACATGAAGGGGAAGGCCAAGTGAAGTGAAGTGAGGTGAAGAAGAAGAGGAGCTGAAGCAAGTAAAGAAGAGGAAGAGTCCGAGCAAGGAAGAAGAGAAAGAGTCCAAGCAAGGAAGAAAATGAAGAGTCCAAGCAAGGAAGAAAGGAAGAGAGCGAGAAGAGGAAAAGGTGAGGAGGAAGAGCTCAAGCAAGATCCTCCAAGTAAGATCGCAAGCAAGATCCCACTCCGCCGGCTGACCATCAAACCACCACCGCCGTGTCGCTAATTGTACCATTCACCGTTACCTCTCTCCACCATATAATTACAACTGATCATTATTACACAATGTTATTTCTCTCATATGCAATTTTGTAATCCGTTATCAAGAAACACCACGCGTCGTCATTGTACCGCATTCCCACCTGGAAGTTACCTCTCTCATCAATTACAACCATCATTGTTACGCTTGTTATTCCTCTCTCATATGCTCGTAATCCCGTTATCGAAGACTTTGTACTCAAACAGATTCATAGTGGAAGCTTTTTTTTAGGATGGTTTCCTCTTTTGAGGTTTTCACGTTAAAATTAGGTGTCTTTCTTCATTTCTTTTGTCTGTGTGTCTTGAACTGACAACAAGTGAACTTTCACTCTGTTGGTTTTCCAAAGACGTATATATATATATATATATATATATATACATATATATATATATATATATATATATATATATATATATATATATATATATATATATACATATATATATATATATATACATATATATATACATATATATATATATATACATATATACATATATATATATATATACATATATACATATATATATACATATATATGAGTTTATGATTTTAACTAAAAAGTTTTGAATTTAAATTATTTATATATATTGTGTGTCTAAAATGTAAAAAAAAAAAAAAATTTGCATATTTTGCAATATTTTATTTTATTTTATTTTATTAATGTGTACTACTAATGTTTCTTGAACCCCAATGAGATTGGCATCGCTTTCAGCATTGCCCTATAAAAAAAATAAATATTTATTTATTTTTCACCACAGTGTTTTGCTAGTACAGGAATGGGGAGTGGGCCCCCATTTAGGCCAAGAGGGGGGCCCATCAATAAAGCCTATTGTGTCATTCCCAAATCCCAAGAGGTGATTAAAATATAAACTGGCTCAGCTTTTTCTTTCCTTCTTCTTTTTATTTTAAATAATTTTGATAATTTCAGTGTTGATTCTGCACAAATGAATATCGCAAACCCAAATTCCACTGTAGCCCCTAACTTTTTTTTCTCTCTTAAAAAAAATTTAAAAAAGATGTAAAAATTAATGAGATAATATAAAATAAATAAAATAATAAAATACTGATCCTTATATTGGCTTCTTATTAACTCATAAATATTAATAATTATGTGATATTTTATATTGTGATGATTATAATTATGATTTTTAATATTGATTAATTATAAATAAATAAAAATTATCATTGATAGAAAATTTAATATAATAATTATTTTTTTGGGAGCTCATCTATGAAAGTGTCAAAGATTAATTTTCAAATTTTGCTCTAGTAAGGAGTTTAGCTCATAAATGTAAAATTTATTATCATCATTAAAATTTATTATAAAATAAACTAAATAACAAAAAGTCAAAAAAGAGTAGTGTAAAGTTCTACAACTTGATAATTGGGGACTTTTTGGGCAAATTAATTGTTAATTTTAAATAATTATAATTAAATTTATTAAATATTTTAAAATAAAAATAAGAAAAGTGTTATAAATAAATAATGAGTGTAATTAACATTAGTATTTAACTTATATTTATTTAGTTAGAAATTAAAAATTTGTTTTATCTATACCACTTGAATTTCAAACCACATAGCAAAACATAGGGGTGTCTGTTTGGTTGATTTGGATGGATTGGTTGATAAATTTTTAAAACTAATTAGTTTTGAATTTTTAAAAATGTTGAACCAAACCGACCAAATAAAATGTAAAACTAAATAAACTGAATAACAATTTAGTTCGATTATTTTGATTTGATTTTAGATAAACCAAAGTTCGCTACATTTAAAAATTATTTTTATAATATTTTATTATATAATGAACAAGCAATAGTAGTTTACATTTATAATTCTTATTATAAGCCTATAATATATAAATTAATAATATTGCATATCATATAATTACTTTGTTTTAGAAGAAATTTTTAAAATAAGTATAATTTAAAACATAATTAGTAATTTAAGTATCTTAAAAATAAAGTTTAAATATAGGTATAGTGCCCCTTTATCGGGTGACTTATATGTAACTATTGTTTTAAATTATTTTGTATCTAATTTCGATAAGTTACATGTAAAATTAAATTTAATGACTTTCACAAATTAAGATAAGTCGCTAAAGCATATACCTATATTTAAATTTTAATTTTAAGATACTTAAATTACTAATTATATTTTAAACCATACTTATTTTAAAAATTTATTCTTTGGTTTATTCGGTTCCATCCAAAATTTTATTTAAAAAATCGATCCAAAAATCAAAGACCAAAGTTTTCATTAATTAAAATCAAAATCCAAATTACTAAGTTCAAAACCGAACCAAATTACTGAAAAACTTTGGTTCGGTTTGATTTTTTGGTTTAAAACCAAATAATGCATACCCCTAGCAAAACATAACCTATTATTAGTATTATTATGCGTCTTGAAAAACCACATAGAGTGAAAGTTTAACCTCCTTGTTGAAATCCAAAGACACACAGTATTTAAAAGTGACAAGAAAATTCCAAAATTTTACTGAAAAATCTTAAAAGAGGGAAAAATCAGCTAAGTAAAATCTTCCACTATGTATCGCTTTTGAGTACAAAATCTTCCAAATGGGATTACAATTATATATATGAGAAGGGCGAATAGAATCCTGAATCGACAACAACACCATATATTCACATTCAGTTGTATGGGTAGATGATGGTGAATAGCGGGGGTCAGCAATTGACCATAAAGGTCATCGTGATGGTGACCGACGAAGATGGCCGTCAAGGATCGACGGCGGTGACCAGTGTCGGTGGTCAGCGATGATGACCGGCGACGATGGTTGACGACGATGACCGGCGGCGTGACGGTGATATAGCGGAGATTGGCACGGTAAGGATCCGGTGGCGGTAGGCGATAAGGTGGTAATCAACGGGGGGACGAGTCGGGTGTCATGATTATCGGAGGATTTTCAAGCTTTAGAGCTCTCTCCTCTCTCTTGCTTGGCCTCCCTCATATAAAGAATGATGGGCTATTTATTGATTTGAGGAGTAGCGTCTCTGTAAATATATGCAAAATCTGAACCACACCTCTCCATCGGACGGCTCAAAATAATTCCTTTGATCATATGATGTATTTTGTATATTTGAATGCTCAAATGAAGTCGGAATTATGAGATCTTGGGCTTGTTAGATCCGGTTTGTCAAGACGCTCGATTTGACTATAAACATTCCATGTTTAAGAGTCGATTGATAATAAGCGTTTGATCTCGATTAGTCTTGATTGATCAGATTCTTTCGACATTAGATTGTAATTGTAATTTTCGTCATATCAATTATTATTACTACTATTATTATTATATATATTAAAAAACTAAGGTATTAATTCTATAAATATTTTTTTTGAAATATATGCATAAATATTTTATAATAAAATTATATATAATATATTTTATTTTATTGCTCCTTATATTCTTAGGGATAATTTGAGATTAATTTATTTTATTTTGTATTTATATTTATATTTATTTTGTTTATATTTGATTCAAAATAAAATATGTTTGATAAAGAGTTATCATTAAAAATATTTAAAATATTAAACATTTATTTTGAGCTTTTTTTTTAAATAATGTGATTAATTTAAACAAAAATAAATAAAAATAATTAAAGAAATATGCTTTTAAAATATTATAAATGAAAATACAAAAAACAAAAATAAATTTGATCATACATAAGCTTCTAGTTATACAATAATGCAATATGTGACACTAAGAGAATATTACTCTCAAGAATATAAATAATCTTAAAATGAATAAAAAATTGTTTAAAAAACTTGCAAGCCTGAGGGTAAGTTTGTAAACTATGAACATTTAAAAATTTAAATTTGTTCAGGACATCTGTGAATAACTTGAGCTCCCAGTCATAATTTAATGAAAGTGCAGGCAGAAAAACAAAAAAGCAAAAAAGTGCCCCATAATTCATGATATCAGTCTCCACCTTGAGATGGAGAAAAAAAAAGAAACAATTAATAGTAGGTAATGGATGGGACTACCGGCAAAGACCCTTCGTTTCTTTTCCTCTCTCTCTCTCTTTCTCTCTCTCTCTCTCTCGCCGTTCTCCTGTTAGTCTGTAACTATTGAGCCTCGGTGGCTTTTGGGCGAAGAACCTAGTGCCTTTGATGTGTGAGTGGGTGCTGTTCTTTTCTTCCCTCCTTTCAATTGCGGGACAAAGAAAAATTAGAAATTCCTCTCATCTTAGAGAAATACCACTTTCATATCTCTGTGTGATCTCTCCTCTATGCTCTTCGAAATCCCCGTTTATTTCTACCATGCTAGTTTACTTTGTGATCGAAGTTGGGAGTCCATGAAATGGTGAACTTTATATACGGAGGATTTGAGGATTTCTCGCTTTGTAAATGAAGTTTTTTTTTATTCTTCGTATCTTCATTTTTCTTCGGTGATTCTCTACATCCCTTTATTTTGTTTATGTTTTCATTTTTATTTATGGTAGATCTTCGCTACAGTTTCTGACTTTCTATGAGGTTCTTTCATGGAAGTTAGTCATGGGTTCTTAAGGATTCTGTTGAACCTAGGATTTGTTCTACAAACTCTTCTTTTTCCATCTCCCCCCTTTTGTCTCTCATTACTTTTCCTTTTATTCAAATCCTCTTTTTTTTTTGCCATAAAACTTCTACTTTTACGACTACGCTGGAAGATTTGCTGTAGATTTTCTAATGATCATCGTCAGGAATCGGTCGGTTTCTCATGAAGATCCGTTTATTCTCATAATCACTTGCCGGAAACCCCATTTAAGGAAACATGAAATCTGAAGAATCCTGAATATTTCTCTAATTTAATTTTGCCCCTTCTTTCTGTTCTTCATAACCTTGCCTCTTTCATGTGTATTCTCAAATAAAAAAATATATCAGGTATTCGGTTTTCTTTCTATATGACGTTGTTCGTGTATTTTTCTTTCCAGATCTCTTGTTTTCTTCTTTCGCTTGAAGAATCTCTCATGAAATATTAACTTTTCTTCTCATATTCTCCACTTCTTGGTTGCTTGCTGGCTGCTTCTTAGGCCACTATGTGTTATTGACGTCTTTGTCCACATAAAATGATAGGTTCCAGAAGTTCCTCACCAAGGATTCGAATTTTCATTTCATGAAGTATATAAAGGAATGTTCTTCAAATACCCATTTCAATTAACTCTCTCCTCATTTTCGCAGGCACCCTCAGGTCAGTAGAAGAGCGCTGTGGTTTGGGGGATTTGGATTCTCCTTTGGATACTTGAGGGACTTTCTGTGAGCTAAAACCATTCTGTTATGCTGGAGGCTAAGCATAAGAGCAAGCCCAGTTGCAATATAGCTCTTGGGCTTCATATATTCTTGGAAGACTCAAGCATCAAGGAGAAGAGGCCTTCTTCAGATGTTATACCCTTCGGATCCCTCATGTTCTTCCTCTAAGGTTTCAGAACTCAGAGCTGATGAGAGGAACTCCGAGCAGCTGAAGCTTCAAGAGAGAGATCCAGTTGTAAGATTTGGTGAGACAGAGATACCTAATTTCTGTATAAGGTATACAGTTTATGTCCTTACTTTCTTTGTCATCTTCATGTACTTCCCATATGATATTTTCTCCGATGTAATAATTAATATGGTCTGGTGAGTTGGCAAATGCTTAGAGCACCTTTCTTGTGTAAATTCCTATCTAAATCAGTGATGGATCTGAGAGTTCTCCTGCTTGTTCATGATTTATATGGATTTTTTAGCAAAGCCATCTGATCCCTTTTTGGGATTCAAACAGAATAGATTTGTAAAGGCTGCCACTGTGCTCTAATAAATCTATTCATTTGTGGTCAATCCTTTTTAGTTTTCAACTCAAGAATGGTCCATCTACGTTAAATTTTGTTTCTTTTGTGGCTTCTCATCTCTTTATCGCCCCATGGAGTTTTTTATTTTATGGGCATGAATTCAACTGGTTCATTTTATCTGTTTAATGGCGACCTTTTTCTTCTTATGTGAAAGTTTAAGAGATTATGCTTCTTGTGAGTCTTTTCATTATGATCATTATGATTCTAAAAGGTCTCATGGCCAAGCTAAACTACAAAATACCCGCCATCCAAGTTAGATTGATTGTGCAACCTTCTGTTAATATTGACTTGTGGGTTTTTAAAAAACAGCCAACAGGTTCATTTTGACATCAGTGATGGATGTATTATTATTAAATACTGTATCAAATCTGCAATTTTTTTCATTGACAGAGACTATGTTTTTGCATCAAGAAGTAAAAACAATGGCTCCAATTGGCCATTTTCTCATCGCTTGTTTAAGCTTTGCCTGAATCATGGCATCCGAGATCCACTGCCACCTTTTGAGCCAGCCAGTTCAGTGAGAGAACTTTTTTGCAGAACTTCAGCAGCGGAATCTGAAAAGAATATCAAAGTCAATTTACCGAAGGTTGGAGAAATTTGTTCGCTGGATGGAGAACTTAACCCAACTCGAACAGTCTCATGTTCTCCTTCATATGAAAAACTTCTAAGTTGTGCGAATAAAGACTATGGTCAGTGCTCGAGTGAGGAATATAAAGTTTATAATTTGATACCTGAAGATTATGAAATTGGCTCAACACTGACAAATCAGTGTGATATTGAGAGATTCTCCACGCAGACAGGCGCCGAACCAGTAGCGAAGAAGTGCAGTTTGATCCTAAAGCCAGGTGTTATCTCCGAGACAAGTCGAACAGAAGAGATTGCATCTACTTCTACTGCTTCAGATCCCATGGCATCAAAGGTTTGTCCTGTGTGCAAGACATTTTCTTCCACCTCAAACACCACTTTGAATGCTCATATGGACCAGTGTCTTTCCATTGCCTCTGATGCTACTGAGGTTGCGGATAAAATTCCAAAAATCATGATAAAACCTACGAAGAAACGGCTGATGGAGGATATTTATGCCACTGCTCCCCATTGCTCCCTGGAAGATCTTGATAGGAGGAACGGTTCGAGCTGGGCGATGGATTTAACTATGGTAATTCCTCCTACTGAGGCTAATACTGAGACTAAAAAGCTTAAATTCTCACAAATAGTTGCTAGAGATGACAGGAGTGAAGGGGCGGTTTATGTTGATTCAAATGGAATTAAAGTTCGAATATTGTCAAAGTTCAATGATTCTCCCCCTCCCCAAGTAATATCAAAGAAAGTGTTTAGGCCATCTAAGAATATTAATCTGGCTAGAGAAGGAAATGCCAGTTTGATCAGCCAGAAGAAACTTTTTGTTGGGGTGAAATATACAAAGAAAATGAAGAACAAGAAATTAAGTTTTTTGAAGCTGTCAAAAAATGAGGTATGGCTGCTCTGATTCATTATAATTTTCTCAGCTGTGTTTTTTATTAAGCTTTATTTGTTATTTGATGTTTATTTTCATTGATATTGTACTGACGAGCTAATGCAAGTAACCTAATTTGGTCATCTTATTTGGACATTCAACTCAAAAAGTAGCTGCTTCTGCATCATAACTTATTACAGCTAATGGTTTTCTGAGCTTTCATAAACTTCTACTCTATTTGTTATAGTTATTTAATGATGAGTTTGTAAGTTAAGAAAAACGATTTTTCATATATAAGCAAATAGACTGCAGCTCATAAGCTTCTGATCGTCACCTTTATTAATGATGTTTCTCAGTTCCATTAGTTCATTTTATGTGTGATTCTATTCACAGTTCTTATTCAGTTGTCATGGAGTTTTGTCCATGGCATCTAAGTATTTTTACTTGTATAGTTTGTGATCAGTATATGATGCCACTTACTGCATGATTTGGTATCATGTATCCAGGCAGAACCAGAAATTGCTCATAATGAAGAATCTCATCAAGGGGAAGGATCAGCAGATCAATTATCAAGTCAGCAAGAGCAACCGCATTTGAGCTGTGGAACTTCAACTCTACAAAAGTGGCATTGTTCCAAACGCTCCGATCTACCCAAAAAAATATGCAAGTCAAACTTCCTTAAAATCAAGGACAATCCAAACGAACTTAAGGCTCAAATGACAAACCTGGAGAAGAGAAATTCAGCTTCAGGTGCCTACGCTTCTGCAAAAAGGCATTTTGTAAAAGTCTCCCACACACCAGAATCCATGAAGGCGGACTTTTCAGCTAATAGAGGACCTCTTCAAATCATGGCGAATGAGCAGAAAAGTTCTCAAGTTACTTCGACTAACGTTCTCCGGTTAAGACTTTCGAAAGCTTCTGGAGTTTTGGTTCCTTCAAAAAGCTGTAGAAATAGTGAGTTTTTAATGGGAAGAAAGCAAAAGTCGGTTTATTTTTCCGAAACAAATAATAGATTAACTGAAAACTGCAAACTTTCGCTGAAAACTAGAAAGATTTTAACTTTATCCAACTTTAACTTGAGCACCAAAATGATTGGTAAGCGTAAGAGGAAAAGAGAGATTTTTTCTAACAGCAATGAAGAACAGCAAAGTAGTGTCGAGGTTGCTACCACAAGTGTTTTAGATGAAGAAATTACTGATCGAAGTTTACGTTCAGGAAGCTGTCCGTGCCAAGATGTTAAAACAACAAGTTCCGTATCGCAAACTGAGAATATGGGTTTCAGTAAGTTTATTAGAGCTTCTTCGGAGAAAGTTGATGGGAATTCCATAGTAGCTAAATCTATGGATGGTGAAGTCCTCCCGGATCTTTTGTTGGATTCCGATGATAAAACAAGTCAAATTATGCCTATGAAAGAGTGTGGAATAACAATGGGACGAGTGTTGCTTGGTCAACAAGATGAAAAAACATGTGATAGATTGGAAAATACACTTGTGGAATCTCAAGCTGGGGGTTCATCCACAGAATCCAGTGCTTGCTTAACCAGTCAGGGAGACCTTGGGTCTGATACCCCAAGAGAAAACTGTTATTCTATAGCCTCAGCTCCAGTAGTACCAAATCAAGAGCGCAATTTGGCCATTAATGGAGAGCTATCTGGATCTCCAGTTTCAAGTTCCTCCATTTCTCTTGCATCTTTAAACAATTCCCTTTCCAAAGCTTCAGATAGAGAACTGGTATCGATGCCTGTAGCCACTCATGGACATCTGGGGAGATCCATGGCAGATAATGAAGGTGCTCAACCATTAGATATAGACCACAATCAACAATGTAAGTTGGATTCCACTATGAATAAACCTCTGCAGCAGTTTGACTATCATTCTTGCTGCTGTTCCAGTCAAAGTATCATGGCTAGTACCATGCCAACTTCAAAGCAAAAGCTGATTCCAAATCTTCATATCAGTCCAAGTCTCTCATCCTTCTTAAGTGCCTACTCCATTTCGCATACTGACAAAGGGAATACTTCATCTCTCGAATCGCCTACCAGGTCAATCATGACAAGGAGTTATAGTGTTGTTGGTTCAACTAGCCCATCTTGTGGAACGCCTTCACAGTCTAGCTCCAATTCCATCCTTAGGTTGATGGGTAAGAACTTAATGGTTTCTCACAACGAAGAGTCTTCTAATCTTCTAAAGGTCGATTCTCCGGCTAAAGATAACAACTCAGCTGTTCAGAATTTGCCTTCACCCTTAAGTTTTACTTCATATATCAGTGCTCCAAACCATGAGAGCTTCCCTTTCAGAGTTTGTACACCAGCTCCATTGATGACCAACACGCAGGCTTGCAGCGATGTTCTTCAAAGTAATGTGAACCAGAAAGCATATGTGACAAAGGAGGTAATTGTATTCGATTGCTCCTCAAATGACGATATGATGATGAGAGGTACTTTGTTGCCTGTTCCAGTTACTCATGCTATGTTTCAGGAGCCATACCCTTACCTTTTGCCGCAGAATCAGCTTTTGCTCTCAGAGAGTGGTTCTGCTTCCTCTTATCTGACCAAGGAAGGTCGCACTTTGGAAGTTCCAGCTACTCTTCTGCCAAGACCTTTTATGTTCAGGCCTCCTTCTGCTACTCACTTGAATCCTCCATTGTACCACCAACAGTCTTTGAGGTAAACTCTGTAAAGTTTTAGAATGAAGGGAGATTAGCTCATCCAAGCTTGAGAAGCATATACTTACGAAAGGATTCAGGAGGAATCTAGGATCTTTTGAATTACTCCTTTGCAGTTATTTTGATGTTTTAATTTCCAGGTTTGTGACCTCTGCATAAAATTGCAGCCTTATGCTATATCCTCATAGTAAGTTTAATGTTTTTTTTTTCTTCTATATATTTCTTTTTTCTGAAAGAAATGTAAAACTTTCATCAGTTGGAATAAGTATTCAAATGGATTTTCTTTCAGGCCACTTGTTGAGTTTCTTGTATTCCACTTGCTACTATGAATTTGATCAGTAATCTAATTTCTTTTGTTTTCTTGTGTATTTTTGACTTCTTCGATCTTGACCTCTCCTTTGATGAACTTAAATTGGGCAATTTTAGGGCTGTTGTAATGGATTTGATCTATTGCAAGTTAATCAAAGTGAAGTATGCCTACACAATGGCCAATAGTGTTCTAATAAAAAAATTTTTAGAGGGAGTTATTAAGCTTAAGATTCATCCTTTTATAAACCCTTAAAAAATTAAGATATATATATATCTTTTTTGAAGATGAAATTTCTTAGTACTACTTTATCCAATAAATTTCTGTATTAAAGATAGTCTTTTAATTTTACAAACTAATTCATAATTGCATTTATGAATATAAAACAAAATTCCCTCGTGAAAGGTAGAAGAGCGCTACAACTTACTTGAGAGTTAGGCTTCGTTTGGCTAACTTTTTCTGGATCTCGCTTTAAAGATTCAAAAAAATTATTCTTTTTGCTAAAAGCTACTAAACGAAATTTTCAAATGGAAATAAAACACGCTTTCAAAAGACACTATTCAAACGAGATCAAAATTAAAAATTCACGCCTCAAAAGAAAACGACTAAAAAACTTACCAAACGGTTCTGGCCCACCGATGAGCCCTATTTGATCATGTGACTGTTTTGAAAGTCAACCTTCGAATGTCCCGAATCACTTGTAAATTTTGGATCTATAGTAATTAGATCATTTCTATCCCTCACTTACAATCTTATGCCATAGATCAAAGAAGAATAAACTTCTTCTGAAATGTTGAACAACTCGCAATAGATATTATCACACGCACTGCCCTCTCTTGTTGAAATTAGTTATAACATATATAATATAGATGCGATGATTTCAAAACAGTGCTTTATGATTTTGACTATATGTTTATATGCCCTTATATTTTGTTCCAATCTTTGTCTATTTAAGAATTGCATTAATTTTAGCTTATGATCAAATGAGTGTCTTTTCATTCTTCTTAACCTTGATTGTGACTATCCACATCTTGAAGAATTGTTTGACAAGTGTTTCCTTTTTTTTTTTTTTTTTTTTTTTTGGGGGTAACGAGGTATCCACCCCTGATCCCACCTAATTACGCTGCGAAAGCATTAATCCAGAATTTACCTGGCAATCCCGACGCGCCCATCCGCTATATTTTCACCACAGACCAAGAGAGCATTCCTGAGGAATCGAACGCCTGGTTCTGCCACGCCGCCTCACCAACCGAGCTAAGAATTGTCTATTTCTTAAGCAATGATTAGTGGAGGTTAATAAATCAAATTTGCTATTACTACATAATTATGATCAACGGTGCAACTCCTCACAACCTTTTTTAGATATTATATTTTATCTTCTCCAATTATAATTATATTTTTCATATGAAGTTACTATTAATTAGTATATAATTATAATCATAATTCTAATTATAATTATAATTATAGCTAATATTATAATTGGAGGACATTGCAATGATACCCCCAATATTTTGTGATTTTCAATCAAATAGCCTATAATCCCTTTCATTTTGAAAGACTGACATTGAACTATTAATATTAAATTGCACAAATTGTAATTATATAATTTAAAATATGTTAAATAAATTTAAGATTAAAATTGTAGGATGTAATAAATATAAATACAATAATTTACTAAAAATTTTATGACATTTAATTCAGTTCAACTTCTAATTAGGTGGATCAATAGATTGATATGTTTGAAATAAAATAAATATATGATACTCTTTTTTTTTTCTTAAAAATTATCATTTAATATTTTATAAATACTTTGAATATGCTATTTTAATACATCATATTAATAAAATTATCATACACTCAAAAATAAATTCTCAAATTCATATATTTATGTGCTGCAATCAAATAGCTTGCAATTTGACACATATAATTAAAAGATTGGACAAACAGTTTAATACAAATTTAATATTTGAGTTGAAATCTCAGTAATAAAATATGATATTATTGGTTTTATAAATGATGACAGTGTTGCGGCAACAGTATCGCACCACATCACAGTATTTTAAAAAATTTATGATATATAATTATTTTTTTCAATCTTATCTTTTAAAAATAAAAAAATTTATACCCCCTATAACCTCTTTAAATAATAACTTAATTTACATCACATTGAAAAACTCTAAATGTCATAATTAAATATTATAAAATTAAATAAAATAAATCCCACTATCACTACTATGCTCAATAGAAGGACAAACGAGACGAAAAAGGAGCATCGGTGGGGTCCGCCAGAAAGTGACGACAATTGGACAGACGTGGCGTGGGCCCCACGTTGTAGTGGTTAGGGTTCCAGTCTTCTTAAAATAATTTGTGGAACCCCTTCGGTTGCGGATGCGAATGGCGAAACCGCGACAGGGCCCTTCCAAGGCGGCGTCGCCGGATGCTGCGGAGGAAACCATATTGGATCCGACCCGTTATCATCAGACCGGGCAGGCCCACATAGACCTGTCAAGCTGACGAGGCCTGATGAGACGGTCCCTGTAGTCCCTACCCGCATTCAATCGGGTTGAAATTTAGGTAGCCTGAAGTGGACATAAACTCGTTACGTGACACGTGTCAGGGCAGATTTTTTTATATAAATTTTGATGTTTTTGGAGAAAAATAAGTATTATTTAATTTGATTCAAAAATAATTTATTTATAATCGAGCATGCAATATTTTAAAAATCAGATTCAAATATTGATTCAGTAAAAAAAATTTAAGATTAAATATTATATAGAAGTTATATTGAATGAGACAATAAATATTAATATTAATTTAATATAATTTGAATATTATAATAATATTTTTTTCAATCAAATATATTACACTTTGATCTATAATACTTCATAGTTGAATATTTTGAATATAATTTTAAATTAAAATTATAAAGTATAATATTTTATATTTTTTATTTGTGTTATTTTTAATCATCTTTTCAAAACAAAAAAAAATAAAAAATAACTAACAATATTCATAAAAAAAAAACTGATCTATCTAGTTTTAGAGATTCAATTCATGATTAAATATGTTGCACCCATTAATTTGATTTAAGATCTATTTTGATAAACAGTTCACATTTTTGTCATAAAAAATCTTAAATAAATATATATTATTTATATTTAACAATATAATAATTTAAAATATACTGACCTTCACATCGATTATATTTTAAATTAACATTCATATACTAACCTTCACATGATTATATTGTAAATTAATATTTATATTAATTAACTATGAATTTTATTATATTTATTTAGTGTTATATGCACACTTATTATTTCCATTTTTATTTAAGTAATTATTACCTTAAATATTTTTTGGTAAAATTTCACAATATAGTTAAATTAAAATTTGGTAATCTATTTTTTAGAACATCTAAAATTTATCAAAAAAATCTTAATAAATTTAACAATTTTTCAACTCATTTTTCTACATCATATTCAATCATTAATATGTAATTCAATATTGTTATTAATATTTATTTGAATTTATATTAAGTGCTTGCAACAAATTTTACTTTATACATAATTGAATCTTCATTTAATTGTATTATTATTTTTAATCCTTAAAATAAATGCTAATTAAAATTTGTTAGAACTTACTCTTATAATTCAATTATACTATTATTACTTATAATTATAAGTTTTATTAATTTTTTAATCTAAAAATAAAATTCCAAATTTTTATTTTTATATTAAAGCATAATTAGGAAAAAGAGTGGGCTTAAACAATAATTTAAAATATGTGAAAATGTCTTAGATAAAAGTGGTTTCATTGCTGATGTATAAAGTATTTGAGGGTTGGGCCAAAAACATCCTATTTAAATGGAGTTTTCTTAATATCCAGACATCCCATTGGCTTTTTCCAACTTTCCATGCAGTGTCTCCCTCTTTTTAAGGGTTGAGTGTAGATATACTACTGGTGTGTTTGGTTTGATTTTAATAAAAATTTGGAGTTTTATTTTTAATTTTTTGCATTTTTTCTTGCGATTTAATGCTTTGACCAACTAACTTTTTTAATAGATCTAGAGGTTCATTTGTCGTAGATTAGAGATAATTGTGATGAAGTCGTATAGTCCTTTTTAAGATCTAAAATGAATTGATTGGTTGAATTTATCATCGAGATGTAGGTAGATTGTGCAACAAAAATGAGGATCTTAGGCTTTAGAGAGAAAGGTAGTAGCCAACTTGATCAAACTTCTGTAAAAATCAACTCTTAGTTAAAATCTTAACTACACCAATCAACATTAATGAAATCAATTTTTAGGCTTAATCATATTGAGGTTATGCCATGAATTCTTACTCTTGTTAATTAATTAGACTTTTTAAAAGATTTAAGAGTAGATGTATTTTTTTTGCTTCAACACCCTTTTCATTATCAAAACATTAAACTATCAACCCAAATTTGATACTTTGTATCAATGTTAAACTAAAGTAATCAAATAGATATTAAATGTACCTTTCTTAATGGTGTAATAGAGGATTTTATTTTGAGCGGTCATCTGGCAATAAAAGCTAAATCTATTTTGATCATATTTACAAATAAAATGTCATGTATAAATTAATCAACAAAAATTGAGCCTAGTATATCCTTGACTTTCTCTCTCTTTTGTCTTTCTCTGCTATGGCGATTTCAAGATTCCTTGGCAGTGCTCCTCTTCATATCTTATGAGTGTAATTTTATTTGTGGGTATTAGAAGCATCTCCTTGAAGAAGAAGGCATACTCCACCATTAGAGTTTCATCCTTATCAAGATGTTCATCAATATATTCAAGGTATGATCTCTTATTCACAATAATTATCAATCTTGATAAAGATGAAACTCTAATAGTAGAGTGTATTGAATTATTTACATACTCAAGGATGTTGATTCAAGCATCTCTTTCTTGATATTGTTGACATTTTAGACTTCATAAATAATGATAACACTCAATAGTGTTAACTCCCATAAACTCTAACATACATTGTGTTTTGTGAATGCTTGAATTATTATACTTGAGGTGTCAATAATGTGGGAGGACTACACTCACGCCGTAGTCCTTATTTTGGTATTCAGCATATGCCATGTGTGGGAGGAAAATACTTAATCTAAAAAGTATTGTCCTCTCACACATATGATGTATGTTGAAACATATTAGTTAAACAGCCAATTTTTAAAAACTTGCATAATGTCCCTATGAATGGGCCTCCTTATTATAAGCTTAAAAATTTAATATATTCTCATCCATGTAATTAATATTCATTCAAACATTTTATCACTTTTCATGGGACATTTGTATCTCAATGAAAATAAAGTGTCTTGTAGTTTATAATATTCTAACTTGAATCATGATTTATTTCTAGGTCTAGAGCAAATTATGTGCATTTCAATTTGGGAGCGAGCACACAAGAGTGATGATCACCACATGATGTCATTCTTACAACTAAAATCTATATTAACTTAAAATAAAATGCCTCATTCTCTCAATAAATTTATTCTTTTTGGTAGACTTTGAGAAATGCCTATCTGATTAATTCAAGGATTATCATGACAATCACAAACTTTATGTGGCATAGGGAATTTATGATTTTTGTAAACTCATATTTTACAATATATAAATATATGTTTAAATTTATATATATATATATATATATATATATATATATATATATATATATATATATATATATATATATATATATATATATATATTTGTAATTTTTTAAAAATTAGAAATAAATAATCATGAATAATTTATAATTGTTTATAACATCGTGAACATAACACTTAACATCTAAGTGTTATAAAGAGAAGAAAAAAGATTGCCCTCATTCACCCCTACCTTAAGCCACTTTCTAAAGCATATTAATTTGATTTAGTTTTCTTTAATGAATGGCTTATTAAATGATTTTTAATTAATCTTAAATTTGGGTCGACTCTAAATAATCTTATCAAACATGAAAGACATCTTTGGATTAATCTAATTGAATTACTATCACATGAAGTATACTAAGTCATTCTTTTATGTCACATGTAACATCCATATGATTTAATACTTAGCATATCTCTGCATGTAATATGTTTTACCACATTTAAATGATGATGAATGTGTATGCTTGGAATTTATATTTTTGTTTTGATTGAATTATTTGAACATATAAATTAAAGCTCTATCCAAATTCTAATACCAAACTACATAATGATGGAATCACATAAGTACGGGCCATTGTTAACCAGGGAAGTGAGATAATTAAATGACCTTCTTAGGGCTAGCTAAAGCCTCGCATTCCCGAGATGTCCAGACTATATATTTACTAACATTCTAAACCTATGTAAACCTATACACGAATAAGGAAAAGATAGCACTAATTTATATATAGTATATATTAATAACTTAGTTGAACATGGATGCGTGAATTTTTAATAGAAAAAGATGACCCTAATTCCTTAATTAAATATACACATGTATGTATAAAAGATATAAACAAATACGTGCCTTTGTTAACCAGGGAAGTGAGGTAATCAAATAACCTCCTTGGGGCTAGCTAAAGCCTCGTATTCCCAGGATGTCCATACTATATACTTACTTTTCTAGATACATATAGATGTATAAGTAACTAAAGGAAAGAGATTCATATAAAGTTATATTTTTATATGATTAAATTATTTAAGCATATGAGTTAGAGCTCTATCTAAATTCTAATACCAAAATACATAATAATGAAATGAAATAAGTACGTGTCATTATTAAACTAGGGAAGTGAGGTAATCAAATGATCTCCTTGGGGCTACTTAAAGCCTCGTATTCTCGGGATGTCCAGACTATATACTTATTATTGTTCAAACTTATGTAAATCTATATATGAATCGTAAGAAAGAGAGCTTTATTTAATATGCTTAAGGTATAAACACATGCAAATCATATGTATATTCATAACTATCAACACTTTAAGTATTATAATTAATTTATAAACTTTGGAAAATAGTTTTAAATTTATTAGTGATAATAGCCACACATATATTTAAGTTAATCCAACACATGCAAGCTTACATAAAGGAAATTCATTTGATTTATTTATATTTAAAAGGATAAAAGCATGAAATCAAATGACATACAACATTCAAAGTGATTGGAAGGGAATAATTAAATATAAACACATGGTTCATTCAATTAAACTAACTCCTAAGGACAATCACATCAAATAAAATTATTTAAAGAAAACTAAAGATTCTTAACACCATTTTTAACTTTATGTTTTGACTTAATTTAAGGGTGTGAGGAAAAGTTTGCTGATCCCTCATTCCCATGTTTGTGAATTAATTTGATTTAATGAAATATAATCAAGTCAAATTTGTAGGTTAATTAGGTTGTATTGTGTGATAAATGCATTAATTAACCCTTTCCTATGTTACCTCAATGTAATTAACTAAATAATCATGAGCTAACATGATATGCATATGGATGAAAAGTAAATTTACAATGATCCAAGAAAAAAAAAAGGGTCTAATGCAATTGGCTTACAACTAATAGTTAATTAAATTAAAGAACTTAATTAAGTACTCTTATGATTTTCATAATTTTTCTAAGTACCTTTAGGTTATCAAACACCTAAAGATCTACCCTTGATTTAATTAATTAAGATATGATATAATTAATTTGATTTAGTTTTGATCAATCAAATTGATTTAATTCACCCTTAATGTTAATTAAGTCCATTTTAAATGGGATGAACTTAGAGGAATGATTAGAAGGAAGGTCTAACCATTTTCTCCTATTCATTCACTGTTGATTAATGATATGTGCCTTTGTAAAATTAATTAATCTTATTATTTAATTAATTTATTTATTTATTAATCACACTAAGGGGTGATTAAGCTCATAAATGCTGATTACCCTAATTACCTAAGTAATAATTCCCAAGAAAATTATGGGAGCTAGAGGTCATCCCATTATATCATCCTATCAAATTTAAGAGCAATTGCCTAAGTAATTAAGACTTAATTAAGCTAATTAAAATTTTAATGAAATTTTAATTAAGACTTAACCACTATTCAAACACAATTAGAAATATTTTTAAATAAATCTCCTCTATTTTCTCTTTAAAATGAGTATTTATTTATATTTTTTGGATTTTTCTACAATTTATTATAGTTTTTTAAAGTTTCAGTCATTAAATCAAGTAATTAAGCCTAATTTAAGTCTAATCCCGTCGGTGTCACTCGAACCGCTGACGTGGCATACTTTCCATGTGGCGCCGTGGGATTGGTTACTTAAAGTCATCTGATGTGGCGCCTACGTGGCGACGATGGATGCGCTTTCTTAACTGTTGTTTGATTTAAGATCAGATAGTCAGTATTAACCCCGTTATTGTAATAGAATTAAATTAGATTTTATCTAGCGAATAATCACGACCATCCGTTCTAATCATGTGGAATGGACAGTGCATGATCCATCATCCCCCGAGCGACGAGAGATAGATACCGTCTGCCTTCCATCGCTCGATCCGAGCTCACCTAAACTTGAATCGATTCAAGATTCAACCCACACCATCACAAGGTAGATCCAAAGGGATCTACCGGTCGAATTTGCGTGACATATAAATTCCTTTCACAAAAGACCAACGAAAATTAGAAAAAAGCTCAGTTTGTCATAATTACCTCGCTAGAGCTAGAGACCAACGACGAAATCGACTGAAGTAGCTTCTTCTAGTAGAGACGAAGCCCTGTTGAGCAGCACACATGTTGGTTTCTCACTGTTTGGTCTATGGGCCATGAACCGTTGCTGTTCAGGCTGACGTTGATTGAACTCGCACCTCTGGTGGTCAGGAAGCTAGGGAGAAGATTTTTTATTGCTCGATGGAGTGTGGAGAGTGTGTGGGTGAAATTAATTTGAATTTGATTTAGTGTTGGTGGAGTTGGGTCGAGTAGAGGATTGCCCTATTTCAGCTTGGTGGTTTCCAGTAATGGGGAGGCTCGGGAGGCTTGGAGAGAGCTATGTGGAATTTTATTTTGGTCTCTAAAAGCTCTCTTAGGGTGCAAGTGATGAAATTAGATCGAAATGAGGATCGAACGGCTCAGATCATTTCTTAGTTTTCAGCCAGTCAACCATCGTCCGAGTGCCAAAGTGATTGGTGTCAAGTTGAGGTGGCTCGGTTTGGTTGGTGGGATGCTTAGTTGGTGGCTCAAGGTAGCTAGCCTTCTATTTGGATCCATTGGGTTCAACTAGGTGTGGGGAGGTGAGTTAACTCACCTATCCTTGGTTCATGGCTGACTTAGCCCACTTGGGCTGGGTTAGCCACCTAGGTTAGGTTTTGTTTTGGGTGTTTGATGGCTGCCAAGGGGAAAAGGGGAGAGTTGACTTGCCAATTTAGGTATAATCCCATGTGGGGGAGCTTTATCCATTAGACAATGAGTTAGAGTGGACTCATTTTGGGTTGGGTTGATTTTGGGCTAACCCAAGGTAAATTTAGAATGGGCTAGATCAAATCCCATTGGATTTGGGCTTGATTCAAGTGGGTTTCGCTCAATTTGACTCATGTAAGTTAAATTGGGCTAAGTTGGGTTAGGTTGATCAATTAATCAAATTGGGTCAAACCAAGGGTTGAGTCATGTTCAAATGAGTATTTGGGATGTTTTGGTTCAATTTGTTTAAGTCAATTTGGTTTGGATTTTATTTTGGCTCATTTGATTTCATATGGGTCAAATGGGTCAAGTTGACTAATTTGACCAAATTGGTTAAATTGGCTTAGGTTAGGGTTGATTTAGGCTCAATTAGTTAATTGAAGATGATTGTAGGCTTTGGTTTGAATTAATTTGGATTTAAGTCAATTTGACCCTTTAGGTCAATTTGGGCTAAGTGGGTCAATTGGGTTTAATTATGTATTTTGTCAAGTTCAACAATTAATTTGAAATAAACTTGAGTCTTTGGTTGTAATCAATTTGGGTTAGATTTTGATTTGACCCAATTTAATCTTTTAGGTCAAATTGGGTCAACTTGGGTCAAAGGGCCAATTAGGCTAGGTTTAGCTCAATTGGTGGTCAAGTCATGTTTATCATTGATCATGGGTTGGTATGAATCATTGGTTTCAATTGATTTTGTTTAGGTTGAGATTTGGCTAGTTTGATTTATGTAGGTTAAGAGGGTTGACTTGGTCAAATGACCAAGTTGACTAGGTTTGACCCCATTTGTGATAATTGATCAATCAAGGATGATTGATGATCATCATAGGAGGTTTTGGTGGGTTTGGTTCAATCTAATTTAAGTAGGATTGGAATTTAGTTCAAATAGGCCAAGTTGGTCACTTTGGGTCAAGTGGATCAATTGGGTTTAGTTTAGTCGATTTTGGATTGAATTAGGTTTAGTTGGATTTATATAGGGATTTAGGATTGATTTATTGCTTTGGTTGCAATTGACTTGGGTTTGGATGGATTTTGGTTCATTTGAAAATTTCAAGTCAAGTGAGCTTAGTTGAGTTTGATTTAGATTGATTTGATTTGGCTTGATGATTGTAAATTTTATTTATATTTGGGAAGATGATTGAAGGAATAATCAATTCATGGGAAAAATCAATTGATTTTGATTTGAAGGGGATTGAAATTTTTGTTAAATCCATAGAGTTAAGTCATATGGATTAAGGTAGGTTTGGTTTTGGTTTGATATTTAGTTTGGTTGATTTGAATTTGATTGTATATTTGGTATGGGTTGATTGGAGAGTTGAAATTACTTTGAGAAAAATAATTAAGTTTGGTTTATCTTGAATTTGTCTTGGCTAAGTCCATAGGATTGAATTATATGGCTTAGGATAGGTTTGGGTTTGGATTTGATTTTGACTACAGGTTTCAATCATTTGGTTTGGAATTTGAATTTGGGTTTAGTATGTGGATTTGGATGAATTGAATTTGAGGTTTGGTTTAGGCCAAAGAGGTAGGCATAGATTGGGTTTTGGCTATAGGGTAGGTAAGTCTCCCTATGTCCTAAGGCATAGCCTAATCCTATGATCAACCCTTCTAAGTCTCTAGGCTTAGGTTAAGTATTCACCTAATTGCTAGAAGTGTTGTATGACTAAAGAAGTCTTAGTGTCTAGAATACTCCTAAATCTAAGAAGAGGAGATTGAATCCTCACTCCAAAAGTGAGGTCAACAGTGTTCTTATCTAAACCTAGGATAGTAATTCAATTTATTTTTCATCTTCTAATTCTTCATCTTAAAGTCTAAAACTAACAGTTGATGTTGGGTACTTAAACTTTCACTCGAAATGACTTTACAATCTTTGCAATCCAAACACTTTATTTTCTCATCAGAAAATAATCAATTTGTGTTTTACTAGATCCATTCTTATAAGTAATAATATGCTCATCTCTTTTTTTTTAAATAAAGTATTAGTAACTGAAAAATCATAAACTAAAGCAAAATCTAATATACTCATACCTTTTTCATTAGTCACTCCAAATCCATAGCCACCATGAATACTTTTAAAATCATCTACCACTTTACCAACATGTCCATTTAAATCTTCTCCATTAAATTTCTTTTTTTTCCAAAAGGTATCTTTCATATTAATCCTTTTAAGTCATTTTTTTTAGCATACATCCAAACCTACTTGAGGAGCATAAACACTTATAATATTGATAATCTTAATATCAATAATAATCTTTAAAGCTATAATTATATTTCCAATCTTATTAATATTTCTAACATTATCCTTCAAACTTTTATCTATAATCACACTTACACCATTTCTAATTCAACTCCTACCTGAATACCAAAAATTAAAACCTAAACTATTAATCTCCTTGGCTTTCTCCCCAAAATGTTTAATTTCTTGAATATGTAATGTATTTATCTTCGTCTGAACCATAATATATATTAATTCTATTAGTTTACCTATAAGAGTATCTATATTTCAAGTTCCTAACCTAATTCTAATTTCATAAACTAACTTCTTTGCCTATATCCATCTATAACATGTGAACCCTTGCTTATTTAACACTGCACCCGCATCTAGATATTATAGTGTAAATAAAAAAAATTAAGTGTAACATATGTGCATTATCTAAGAATATTTAAGAATTTATGTAATTTTTAAAATTTTTTGTTTGTTCACATAATGACAATTTATTACATTTTAATCATAATAAATAAATAAATTTAGTGAGAGAATGTGGCATTTTATTTTAAGTTAATAAAGATTTAAGATGTAAGAAAGGCATCATGGGGTGATCATCATTCTTATCAGTTAGGCGTTCCCTTCATGCCATGTGTGCTTGCTCCCAAATTGATTCTAGGTAAGCCAAATTTATAAACTACAATGAAATTCAATGATTTCTCTAGCAGATCTCACATTAAAAAGTATTCATAATTTATTTGCTTCTAAAAAGACATTTGAAATCCTAAAAACATGCTTTCTCTCATCCATTCCTCCCCTCCCCTCCATCACCTCTCTTTCAAGAAAAAAAAGAGATGAAATGAGGTGTTTTAGAAGCAGTCTTGAGCAGGAAATTAAATTATATCAAATATTAACTAATTTTTTATTTCTAGTTTTATAATATATATATATATATATATATATATATATATATATATATATATATATATATATATATATATATATATATATATATATATATATATATATATATATATATATATATTATAATCTTAAACATATATTTATATATCATGAAATATGATGTTCCAAAAAGCATGAAAACATATTCATAATATATCACATTAATTTTACAACACACTAGTAAAAATAAACTATAAAATGGGCACCGAAAATCACAAATAAGAATTATTCTATAAATATATGTATTAATTTTAATGAAATTAAATCAAACAAGCAACATATGCACACTTTAATATAATGTTTATAAAAATAGAAAAGCATAAATAAAATAGAGTACTAAATATGCTACAATATAGTAGGGATAATTCATGATATAGATTTAGAATGAATCTAAAAGATCTTATCGAATATGATTATATCAATTGTATATTACTAGCATTAAATGAATAGCACCACACTTACAATTAAGTGTAAAATCATATAAAGAAAAAAATTTATTAGGAAAAATACTATAATATATTAATTATAATATCTACTTGGTTCATAAAGAAGCTCAATGATTGACCATGTCCAATGGAAATTATGAAATGATCATTATTATCATCATCATTATTATTACTATTATTAGTATTATATGTATAATTATTACTTTTATTACTTTATTTTTGTTTCTATTTCTATTTTCACTATTAATAATATTATAATTGTTATTATTTTCATTAGTATTATTACTTATATCAAGTCTATAATCCTTTCAATGAGAAGAACTTTTATCTTTACATATGTTACAACATTTATGTATAATATTGAATGATCAAGATTTAAAGTATATTTTAGCTAATCAAATATGGTAGCAGCTGTTTAAAAAAAAGTAGATGATTGATTAATGAACAACTCTTATTTTTTTAATAGCATTAAGATTAATAAAATTTATTGAGGCTACTATCACTTGGAATAGTTAGATTTTATCTTGATATGAGTCAACAAAGTAGCTATAGTAAGAATGAGTTGGATTATGAATATGCATGATCTACTCATTATAATTCTTCAGTCATACAAGCATTACTGAGAAGATATCAAGAATGTTGCTTAAACATACATCATATAGGACAACACTCAATCCAAAGTATTGCTTACTTTTAAAGCACATCCAACATATAATTGGTATTAATTCATGATAACAAAAATTATTTTATATTTTTATTTTGATGTGATCAAGATATTAAGTGCAAATATAAAAAAAATTAAGTATTAATTTTTAGAAATTTATGTAATTTTTTAAAATTTTTGTTTGGTTCACATAATAAGAAATTCTGAATAACTATAATTCGAAACATAAATTTATTGAGAGAATGAGGCATTTTATTTTAAGTTAATGAAGATTTTAGATGTAAGAATATTATCATAGGGTGGTCATCACTCTTATCAGTCTAACATTTTTGGTAGGCCTTGTGTGCTAACTCCCAAATTGGTTCTAGGCTAAGACAAATTAATAAACTACAATGAAATCTAATGATTTATCTAGTTGATCTCACATAAAAAAGAATTAATAACTGAATTGCTTCCAAAAAGTCATTTAAAATCCTAAAAACAAGCTTCTCTCATCCACCCCTCCCATTTCCTCCATCTGCTCTTCTTCAAGAAAAAAAGAGAAGAAATGAGGTGTTTTGGAAAAATTCTCGAGAAAGAAATTAAATTATATGAAAAATTAACTAAATTTTATTTTTAGATCACATCTCATCCTATTAATGTTAACTAACTATATGGAGCATATATTATATGATAGGGATTAGCATTTTAAATAACCTCCTCGACAATTGGTTTTCAATTAGTGAGTTTTCTCTCATGTGGATGCCCTTGTAGCAATGCACATACAAATATGTTTTAAAACAAAATAATATCTTAAAGTCATCTTCTTATCTAAAGAGATGTTTCTAATATCCACATATACAATGTCTGACTAATATATGTATTAATTTTAATGAAATTATGTCAAATAAGCAACATATGCACAATTTAATATAATGTTCATAAAAACATAAATAAAATAGAGTGCTAAATATGCTATAATATAGTATGGATAATTTATGATATAGATTTCAAATAGATCTAAAACATAAGTATGCATATACCAATTACATCACATCAAATATGCATACTAATTGCATCACATCAGTAATTAATGAATAACAACCACACTTAAACAACTAAGTATATGATTAGATAAAGAATTTTTTTAAGAAAAATTCAATAATTATTAATTAGAGTAGCACACACACACACTTTTTTCATAAAGAAACTCAATGATTGACAAAGTCTCATAACAAAAGATCTACTGTCACTTGAAAGCATTGATCTCATATAAAAAAAGATTCATAATTGAAATGCTTACTCAAAATGACGTCAGTTTATGTAAGCTAATTCTAGATCTTATGATAGGGATTAGTTTTCTCTCACATATCCTACCTAAATTCAATATTATTTTGAATGAGTTTGTAATAATAGTGTTTGTTATGAGTAAAACATATGACTATGAAGGGAGAAGAATATATATATATATATTACTGAAGTAACTGCAAATCTAACTCTAGGTATTTAAATATAATTTCTTAATCATAGATTTATTTATAGGTGATATTAAGTAATACTTGCATGAAAGACATTTTAATTTTGAAAGCATTTATGAGGAAGTTCACAATACAAAATAATGGAAGGGGAGACATCTGATGGAGATGATGGATCTGATTATGATGAGCTACTGTCATTCAATTCTCTAACATGATCACATGGGTCATGGAATGAGCATGTTTAAAAAAAGTTCTTCCTATTAAAAGGATTATAATAATACATTGTCTCGCATTATTTTTTTTCTTTGCACATAACTCAAATCCAAATACCCTAGAATCAATTTATTAAGCCACCTTTTGTGGGTCTCTATGATAACAACAATTGTTTCTTAATCAAATTTATTTATATTTATAAATTTGACTTGCCACACCAACCCTTTATTTTGATTTTTAACTAAAAATTGGTTTATACTAGAATCTCTAATAATTCAAGTGTTGAAATTTTATTGCAAAAATTAAGCTTTTAACTTTAACAAATATAAGAGATTATGTTATGCACAACCAATGTAAGCTCACATGAACATTGATAAGGATGAAACACTAATAGTGGAGTATATCATCTTCTTCAAGGAGATTCTTCAAAGATCTATATATATATATGATGACCCACTAAAGTATGTAGTGTTTTAATTTTGAGTCATAAGGACACCACATAGATCTTAGGAGGTACTTATTGAAATGATTGAGTGTGATATCTAAGGGAACTAAACCCCATATTTAACAATCCCAAATCCATATATGAACTCAACTAAATCAAACTCAACTCAAAATCAAGCCAACTAAACCCAATTGGCTCACTTGACCCAAAGTGACCAATTTGACATATTTGAACCAAAATCCAATTCAACCAAACTTCATGGCATGATTATTGATCATCCTTGGTTGATCAATTATCATAAATTGGGTCAAACCAAGTCAACCTAGCCCTTTGACCAAGTCAACCCTTTAACCCATATGATCCTAAACTAACCAAATTGCAACTTAAGCCAAATCCATTGAAATAAATCATTCATACTAACTCAAAATCAATACTTGAATATGACTTGACCTTTAATTAAGCCAAACCTAACCCAATTGACCCTCTTGACCCAAGTTAACCCAATTTGACCTAAATGGACAAAATGGTTCAAATCAAAATCTAAACCAAATTGATTGTAACCAATAACACAAGTTCATTCCAAATTGACTATTGAACTTGACCAAATCCTCAATTGAACCCAATTGACTCACTAGACTCAAATGATTTATTGAACCCTACTTGAACTAAAGGGTCAAACCAACTTAAAACCAAATCAAATCCAAATTGAATTCAACCAAAGCTCACAACATATTCTAATGATTAACCAAGCCTTGACTTAAGCCAATTTGGTCAATTGGGTCAAATTGGTCAACTTGACCCATTTGACCCAAATGAACCAAAATCAAATTTAAACTAAATTGAACCAAACCAATGACACCAATACACTCCAAATGATCATATGAAGTTGACCCAACCCTTGGTTTGACACAATTTGACCAATTGGTCAACTTGACACAACCTAACCTAATTTGAACTAAATAGGTCAAATTGAGTTAAATTGAACCAAATGAACTCCAAATAACATGAAATTTGGCCTAACCCATTTTTGACTCATTTCAAATCTACCCAAATCAAATCCAATGCCAAATGGTCATCCTACCCTTGGCCTAAGGGTATCACATGAGGCAAATCACCCATGTAAGTGGTCATTTCCATTCCTTGACCACTTGGCACTCTCTCAATGGTCCACCTAGGCTCCTAGGACACTGTCCAACCTGACCCAAGGGTGGTTGGGTCGGCCATGACCCATGGGGAGGTGAAATCACCTTACCTCCCCCATTGGAGCATTTAAAACCACCAAGGACATCCACTACCTTCCTTGGCAGCTACCTCCACACCCTCACCCAACAAAACTGAGCCACCTCGCCCACTCAAGGACCTCCACAACCATTTGAGGTGGCCAAATGATCAAGAAGAAGCCAAACTAGCCCAAGGCATCCAAAGGGAAGGGGTATACCCAATCCCCTCATTTTAACTCAAGCTCAAATACTTGTATTCCTCAGAGCCCTAGATACCCAAGATAAGTAGGAAAAGGCATCCCCTAAGCTCCCAAGCCCATTCCATATGCCCCATTCTCAGTTTTCTTCAAGCTGGAATAGGGGAGCATCCCATTGGTTCACATTTGATCATTTCTCAACCAAAGTGTAATTAATTTTGCACACACCTTCCTTGGAGCCAGTCGAGCAAGAATGAAACATCCCCCAAGCCCTCCGACCACCAGTCAATCAACTTCAATCAATAATGACCACCAATGTCTTATGAGTTGGCCTTCCGAGTTATCCACCTAAAATTGGAGCTTGTGCTGATCAACAGGGCCTCGTCTCTACTAGAAAAAGCTTCCTCAATCGGATTTGGCTTCGGTCTTGAGCTCCGGTGAGGTATGCCATTAAAACTGACTTAAAGTAGAATTTTGTTGGAGCTTTTTGAAGAAAACTTTCATGCCACTCGATCTTGACCATTGGATCCCTTCGAATCCTCCTTATGAAGGTGTGGGATCAATTTGAGATCAATCTAAGCTCAGGTGAGCTGAGATCATGCAAATAATGGTGGACGGGCTCCGTTCTCCCTCGTTCATGGATGATAGATCACGCACCGTCTGTTCCATGTGATTGGAACGGACGAGATTAGATCCTTTAGATTGAATCGATTAAATCATCTTTACATTACGGGATTAATCATTGTCATCCAATCTTGGATCAGACGGAGCACGAGAAAGCGCACTCCACCGCCATCTAACTCAGCATTGATGGTGATAACTTAAATAGCCAATCCTGTGGTGCCACGTGACGCAGACAGGATTAGGTTGTTAATTAAGCCTAATTAATGTGTTTGATGGTTGAAACTTCCTAAAATCATAACTAATTATGGAAAAATCATAAAAATACAAAAAATACTCATTTTAAAGGTATTTCAGAGAAGAATTTATTAAAAATATCTTTAATTAATTTAAAATAGTAATTAGAGCTTAATTAAAGTTTAATTGAAAAAGTAATTATCTTAATTACTTAAGTAATTAATCCCAAACTTTATGGGTTAATTCAATGGGATGACTTCTACCTCCCATAATTTTCTTGGGATTTGTTGCTTAATTAATTAGAGAAATTGACTAATCAAGTTTTAATTACCCTCCTAAGTTAATTACTCATTAATTAATCACATGAAAAGTTGAATATCAATTAACTAAGTGGTTAATCACTATCCAACAATGAATGAACCTATGAAATGTGATTGAGGCCTCCTCTTCAATCTATTTCCCTAAGTTCATTTCCCTTTTTTTCAATTAATTAATTAAATGGCTTAATTAATTAAATTAAAATCATAATCATATCAGAACTTGATTAAATAAATTTGGGGTATGCCCTTAGGTGTTCAACAACCTAAGAAAATCCTTAAGAAATTATAGTTAACCCACATATGTGGGGGAATTATAGGAGTACTTAATTAAGTTTCTTAACTTAATTAATCATTAATAATGTGCTAATTGTATTAGGCCCTTTCATTTCTTAGGATCGTTGATGATTTAATTTTCATTGTATGTGCATATGATGTTGGCTCATAATTATTTGGTTAATTATGCTAAGGAAACATAGGAAAGGGTTCATTAATGAATTTAATGCATATTACAACCTAATTAACCCATAAAATCAACTTAATTAGTTTTCATTAAACTAAATCAATTAACAAACATGGGAATGGGTTAGAATCAACAAACCTCCTCTCACATTCTTAAATCAAATCAAAACATGAAATTAAAAATGACATTAAGAAAGCTTTGGTTTACCTTAAATGATTTTATTTGATTTGATTGTCCTTAGAAATTAAGTGAAATTAATCTCACATCTTAAGATGCCTTTCACATTAAATAGAATTATTCAGAGTGAACTAAACTTAGGATTAACTAAAATATTTAATAAGCCATTCACTAAAGAGAACTAAATCAAATTAACATGCTTTAGAAGTGACTTAAGGTAGGGATGAAAGAGGGAAATCCTCTTTCTTCTCTTTACAATACTTAGTTGCTAAGTGTAAATCATATGAAATAAAAGAAAACATAAATTTAAATTCTTATATCGATTAAACAACTTCAAGTGAAATCAACCTTTCATGTAAAATTGAACCTTTCCAAACTTAGAAAATACAACTCTAATGCTTAGTAAGACACACCACACAAGCCTCAACACACACATTAGAATTAAGTCACCATTTCTAGTCCTAAATTAGGATGACATATGTATGGTGTATATTTTATTTTTTTCATGTATTATTTTAGACTGGATGTTAGGATGAATACTTCGTAGATTGGATGGTAGACCGATATTAGCCTAACCTTATTTTCTGTAGGGGATTGTGCTTAAGAGGTTGCTCAAAAATAAATATGAATGCTCTATTTACAGGTTGCTTAAACCCCTAAGCATAATCCAAGTTAGGACAGGTGGGCCTTATTTCTCATGTGCGGGGTGCTAAGTCCAAATTATTTATATAACTGCTTGGGATTGTATGTGTGTTTAGCTAACCTATATTTTACAGGTGTAGTTAGATTTATTTTTCTTATTTTTAATATAATTTTGTATTAGGAATTAGGATTAGTGCTATGGGGGTTTAGGATGAGCATTAGCTAGAAGGATTTTTCCTAAGGTTCCATGTGCCTTAAAACCTACCAAATCAAAGAAGCAAGGAGGAAAGAAATGAAGACATGAAGAATGAAAAATGAAGGCCCCCCATAACATTCATTCATTATAAATTGTAATTATCATTTTTTTAATTCTCTGTTGTATAAGGGTAAAGTTTGGCTACCCATTTTCTTTTTTGGGTTGTACGGCGGTACCCGACCACACCAATCTCTTATTCTTTTGTGTTAGTTTTATAAAATTGTTTGATGTTATGTTTAAATTGCACATCCACATCCAAAAATAAACACCATAATTTTATGTCTGATTCTTTAGTTCCCTATAGAAGCAAGCTTCCATAGTTAATTACATCCTATGAAATTAGAATTTTCTAAGAATACTCTCGATTAAAGTAGTCAACTAATGTCTCCAAAGATTTCAAAGATAGATAATCAAAGAATTGGTCATTTTGGAAAGCAATTGGGGAGGGATCAAATAGGAAAAGTTCTTAGCAAATTCTAAAGGAGAATAAGTAGGAAGCATACATGATACTAAAAAGCTTAGTGAGTGCTTCAATTTACTTAATGGTAAGGTTTTACATGTTTGAAAGAGAAAAAATTATTTATTTGAGTTAAAATTTTATTAAAATGTTCGGACTTAGATTCCAACAACATAAGATTATGGAAATTCCTAAGAGGTGAGGACTTATACTCATAGGAAAAGAGAAAATAAGAAGCCTTTGAACCTATATCTAGAGTTTTCTAACATAAGCTCAGAGCTCAACCTAATTATACTCATGGGAATGGGATATATTGACTTACTTCCACTAGGAAGAGTGGACCAATCCAAACTCATCTGGACTTACAACCGCTTGGAGTAGCTGTTAGCTAACTCCTCCTATGATTAAAAATCATATGGTTCAATCTTATGTAAGTGCAAGATTGTTAGGTTGTTATTAATTAGGAAAGAATTTAGAGTCCTAAACTCACTCCCTAAGAGAGTAGATTATGATGGGTGTGCAAGTTATGACCTAAACTATTTCAATAAGACTTATATATTTTTATTTCATTTTTAACCCATCATTTTAGACTCAGGCTTGGGAGAGTTTATGCCTATATGCATGAAGAAAAATGGTTATGAGCTAAATTAAAAAGAAAGGGTATTTTTCACTACAAGAGACTGCTCTCGCAGGTCAAACATGTCCCCTATCATTCAAGAGAAGAAATCCCCTATTTGCAGGAGTGAAATAATATGCATGCATGTTGTTATATCATACAATCATACAGTTAAGGGCTTACTAAATCTTTTATTCTTTTGATTAACTCTTAAGCTTAAAGATGAAGTTGTGAGTTGCATAAATTTTTTTTTTAGTTAGAGTTGTTAAATTGGGGTAGATAATTTAATTTTCTTTAAAGAGCCTATCATATCCAGATCACATAGCAAATAATCACACTTTAAGAAACCTATAAAAAGTATATCATTTATATTGCACAATCAATGTAAACATAATAATCAGAATTTAATCATGTAAGAGAATAAAAAGTCGGTGCAATCCGGTACCACTGTACACCAAAAAAAAGTAATTGGGTAGCCGAGCTCTACCTTCTACAACTTGGATTTTAATTTATAATGAAAATAAAGTTATGGGGTCTTCAATTCTTTTTTTTATCATCACTTCTTGGGTTGGAGTACTTCAAGCTTCATAGGGCCTCTCAAGTCTATGCCTTCTAGCCACTGCTCATCTCACTACTCATCCTAAACTCCATAACACTAATCCTAATCCTATTGTAAAATTATATTTTTTGTAAAAGAAAATCTAACTACACCTGCAAAACAAAGATTAGCTTAATAAACATATAAATCAAGTAGTTATATTTTATACATTTGAACTTAACACCATGCCCATGGGTAACCAAGCACACTTTTCCTAATAGATCATGCTTAAGGACTTTAAGCAGTACTTACAAGAAAAGGGACATTTATAATTTTATTATTACAACAGACTCATAAGCACAATCCCCTGCAGAAAGCATCATAAGTCTAACAAATAACATCTTACCATACAGACTAATGTACAAACAATCCTAATATCTAGTCTAAATTATTATATCACAAAATAAAACACATCACAAAAAGAATCATCAGCCTAACCTAATATTAAGATCAATGACTTAGTATTCTATTTTGTGCGCTAAGGCCAAGTGTTGTAGGTTCTAATTAAACTTTAGAGTTAGGATTTTCTAATGATTGAATGTTCAAATTCTTTATTAATGGTAGTTATACTTTAAATTTTTAAAATTTTAGATGTGATTTCAAATTATATGTTTTCTTATTTGTTTCTTAATTGCAATTTAATATTATAATGAGAAGAAAGTAAGTTGATTCTCTTTAATCCTTACCTTAGATTGATTCTAAAGGATGAATTTTCATAACTTTTAAGTTTTTTAATGAAACATTCATGAATTTTAATTAGACCTATATTTGGATTTCACTTAATGAGTGTTATTTAAACATAAAATACATCTTAAGATTAATGAAGCCAAATCATAATCAAATGAGTAATATTTTGTTATCTTAACTTCATTATCAATATACATCATTATTTTACTTTACTTCATTTTGATTGTATACATATACATATATCATATATATCTATATATTAAACACACTTGAAGTATGAATATGCATGAATTTTATAGCAAAAGAAATTTTATTTCACATTCATACACATGTATTGGGATATAAGAAACTATACAAGTATGTTCCTTTGTTAAATCAAGAAAGTGAAGTTATCTAGGACCTCCTTAGGGCTACTTAAAGCCTCATGTTCCAAGGCTATCTAGACTATATACTTGGTAGCTCAAATATACATATACACATACATAATTATAAGGATAAAATTATCAAAAGTTGCAAGTTATTAGTCCTTTAAGCAAAAAAAATAAGTAAAATTTATTTTACTTTATCATTTATAATAAATTTTCAAATACAAGGGTTAGATCTAAATTATTTGATTAATAGCTAGCATATGATTATTTATTAAAGAGATAAAATAATTTGAAATTTATAAGTGATAATAGCCACACCATATATTTATATCTTTCCACATCATGAAATTAAATGCAATATTTTTTTTTTAATTTAAAATATATATGGAATGCAATTTTATGATAATTGAAATAAAATAATTACATTATCAAATGATTCATTTGGCTTCATTAAAACTTAAGGACAATCACATTAAATAACCACACCTTAAGCCTAATCAAAGTCTTCTTTAGGATTTTAGTTTTATGGTTTCAAGTTATTTAATCCTAAAGAGAAGAAATAATAGTTAGTGTTTAACCCATATCCATGTTTATTTGTTAGTAAATTTAAAGAGAATTTAAGTGACTTTCATGAATTAATTAAATTTCACACATTAATAAGCCATTTAATTACCCTCTCAAAAATCTCTTAATTTGATTAATTATTAAGCAAGAGCTCAGAAATCATGATGATATGCCTAAAAAATAAAATTTGTAATGTCCTAAGGATTCTAATGCAATTAATCTCATGTTTAATAAATAATTAAATTAAGAAAATTAAGCTAATTACTTTTATAATTACCCACACTAATGAAGAATCATAATTTCATTAAAAACCTTACATTAACTAAACACATAAAGAGGGAAAATTAAACATATTTTTATTAAATAGTTAATTATGATGGTTTCATATTTAAATTTCATTTAATTATTTAATTAATTAATTAAGCACCTTAAGGGTAATCTTGGAGAATAATTAGGAAGAGGGGTCTTAATTATTATTTTTATTATCCTTACTGTTATAATGATTAATTAACACCTTTTAATCAATTTCATAATTTTTATAATGTCAATATTACTTAATTGTATAAGAGAGATAATTTGAGTTTAAAATTTTTATTCTTTTAATCCACTTGAGAAATTAGCCCAAAATAATTATGGGAGTTAGAGGTTATCCCATATATTCAACATGCCAAATCTTAAGTTAATTAATCAAGTGATTAGTACTTAATTAAGGTAATAAATTAAAATTTTAAATTATATAATTGCTTAAGTTTTTTAAGTAATTAATCCTAATTTAATTACTCTATAATTAAAGTAATTAATTAATACTTAATTAAATCCTAATTTAATTACTTTGTAATTCAGTGTGATCTAAAAGCCAAATTAATTTTTTAAGATCTCTGATGTTTATTAAAGTGATTTAATTTATTTTGATGAATTTTCATCATTTTTATAATTTTTAATTAATTAATTAATTAAAAATAGTTAATTTCCTTCAAAAATAAATAACTCTTAAGCTAGAAAGCTAATTAACTTAATTTTTTTATGATAGGCAGGCAAGATCATTAAGTTTCTTTTTTGAAATTTTCAAGTTGATTAGTTTAGTATTTTAAGAGTAATTAAAGAAAGATATATTTCACTAAAATTCAAATTACTGCTAAAACATACATCCAAATTTGAGGTTTTTAGGTTCATTGGATTCTTCTTGAAAAGCTGAATCTATAAAGCCATTATTTGTATTTTTGGATTAGTATTTTATTTTTTTATGATCTTTTTAAGTTTCAAGTTAGATCTAATGGAATAAATAAAAAAGAAGATCTAATCGTGGCCATCCATTCTTTCCAAGTAAGATGAACGGCATGGAGGTTGTCTCCCTCGTGGGAGGCAAACTAAAAAGGGTTAGATTGATGGGATCTATCCAAAACATCATCGAATCTCATGATCTACTGATGATCTAAGTTAAATCTTAGGTCAAAGATTAATAGATTAATAGAACCTTTGTGCCTAAATTAAATCTTAGGTCAAAGAGAAGAGTTGTCAACCTCACTAAAAGTGAGGTCAATAAAGTAATAATAATTATTGAGGCTATTTGCTTTTCGGTGGACGGCTATGGTTCCATGTGAGAAAAAGGAGCTTACGCAACTATGGGCTTAAGATCTTTTACCTCTAGTATCTTTCTTCTGAGTAATGAACTTTCTCATTTCTTCTCTTTTGTTCTTGAAGGAGAGGAGATGGAGTGGTGGATGATAGAATATTTTAATAAATTAAGTCATTTTGAATTATTAATAAAGATATAGTGTGATAAGAACTAAGAGAAGAAGGGACATCTATATTTGCATATTTGGTATTACTTATTAATGAAAAATACTATAATAAATATTAACTTTACTTGGCTATTATCGAGATTTCTTTATATATATATATATATATATATATATAAGCATGGGATCCATAGATGGCAATATAGTCAACTTTCAAAAGCTATGGGGAGTCATACTACTACTTTATCATTTGATGGAGGCTATTTATATTGCCATTCTTGGGACTGTTTTTAGATTTCAGACAAATGCTAGTAACTACTTTATTAGCATTTTTTTTCTGATTTGGGCCTAATATTTATGAATGAAATTTCTATTAGCTGGTCTTAAGTTTAGATTGGACATTTTTGCAAGGTAAATATCAAGGAACTTTACAAACAAATATTAGCATTAATGCAAATAATAATTCTTTTCTTTCAGCTTTTGCATTAGTTTAGTATAGGACTAATGAATCTTGGTTGTGATTTATGCAAATATTACAAGATTTAATTGAGCATGTTTGAATATATCGGGACCTATGTATTACCTCATATAGTCATTCAAGGATTGTTTAGGAATTCAAGAAATCTTCTCATGGGCAACACATAAATATTGCCTACGACACTTTGTGAAAATTTTAAGAAAGCAATCAGACAAATGAGCATTATAGATGTAGACAATATTTGTGATAAGATGTATTATGTCAACTGCACTGATGATATTACCACCTTCAACAAGTATATGATTGATATTATAAACGTTAAAAATGAAGCTATGCAATGGCTACTTAAATTAGATATTATAAAGTGAGTTTTATATCAAGATAATGGATTATATATAGAATGTTAACAACAAATATATCTGAATATTTCAGTGATAATCTTAAACAAGCTCATGGACTGCCAATTCAAGGATTAATCTTAGTTATATATTATAATCTTATTGCTTTTTTAAATATATACTTGGATGAAACAAACCATTGTCCAACCAATAATAATCTCTCTTTGTACCTTAAGTTAGATCAACCTTACACAGAGATGAGTGATATACACAAAGGTATTCTGAACCTATATGTATTAACACACAAAAATATTAAGTCTTTGATATGTCATCCAAAGAATTTATAGTTGATATTTGTTTAGCCACAATTTGTGTTTGATTATGTAATAGACCACAGATATATCACATGTCTCGTGCCTACGCTATTACTACATTAAGTGTTACACATCTCCACACTTAACATTCATATAAATATTATAAATAGTCGTATTTAGTTGTGTTTCATGTGAATCTTGAGAAACATTTGTGGCCACCATATAATGAAATACATGAAATCATTCCCCTAATAATATCAGATTTTAAGAGGTGAGCAGCAAGACCACGTACAAGAAAATATTAAAATACTGTGGATGAAAGTAGAAACAAAAGTAATAAATTTTGTAGATATTGTAAAATGGTTGAGCATAATAGTGCAACTTGTCAATATAATCCATTTAATAGAAGGTATGTCAGCATATTTATTAGTGATAATACTATTTAATCTAATTTATTATTTTTAACTTAAAAAAAAATATCATGTTCATATAGGGATGGCTAAGACCAAAGCTAGGGTGAGGTAGCATCAAATGAGTGATGACTGTACCTCACAGACTATTTCTAAGAAGATGCCACTCAATATTGCATCATTATTTGAGTTACAAAGACCAACACACACAAATTAGGTAATTCTAAATACGATAAATTTTCTTGTTATTATTATAATTTTTTTATAATTAAGGATCAAACTAATATGTATTCTTATTTTTCATACTATAATATTAGAAATTGCTAGCCATTTTAGAATGGCTAGGGAGTGCAATGTTCACTATCCACATCTCATACTATCATTAGAGCAAGTAGATCTGGAGACTATCAATCATTTATAGTTTATAATACTCACATATCAGCATTGGTAGAGCATTGGTCCCCTAAGATAAAAACATTTTATCTGCTTATAGGCCAAATGTTGATAACCTTACAAGATATGTGTGGTGTTTTAATTTGGAGTCGTTGCGATATCACACGGATCTTAGGGGGTACTCATTGAAGTGATCGATTATGACATTAAGATATGATGTACCATCTCTAAAGATAGAAATATCACTGTATAATGGACATAATCACCTAATAAAGACTCGTAAGGCAGATAGGTCTTCATATATACTAGAGATCTTTCCTCTACTTTACATGACAAAGTAATGCAGGGTTTATTTTCTGTCGGGTTCTTTTAGTTCCCTATGAAAGCAAGCTTTCATAGTTAATTATATCTTAAGAAATAAGGATTTTCTTAAAATAAAGATTTTCTAAAAACTCTTAATTAAAGTAGTCAATAAATATCTCCAATGACTTCAAAGTTAGACTATCAAAGAATTGGATATTTTTGAAGATCAAATAAAAAGATTCAACTTAGAAGACTTATTTTAGGATTCTAAAGGAGGATAAGTAGAGAGTACTCATGATATTAGAAAGCTCAGTAAGCACTCCAATATACCCTATAGTAAGGCTTTATATATTTTGGAAAAAAAGAGTTTATTTTAGTTTGAGTTGAAATTTTATTAGAATGATAGGGCTTATAGTCCATCAACACAAGATTGTGAAAATGCCTAAGATATGAGGACTTATTCTCGTAGCCTAAAGGAAACAAGTAGCCTCAGATCCTAAATCTAGGATGCTTTAGCACAAGCTGACAACATGACCTAAGTCTAATAAAAAATTACAGCATAGTGGTTTACCTCTATAAGAGAGGATAAATCAATCCTGACTCTTCTCGACATACAACCGCCTAGAGTGGCCGCCTGCTAATACTTCCTACACTTCAAAATCATGTAAGTCGGTCTTATGTAAATGTAAGATAGCTAGGTTATTCTTTAATTTGGAAGAAAACTAGAGTCCTGAACTCACTCCTAAAGAGACTAGATCATGATTATCATGAAGACATTGCTTAGAGTAATGCAAAATTTTACAATCTTTTATATCACTTTGACACATTCATTTGGACAAAGGCTTGGGACAATTATGCCTATATGCATAATGAAATAAGATTATGGGCTAAATCAGGGATAGGAGCTATTCTCCACTACAATGGATGCCCTCATAAATCAAGCATTCTTTTATCGTGCAAGAACGGAGACCCTCCCTATTCAAGAGTGAAACAAGTATTATGCATGATTGTTGTCACATACATCATTCAACTAAGGGGTCATTAAATCTATTAATTATCTTGATTATAACCTAGGCTTTAAAGTGAGATTATGAGTTATAATTAAAATTTAGTTATGAGTTATTTAATGAGAGTAGAAAAATTATTTTTATCCTAAAGAGCCTACCGCATTCAAGCCACACATTCAATCATCAAATTTAAGAAACCTATGAAAAATATATCATTTTTATTGTGCAGCTAAACATAATATTCAAACATTCATAAATATTGTAAAAGAATAAAAGGCCGATGCGGCCGGGTACCGCCATACACCTTAGAAAATGAAAGAAGTTGGGTAACCGAGCTCTACCCTTATACAACCCGGATTACAAAAGAATATTACAATTACAATGAGATAAATTCTATGGGGTATTCATTCTTCATCTTTCTTTTCTTCTTTTGATTGGGTTTTACTCTGAGCTTCATAGGGCCACCCAGGTCTTTGCCTTCTAGCCACTGCTCATCCTAAACGCCATAGCACTAGTCCTAATTCTTATTGCAAAATTACATGTTTATGCAAAATAAAATCTAATTACAGCTACAAAATAGATGTTAGCTAAATATACATACAAATAAATAGTTATATTCTATAAATTTAGACTTAGCACCCTACACATGGGTAACCAAGCCCACATATCCTAATGTAGATTATGCAAGGGGAATAAGCAACCTGCAAAAAATAGTATTTATATTTATTTATTATTTTAGCGGCCCCTTTTAGCATAATCCCTTACAAAAAATGTCTTTAGGGTAATAGTGACCTAGCATCCAGTCTATGCATAAGTAATCCTAACATCCAGTCTAAAAGATTTATAAATTAAACACAACATCATAACATACATTGTCCTAACTTAGAGCTAGAAGTGATGACTTAGTATTCTAATGTGTGTGCTCAAGCTTAGTGTAGTATGTCGTAGCTAGGCTTTAAAAGCATGATTATCTATGGCTTAGAATTATTTAAGTTAAACATTAGGGGAGGTTTCACTTCAAGTTATTAAGAGGATTGATGGATGTTGACCTCACTTTTAGAGTGAGTTCTCAACTCCCTTATCATAGATCTAGGACTCTTATAGACACTAAGAGCTCCTTAGTCTTAAGACACTTCTAGTGACTAAGTGAACACTTAACCTAAGCTTAGAGACTTAGAAGAGTTAGCTACTAGAATAGGTTGTGCCCTAGGGACTTAGGAAGACTTGCTACTATATAGCCTAAACCCAATCCATACTTTTCTTCTCAAACCAAACATTAAATTCAACTCAAATACCAAATCTAAATCCAAATTCCAAACCCAATGATTGAAACCCATAATCAAATCAAAAATCAAAACCCATCATAAGCCCTTTAATTTCATCTTATGGACTTAGCCTTAACCAAATTCAATCAATCCAAATTCAATTGACTTTCTCCAAGATCAATTCAATCCCTCAATCATTTCCCAAATCCAAATCCAAATTTCAAACCAAATGATTAGAACCCACAATCAAATCTAAAATCAAAATCCCCCTTAAAGCCTTATGGTTGAATTCCATAAAGCTAGACAAATCTCCACCTAATTCAACACAAATTTGATTGATCTCTTCATGAATCATTTATATCTTCATTTATACTCACAAACATAAATGAGACATGAACTCAAATAGCCAAAACAAAATCGAACTAAATCTAAATCAAATCAAAACCCTTTTTTTAAACCACATGGACTACCTCTAATGACTTAGCCGAATCTCATATAAATTAACCCAAAATCAAAAGGTTTCTTTATAAAATAATTACTACTTCATTTATATTCATAAATATAAATGAAACTCACCCTCCAATGACCATAAATAAATCAAACTAAATTGGTTTTCCTCCTTAGCCCTTCTGAACTTCCTCCATGCACTTGGTCAAATTTGCTTCCAAATCACTCTAAATTCAAGTGATTTTCTCATGAATCATTTATATCTTCATTTATATTCTCAAATATAAATGAAATATAAATTCAAATAGTCAAAACCAAATTAAAATCTAATATGTACCCTTTAAACCAATTTTTGGACTTAACCAAATCATATCCAAATCAAGCCAAAACTAATGGATTTTTTCTTGAATCAATCATTCCTTCAATCATCTATCCAAATATAAATAAAATCTACAATCATCAAGCCAAATCAAAATCAACTCAAGTCAAACCCAACCTAGCCCATTTGACTTGAAATATTCAAATGAGCCAAAACTCATTTGAACTCAAGCTGATTGCAATTAAATTTATATGTCAATCTAAATTCCATATATAAACTCAACTATATCAAACTCAACTCAAAATCAAGCTAACTAAACCCAATTGGCTCACTTGATCCAAAGTGGCCAATTTGACCTACATTAATGAAAATTCAATTTAATTTAAATCAAAGTGAATTAAGCCAACCCAAACTTCATGTCATGATTGTTGATCATCCTATGTTAATCAATTGTCATGAATTGGGTCAAACCAAGTCAACCTAGCCTATTAACCAAGTCAACCATTTAACCCATATGAACTCAAACTAGCTAAATTGTAACCTAAACCAAATTAATTGCAACCAATGGCTCAAGTTAATTCTAAATTGATTATTGAACTTGACCAAAGTCATAATTGAGCCCAATTTGACCAATTGGTCAACCTAACCCAACTTAGCCCAAATTGACCTAAAGGATCAAATTGGCCAAAATCTAAATTAAATTCAAATTAATTCAAACCAAAGCCTACAATCATTTTTATTTATCCAATTGAACTTAAACCAACACCGAACATAAGCCAATTTGGCCAATTTGGTCAAATTGGTCAACTTGACCCATTTGATCTATATGAATCCAAAAGAGCCAAAATCAAATCCAAAGCAAATTGGACCAATCCAATGACACCAATACACTCTAAATGGTCATATGAATTTGACCCAACCCTTGGTTTGACCTAATTTGACCAATTGGTCAACTTGATCCAACCTAACCTAATTTGACCTTAATAGGTCAAATTAAGTCAAATAAAACTAAATGAACTCTAAATCACTTAAAATTTGGGCTAACCCACTTATGACTCATCTCAAATCTGCCCAAATCAAATTCATTACCAAATGACCAAGATGCCCTTAGGCTAATGGTAACACATGAGGCAAATCACTTGGGGAAATGGTCATTTCTCTTTCTTGGCCACTTGGCACCCATCCATTGGTCCACTTAGGCACCAAGGACACTATTTAACCTGACCCAAGGGTGGTTGGGTTGGCCATGACTCATGGAGAGGTAAAATCACCTCCCCATTCCTATTGGAACACTTGGAAAGTCATAGGACACCCACTATTCCCATGGTAGTCACTCTCATACCCTCCTCCACTCAAGTGAAGCCAGCTAAGGTGATTCCCTACCCAAATCGAGCTCCCCATGATATCCATTTGATCAAAAATGGCCAAATAAGGCTAGCTATCTGATCCAATGAATGAGGGGGTATACCCTCCTCATTCTCACTCAAATCCACACACTTACACATGATTCAACCTTAGCAGCTAGAAACACACTTACCAGAGCCATTTCTAAGGTTTCCCAAGCTCCCTAACTTTTCCTCTATCGATTTTATGAAAAATCGAAAGAGAGCATGCCACCTCCGATTCCTATTTGCTCAAACCTCCACCAAAGTGTAATTAACTTTGCACACACCTTCATTGGAGCTAGATGAGCAAGAATGAATCGCTTCCCATCATCTTCGATCATCGAAAGTGGGAGTTCGATCAAAGCCGATCACATACGCCTAGTGCACTGGCCTTCTGAGCAAACCACACCAAATCAAAGCTTGTGTCACTCCATAGGGATTCATCTCTACTAGATGAAGCTTCCTCAATCGATTGGAACTGCCAGTCTTAGCTCCGATGAGGTATGCCATTGAAACTGACCTCTATGTAGAAATGATTTGGTCCTTTGTGAAGAAAAGTTGCATGTCATAAGATTTCCACTGTTAGATCTCTTCATTTTTCTCCCTAATGGTGTGGGAATGATTTGATCTCCATTCGAGCTTGAGTGAGCTTAGATCGAGTGATGAATGATGGATGGTCTCCATCTCTCGTCGCTCGGGATGAGACAGATCATGAACCATCCAGTCTGCGTGATCGAAATTAACGGTCCTGATCAAATCATGCTAGATGCACCAGATTAATCCTACTCAACCGCAAGATTAATCGTGGTCGTCCGATCTTAGATCAGACAGTCCACGAGAAAGCGCATCCGCCATCGACTAACTAAGCCGCACGATGTGACAACTTAAATTACCAATCTTGCAGTACCATGTGGAAAGTATGCCACTTGACACTGATGGGATTAGGTTAATTTAATGCATTTTAATGGCTAAAACTTTTATAATTCATAATTAATTGTAGAAAAATCTAAAAAATATATAAATAATGGCTCATTCTAAAGGCATTTTAGAGAGGAATCCATTAAAATTATCCTTAATTAATTTTTAACAATAATTTTAGCTTAATTAAGGTTTAATTAAAAACTTAATTAGCTTAATTACTCCTTAATTAATTATTCAATTGATTTCAAACTTTCTGAGGATGTTTATGGGGATGACCTCTAGCTCCCCTATTTTTCTTGGAATTTATTAATTGCTTAATTAGGGAAATTAATTGATTAAGTCATAATTACCTTCGTAACTTAATTAAGTGATAATTAAGTATATGAACAGCAATTCATTAATTATTTGGACTCCTTAATTACTGTTGAAAAGTAAGGAGCCTTAGGGAATTAGATTGGGGCTTCTCCCATAATCCTTTCCCAAATTTTCCCTCTCTTTTCAACCAAAAATGCTAATTAATTATTAATTAATTAATAAATGACTTAATTGCCTAAATTAAAACTCAAATTATATGAATTCATGCTTGATTAAATGGATAGCTTATGGAATTAGGTTGGGACCTCTTTTCCAACCTTTTTCTCTTAAGTCCATCTCATTTTCAAAAGGTAATCAAATTTGATAATTAAGAAAGAGAAAAAATGAATTAATGGATTAATCCTTTGATCAATTAAATTAAAATTTTAATTAAATCTGATCTCCCTAATTAATCCTTGGGTAGTTCTTTGGGTGTTCAATAACCTAAAGAGAGCTAATGAAATTATGGTTAGCTCACATGTGTGAAAAAACCATAAAAGTAATTAAATGAATTCCTTAAGCTTAATTAATTAATGATTGTGAGCTAATTGCATTAGACCCCTTTCATTTCATAGGAGCATTGCTATTTACTTTCCAATTTATTTGCATATCATATTAACTCATAATTATTTAATTAATTACCCTAAGGTAACATAGATAAGGGTTTAATTAATTGATTAATTCATGCTTAACTTAACCAATTCATAAAATCAACCTAATTGCTTTTCATTAAATCAAATTAATTCAAATATGGGGAATGGGATTAGGATTAGCAAATCTTTAAACAAGAAATTTTTTTAAAAAATAGTATTAAGGGACTTTGGTTTATTTTAAATAATCTTATTTAATATGATTATCTTTAGAAATTAGTTGGATTGAATGGAATTATGTGCTTATGTTCTTTTATTTCTCTCCAATTGTATTAACTGTTGCATGCGACTTGTAATCATGAATTCATCCTTTTCAAAAATTAATTAAATGAAATGATTTCCTTTGTGTCAAGTTGCATGTGATGGCTTAAATTAAAAATATGTGTGGGTATTATCACTATTAAATAGAAAATTACTTTAAAAGTGTATAAATCAACTATAACACATAGAGTAATGATAATGATGAGTATTTATAAGCTTGTATGTGCTTACAACTTAGAACATGTGATATGTAGTTCTCTTTTCTTTAACCTTCATAAATTTACATAAGGATATGAATATTAACAAGTGTATAGTTCACTTGAAAAGGACACGACACTTTCTTGGGTTTATTCTTATGTATATCCATGTTAGAATTTAGATAAAATTTTAGCTCACATGTATAAATAAATCAAAATATAATTCTTGTGTGGTTTTCATTCTTATTGTTGTTTGAACACTCATGAGTATTCAAGAATAGCGGGTATATCTAGTTTGGACACCCAAGCACGCATGACTTTAAGTGGCCCCAAGAAGGTTTTTACCTCGTTCTCCTAGGTAAACAATGGTGAAGTACTTGCTTATAACTTTTATACACTTGTGTGTGCATTTGGCAAATGAATGAAAACCTCACCTTATTCCGTATGCATAATTCAAAACAAAAATATATTTTTTGCATGATTTCCATTCTTATAGTTGTTTATACATCCACATGTATTTAAGAATAGCAGGTATATCTAGTTTAGACACTTGGGGATGCACGTCTTTAAGTAGCCCCAAGGAGGTTTCTACCTCATTCTCCTGGTCAAGTAATGGTGAAGTACTTGCTTGGAACTTTCATACATTTGAATGTGTATTTAGCTAATGAATGAGAATCCCCTTTTTCTAAAAAAATCATTCACGCATCCTGCATTTAAGTGTGCCAAAAATATATTGTATGCATATACATGTTTATGACTTAGTCATTTGCATGCTACATTTGATGGAAAGAAATGAACAAACATGTGTTGTGTGATAGTAATTAACTCTAATTAATCTTAAGATATCTTTCTTATTGAATGAGATTATTTAAAGTGAACCTAAACATACGATTAATTAAAATATGTAATAAGTCATTCATTAAAGAGAATTGATTAATTAGTATGCTTTATATGTGGCTTAAGATAGGGATAAAAGAGGGTGATCCTCTCTTTTCTTCTTTGTATAGCACTTAATTGTTAAGTGTAAACCAAGTAAAATAAAAGAAAACATTAAGTAAAACTTACAAATCAATTAAGCCACTTAAAGTGAAATCTTCCTTTATAATTAAATCCTTTCTTACTTAGAAAATTATAACAAAGCCTAGTTAAGGCATATCACACAAACCTTAATACACACACCTTAGATTAAGTCACCACTTTTAGCCTTATGATAGGGCAATGCATGGTTTGATGTATGTTTGGTTTTATTATGTATTATTGTAGACTGGATGTTATAGTGTATGCTTCAAAAATTAGATGTTATGCAGTGATTAGCCTAATTATATTTTCTGCAGGAGATTGTGCTTAAGGGGTGCTTAAAAATAAACATAAATACTCTCTTTTGTAAGTTTCTTAACCCCCAAGCATAATCTAAATTAGGACAGGTGGACTTGATTACCCATGTACAGGATGCTAAGTCTAAATCATACATATAACTGCTTAGGTTGTATGGTGTGTTTAGCTAACACTTATTTTACAGGTGTAGTTAGATTTACTGTTCCTATTTTTAATGTAATTATGCATTAGGAATTAGGATTAGTTTTATGGGGGAATTAGGATGAGTGGAGGCTAGAAGGCTTTATCCTGGGAGGCCCCCATGATACCTTTGGAGCAAGCAAATTGAAATGAAGAAATGGAAGAGATATGAATAAATAAGATAAGAAGACCCCTCATAGCATTTATAATTGTAATTATTCTTTCATATACCAGATTATATAAGGGTAGAGCTTGGCTACCATTTTTCTTTTCGGGTTGTATGACGACACTCGACCACATCGGCCTTTTATTATTTTACGGTAGCTATAAAATGTTTGATGCTATGTTTAGCTTATGCATTAGAAATGGTATTCTTTTTCATAGTTTCTTTATGATTGGTGTTTATTGTATGGCCTGAATGCGATTAGACTCTTAGGAAAAATAAAATTTTTACCTTACTACAACTCATAATTAAATTTTTAAATAACTCATAACCTCACATAAAGCCTAGGCATTAAATCAAGATAATTAAAAGATTTAACAACCCCTTAGCTGAATGGTTGAATGCTTCACAACATGCATATCATATTATTTCTCTCTTGAAAATAAGGGATTTCCATCCTTGCAAAATAAAGGAATGCTTGACCTGTGAGGGCATCCCTTATGGTAGAAAACACTCCTTTCTCATTAATTTAGCCAATAATCTAATTTCATCATGCATATAGACATACAAAGTCCTAAATCCTTTGTCAAAATTAAGTGTTAAATATAAATAAAATTTGAAAAGATTTACATTAGACTAAGTCATTACTCATACCACTCATGCTCTGATCCCTTTTTAAATAATAACATCCTATCTTGCAAAATCATAAGACTTGTCTACATAGTTGTGTAGGAGGAGTTAGCTGATGGCAACTCCAGACGGTTGTAAGCCTAATAGTTGGACTGTTTATCCTCTCTTGTGGAGGAAAATCATATACCCATCTTCACTTAGATTTAGGTTGTGCTTTGGTTCTTACTAAATCTCTCTAGATTTAGGATCCGAGGTAGCTATTTTCTTTAGGATACAAGCATAAATTCTCATCTCTTAGGCATTTTCATAATCTTGTATTGTGGGATTATAAGTCCTAACTTTCTAATAAATTTCAACTCAAATACATAATTCTCTTCAATTTCAAACATATAAAGCCCAACCATAGGATAGATTGGAATGCTCACTAGGTTTCCTTGTATCATGAGCATTCCCTACTCATCTCTCTTTTGCTTCGATAATAAGCCTCTCCTTTTTTATCCATCCCGATCTTCCAAACATAGCCAATTTATTGACAGTCCTATATTTGAAATCTTTGAAGATAATAATTGCATACTTCAATCGAGAGTATTCCTAAGTAACACACCATCCTTAGGATGTAATTAACTATGGGGGCTTGCCCCCATAGGAAACTTTAGAACTCAATTTAAATACACCCATCATGCCTCAGGAGTTCTTATTAGGTGATTAGTTCCATTGTAGGGTGGTGATTTCTATCTTTTGAGATAGTGCACCACTCCTTGATGTCGCACCCCATCACCTCCATAAGTACATTCTCAAATCTGTGTGGTGTCCCCCATGCACATAATCAAAAATAAATACCATAGTGGATTTTAATTTTTATTTTTCTTTTGTATCACTTAGTATTTACTTAACACTTAATTATTATAAAGAGAGGAAAGAGGTTTTACCCCATTCATATATACTCTAAATTATTTTCTAAAGGCATGTTATTATGATTTGGTTTTCTTTTAATGGATGATTTATTAAGAATTTTATTAATCCTAAGTTTGGGTTAATCTTAAAGAATCCTATTCAAGCATGAAAGACATCTTAAGATTAATGAAATTAAGTTACTATCATATGGATAACATTACATCATTCCTCTTCATCATCGATAACATGCATATGATATTGAACTTAACATACCCATACATGCAATGTACATATGTGTATTTTTGCCTCACTTGAATGATTTTTAATGCATATATTTTTGATAGAAAAGAGAGATTACATTCTTTATCTAAGTTTACATACATGTGTATAAGAGATTTAAACAAGTACATGCCATTGTTAAACCAGGAAAGTGAGGTAATCTAAGAACTCCTTAGGACTACTTAAAGCCTCATGTTCCCGAGATGTCTAAACTATATATTTGTTATCCTAAATACATATAAATGTATACACAAATATAAGAATGAAAAATCATTCAAAATATTGTATATTAACAAATTATTTACCCATGTAAAGTAAAGCTCTATCCAAATTGTAGCATATGTACATATAGGAATGAAATTAAGTATGTGCCATTTTTAAACTAGGGAAGTGAGGTAATCTAAGACCTCCTTGGGGATACTTAAAGCCTCGTATTTTTGAGATGTCCAGCCTATATACTTACTAACATTCAAACACATGTACATAAACACGTGAATCATGAAAATAGAATAATCCTTTAACATTTTTAAACTATAAGCAAATATAAATCACATATAATATTCATAGTTAACACCACTCTAAATTTTAATCATTAACTTTTAATTTTAAAAATAATTTTAAATTTATTATTGATACTAGCCATACCATATAATAAGGTTAATTCAACACATGCAATTTACACATATATATATATATATATAACCATATTCATTCGATTCTTTTTATTTGAAAATATGGATACATGATACAAATGACATACAAATTTATAATGATTGAAGAGGAATGGTTAAACATTGCCACACAATACATTCAACCACATTAATTCTTAAGGACAATCAAGTCAAATAAAACTCCTTAAGATTGACCAAAGTTGTTATGAAGGTTAACTTTTAGATTTGAATTATTAAATCTTAAAGAGGAGAAGTAATATTTGTTATTTTGCTCCATCCCATGTTAGTGACTTAATGTATTTAAAGAGAAATAATTACATTAATTTTATGGATTGATTAAGTTCAAATCATTAAGCAATTAATTTAATTTTCTTTTCCTAAATCTCTTTAATTTAATTAACTACTTAATCATGAGCCTTCAATGATATGCCAATGAGAAATTAAAATTTTTTATGCTTCTAAAGAGACCTAATGCAATTAGGTTTATGGTTAAGAGTTAATTAGATTAAGGAAGGATCTAAGCTAATCACTCTTATGATATTCGCACACCCATGGGTTAACCATAAATTTTCTTAATGATCTTTATATTATTAAACACATAAAGGACAACCCATGAATTCAATTTGAATCATCTGAAATAATTATCATTTTAATTTAATTTTTTACTTTATCATTAATTGCCAAACTAATTCCTAATTAAGCCATGAATTAATTAACTCTTCTATGGAAATAATTTTAGGAAAACAACTAGGGAAGAGGCCATAATTATTTTTCCTCATCATTCCCACTATTAATAATGATTAATCATCATTAATAATTTAATTTTGTTGTTTATCAATTTTAATAATTATTAAATTGATTAATAAGGGTGATTAAGATTAGAATTTCAAATTCTCCAAGTTACATAGCCAATAAATTTCAATAAAATTAAGGGAGGTAGGGGACATCCTATGGGATCAACCTATTCAATTTGAGATCAATCGGTCATGTAATTAAGCATATTCATTAACAAAATATTAGTGATTTTATTTTTATTAAATTCTCCTATGTTTACTCTTTTCAAAATGGGTTTACTCATATTGTTTGGATTTTTCTATAATTAGTTATGAATTTTTAAAGTTTTGGCTATTTAATGATATTTTTATCACCTAATTAATCCTCTAAACCATCGACGCCATGGGGGAGCTGATGTGGCAATGCTTTCCACATGGTGCCATAGAATATGTTATTTAAATTGTTCGATGGATAGCTGACTCAGGGACGACGGATGTAGTTTCATCCCCGTCGTCCAATTCGAGATCGAACGGTGGAGATTAATCCTACTATTCTTAATAGATTAAAACAAATAATCTAATGAATTAAATCATAACCATCCATTCTAATCATGCAGAATGAATGGTCGATGATCCATCGTCCTCTGAGAGCTAGAAGACGAACACCGTCTGCCTTCCGCTGCTTGATCCAAACTCGCCGAAGCTCGTTGGATGTCGGGATCGACTCCAAAATGTGTGGGGATGAGATCTAAGAAGATCATATGGGGGAAATCACATGCAATCATAATTTTCTTCACAAAAGATCAACACCTAGGAGATTTTCTATAGTTTGTCATATTTTTACCTCTTCGAAGCTAAAGATTGGTGGTCCATTGATTGAGGTAGCTTTGACTTGAAGAGAAGAAGTCCTGTTGAGAAGAACTCGAGTTACCTCCCTGTCGATTCATCTATGGACCTAGCACCGCCGCTAAGCTCATCGGAGTTGGTCTTGGTGTGCCTTTTAGTGATCAAATTGATCGAGGGTCGATTCATTTTGATTCTTTGAAGTGACGTGAAGGTGTGAGAATAGTTAATTTAGGATTGGTGGAGTTTTTGTGAGGTTGGATCGACGGGGTTCTCAATTTTGATCGATGGTTGGTCTTACCAGCAATGAGAGCACTAGGGATTCAGGGAAAGGTCTAGGACTGCTCGAAACACTCTGAGGAAGCTCTCTGTGAAGTTTGAATTGATGGGGAGGAGTATACTCTCCTACCTAAGTAAACCAAGGACTCAGATTGGCTCAACCTTTAGTAGTCGTCCGACTGGGGTAGGTGGCCAGAGGAGGTAAGAGGCTGAGGCAGTGGCATGGGCTAGCATGGGGTGTACCTCCTCCTCCAAGTGAACCAATGGGGAGTCAAGGGTGAGTTCTCCCTCTCATGACCCAAGGATGAACCCAATAGCCTTAGATCAGGTTGGGTCACTGGTCCTAGTGTCCAAGAAGGGTTAAAGGTGGCTACCAAGGCTTGGGGAGTGGGTGAGCCCACCTAAATGGGGATTTTGTCCCATTTTGGTGGGTTGGTTCAAGGGAGGGTTTTGACTCAAATTGGGTTTACCATGGGTTGGGTCCACTTGGGCTAGCCCATGGTGACCCAAGAATGAGTAATACTAAGTTTGGTTGGGCTTGGACCTGGTTTGAGTGAGTTTGACTCAATATGGGTCAAATGGGATTCAATTTGGCTAGGTTGACCAATTAGTCAAATTGCAAACTAAGAATTTGGGTGTGTTCAAATGATCATTTGGGATGTATTGGTGCAATTGATTTGATTTAATTTGAAGTGGATTTAATTTTGGCTCATATGTGTTCATTTGGGTCAAATGGGTTAAGTTGACCAATTTGATTAAATTGGAAAAATTGGCTTGGATGGAGGGTTGGCTTAGGATCAATTGATCATTTGAGAATAATTGTAGGAGTTGGTTTTAATTAATTTGGATTTGGGAATGATTTGGTTCAATTGGACCCTTTAGGTCAATTTGGGCTAAATGACCCAATTGGGGTGGTTTGATCAAGTTGGGTTCAATTGAAGGTTGGATCATGTTCAATAATCAATTTATGATTGATTAGAGGCATTGTCTTCAATCAATTGGGTTTAAGATTTGATTTTACTCTATTTGGCCCTTTAGGTCAAATTGGGTAAACTTGGGTTAAGAGACCAAATTGGCTTGGCTTGATTCAATTGGTGGTTAAGTCATGTTTAATACTCAATTTATGATTAATTAGAGCCATTTATTGCAAAAAAATTAGAGTTAGAATGAGATTTGGTTCATTTTTGTCCATATGGGTTAATTTGGTCAACTTGGATCAAGTGATCAAATTTGGCTTGGTTGGGTTTAATTGGTGACAATTGGGCAATCAAGGATGATCAACAATCATTATAGGAGAGATTGGATGGGTTGATTCAATCCAATTTGGGTTGGATTGAAGTTTGAGTTAATTTGGTCATTTATGCGACTTTTGGGTCAAGTGGACAAAATGGGTTAAATGGGTTGAATTGGATTGAATTGGGTGTTTGGAAAGGTTCATTGATGGATTTAAGGTTGATTGATGGCCTTGATTGTAATTGATTTGGGTTTGATTGGATTTTGGCTCATTTGGACCTTTTGGGTCAAATGGGCTAACTTAGGTTAATTGGATTCATTTGGTTGGATTGGTTTGATTGTAAGTCTTGGAAAGGTTTGAAATAGAGTATTGAATGGTTGGAGTGCTTTGTAAAAATCAATTGGGTTCGATTTACTTGAATGGGCTTTGGGTTGGATCCATAGGATGATGATAGAATTGACTTAGGTTAGGGGCTAAGTTAATTTGGCTTGGAGCTTTGATATAAAACAAAATCTAATTGAGGTTGGTTGTGTTGGCTTGAGGTTGTTTTTGGATAAGTGGACAAGCATGGGTCTTGGTTTAGGCCATAGGATAGGTAGAACCTATTTGTCCTAAGGCATATCCTAAGCTTAAGGGATTCCTCTTTAAGTCTCTAGGCTTGGGTTTAGTGTTCCCTTAGTCACTAGAAGTGTCCTATAGCTAGGGAAATCTTAGTGCTTAGAAGATTCCTCAGTCTAAGGTGGGAATGATAAATTCTCACTCCAAAAGTGAGGTCAACAATGTGCAAATTATTCTTGGTCTTCAGATAGATGGACATGCATTTGTTGGGCCTCTCGTAGTCGCTCCTGGTCAGAGATGAGAAAGTTGGCTTAATTGTTGTAATGAGTTATTAGGGAGTCATCTCAAACATGAAATAATGTTTCACAACTTAGATAAAAAAATATATTATTTTCAGCTTTTGCATGGCTCATTCATAGGCTAATTCAATCATTACTTTGAGATAGCTATGATGGTTATTCTAGCTCGATTCGTACAATGATTATTATGTAAGATTTTTTTAGACATGTTTGTGCCTATATTTTGTGCATGGTTGTGTTTAGTTACTAGATACTTTAGGATACCATATACAATTTCAATATCTGCCTTAATTGAGGATTTGCAAAGTTTCACAGAGTATTCTTTCGATAGGTCTATTCTTACATAATTGTTCCAAAGCTCAACTTATCTATAAAGCCTACTCGTGTAACTATAACAGGGTGCCTCTATCTTCTTCAATTTTGGTCTTAGGAGAACTTGTTTGTAGGTAGACAATACTTCATGTAACTATAGGAGAACTTGTATGTAACTATAATAGGGTGCTTTTTCTTAAGGACATGATAGAAAAGTAGCTTGACTATAGGTATAATGTCTTCTATAATATGTTTATTTAACTAAAATATATTCATCATTATCAAACTCATAATTTAACATTATATTATTCATTATAGATGGAATGAGAGATGAGTCAGGGGGATGCTTATTAGAAATGTAGTATATATAATAATGAGATAGATAGGCTTTAATAAAGTTAGGTACATATTATTATTAGTTTATTAAGATTTTTTGTTATCATAATTAAATTTTATTTTATGTTTATATATTATAACCCTCATAGGTCATTTATATGTTGTCCCCAAAGATAATAATATGATTGTCATAAATCTGTTATGATACTTTTGAGGTATGGACGACATGTGTTCCACTTGTTAGTTGGAAGTGTGTCGAATGACACCTCCCATATAAAATTATGAATTAATTTAGGGGTACTCAATCCATTAAAATACAAACCATGGGTACTCAACTCATTAATATATTATACTGAAAATGTAAATTATATTTTAATGTTTTACACAACCATTAAGTGGCGATCAGGGAGAGAATGTTAACTAAATGCAATTTACTCTCAATGAGATTGTAAAACTCTCAAATTGAGTAGAGCAGAAGATTTATATTGACTTGAATGCAGTCGATCAACTAGAGTGGAGGAATCAAGATACAAAGCTAATGTCTCATAAAAGAAGATCATCAAGGAGTTCTTCTAGACATTGGAGTCTTAGGAAATCTACTTTGATTCCTTATAACACTAGGTATGCAGCATCCATCTCAAGTGCAATAGTTGCATCAAGATATGTTGATATAAGGTCATTTAGTATTTTAGGTACTAGAGCGCCAAGAGCAGACCTATCAAGTCATCAGTGGCCATTATTTAGTTTAGAATGTAGTATCCTAAGGGTGGACTATCACATATGCAGTCTCAAGTACCGTACATATTTATACCTTATGGAGCCATCACCAATTGGGATGACATGAGCTTCACATTTCCCAATCTCGTATATGATGTCATCACCAATGTCTCATGAGCAACAATGTATGATGTCCCAACCTTCTTAATCATTTATCATGACACCATAAGAGCAAGAAGAGTAATAAACTATCAAAGAGCATCAACTAAGACATCAGTGAGTACAAACATTAAGTATATGTACACCATGCTTCGATGCCATTCCTCACCCTCTTAGAAGACATCAGTGTACATTAATAAATACAATTAAAATTGATATAACTAGTGAGTGAATTATGTGTGTTTAGTTTAAGATTATAACACATTAAATATGACAATCTCAAATAATGAAGTCTATCATATTCATATTGATTTAAAATAAAATTATTTTAGAGTAGTCCTTGTAATGACTTATCTCATACCATAGATTTTTGACATTATGATAATTCAAATTTAAGTTGTTTGATTTACTTTATATTTGTTCATTTATTGCATATCCTCAACAAATAAAATTTATTTTATTCATAAACTATTTTAATAAACTAATAACTCCATGCATGTGATTAATTTCTTCAATTATTATTGTTTTAACATAATTTTATAAAAAATTTAAATGTTAAAATTTTTTAGCATTAATTTATTGTGTTTTAAATATAAAGATGGTATATTATAAGTTGAATCAATTTAAAGACTAACATATGCTCTATATTGTACAGAAATGACAAGCAAAAAAAAATTATCAAGGATCTTGTAATGACTTATTACAAATTATCAAACTCTGTTTACATCAGCCAACTAATGAATAGATAAACCTTTTTGCTAGAACAACAAGTACTAATATATGAAGCTTGTCACTATTGAATGCATGTTTGGATGTCTAAATAAGATGAGTTAATATAGAGGCTACATAAATAAGCCATGAAAGCATATAATTGCTCTATAAGAGAATTTCTTGAGCAGAGATTTAAGGAGAAGGATCATTACATCCTTGCCTTGAGTTTCTCAAAGTCTAATATCATGAGGTTGCACTATTAAAATTTAAATCAACAGCAAATTATGTCAGCAATGACCAACTAGCTTTTAATGTGATATTTTATTGCTAGCGGAGTAAGGCAGATGATAAGTTTTTTACTTAATATATAAGAAGACCTAATGAAAGTATTAATTTATATAATGGGGTGCAATAAAATTTTGTCTACACTAGAATGAAAAAAAATACAATAAAAATTTGAACGTTACTTATATTGCATTTTGAATCTTGAATTTTATTTTTAAATTTAAACTGACTCACTTGAACTCTATTTATATCACATTAATCAATAACAATAAAATTAGTATTAGCTTTTCTGAAGTTTTATTTTTTTAAGAATGATGAATAATAAATTATAATTTATGTAAAATGAACTTATAACTTAAAAAAAAAAATTCTTTCATTTCTTTTACTTTTAAAAAATAAATTTAGGTGAGATAATTTTTTAATGAAAATCTATCATAATAATATAATACATGCTTTTTTAAATATCAATGGCTAAAAAACTCTTACAATTTATTCTTGTCAAATCATTAGAATTTTTTTATGAAAACAAATAAGATCAAGTTTTTTTTTTCTTGAAAAATTTTGTTACTAACTATGAGAAAATTATACCTCTTATATCTTATGATAATTATAATTGAGTACCCACATTACAACAAAAGCTTATTACGAGAAATCCTAGCTCTTATATTATATAAACGAACAAGTACACAAATATCTTATATTGAGCAACCTTTTTATTTCTCCATACATACGTATGGTGAGCGTTGTCTAAGAGAGAATTTGTTAATCATGTATGAGGTATTGCAAGAAGGTACAAGAGATAGTCTTAATTTTTTTGTCAAACCTTTCATTATTTTTGAAAATTGCATATGATAACTAAAAGGATATAAATCTAACTTTATATAATAAATTATTGTTGGCTTGACCTGAACATTGTTTAATCTAGATTTAAAGCTTCTATTTGATTTGAAACTATATCACTCAACTTGACTTAATGTTTTACTTAGACATTAATGATAAACTAGAAAGACTAAGTTTTTCTTCTTGAGGTTTCTTTGCCAATTAGATAGAACTCACAACACACAAATTATGGGTTATATCTTGGATTTCTGATTGGGTATATTTAATTAGAATTAACCTTTGCCTTAGCACTGTTTGGGGATGTTAAGCTGCTTCTGAGGTACATAATTCATTTTCTTATCCTTTCTTCCAATTGCTATATATTAACCAAAGATTCTTCTTGTAATCAATCTAATTTATTTATTCTAAAAACTACAACCCTTCTGCTTCAATTCATTTAAAATATGAATATATATATATATATATATATATATATTTGTACATTTCCATCTTCTCATCAATTTTCAATCTTTCAATTCCTTTTATCAAATACATGCATGGCACTCAATTGTTAAGAAAACAAGCTATTCTATATGTTTAGAATAATCTCTTATTCTCATCTTATTTACTTATAACATATTGTATGCTGATGTCTGCATTTTAAAAGTTTAAAAAATTATATGATTGTTTTGCATTTTGTTGATGATATTGAGTTTTAACTAATAATAAAACTTAAAAATGCATGTGATTACATAGTTTGATATTTTATTTAAACATACTACTAGACATATAGAAACTATTTATCTTTTCTTTCAAACTTGGTATGAAATCTGTAGCCTCTGAAAATTCACCACCAACCTCTCGATGAAGGGAGCTTGGAATGATGTCGATCAAACCTTTAGAAGGTAGATGGAATAGTAGATAAGACACTACCTAGAGATTTTACCCTCATTTTGTGAGGACTTTAGATCTGGTTCCAAGTTTCCTATAAGCGCAAGCACCTATAGTTAATTACCCCTCCCAATGTTGAGAGAGAATATTTGATTAAGGATAGTTGATAGATTGCTAAATGCATAGCGTGTAGTAGTAGCATGCGGAGTTTAAAATTGAAGCTTATGAAATTCATCATATTAACTTAAAGTGGATGGTTGGGGGAACGATAACGCGCCCGATCAAGATCCCATGATTCTATCATCCCAGGCTGTCATGTTCCCTAGTCTACTTACCAGAGGAGGTAGTCGACCTAACCTGACCGAAGAATCCTAGTCAGTAACCATGGGCTACGTCGTCCAAGAGAACCTTGTAGACATGGGCTGGTATTTATCTAAGGAGATAAGCTTAATTCCACCTTAACTTCCAGAGAGCTTTTTGCCCTATCATGTGCACTATATGGATCATAACTCAAAGGACATAGCCATTGGAAAGCTTATGGGATACAATCATGACCATGATATAATGGCATCATTTGGCGGCAGCCACCCGGTTATAGGGCTCTGATCATAAATGCATCATATGTGGGCTCTGCGCCAGTAGTCAAGACACGTCGCGTCCACTTCATGAGATTGATTGAGAGTGAACATAGTGGAACACTTGATTTGAGTTTAGTTCCTTTGTGAGCTAGAATTTTTTTAACTTGCCACCTACGATAAACAATTACGGAAAGTAGATGAATTTAATTTTTCTTTAAGTTTTTTAGGTTAATGATTTTCATTTAGTCATTTTGAGCTTAATAATTCATCTAATTTTTCATTTGAATTTATATTTAATTTATATTAATTTGATCTAAAATTATAATCATATTTTGATGAAAGTATCCCCTCCGGTTGAAATCTTCATTCAACACAATTATCATCATGGTAGATGTATTATTTTGCTATTCCACATCTTGTCAACTCTATTAATTTAATAATAGAGGATCAAATCTACTAGCATATGATAGAATTAGCTTCTTAGATATTTTACTAAGTTGAAATTTTTATAATATATTATTAGATTTTAAGGCTTTGTTAACCCGGACCCGGTCCTAAGACCCAACCGTGAATCAACCTACGCAACATCCTCAAACACAAAGTTTAAGCATTCAGTATAGTGTTGGGGCCCATGTGAGTGTACTGAGTTGGCTCACTTTTTTTGCATTCAAAAGACACTTTAGATAGCTTGTCGACCAGAAACCTCACAAACTTATATGATTCTTCATCAGATGGGTACAGAAACTGGTAAAAGATGATTTCCTCTCCGTAGCCAAGAGATTTAATCGGTGTGGCAAGGTTTGCGTAGATCTTGAAGGGCTCTACTATTGCATCGAGAAGCAAAGTGGGAAAGGATGGTTCAGAATCAAGGATTAAGCTGAGTGATTGGGTGCAGATGGAAACAAGAGCAACCAAAGAGAAACGCTTGATAGAGGAGACAACCACGGGAAGAGAGACACCAGAGCTCTTCAAAGAGTTCAACAAGATCTCGTGAACCTCATCCATGTTAGAATGGATCAAGTTTCTTTCAGCCGGATGCTTGCTTGGCCTACTGCGGGGAAGGAAATAGACTCATGGAGGAGCAGGATGTCGGCTATGGAGACATCGGGATTCTGAGCTCCGGTTCAGTCTTCACAGGGACGGACGACTGGCTGGCCACGGGCTTATCTTGAGAGGGAAATTGGATTATCGATTTGAGATGGTGTTCAACTTCAACATTATAGTAGAGATGAGAGCTCTAGTTATTCAGCTGCTAGGGGGGATGGGAACAACAGCCAGATGGGAAGGTCAGAACTCTGTGAGATTTTGGAGCTGAGAGTAGTTGTCGTGAGGCATTGGAGTTCAACACAATAAAGTGATGAGAGAGAAAGAGAAAGCTTGAAAAGAGGAGGAGTGTCAAACGAGTTGCGGCTGACTCAGTTTCTAGTCTAAGGAAAATGGGAGCGGGAGAGAGGGGATCATCCAGTTCTGCCTCTTTTTTTTTGCCTCCACAGCTGGGATGGACAAGTTTTTGGAAATAGGGAAGAGTCTTCACATGGGTAGTATGGGGAAGGTGATGTGGTAGCTTCTTATTAGCTGAATGGGATGTAAAGGTATGGGGATGGGCGGCTGGGAGTTCCAAGATGCTGCTTAGGCGCAATTAGAGGATGGTTAGGTAGATTTATCTCGAAATGTGTCCTAATTTTCATTAAATTTTAAGTGTGGTAGTTTTAATTAAATTGGTGTCATTCTAATTGATTTTGATATTCCAGATGCAATAGCGCAATTCCTTTCACGATCGAAGGTCATTTAGTTCAATCCGGCGATGAATTGGGTCAATTTCAGTTCAAAATTGCGTGTCATCGCTTTCAACTACTTGATGTTTACGTAGACTCGTCCAAATCGATGGCGAACAGTCTCATTTGATAGATTTTGATATTTTGAAGCTAACAGTGTGATCAATTTCACTAATGGAGGTTGTTTGGACACTATCACAGCCTTTCAACTCTGATATACATGTTCACATATTGACTGCTCGATCTCTTGATCGATCGACTATCAGATTATGCAATATGTAGATTTCGATGAATTTCAGTGTTTTGAATGTGATGGAAAGACCCTTCGTCGATCAGAGACCATTTCAAGCAATTTCGGTGACATCCAGTCTATTTCAGCTTCAATTTGCATGCTATTGCATCTGAATTCTGTCAAATTTATTTTTGTGAGCTTGATTCAACTATTGTAGCATGCATGAAAGTTAATAAATTCCCCCAACAAATGTGATTCTCGCATTAAGAGGATCATGTTTATTGAAGACAAGTTGACCTTTCACGTCAGCCATGAATCTCAAATTACTTCAGCTTCAATTTCAATAGCTTATGGAGCTTTAACAGAATTTGTCATTAGTATGATACATTTTGTTTAGATGAGCTAAAGGACAGGATTGACTAATTTATCCTGATTGACTTGTCAGATGGATAAGAGCTTTTTTTCACCATCTACTCTCTGCTTCAATGGGTTTGTTGAAGATCTCTTTTTTTGTGTAATTATAGATCTGGATTTTCTCCAAACCTAGCTTCATGCTTAATCGGGTTTGTTGGAGGAATTGGTTTGTCTGCTTTGAGATTTGAAATTACTTCTATCCTAGCTCTAAGCTTGATGGACTTGATGAAGGATTGACCTGATTTGTCCATATTGACTTGTCAGAAAGTGTATGTACATCTTCAGTCCTATGATTGCTGCTTTGATAGACTCGTTGAAGGGTGCATACAGATGACCTAGCCTTCCAGCTTATATCAGATCTATAATGTTGAGTTATCAATCCAGCAAAGAGTGCTCTAAAGGACTGAATAACCACAAAATCCCTTTTGTTTGACCATTGGCTTCATATGAACTATGGAATTGCTTCATCGATCCAGTGTTTTTTCTACTTTGACGGACTTGATGAGAAAATTAGCTTTGATTAGTGCTTTATGCTTGATCAGATCATTTAAAAAGATATTGAAATATCACTTTGCAGGTAATATAAAGATTGATTTGAGGCTGCTTTGAATTGAGAATTATTTCTTTAGATTATCTTAGTCCATCGATCAAGTAAAAAGATCTCTTGGATTCTGGTTACTTGTAATCACTAAGCTAAATTTGGTTTGATATTGAACATCTATCATCATTAGACTGACGGGCAGTGACTCTTTCACTACAGTCTTTTCTTATGGCTTGTTGAGTGAGGAGAGTGTCAACTCGGTCACTTGTGGGCTTGTTGAGTCTGACCTTTAGAACCTACTCGAATCTTCGACTTAAGATATGATGGATTGGTGGTTTGGTCATCAAACTAATGAATGAGGGCTCTTTCATTACAGCCTTTTCTTGCGGCTTATTGAGTTAGGGGAGCATCAACAACTCGGCCATTTATGGCTTGTTGAGTTTAACATTTAGAACTCATTCGTGTCCTAGACTTGAATACGTAAAGGTTGATATTTTTCTAACTTAGCTAATTGAAGCTTCCAAAATTGGGAGTTCTTCTAACTTGATCTTCAAAATTTGATAAATCTTGGAGAAAAACTTTTGATATTTAAGGCTGTCTTTTCATACATGAAAATGGATTCTTTTATTCTTGCAAAAGCGTGCAACTTTAACAATAATAGTTATAGATATATTCAGGGATCTAGGCATAAAGCATGATGTCAACCAAAATATATACAAGAAAACCTTATATTTCACAGGAGAGGATTGAATAACCTTGATCATAAAAGAAAAAAATACCCCCTATCTAACTGAGGGATTGCAGACTAGTTCAAAAATATATTATAAAACTTGATTTCCTTTAATGTAAAATAGACGTGATATATTTTCAATCATAATATGTATCTATTTAAATATCTCGGGGTTAAAACATGATATCGACTCAGATAAATGTATAAAAAAATGCCCATGTCTAATAGGGGGATTGCGGACTAATTCAAGAATATATCACAGGGCTTGCACTTATTTAATATAAATAAACATAACTTATTCTGATCATCATATACATTTATTTAAGAATCTTGACTTGAAGCATGATGTCGACTTAACTAAATATATAAAATGCCCCTCACCTTACAAGAGAGTTTTTGGAGTAACTTGAAAATGCATTCTCATTTTATGAGAGAATCTTCAAGTGACAGTACATGAGTATTTGACATGAATGTCTTAGTATAAGATTAATATAAAAGTATATATATATATATATATATATATATATATATATATATATATATATATATATATATATATATATATATATATATATATATATATATATATATATATATATATATATATATATATATATTCATTCAAAGTCATGTGTGATATTTCTTGAGATGGTGACCATTGATTTATGGCATTGGTCGTTGACCGTTTATGTCAATAAGCTGGTAGGCTCCTCCTTCATACATCTTCTCTATGACGTAGGGACCTTTCCAATTGGCTTTGAATTTACTACCGATCTTGCAATGAGGGATGATTAGCCTTCTCAGCACTATAACTAACTCACATTTCTAGAATGTCTGAGGACGTACTGAACCATTGAATTCTTTACACATCCTCACTCAATAGATTTCTAAACTTTGTTGAGCTTGGAGTCTAACTTCGTCAAGGGCATCCAACTCTTCCATTCGTAGGCAAGCATTCTCATCTTGAGTAAGATTGAATTGGACAGCTACTCAAAGTGATGGTAGCTCAACTTCTAGTGGTAGAATGACTTCAACTCTAACTGTTAGAGCATAAGGAGTAGCTTTGGTTGACGTCTTGCAAGTGGATCTATATGCCCACAGTGCTTCTATCATTTTAGTCTGTCACTCTCTTTTATTCTTCATGAAAATATTTTTGAGCAGCTTCACTAGAGTTTTATTGAGAGCCTCTGCCAAACCATTAGTTCTTGGATTGTAGATTGATGAATACTGCCAATCAATTTTATATCGATCAACAACTTAAATATCTTCACGCTCTTAAATGCCGGACTGTTGTCTGAAATGATTTATCATGGCACCCTGAATCTATAGACAATATTATTGGTGAAGAAGTCAACGACTCGATCAACAGTGACTTCCTTAAACAGAGCAACTTCAACCCATTTGGAGAAGTAATCAGTAGCTGCTAGAATGAATCGATGCCCGGTTGATGATGGGGGATCAATCAGCCCAATTATATATATACCCCAACTTTCGAACGGCTAGGATGCTATTATTGGATGCAGAAGATTTGGAGGTTGGTGAATGATATCTTCATGGACTTGGCATTCGTGGCATTTCTTAGTATGATCTATACAATCTTTCATCATTGATGACTAATAGTATCCCATCCTTTTAATTTTTGCTATCATTTTAGGACCTAACTGATGTGTCCCATAAAGTCCTTCATGAATTTCAGACATCACCTTATTGGCTTCATCTGTTCCCAAACATCGCAATCACATTTTCTCAAAAGACTTATGATACAATGTGTCATTGATAGAAGCATATCATAAGATTCTTTTCACAATCTATGCGGCTAGTGATTTACTACTTGACAATTTACTTTCTTTGAAATAATCGATGAAATATTGTCTCTAATCATCAAGCCCTTCCACCATGAAAGCTTCATATGATTTCTTTGTAGTACTTTTGAGTTTTTCTATCTCTTGTATTTATTATTCTTTTAGAGAGTGTAGAGAAATTTGAATTGCTCCCTACTGGCTCAAGTTCGATGACCCTTCTACCTGTGGGGAATATGGGTTTGTAGGCTATAAAACTTAATGAGTGAAGTCATTAATCATCACATAGTTATCATTCATGCTACCCATTTCTTTAGCCAACTTCGCTAAGCAATCTGCCTTGTTATTCTTTGATCGAGAGACTCAGGTTAGTGTGATATTTAAAATTTCTTTCATCAACTTGAGCACTCGTTTATGATAATAGGCCAACTCAAGCTTATTAATCTTATAAACACCCAAGACTTGATTGATGACCAATTGAGAATCTCCAAAAATTTGTAAATTCTTTATACCAATGGCAATGGCTTCTTCAAGGCCTGCTACAAATGCTTCATACTCAACTTCATTATTAGTTTGTGGTATAGTCAATCCATACGAGTGTCTTATTATTCCTCTTTTTCGGTGTTATGAAGATTAGACCAACACCAGCTTGCTTTTGGTACATTTGAGGGCTAAGTAGGCTTAATAGATGATGCTCCATCAAAGAACATTTCCCATATATGCATTTTTTTCTCTTTCATGGATAAGCAGAATTTCTTCATCAACTAAATCATCATTGAGTACTGAATCCGCAGGGATAGGATGCGTAACAAGAAAATCTACTAGTATCTACCCTTTATAACTTTCTGAGGTACATATGTAATATCGAATTGTAATAGGAGCACCACCCATCGTGTCAAATGACCTATCAACGTTGATCTTGTCATCAAGAACTTCAATAGATCGATCTTTGAGATGAGTGTTATCTTGTGTGATAGCATATAATGTCTGAGCTTCTAAACATATAATGTCTCTCAATTGAAGAATATCTCACTTCTGCTCCTATTAACCTTCGACTTATATAATAAAGAGTGTTCTCCTTGCCTTATTTATTATGCTATGCCAACAACGCTCAAAGAGATTCTTCTAATGCAGCTGTATACAAAATAAAGGACTTCCCTGGCATTGGCATTGCAAGGATTGGTGAATTTAATAGGTATTTCTTGATGCTGTTAAAGGTTTCTTGACACTCCTTATCCCATTTGAATGGAGCATTCTTCTTCATCAATTTTGAAAAAGGTTGACATCTGTTGGATAGATTTGATATAAAATACTGAATAAATACGAGTTGTAGCAGAGAGCTAACTAAACTCTTAGGCATATCTCAATTGCCTTAATTTTTATAAGATAAATCTCAATTCCTCTATGACGTATAATGTAACCAAGGAATTTTATAGATGAGACTCCAAATGCACATTTTAGGGGAGTCATCTTGAGATTGTATTTTTTAATCCTCACAAACACAAACCCTTAGATCATCAAGATGATCTTTATGGTCCATGTTTTTAATGATGAGGTCATCGACATATCATTTCACTTTATAATGAATCAACTCATCAAATATATGAGTCATGACTCTTTGGTATGTGACTCCAGCATTCTTCAATCTGAATGGTATGACTGTGTAGTAGTATATACAAATTGGCATTTTAAATGATGTGTGCTTCTCATCTTCAAGAGCCATCTTGATTTGATTGTATCCCAATGATCCATCCATGAATGAGAACATCTCATAGTTGGAAGTATTGTCCATTAGTAGTTCTGATATTGGAAGCGAAAAGTCATCTTTTGGGAAAGCCTTATTTAGATCTCAGAAGTTAATGCAGATACAAATTTGATCATTCTTCTTCCAAACTGGGACAATGTTGGATATCCAATCTACATACTTCTCCTCTCATATGAAGCCTACTTCGATGAACAATTTAGTTTCTGCAATCACCTGTTCTTCAATCTCCAACCTCATTCTCTTAGGAGCTTGCTTAACAGATGTTGCATATACCTTGATGGCTAGTTTATGAACTGTCACCTCAAGGGATAAGCTGGGCATCTTAGTATATGTCCAAGCAAAGCAGTTCCTGAACTCATAAAGCAAAGCTCTTAATTCTTCAACTTTTTTATCAAGAAGAAGGGCACTAACGAAGGTTGGACGGGGATCATTTAGGTTAGTGATCGGATTCCCTGGAGGATTCTACAGGGTGTCAACCACCACTATCCTCGTTGATTATAACCTTCTTCTTAGGAACTCATTCCTGTCGGGTCCTATCATTGGCAGATCTCTGAATATGCAAATCAGATGTCATGCCTTTTTGCCTCTCTATAGCTACTTCTTCTTGAGACTTCAGCCTCCAGATTTGTTTTCTTTTCTACCTGGACCTCTCAGTGGCAGATTCTTGAACATGCGGTTGAGGTATCACGCCCCAATGTTCACTGTGCAGGAAATGTTTATCTTGGTGATGATTCATGTAAGAGATGATAATTTTTTAAGTGGAGCTTCAACATTCTCAATCATCAATGGACTCTGAAATTTTCTTTTCATAAAGCCTCTTTTCTTTACCAATTTCAAAACTCAAAATATCTTTAGCAGATAAAGTTTTGACTTTTTTTTTCTTTGCGATGCTGGAGTTTGATGTTATTAAGCCCAAAAAAAACATTACTTCATCTTGCCAATAGAGCTATTCTTTTTACCCAAATCAAATTTTTAAAATTATTTGGAATATGAATACTCACTTCTAGCGGCAATATTGGTTGTTGTCTTAGAGACTGTTGTGGTGAAATTTTATTTTCATTCTTCATCTATCTTTTTGAGAAAAAAAATAAATGAAGAACAAAAATAACACTTCTTGTGTTGGACACCACGTAGATCTGCAGATGTTCTTATTAGGATGATCGGGTATAACATTGAGAAATGATGTACCATCTCGAAAGACATAAGTCACCATCCTACAATGGACCTAATCACCTTAATAAGGACTCCTAAGGACTATGAGTCTTCGGATGTATTAGAGATTCTTCTCCTATTTTACATGGGAAAGTAAAGCATGGTTTATTTTAATCCGGATTCATTAAGTTTCCTATGGAGGCAAGCCCCCATAATTAATTACATCCTAAGGAATGAGATTTTTTAAGAATACTCTCGATTAAGGTAAATGATCATTATCTCTAAAGATTTCAAAGATAGGACTATCAATCAATTGGTTTATTTTTAGAAGATCAAGTGAGATTGATCAAGAGAAGAGAGTTATTATCGAAACCAAAGGAAGATAAGTAGGGGATACTTATGATACTAGGAAGCCTAGTAAGTATCCCAAACTATCCTATGGTTGGGCTTTATATTTTTGAAATTGAAGTGATTTATTTATTTAAGTTGAATGTTTATTAGAAATCTAGGACTTACAATTCCATGACACAAGATCATAGAAATGCTTAAGAGGTGAGGATTTATTCTTGTAGCCCGCAAAGAGAAACAGCAACCTCGAATCCTAAATCTATGGAACTGTAGTGAGGGTTGAAGCACGACCTAATTCTAAGATAAAAATGGGTATTTGGTTTACCTCCATAAGAGAGGATAACCCACCTGACTATTAGACTTACAATCGTCTGGGGGTGGCTGCCAACTAACTCCTCCTATGATTTTAAATATATGTAGACAAGACATATACTTTTATAAGATAGCTAAGTTATTATTTATTTAAAAAGAGATTAAGCCCCTAAACACACTCCCTAAAAGACTAGATCATGTAGGCATGATTAATGACTTAAATCTAATGCAAATTTTGTTATATTTTATTTTTTCTTTTGGACAATTGATTTGGCATAGGCTATGGGATTTATATGCCTAATGCTATGGGACAAAATCAGTAAAATAGAGGTGTGTTTCCACCATGGCTCTCAAAGGTCAAGCCAAGTTCCTCGAAAAAGGTGGAAGCCTCTATAAGCAAGAGTGAAGCAAGATGATTGTCATGCATGATGTGAAACATACAACATCCAGTTAAGGGGTCGCTAAATTTTATATCTTGATTTATAACCTAGGCTTTATGTTAGGTTATGAGTTGTTTAATTGGATATAAAATTTAATTTTCTAAGAGCTTAAATCGCATCCAGGCTATTCATCAATCAATAAAGAAACTAAGAAAAACATATCATCTTAATGCATAAGCTAAATAAACATCAAATAATTTATAAAGCTAGCGCAAAAGAACAAAAGGCCTTTATGGTCGAGCTCCACCTTACAAACCCAAAAAAAATTGGGTAGCGGAGCTCTACCCTTATACAACCTAGATTATAAATGAATTAATTATAATAAAAAAGGAATTCATGTTATGGGGGTCTTCATTCTTCATTTCTCCCTTCTTTCTTCTATTCTTCTTTTCTTTCTGGGTCTTCATTCTTCTTTTCTTCCTTCTTCTATTTCTTCTAGACTTCTTTTCTTTCTTCTTTTTCTTCTTTCTTCTTTCTTCTTTTGGTTGGTTGGAATGTGGTTGCTCCAAATACTTCACATGGTGCATAAGATATAGTATTATGACCAATGTTCATCCTAATCCCCCAAAACATTCATTCCAAGTCGCAATTGCAAAATTACATAAAAATGGGAAAAGTAAATCTAACTAAAACTTATAAAATAGAGATTAGCTAAACAAACTACACATCCCAAGCATGCATATGAATAAATTGGACTTAGCACCCCACACATGGGTAACCAAGTCCACCTGGGCTATTTTTGGATTATGCTTAAGGGCATAAGCAACCTGCACAGCAAAAGTATTTATATTTTTATTATAGCGCCCCTTAAGCATAATCCTCTATAGAAGATATGATTAGGCTAAGATCGCCATATCATTAAGTCTACACACATACACCCTAACATCTAGTATAAAATATTACATCACAAAATAAAATCAGGCATCAAACCATGCACTGCCCTAATATAAGACTAGAAATGGTGACTTAGCCTAATGGGTGTGCCATTTAAGGCTTGTGTGGCATGTCTTAGCTAGGCTTTAAGGTTGAAGTTTTCTAAGTATGAAGGATTCAACTTAGATGTTGATTTCATTTAAGTGATTTAGTTGATTTGTTAATTTTATTTGATGATTTGATGATTTGATTTGGTTTGAATGAACCTACACTTAATTACAAAGTGTTATAAAGAAAGGAAAAGAGGAGAGAACTTAAGTAATTTCTAATGTAGATTCATTACTGATTTTTTTAGTGCATGTTTTATTATATGTTTTAATTAGTCCTAAGTTTATATTTACTCTAAATCAACCTATTTAAATAAGAAAAGTATCTTAGGATTAATTAAAGTGAATACTATCACATAACACATAACCCTTTATTTCTTTCCAACATGTGTAACATGCATATAAATGAATCTTATGCATATCTATACATGCAATGCAAGTATTTAGTACACCTTAATTATGAATGCTAAGAGATGTTGCTTAAGAAAATTTGGATATTTTATGATGCATGTTTTCATTAAGTAGAAAAGAGGGACTCTTTTATCCATTAATCAAATGCACATTTACATGTATGAAAGATATAAGTGAGTACGATGCCATTATTTTCTACACCAAAGGTATAAGGTACAAGACCTTCTTAGGGCTACTTAAAGCCTCGCAAGCCCGGGATGTCCAGACTAATATATCACTTTTCTTAAATACATGTGCATGTACAAAAAGAAATGAATGGAAAAAGAGTCATGCAAAAGATTTTTATGTTTGGTTTGGTTATGCAATTTACATATGTAAATGTGAAGGTCCTTCTTAAATGATAACATAGGAATGAATAGGAATAGATTTAAGCAAGTGTTGTGTTCTTTTCAAATAAACTATACACTTTGCAAATCCTATTAAAAACTATATTAAAAGAGAAGAGAAGGAAAGTCACATAATTCACATCTTATGTTATAATCATATGCAAGCTTATAAGTAATTATAAGTAGCATTCCTTTCATTTATAACATTTGATTTATATATTTTTGAAAATACTTTTGGACTTAATAGTGATAATAGCCACTCATATTCTTACTTTAGCCAAAACATGCAATTTGACGTAAAGAAAATATTTCATTTTAATTTACTTTCAAAAGATATGAATGCATGAGTTCACATGGCAAACAACATTTAACACACTTGGAAAGAGATAAAGTGATGTAAGCATGTAATTTCATTCACCCTAATTGATTCCTAAAGACAATCCTATGGAATAAGATCATTCAAAGTGAATCAAAATTGTTTAAAGAGATTTTTATTTTTATTTTTTTATTTGAATTTGATTTGATTTGATTTAGGAAATGTGAAAAAGAAGTTTGTTCGTCCTAACTCATCTCCCACATGTGTGTGTTATTTTAGTTTAATTTTTAGAACCATTAGATTGATTTTATATTTTATTTAGGGTAAGGTGTAGATTAAGTCCATTAATTATCCCTTACCTACACCACTTTAATATAATTAACCAACAAATTATGAGCCAACATATGATATGCAACCGTATGGAATTTAAATCAGTAATGCTCCTAAGAAAGAAAGGGGTCTAATGCAATTGGCTCATAATTAATAATTAATTAAGCTAAAGAGTTTAATTAAGTACTTTCATAACCCTTCCCACACATATGGGTTGGATTTGATTTCTTAAGCTTACCTTAAGCTTTTGAACACCTAAGGATCTACCCAGCAATAGATTGATTAAGTTCAGATTGATTTTGAAATTTTTATTAAGCTAATTAAGTAGATCATTAGTGGATTAATCTTTAATTAGGTTTGGATTTAGAAAGAAAGCGATTTTAGGGAATAGCTTAAGGAAAATATCCTAAAATTATTCCATAAATCTCTTAATCACTTAAACAATGTTTAATTATCTTAATTAAGTGATTAAACTATTGTTCACATGTTTAATTACCCTTAATTATATTAAGAGAGTGATTAGGGATTCATTAATTAATTTTCATAATAAACTCATTAATAAATTCCAAGAAAATTAGGAGAGGTAGAGGTCATCCCACTAAAATTACTTGAGAAGTTTAGAATTAATTAATGAAATGATTAGGGAGTAATTAGGATTATTAAGATTTTAAATAAATCATAATTAAGAAAAATTTACTTTTCAAAATCAATTAAAATAATTTTATATTATTCCTCACTGAATTATCTTTAAAATGAGCTCTCATTTATATTTTTTGATTTTCTACATTTAATTATCTATTTTTGAAGTTGTAATGATTAATAAATTAAATTATATGTAACTAATCCCCGCCACGTCAACACCGACGCACGCTTTACACATGGCATGGCGGGATTGGTTATTTAAGTAGTCAAATCAAATATCGCATTAACTAGTGACGATATGCATTTTCTCCTTGGATCTTCCGATTAAAGATCGGACAGTCAGGATTAAGCCCATGATTCCTAAAGGATTAATCACTGGATCTAATCAGATTAATCAGGACCATCCATCCAAAACACGCGGGATGGATGGTCCATGATTCATCCCTGCCCTCACCTGAGGGAGACGGAGGTCGTCTGTCCTCCATGGCTTGATTCGAGCTCACTTGAGCGCGGATTGAGCTAGGATTCAACCCACACCATCTAGGAGCAATAAGAAACATATCCAGCAGTGGAATTCAATTGGGATTACACTTCCCTTCACAAAGGACCTAAGAATTCTATACTTGGATGAAGGCTATCATCAACGCTCCCAACCGTTAAGGTAGCTTTGTCTAATGGAGATGAAGCCCTGCTGAAGGTTTGAAGGCTTGAGATGAAGTGGATCTTCCTATTAACCAAAGTGAGCTTCAATGGCTTGTGGCTTTGATTGAACTCCTCCTTCGCGTGGCTTGGATGCTTGGGATTTGATTTGGGTGAGCTCTATTAGGTCCCTTGATGGTGCTTGCAAGAGGAATTTGGATTCTATGGAGAATTGAGTGAGTTTGGATTTACCTCCCCTATTTTTGGCTTAAGGAAAACTGAGAAGAGAAATTGGGAAGAGCTTAGGAATTGCTTGATAGAGCTTGGGGAGCTTGCCTTAGGTCTTCTAGCTCAATCGAATGCAAGTGATGTGAATTGGAATGAAATTAGGGGGAGTACATCTCCCCCTACTTGGATCGGATGGTCGTGAGCTCCTTTGCCATTTTTATCAAATTGCTCTGATTGAATGGGTTTGCTAGGTTGTTAGGAGCTTCACATGGTTCAATTTTGGCAGGGGAGTATAGTGGAGAAGTTGCCCATGTATTAAATGAGGATGTGAGGGATTCCATGTGGAGAATTTTCCATTGGGTGGTCGGTTTTGGCTTTGGGTTGGGTTTGGCTGACCCAAACCCATTGGGTCATGTGCACCATATCCCTTAGTGTCCAAATGGACCACTAAGAGGATGCCAAGTGGCCATGAAAAGGATTAGACCAAATTCCAAGTAAAATTGCCATAGGTTACCCTTTGACCTAGAGGCAAAATGGTCATTTGGCTTTGATTTTTATTTAGGCATATTTAAAATTATTGAAAAATGGGTTTTTCCAATTTTTAATGAATTTGGTGTTGATTTGATATCATTTGGTTGATGTTGACCCATTTAGGTCAAAATGGGTCAAGTTGACCAATTTGTCAAATTGGGTCAAACCAAGGGTTGGGTCAAGTTCATATGACCATTTGGAGTGGATTGGTATCATTAGTTTGGTTCAATTTGTTTTATATTTGGTTTTAGCTCATTTGATTTCATTTAGGTCAAATGGGTCAAGTTGACCCATTTAACCCATTTGACCCAATTAGGTTAGTTCATGGGTTGGTTTCGACTTGGTTGGTCATTTGAAATATTTTGCAAGCTTTGGTTTCAATCAATTTTGGTTTGATTTGATTTTTACTTGATTTGACCTTTTAGGTCAAGTTGGGTTCAAAGTCAATTGGGCTAGGTTGGGTCTAGTTTCCCAATTGAGATTTTAGTCAAGTTCAATAAGTGATTTAGAATGTATTTGACCCATGGTTGCAAATCAATTTGGCTTAGATAAAGATTTGACATGTTTTGACTTTTTTGGTCAAGTTAGGTAAACTTGGGTTAAGTGACCAATTGGGCTAGGTTTGGCTCAAATGATAACTTGGTCAAGTCTAATCATTGATCATGAATTAGTTTTGATCAATGGTTTCAATCAATTTGGCCTATGGTGGATTTTTTTTTTTTCATTTGGGTCAAATATTGACTTGGTCAAAAGCTAGGTTTGACTTGTTTTGACCCAATTTGAGTGATTGATCACCTTATGATGATTGTTGGTCACAATGTGAGGCTTAGATGGGCTTAGTTCAATCCAATTTAGGTAGGATTAGAATTTGGCTCAAAAAGGTGTTTTAGGTCACTTTGGGTCAAGTGAGCCTAAGTGGGTCAATTGACTTGATCAAGACTTGATTCAAGTTAGGTTGAACTCACATATAAACTTATGATTGAATTATAAATCCAATTGCAAGTGATTTGGAGTCAAATGGGTTTTGATTCATTTGACAATTTTAAGTTCAAATGATGAACACGGGTTTGAGTTTTGAATTTAATTTTGGTTTGATATTTGAAGTTTATGATTGAATTTGGTTTGTGATTGAAGGATTGATTGTTTGAAGAGAAAATCCAAAAGTTTAGATTGATTTGAACTTGATTTGGCTAAGTTCAAAAATTTGACTTGAAGAAGCTTAGGTTGGATTTTGATTAGATTTGGATTTGAGTTTTGAATTTGGTTTTGGTTATTTGAATTTATATTTCATTTATATTTGTGGATATAAATGAGAATATAAATGGGTTATGAGAAAATCTTTTGAATTTGGATTGATTTGAATTTGATTTTGGCTAAGTCCATAAGATGAAATCAAAGGGCTTAGGAAAGATTTTTGAATTTGGAATTCAATCATGGGTTTCAATCATTTGAGAATTAATTCATGATTTGAGTTTTAAAATTGATTTAAGGTTTGAGAAAATCAATTAAGTTGGAATTGATTTGAGATTTTATTTGGAATTGGTTTGAGTTTGAAGTTGATTATGATTTGAAGTTGAAGTTGATTTGGATTTGAAGTTGATTTGAATTTGAAGTTAATTTGGATTTGAAGTTGATTTGGATTTGAAGTTTGACTTGAAAGAAGGAAGTAAGGATTTGGTTCGAGCTATAGGGTAAGCAAGTTTTCTCCACCCAAGGCATGACCTAATCTTCTTCTAAGTCTCTAGAGTTAAGTTGAGTGTTCACCTAATCACTAGAAATGTCTTAAGACTAAGAAACTCTTAGTGTCTAAGAGGAGTCCTATGTCTAAGATGGAGAAGTTGAAAGCTCATTCTAAAATAGGTCAACAACTGTTCATGAAAAATCTTTTGAGACTTCAACTCAGTACTTTTTTGTGTCTTCTAATTAATTTATTCCATGGTGAAGCAGTTTCAGCCTCCAATCTCTTTGGTACGAATGGTTTAACTAGCAGAGTAGTTGTATAGGATTGCATTAGATAGGTGTAGCCCATGCAGGTGTTTTAGTAGTTGAGGCAACAATAACTAAGAAGTATATACTTCTGAATCGGATGGTGGCTCTAGCATCTCCTACATTGATAATTATATTGACCAAACAAATGTTGTCACCACACCCAAGTTGGATAGTGAAAAGAGTATTCTGTAGATAAATTCTTTACAAATGAAAAATGGAATTAATAATTAACAATCAATATTTCACCATATAATTTCAAAATGTAAAGGTACTACAAAATAAAATAAAATGGAGAATTTTATTTAAAATTGATTTAAAATTTTAATTTTTTAGTATATTCCGCTACTACTATAGCTCAGATTTGACTAGATAAAGATGGAAAGTGAAACATATCACCAGTGGAGTAGCTAGAAATCTGTAGGCTCTGAAAATTCTCCACCAACCTCTAAGCTTGGAATGATGTCGTTCAAACTTTTAGAAGGAAAATGGAATAGTAGATAAGACACTACCCAGAGATTTCGCTCTCATTTTGTGAGGACTTTAGATCTAGTTCCAGGTTTCTTATAGGCGTAAGCACCTATAGTTAATTACCCCTTCCAATGTTGAGAGAGAACATTTGATTAAGGCTAGTCGATAGATTACTAAATACATAACATATAGTAGTAGCATGCGGAGTTTAAAATTTAAGCTTATGAAATTCATCATATTAACTTAAAGTGAATGGTTGGGGGAATGATAGCGCGCCCGATCAAGATCCCATGGTTCCATCACTTGTTATCCCTCTACTTAGTGAGAGTAGTTGACCCAACATAACCAAAGATCCTTATCGTAGCCATGGGTTGCCATCCAAGAGAACCTTAGACGGGTATTTGTCAAGGAGAAAAGCTTAAGTCAATGCGTGAGGGTTTTGTCCTATCAAGTGCACCATATGATTCACAACTCAAAGAATGGAACTATTAGGGAGCATACGGGCTACAATCATGACCGTGATATAATGGGATCATTTGGCGGCAGCCACCAAATTAGAGGACTCGTCATAATCGCATCATGGAGCTGGGCCAAGCTATGTCGAGACATGGACCACATTCTACAAAGAGAGATTGATTGAGAGTGAACATAGTGAAACACTTGATTTTACTTTAGCTCTTTTGTGAGCTAAAATTTTTTTAATTTCCCACCTACGATAAACAATTGCAGAAAGTGAATGAATTGAATTTTGCCTTAAGTTTTTTAGGTTAATGATTTTCATTTAGTCATTTTGAGCTTAATAATTCATTAGATTTTTTATTTGTTTTTATATTTAATTTATATTAATTTGATCTTAAATTACAATTACATTTTGATGAAAGTATCTTCTCTAGTTAAAGTCATCATTTAACACAATTATCATCAGAGTAGATGTATTATTTTGCTATTCCAGATCTATCGACTCTATTAATTTAATAATAGAAGATCAGATCTACTGGCATATGACAGAATTAGTTTCTTAGATATTTTACTAAGTTGAAATTGTTATAATATTATTATTGAATTTTTAGGTTTTATTAACCCACTTCTAAGACCCAACAGAATCAACCCAGCATCTTGACACTAAGTTTAAGCATTGATGTAGCCCATGCAGTGTAGAGTTTTTTTATATGATTTCCAGTGTATTTATAATATATAGTTACACAAACTTTGGTACATTGATGTTGTAAATTTTTATAGTATTCATATATCATAAAATACACATACATAGTGATTTATCATGATGCATGTATTGCTTATCTCATCTAAAAATTGATAATTATTTACATATATTTTGGTGAGTCGTATTCAAATGCGAGACCGTCTCATAGTATTTTATTAACTCCTTCTATTCGCTTGTATGATGTGTTGCGAATCCGGTGGCGTTGTATTTTAGCTCTTATTTAATTGAGAGCATCGTACCATCATTTGTATTTGTTTCTTTGTTTATTGAGTTTGAAAAATTCAATAAGTCTCATCCGTGCTTATTGATAGCTTATAAGCTTATTATAAGTCTGCTTTAGACTTTTTTTTGTTGACTTTAATTTATCAGATACAACACTATTTAAGCATTCGATAAATAGTTCTATTCATGCTCATCAATGAGCTATTCTATCTCATTTATGCTTGTAAGCTAGCTACTCAGTATTTGTCTTGCTTACAAAGTAATCACCATGTTTATTTGCATATCTCATACAAATCCATTTAGTTCATTTGAAGCTCAACTTATGGATTAGATTGTCCAGTAATGGATGACATTCATGTGCATAAATAATCAAGTTCTTTATGAATTCCTTATAAGCTTTATTTATGTTCTTATTCTGTTTATCAATGAGCTAACAAATCTACTCATATTTCATTTTGAATCATATTCAATGCGTTGAATATGATGAGTCACATAATTTAATTGCTCGATAGGATATGTTGCTTAGGCACTTCGTCTAGCCTTCAAGTTTATTAAGAATCTCGTTCAAGTCTTTTTTTTTATAGAATCTTACTAAAGTTTTTATTTAAGCTATGTTCAGATTATACTTAAGTTCTTTTTAGTTCATTGTTAGTCCAAAATTTGACAGCCTCCCAAATACGTTCCCTGCGTCGTATCGTGTCATCTCTACCGGCATAACGATCGATTCATGATTCACGACCGCTCTTCTACTACTTCATCAACATAGGTCTTCAAACATCTGCAATTTCAATTCATATTTTAATTTTGAGTTTAAAGTTCATTTTACGTTAAATTAATTAAGTCATTTGTTAATCTGAATTTCGGCAACCTCCTGACGTCTTCCCCACATAAGGGCTGCATCAGGAGTCTATTCAGCCTTCCCACCAACTCTCTATGAAGATGTCTTTGTATGCTCTGCCACTACTTCCGTAGTTTTCTACCAGTATCACATATGAGGCTTTCAAACACTTGAAAACAACCTCATCAACCACTTCATGTGTCCTATGAAGCTTTTCTTGTATTGAATTACTCTCTAATTGAAGCTCTCGTGTCTCTTTCAGGATTTGTTTGATGTCAACATCTAGTTTCCAGTTGTTCTTTGTAATCTCAGTAATGCATTCAATATATGATTTTCTGGAAGGAAGTTTGGGCTACTCCTCAAACTCCATAAGAAGATCTAGATGTTCTGCCTCTCGCTTCAAGATTTCAGCTAGTGTGGCTTCTATTTCTTGCTCAATTTCTTTCAATTGGATAAGTTTTTTTTCGTACTTCCAGTTGTTCAGAGTAAAATGACTGCTCAAGCTTCATCCAGTTTTCGTTTACTGCATTATCAGCACCATTTCGCTTTGTTTTCCAATTCCATAACTCCTTGCTGCCCACTTCTCATGTTTGCATCAAGTTCTTAAACATGTAGTTCAATGGATTGTTGACGATTGGCTATAAAATCTAACTGCACTTTCAATACGTCATGCTCGTCATGAGGTTTTTGAACATATAATATTTTAGTATGTACTTAATCCATCATCATCTTCTCCTTCCTCTTTAAATCCTTAATTTCATCTTCTAACTTGGAAACATGCTCTTGTTGCAAAGACCATTTTCTTTCAGGTTCATAAATAAAATTTTTATATCCATCAGAGAAAACTTGTGAAGTTTCCTCTTGGCATGAGTTTTTTTATCATTGGATCCTGAATTCTCATATTCAAAACTATTTCTAATTGGCTGTCCAGGCCTAGTCGTGCTTGCTTTTTTTTTTTTTTTTTTTTGCATTCAAAAGACACTTTGGATAGCCTCTCGACTAGAAACCTTACCAACTTATATGATTCTTCATCATATGGGTACAGAAACTGCTAGAAGCCAATTTCCTCTCCGTAGACAAAAGATTTGATCGTCTTGGTGAGCTCCGCACAGATCTTGAAGCGCTCTCCTCTTGCATCGGGAAGCGAAGTGGGAAAGGATGGTTTGGAATCGAGGATGAAGCCGAGTGATTGGGTGCAGATAGAAACGAGAGCAACCAAAGAGAAGCCCTTGATCGAGGAGACACCCACGGGAAGAGAGAAACCAGAGCTCTTCAGAGAGTTCAGCAGGATCTCGTGAATCTCATCCATGCTGGAATGGATCGGGTTTCGTTCGACCGCGATGCTTGTTCGGCCTGCTGCGGGGAAGGAAACGAACTCGTGAAGAAGGAGGATGTTGGTTGTGGGGGCATTGGGATTCTGAGCTCCAGTTCGGTCTTCACAGGGACGAATGACCGGCTAGCCGCGAGCTTGTCTTGGGAGGGAAATTGGATTCTCGATTTGAGATGGTGTTTGCCTTCGACACTGTGGCAGAGACGAGAACTCTGGATGTTCGGCTGCTAGGGGGCGACGGGAACAGTAGCCAGACGGGAAGGTCGGAGCTCTGTGAGATTTTGGAGTCGAGAGGAGTTGTCGTGAGGCGTTGGAGTTCGACACGATAAAGTGACGAGAGAGCAAGAGGAAGCTCGAAAGGAGGAGGAGTGTCGAGCGAGTGAGCATATATTACGTGCGGAGTCCGCACCGTGCGGACTCCAATCAGAAAGCTCCGTTTTTATTATTTTTTTCTTTTTTTTAAATTTAAAAAAAAAAAGAAAAAATTTGATTGGAGTCCGGACGCATCCGGACTCCGCACGTAATAATTTTTCCGAGCGAGTTGAGGCTGACTCGATTTATCGTCTGAGAAAAACGGGAGCGGAAGAGAGGGGATCGTCCGGTTCCGCCTTTTTTTTTTCCTGACCCCACAGCAGGGACACATTAGTTTTCGAAAACAGGGAAGAGCCATCATGTGGATAGTATGAGAACGATGATAGGACAACTTCTTATTTACTGAATGAGAAATTGAGGTATAGGAATGAGCAGGTACGAGTTTTAAGATGTTAATTAGGAGTAATTAGAGGATGATTAGATAGCTTATCTTAAAATATGTGTTAATATTGATTAAATTTTAAGTGTGATATTTTAAATTAATTTGGATGTCCATTTTAAGTTATTTTGACATTTTGGATGTAGCGATCTTTTACGTCTGTCGTTTGGTTGAAAATTACGCGTCGTTAACGTTTTGACGTTCATGAATGTCGATTCACTCATTTAATAAATTTAGATGTTTGAAAACTGATAAATTTGTTGATCGTTTTGGGCGTCATGATATTAGCCTAATATGCGTTGTGCGTTGACACGATCTCGATCGATTTGTCGGATGCAATATATATATATATATATATATATATATATATATATATATATATATATATATATATATATATATATATATATATATATATATATATATATATATATATATAAATTAATTCAGTATTTTAAGCGCTAAAAAATTCATTCATCGATCTATTTCAAGCAATTTTCTGGCATCCAGTATTTTAGAACTGATTTGAGATCTGCGCAAAGTCGATTTTATTTTTATAAACTTGAGTCGACTGAGATAGCATGCACGGAGATCAACAGAAAGCAAAAGGAAAACCTACATCTTATTACTCATAAGAGTCAAAGGCTTACTGCTTCCTAAATTCAAATTACTTGGGAGTTGGGAGTTAATTATTAAATAAGTGTTAGTATTTTCACGATGATATGGAGTCATGTAATTTCATAGGGGTTTATGTATCAATGGAAACTCATAAGTAGTCTATCTAGAACATGTATTTGGATGCTAAAATGTGCTTGAAATGTAATGAGATGGAGCAAGAGCTTCAAGTTTAATTACATTGCTTGCAATTTAACTTGAAAGTTGAATATCATGATGAATGCATATGTAACTCATTTGTTAGACAACAATTTCATCATTGCCAAGAACTGTTGTTAACTGGAATTCTTATGCCTTTAATTTACAATAGAGAATTGCAATAATTATTATTAATGATTAAACCTTTGATTAAAACTCTTAATTATTGTTAATTGCTATGAATAGATTAAACACAAAAGGTGATATCATTTAAAATCATATATGCTGACTATCCTGAATTAGATTTGAAAGAAAATATTGGATCAAGCAAGAGATCACCTAGAAAGAGACTAGTTGCTTAGCATTAAACTTCATTTATATTACATCAATAATTCATGCTTCAAAGCATATCAATGACTTCAAAATAAAAAATAAAAAAACTCTTAAAAAATAGCTTCATAATTACAATTATAATAACTGCAATCATAAATCTATTCTAAAATTTCAAGGATTCAAAATTCCTCCTAACTATATCTTCAAACTCTACTCTTCTTCATAATAATTAAATATGCTTCCTTAATGGATATATACTAGCTGCATGGAATGTTATATTTCGTTCACCTCCTATATCCAACTAGTTATGTAAGTATATAACATGTGTCACATTTCAGTTGTGTATCAGCTCTTTATGCTAGATAAGCCATCAATAGTTCGCTTCACGCAATGTTTTCACCTTCAATCTCTTTATGTTTTCTAACGCTTCTGTTTATTTAAGAGGTTTATAGCTATTCCGTGCTTCTATGCATGCTCTTCAATTTTGTGGTTCTGGTTTTTCTATTAAGAGGATCTTGTTGGGGCATTATTTCTCTTCATCTGCTTCAAGGGCTCCTTTGAGAATGTCTGAGCTAGATAAAAGTTATCTTTATGGCCTCAAGGTGCCCATCACTACTAAAACAAATGTATAGACAAATTCAGTATCATCTTCTTCCCTGATAAAATATGTGTTAGATGATTAGAAACTGATATTTCCATATTTGAGACTATCCTTTTAATTAAATTTTCACCATTTAACTTTACGAATTCAGCAATGGGATTCACCTGATTTGAAATTTGTTCAAGAATTTCAACTTTTAGCCATGCTTTGGCTCATTCATTTTGTCGAGGATGGTTATAGCACCAAACTTGCCCAAGAAGTCTGATCAAAGTGGAGGGAGAGATGGGCGGGTTTGATTTTCAAATGGTTTCAGAAGTCCACTGACGCTGGTAATTTCCAAGTGGAATCTTCAATTTTTACCATGCACTTATTTCTGATATTAGAACTCATCATATAAGTCTCTCATTTTTGTTTATTATCTATTGCTAGGCTTATTGATTTTTGTGAATTATGTTTTGTAGGAAATCGGCCTTAAGGAGGTAGTGGTTAGAGAGAGAGAGAGAGAAAGAGAGAGAGAGAGATGGTATTGTTTTTTTTTTTTTTGTTTGGTCTGATCAAGGTGGTTAAATTCAATAGGGAAGAGTTCATTGAACTTCACTGCCTTCATTTGGCCTAAACTCTATATCATTTTTTTATGAACAAGAAGCAATGCATGGAAATGAGCTGTTTCCTCGAATGAAGCAGTTATATCTTCTACTAATATGTAAATTCCATTGAAAGTACTACCTGTCAGGCATTGAAAGACTAGCTAGATTAATTGAACCCAAAGATTTAAATCTACATTTAATATCAACCTCCGACCAAATTTTTAATCTGAATCTAGTTGCAGTTAACCTTCTCTTACAAGCAATCTCGGCAATCTTCATATTGATCTCACTTTTGAAGTGAGGATTCAATCTTCCCATTATAAGTCTAGGAATCTTCTAGATACTAAGAACTCTTTTGTCATTAGACACTTCTAGTGGCTAAGTGAACAATTAACCTAAATCTAGAGACTTTAGAAGGATTTTCTATAGGATTAGGTTAAGTCTTAAGACTAAGGATACCTTCCATACCCTATGGCCTAACCCATAACTTGCAATCACCTAAGTCCAAATAAAATAAAAAAAATCAAGATTAAACCAAATTAAATCAAACCAAAAACACATAATCAATACATAAATATAAATGAACTCAAAAATAAATTCAAATAAGGTTCAAAGTGATAAATAAGATCTCAAATGACCTATTTATCAAATTAAATAAGATCTCAAATGACCTATTTATCAATTTAAATCAGATCTCAAATGACCTATTTATCACGTTTAATTAGGTTTGATTAAGGATAATTCTATTTTTTAATTATTAGATTAATTAAAGATTTGCTTAATTAAAAATTAAAAATTTAATTGCCCATATTTGAGACATTTGATTTAATGGATTTAATTAAGTGTTTTACTTGAATTTAATTTGATTAAAGGATTATTATTGTTGTTGTTGTTGTTTTATTAGATTAAGTGAATTAATTGTTTATTTTTATTTCAATTATGATTAGAGTTATATTTGATTTCATTCATTTATTATGTTTATTTAATTTCATTTAATACTTTAATTATGAATTTATCTTTAATTTAGTTATTAGGTTCATGCATTTAATGGATAATTAGTTATCTTGTTCTTAATGGATTGAATTAGATGTAATTTAGTTATATATTAATTTGATTAAGTTTTCCTTAGCTTTATTTGATTTAAGTTGATTAATATTAAGTGATTAGTTAGGATGAATTGGATTTATAATTAATTAATCTTAAATGTTTATTTTAGGTTTATTAAGCTTCAAAAGATTATATCATTTTCCTAAGGATTTCAGATGTTAAGTGAAGTGATTTAAACTATTTTGAAGATTTTTATGATTTTTTGGATTTTTTTATTTGATTTATTTTATTAAAATAGACAATCTGAACTTCAAAATTCAATATCTTCCAATCCAAAAGTCCTTTGGACTTAAAATTTTTATGGTGGGTGTCTTTTAGCTTTAATTTCAATCTCCGAAAGTTTCAGATCAATCTGATGTATATTTTTAGTTAATTGATGAAATTTGATTTTTACTAAAATTAAATTAAGCTCAAAATACCCAATAAAAAATTGGAGATTTTGGTCTCATTGGCTTTCTCTCGGAAAGACGAATCCAACGAGCCCTTATTTGTAATTTTTTGTTGAACATTTTATTTTTTTTATAAATTTTTGAAGTTTCAGGCAATTTAATTAATTTTTAAGATCAGAAAACCACCGATTTTCTCACTTAACCCACTCAGCGCAACGCGACGCTGACGGGGCAATGCGGTGCACGCGGTGCCGCATGATTGGGCCACCCGGCATTGAGGCGGCAAATGAGTAGGAAAACGCGCGGGGCGCACAATTCTGATCAAACCGTCCCATCGCAGATCGGACGATCCAGATCAAACGGGGCGATCCAGAGGTTGTAATCACACGATCTGAGTGCCAAATCACAGTCGTCCGTCTCCCGTGAGCGGGAGATCGGACGGCGGATGAGTCGTCGTCCTCCCAGTGAGCGGTAGCGACCGGCGGAACAATGATTTCGACGGGATTTTACGAGATTTTCTCGAAACCGAAAGGAATTTCATCTGATCGGACTCGATTTCGCATCGATTCTCACCAGAAAATTTCTATTTTCACATTAGAATCATGTAAAATGAAATATGCAAGGGATATCTAAGGAAAATTTCTAAAATCGAGCAAACATTCTCACAAACAAGCAATTCTATGGCCGGCTACGAGATTTGAAAATTATCTCGCCGGGGATGATTTTCGACGGCAGAGACAATTTGAATACACTCCTAGATGTGAGATGAAGCTTTGGAATGAATCTATACTCTTGTCGTGCTTCAGATCGTTGTAATCCCGAACCTTCGCCGCACTTCGCCGGAATCCGCTCGAATTTGATGATTTTTTGTCAAAGGGAAGTGGGGAGGGGGTTGCTCTTGCTTGCAGGAGTTCCTAGGAGCTCTCTAATACTGGAATTGGATCTCTTTGGTATCTCTTTTCTCCCTCCCTTAATGGTGGCCGAAAATCACCATTAATGGTGATGTGGAGATGGTTGTGTGGTGATGGCTGATTGGGGATTTTAGATTTAGCTTTCCTAAGTCCTCTTTTCAGTTGTGAGGTCAGTGCCATTGAATGCAAATGAAGTGGACGGGGGATTTTGCAAGATTGTGTGTTTTCCCTCTCTCTCTCTCTCTCTCTCTCTCTCTCTCTCTTCCTCTTGGTTTCACCCAGCTATAGAGGTTGGATTTTAACTTTTTACATGATGTTTTAAGTGTTTATCCAATTTAGGTTAATTTGGGATTGGGTCAACTCATGTTGACCCAAATGAGTTGGGTTGGGTTTAAGCAACCCGGTTTGACTCATTGGCTTTGGATTTGCCTTAATTATGTTTAATTGATCATTCATGATGGTTTTGACTATTTAATTTTGTTCAATTTGAATTAATTTTAAATTTGATCTAAGTTTGACCAACTTTGACCAAAATTAGTTAAGTTGATTTATGTGATTCAATTTGTCATTCTATGTTTAGATTATGTTTCAATTATGTTTTACAAATTATTTGGAGTGCTCTTGATCAATTATTTGGGTTAATTTGGCTTGGATTTGGATTTGACCCATTTTGAGTTCAAATGAGTCAAATTGAGTTCAATTGAGTTAAATATTTTGTTTGACTCGACCAAGATGTGTTTAAGCTCTAATCATGTTTGATTAAGTGATCATTGTAATTTAGAGTGATTGGCTTTATTTGATTTGAATCCGTTTTAATCCAAATTGAGCTTAATGGGTTAAATGATCCAATTAATCCATTTGAGACCTTATTTGATTTAGGCTTATTTAGTTTTATGTTTAAGCATATTTATTTGATGATTTTGAGTCTTCAAAGTGATTTAATTTAGACAATTTTTTTAGTTTGTTGACTTTTGACTTAATGAGGCCCACATGGGTCAACTCTACGTCAAATGACCTATTTATCACTTTGACCCTTATTTGAATTTATTTTTGAGTTCATTTATGTTTATGTATTGATTTTATGCTTTTGGTTTGATTTAATTTGGTTTAATCTTGATTTAATTTTATTTTATTTGGATTTAGGTGATTGCAAGTCATGAGTTAGGCCATAGGGTAGGGTAGGTATCCTTAGTCTTAAAGTTTATCCTAATCCTATAGAAAATCCTTCTAAAGTCTCTAGGTTTAGGTTAAGTTTACTTAGCCACTAGAAGTGTCCTATGACTAAGAAGTTCTTAGAGTCTAGAAGATTCCTAGACCTATGATGGGAAGATTGAATCCTCACTCTAAAAGTGAGGTCAACAAAATGACCCCCAATAGGTGTGGTGTAACTGACAAGGCACACCGCATGTATTGGCGTTGACCGAGATGATCAATAATGTCCAAAGGAATGCAAGCACTAACGGAGACTATCTATACCTAAACCAAGAGGTAGATAGAATCACGATCTTAGTGCAATGCAATTCATCTTATACTAAGGATCTAAGAGAGCCAAGAAGATTTGGGTATGAATAAGTTTTCATGTCAAAGACATGAAGCGAGATCTATTGGGGAATTGCACATGAATTGGATTTGATTTGAGATAGATTTATGCCAAGGGCATAAAAGTAAGGGAGATCTACTAAGGATTAAGATTTGATTGATATATTTGAGTTGTTTGGGAGAAAGATTCGCTGGAGATGAAGATTTGATTTAATTTGTTTGAATTTATTTGATTTAATTTTGTGAGAGGGGGATCCGCTAGGGATACAAGTTTGAGTTTATCTTTATTTTGTTGATTTAATTTGGGGCGTATCCACTAGGGATATGGGCTTGAATCCACTAGGGATTAAGATTGGATTTATTTTGATTTGATTTATTTTATGAATTTTTTTTTGTTTTGGCTCCACTGGGGGAGATTAATTTGGTTGATTTTATGTTTGATTTGGAGGCATATCCGCTGGGGATATAAGTCTGGTTGAATTTGTTTTATTTAGATTTGTTGATTCAGATGGAGTGTAATTTTAGTTGTAGAATTCTAGTGGTAGTGTTGTGACATTAGGTGAACAAGTCATTAATAAGAATGAGCGTTTCAGATATTTAGGCTCTATTATTCAAAATGATGGTGAAATAGATGGAGATGTTATTAGTAGAATTCAAGTTGGATGTTTGAAGTGGAGGAATGCATCCGCCTATTATGTGATAGAAAAGTTCCACTTAAACTTAAGGAAAATTTTATAAGATGGTGGTAAGACTGCAATGACTTATGGTGCGAATGTTGGCCAATAAAAGAGAAGCATAAGACTAAGTTAAGTGTCACAGAGACGAGGATGCTTAGGTGGATGAGTGGCTTTACTCTTAGAGATAGAATGCAAAATGAGTATATTCGGGAAAAAGTTGGAGTAGGTAGATAAGATTAGGGAGAATCTCCTGATGGTTTGGCCACATAAAGCGTACCGTCATGACCGATTGAGAGAGAGTAGATGCATTAGATTTGCCTTATGTTAAGAAAGGTAGAGGTAGACCTAAAAAGACTTGGTTAAGATGTATAAAAAATGATCTTAGTATACTTGATTTAAATGAGAATTTGACACATAATAGGACACAATGAAGACGAAGGATTCATGTAGCCGACCCCACCTAGTGGGATTAAGGCTTGTTGTTGTTGTTGTTGCTAAATTTTCACTTTCTTATAAAAACATTAATCATTGTCTTATATTTCTCTTTTTACTTAACAACTCATAGTTTTATATTTGCTTGAAATTTATTCATATGCTCAACAAAAGATGCAATAAGTTGAAAGCGTGATGTAGACTAATTTATTGACATCAGATCTATGAGCTTTTTAGTGTACAGTGTGCATTCCATACATAATCTTAAAAGGAGATTTCTTTTAGTACAATGTAAGAACTATTGCAAGAGAATTCTATAATTGGAAACATCTATTTACCTAAATAGTCACTAATAAGAAAACTCTATAGATTACTTATGCTCTCATTAATCACTTTTGTTTGTTCAATGGTTTGTGTATTGAAAGGAAAATATATCAAAGCACCAAACAACTTTAATACAATTATTCAAAAGTGATAGTTAAAATGTGCATCACGATCATGAATTAGTTATGAGTGGCAAAATGCATCTCCTCTTGAGGATCAATCCAAGCTGTTTATGTGGTAGAAACTTTCAAGTGGCTAATTTGATTAATTCAAATGGCATGAGTTGCAAGAGTTAAATGGCATTAGTTCTAATCAACTAAGGCATGGTAATAGTTCATTTGGCTTGGAGTGTTTAGATAACTTGACCATTCTCTAACTTGAAATAATGAAAAATCAATCATGTTCTAAGAATGCCTCATACTAACCATAGAGTTGATTCTATTGCCTAAATGATTTTTTTTTGCTCAACTCGAGTTAAGTTTAGCCCAATTCAATTGATGGTTGAGGGTTGAAGGACCAAGAAACAAGCACCATGCAAGATAGGGATTTGGATAGATCATGTGGAATCCCTTAAAACAGATTGGGGCCTTCCAAACATCCAAAGGGCATGCACCATATGCATATGAGGATATTGGTAGCATGAATAAGAACATCATTAATCATGAGCTACATGAGATTCAAAGATGGAATAAGAGATCAATTGAAATGATGATTCATTTGAAAACATTGAATAAGATGTACCTATTATGATCTTTTATGCAAGGAGAGATTTTTCCTTTCAATTATTGTGACCTGTCTAAAAACATATGTGACATTCTAGGAGAGAGTTCTCAATTGTGAGGGAGACTTGATGTACTAGCGTATAGAGCATTTCTAAAAAAGACCAGATATTTCGCATCAGGAGGATTTTTTTTCTTGTTCTTCTGTCTACAATCCTCATAGAAATAGAACATTAAAAATTAAAAGTAAATTACACCTCCATGTGGAGAAACTATATTAGACAAAATTCACTTACTCATACTCTCTTTCTGTATGTATTCTCAATCTTCCTCTTTCTTAATTATTCATCATGTTAGTCTCACTCTTCTAGGCTTCTTCTAATATACCACATCTGATATTCACATTCCAATTTAGTGCTCTTATTAAGATCATGATGGGTACGAAGAAAAAAGAACCTAGTTATCATGAAGATGCAAGAAAGCCTTTTGTCTAATGCATGATAGACTCAAAAAAATTAGTTGTTTGAGAGTTTATGATACTAAATTTGTGATCCAAATATTACTCAACTTCAGGTAAGATAAATGGGTTAGTGAAGTTGTTTATAAGAGGACAAGGAATCACTACTACTTGTGCATAAGAGGTGTGTAACAAAGTGACAACTAATTATGTAGCCATACCATCACAACTAAGTCGTCAATCATTCAATATGAAGTGGTTGGGAAGACACTATTTTTCTTTATGATGAGATTAGTAAGGAGGGCTAGTGTTGAGAATTGATAAGAGGTTTTTCCCATCATAGTATAGGGATCTTAATTCCATGTAGCTGTCATGCTCACATTGACATCACCTTTCTCTGCAAAAATTTTTGAGTTCTTACTTCTTCAAAAGCTAAAGATCCCCCAATTAAATTCTTATAAAGGTTTTATTGATTCAACTAAATTTTTTATCGAATTCAAGGCCACCATGGCATTGTATGTGGTGTTAGGCATGGTCAACTCCTATGTCCTATTGATAATGAATGTTTTAAAAAATGTTTCTCGTCTTACCTTAGGGTGTAATGAGATAAATTTGTCTCAGGATAGTTAGGGAAGACATTTGACTTTCAAACATACATCCTAAAGGTGAAGGCATCACCCAATGCATTAAGGCTCATCCAAGGCACTCAAGACACATCCAAGGTGCTTATGGCTCACCTTTTACACTCTACTAATAAAGGGAACAATCACCTTATGATGTAACTTCAATAAAATTAAATTATCAAATTATTAAATTTTAACTTATTATAAATATTTTTCATATATATTTTTAAATAAAACTATAAATGAAACAATTATTTGACTTTTAACCTCTTGAGTATTAAATACTATTACCTTGATTTATGTTCTACAAGCCTATAGAAACATCAAAACCCTAAGCCTAACTCACCTTCGTCTCTCTTGTATCTTATTTATTTTCGATCTTTGCTTGCTTTGGCAAGTAATTCCTTACTGCCTCTTAGGCTTGCTGTTCATTTTTATCTAAGCTCTACACTAATTCTCCTCTTATCTTATTTCATTTTGATATCTTATTTTGTTTGATTTTTATTTGTTTGTATCAATTAGACTTTGGAATTAGATTATAAATCATATAGTTATGGAGTTTGATTTTAAAAATTTATTTAACTTTTATTTTATATTATTTTTAATCATTGATATGACACTTAAAATACTATTAGTCGAAGCACGAATCTTGATGTTAAAAGCAAGTTGATCCGAAGTTGAAACAGTTCGAGATCAAGCTCTTAAAATATCCTTGGAAACTTTGGGATATCAGTTAAATCCCTAAATAGCTCTCAAATATGAAGTGTTTATAGTCAAATCGAGCGTCTCGACAAGCCGGTTCCAACAAGTCAAAGATCTTACAATTCTGACTTCATTTGAGCATTCAAATGCACAAAATACATCATATGATCAAGAGGATCATTTTGAGCCGTCCGATGTGAGGAGTGGTTTTGCATGTATTTACAGATGTCACTCTCCACATAAATAGCCCTCATTTCTCATATGAGGAGGCCAAGAGGAGAAGGGAGGCAAGAGAGAGGAGAGAGCTCTAAAGATCCTCCAGACAATCGCCGCCACTTGACGGTCAATCCGCCGCCATCCTCGCCATCGTTATTGTTGCCATCATCACCACCACTATCGTTGGTATCATGCCAACTCATCAACATCGTTTTCAACATCGTTGCCCAACATCATTACAAGAATCTTGTCCATTTCTCATATACAATTCTGTAATCCCGGTATCGGGAAGATCTTGTACTCTGAAAAAGATACATAGTGGAAGCTTTTTACTGGGCTAGGCCCCGTGGTTTTTCCCTCTTTTTGAGGTTTTCCATATAAAAATTCTGGAGTTTTATTGTTCACTCTTTAAATACATGTGTGTGTGCTGGACTCCCCAAAGAAGCTAAGGCGAAAACTTTTACTCTACCGCAACTGGTTTTCTAGCATGCAACAGTTTGACGTCGTCTGTGAGAAGCTGATTCTCATTATTTTATCTTGTATGGCGACCAAGTTCCCCAACAAGATCAAAATCACCATCGAGGTGGAGCATTTCAAACTTTTAAGAAGCTCAAGCGAAGAAAGAAGATTCATCAAACTTCGTTCCTTCAGATTTTGTTGGACATTGGGGGGCAACTCTTAATCTCAGAATATTGCTCATGTTAATATGGTGAGCATCTAATCGATTACCATCCCAAGAAACAAGTCAAAGTTGGAGTATTTTTTCCAATTATACTTATGAAAAAATAAGACCAAGGTTAAGAAGAAACTTTGGCTATAAGCTCAAACAAATGTTTCAATACGACCTCTTCCAAAAAGGTTAACATCATCGAGCAAAGACTCTGACAAACAACCTAGGATAGGTCAAAAGATCCTTGGTGGACTTCTCATGACCTCTTCCATACAGGTTAACGTCATCGGGTAACACCCTGACAAATAACCTCGGATAGGTCAAAAATCCTCAGCAGATTCAATTCGACTTCTTCCATACAGGTTAACGGCATCGGGTAACACTCTGACAAACAACCTTGGATAGGTCAAAAATTCTCAGTGGATTCAATTCAACCTCTTCCATACAGGTTAACGTCATCGAGCAAAGACTCTGACAAACAACCTCGGATAGGTCAAAAATCCTCAGCGGATTGATTCAACCTCTTTCATTGCGTTAACGCCATCGAGCAAAGACACAAACAACCTCGGATAGTCAAGAATCCGCCAGATTCAATTCAACCTCTTCCATAGGTTAACGCCATCGAGCAAAGTCTCGACAAATAACCAGATAGTCAAAAGGTCCTTGGGACTTCCCATGACCTCTTCCATACGCACGTTATGGGTGACACCGACAAACAACCTGGATAGGTCAAAATCCTCCGATTCAATTCGACCTTCTATAGTGTTAACGCCATCGCAAACACTCGACAAACAACCTGGATAGGTCAAAATCCTCCGGATTCAATTCAACCTCTTCCATAGTTAAGCACGTCATCGAGCAAAGACGACAAACAACCGATAGGTCAAAATCCTCACGGATTCAATTCAACCTGTTCCATACAGGTTAACACCATCGAGCAAAGACTCTGACAAACAATCTCAGATAGGTCAAAAATCCTCAGCGGATTCAATTCAACATCTTTCATACAGGTTAATGTCATCGGGTAACACTCTGACAAACAACCTCAGATGGGTCAAAATCCTCAACGGATTCAATTCAACCTCTTCCACATAGGTTAACGTCATCGAGTAACACTCTAACAAACATTCTCGATAGTCAAATCTCATCGTCGCCGTTCATCCCCGCTGACTACCGACGCAAGTCGCCACCGTCGACTGCTGATTGATGCCGACCACCCCGTCGGGCCGCTAACTACTGCCGTTTGGCCACCGCCAACTAACTACTATCAAGTCACCACCGCCGACCATCGCCGGCATCTTGGTCACCACCATCGTGCCGGCTATCTCGCCGCTGACTATCGCGCTGCGCCACTGCTGACTACGCCGGTTACTTCTGACACCTCGCCGCCGCTTACTACTTGCTGACTACTGCTGCCGGTCTACGGATTACGTTGCCGTTAGCTACTATCAGAAGCCGGTTACCACTGCTGACTACTGGTTCGGTTACTACCACAATTATCGTTGAACACTGCCGCTGACGCTTCGGTCGGCCGCTAATCTGTTGTCGTTACCACGCTGATTATCGCCGCCGGTCCGCTGCCATTATCACCGGCAATCCGGTTACCACATCATCACGGTTCTTCCTCGCTGATTACCGGTTGCTTGTTGCCACCCTTCGCCGCCACCGCTAACCGGTGCACCGACGCACCATCGCCGGCATCTGGCTGGTCACCACCATCGCCGCCGGTATCTCGCTGACTACTGACGCTGCCATCAGATACTACTGCCGCTAGCCGCCGCTGACCACCCCGTGCCGCCAACCTATATGGCCCATCGCTGCCGACTATCGCCAATCTCATTTTCACCACCATCGTCGCTGTTATCTCGCCGACCACCTCAGTCACCGCTGCCAATTAATGTCGTGGCCACCATCGTGTCGAGCATCGCCAACCCGCTCTCCGGTGATCGCCTCCAAACCCGGTCGGTCCGATGGTCAACGCTTCGAGGGAAAATCGAGCCTCGCTTTATGAACGGGTCTTGATCGCCTCCAAACCCGGTCCGGTTGCGGCGTCAACGCTTCTTTCGAGGGAAAACCGGAGCCTCATCAAATGAACTACGGGTCTTGATTGCCTCCAAACCTGGACGGTCCGACAAAGGCAGTCAACGCCTCTTTCGAGGGAAAATCAAGCTGCTTATGAACTACGGCCTCACCTCCTCAACGACCTTTCTCTCAAGAAGGAGAAGGTGCCTTCTCCTGGCCCTGGGAGTTTTATAGACCCATTCAGGGTAAAGGGTAAAATCGCCCAAAAATCTGAAAATCGCCGAACCGTAAAACCATCATTCGCCAGCTGGCACAACCGCCGGTCATGGCGCCAACCATCGCATCGCTACCAGACGTATTCCGGCCGCGAACGCGGTCCATCGTCGAATCTCGCTCGCTTCTCAGGCTCAGCGAATCGCCCACGAAGGGAATCGTCAACGTATGGCTTAACCCCGCTCAGCAACGACTCAACCAGCCCAGCATCAGGCTGACTTCAGGCCGACTCCGACCGCTTCCGCCATTCTCTGCGGCGACCCCGCCAGACTGAGGCTCACCACTGCTGACCCACCGCTGACGCAGGTCGCCTATGAACCTACCAGAACCATCGGCCCACTACACACAACGCCATGACATGGACCGCCATGCCGCCATGTGAAGGCGCATACGGTCCACGAGCTCCGCTCGCAGGATGGGTCCGTAATCTCGAAATCTCACACTCGTGCATACCTACACGCATTTGCGACCCTGCATCAGCTTCCGTAGTCATAATCTTGTGCTCCTATGAAGATCTGCTCTCAAATGTGTAATGACCAAATTTCATTGAAGAATTTGCTATTTTCAGTATTTGACATATATTTTGGATGATTGAGATAATGTCTTCCAAAAATAGAACGATATGACACTTAAAATACTACAAGAGCACGAATCTTGATGTTAAAAGCAAGGCGATCCAAGTTGAAACTGGTCGAGATCAAGCTCTTAAAATATCCTTGGAAACTTTGGGATATCAGTTAAATCCCTAAATAGCTTTCAAATATGAAGTGTTTATAATCAAATCGAGCGTCTCGACGAGCCGGTTCCAACAAGCCAAAGATCTTACACTTCCGACTTCATTTGAGCATTCCAATGCACAAAATACATCATATGATCAAGGGGGTCATTTTGAGCCGTCTGATGAAGTGGAATATTTTCGTGTATTTGAGAGACGCCACTCCTCCATATAAGTAGCCTCATTCCTCATATGGGGAGGCCTGAAGGAGAAGGGAGGCAAGCAGAGAGAGGAGAGAGCTCTAAAGATCCTCCAAGCACATCGTTGCCACTGATTCGCCAACCACCGCCACGTATCACGATCCTCGCAATTATTGTTGTCGTTATCATCACCGACCACTATCGTTTATCACATCTCGAACATTGCCTATTACTAAGAATCTGTCCATTTCTCATATACATCAGTAATCTGATCGGAAGATCTTGTACTCAAAAGGATACATAGTGGAAGCTTTTTGGTAGCCGCGTGATTTTCCTCTTTTGAGATTTTCCATGTAAAAATTCTGGAGTTTTATTGTTCGCTCTTTAAATATATGTGTGTGTGTTGGACTCCCCAAAGAAACTAAGGGGAAAACTTTTACTCTACTGCAACTAGTTTTCTAGCACGCAACAATCATATTATCTATTTATGCAATAATAAGATTATACAATTCAAAGGGCTTAATCCCTACTTCAAGGTTGTGAAGCATCTTGTCTTACGCCTCCAACTTTTAAAACATTGTTTATGATTTTGAAAGATGTTATGCTTCAGTAATTCTCAAAGCTTTGACCAATGAGTATCACCTCTTACGAAGAGTTCTATAGGTAATTTCATGTAAAGATTTTCTAGCTCTCAAAAGCCACACAAGGGTCACCAAACTTTTTAATTACTTTGATAGAGTAAGTGCAAGTCCTTTCAAATATACATTATGTGATTCAGTAATGAGATATTTGAGTTGGCAGATTCAAATTCTTCTATCATGAAAGTGTTGATCTCCACATATGATTCACAAATCAAACGAAGCACAAAAAGTTAAAATCAATAATTAACAAAAACAACATCGCATGAATCGGGTTTAAAATGCTCTAATCGCGATCGGATTCGATCAAAATCACCTTGATTCGAAAAATTTGATTGTACAGATGTGTTTAAAATATTAAAATTAATCAAATAAAACTCATTCCATTAATTAATAATCAATTAATCAATCAAATTTATTTTTAAATGAAATTATCGATATCGTCGAAGTCGACAATGCTCGAACCAACCGCTCAAAATCGACGCGTCAACGTTGAAAAGACGACACATTCTGCGAATTTGGTAGCTAGCTAACGCGTTGGCGATTTGAACGCGACCTCAATTTAAATTTAATTTCACTTTGATCATCACGCATTACGGCCTAAATGACCTCTAATTGTAAAGACGCCACCGTATTCCGTATGCGAAATTACCTAAAATTGATATGCATATTGCATATGATTATCGCATGATAAAGTTTATTAAAATCTGTGTGAATTTTGATGTAATGACATACAATGCAATGTGACAATAAAAAAATTTAAGGTGAATGAATTAGAAGACATGTATATAGATTTTGGAAATCACGTGAAAGTCAATTACAGCTGAATTATAAAATGGAAATTATAATAGAATAGAGGGATAAAAAAAAGAATTAAAATTATCCAATAAATCTAAAGGATATGATTATGCACAATTATCTATACTTATCTGATCATATATGCCAACCAATTCGATTCATTGGAATGCTTAGCTCAAATCTGCCATCCATCTTTTGCTTTATTACCATTTTCCTCATCAGGAAAGTACAGCCACCTAGTTCGTCCAATCCCTGATGACCACCGCCCATCCCTCCAATCTCAGCTACAGCAGCCGCCCATCCCGGCTGTTCTAATTCATCGGATTTTTTTTTTGCTCTTTCTCACCTACAGCATGGCACCCGCTCCTTTCCTGTCTCACACAAAAGACAGAATTTCTCAGCTCGTCTCATACCCCTTCTCCTATGCTCGTCACTTCCCATATCCACAGCAGTCTGAACAAAACCTGACCTCCTTCCCTCTACGTCCCGTCCTCCCTCAAACCCCGTTCATCCCAGCACGGCAATTCTGCCTCATTCCTAGCCCATCTCCCCTGTTTCCCGTCAACACGAGCAATCTTACAGCTCCTCAAGTGCCATCAAGAGTTTATTTTGCTAAAGCGCGGCTGTGTTCTGTCTCTGTTGAGCTGAGATTTCCTAGGAAGAAAGCCAGTGCAAAATAATTTCAGAGCAGGGAGGTTAATGCGAGCATGGAAGCTCCTTCTCTTTCACCTGAGGATTTTCAAACTGCAAGGCCAAATGAGGATAATCATGAGCTTAAGAGTGCACTTTACCTGAAGGCTGAATAGTTAGAAAAGCTTTCGCTGAACGCAAGCTTAAGAATCATGGTTGATCAAATGCCTTTTGCATGAAGAAGGAAAACTTTGGGTGATTATTCAACCAAGTCTGTGAAGAAAAGACCTGTACGATTTCTTAAGCAAAAGCCTAAGAAGAACTTACTGAGGCAGGATTCAAGCAATGATTTGGAATTTGATATCGACTTATTATTGGGAATGATTGAAAAGTTTGACTTGTGTGATATCAAGATGCAAACGATAGGAAATCATCCTCCAATAGATGTTCTAAGAGGAAAACTCTTACGGAAAATATATGTAGAGATGGGGTGCTAAACTGAGTCAGGAATGCAGATCCAAGAGGGCCCAGAAGTAAGCAAAGATGAAGGCAATACATGACAGCCTGATGCTTAGCAAGCAGAGATGAAGGCCAGAGAAGATGCTATCTTTCAATAATTGTTCAACTTTTGAAGTTAAAGATCAGACATCAAGAGTCTTTAATAGGAGATGGGGATGTTGATGAGTAAGAACCGTTTGAATCTCCAGTTGGCAACCAATCCAACAAGCTTTATCTTTCACTACTTTGATATCAGCAAGCGATACTCCTAAGGGGGTGTTTGGCAATGAATTGGATTTATTTCAAGTAGGATTTAGTAAATCCAGTATAACTGGATTTAAGAAATCCGATAACCTGAGTTTAGTAAATCGACGTTAATCGCCGAAGAACAAAATTTATTAAATCTCGCTAAATCAGGAAAGATGTTTGATAAATTATATGAGATTTAAGCCTCTTATAATTAAATAATAATATTTTAAAATATAAAATAAATAAATAAAAAATAAAATATTAAAATTAAAATTCATTATTTAATAAAAGATATCATGTTCATTACAAAATATAAATAAATATTATATTATTTGGATATAAGAAATTTTTTTGCTGATAATACAATTGAATTTTTCAACTCCTTCGAAAATTTTGCTGATAATACAATTGAATTTTTTTGCTGATAATACAATTGAATTTTTTTGCTGATAATACATATGTGCACCCCCATTTCTCATTTTTCATATATATTTTTTACTTTAAATGTCAATGATTTGGAAGTAATGCGGATCATATGCGTCTAGAAAACCAACTGGGAGTGAAAGTTTACGCTTTAGCTTTGTGAAAGACACACGCGTAATTAAAGAGCGAATAAGAGACACTATAAAATTTTTAACGTGAAAAATCTTGAAAAGAGGGGAAAACCACTTCAAATAAAAAAGCTTCCACTATATATCGTTTGAGTACAAAGTCTTCGATAACGGATTACAATTGCATATGAGAGAGAGAATAACCGTAACAACGATCGGAATTGTAATCACGCGGAGATGCGGTAACTCTCGCGAACGGGAGACAATTAATGACTACGTGGTGGGCGGTGGTTGATGGCCGAATGGAGCGATCTTGCTTGAAGGATCTTCAGCAGCTCTCTTCCTCCTCACTTGGGTTTTTCCTCTTCTTCCTCGCTCGGACTCTTCCTTTTCTTCCTTGCTTGGGTTCCTCCTCTTCCTTGCTCGGGCATCTCCTCTTCTTCCTTGCTTGGACTCCTCCTCTTCTTTACTTGTTTCAGCTCCTCTTCTTCTTTACTTATTTCAGCTCCTCTTCTTCTTCACTTGTTTGCCTTCTCTTCTTCTTCTTCACTTGCTAGTGAGGAATGAAGGCTATTTATAGATGGGAGGAGGCATTCTTGTAAATTCATGTAGCACACTCCCCTCGATTTAAGGATGATTCCTTCGATCATTTGATGTATTTTGAGCATTTGGATGCCCAAATGAAATCGGAATTATGAGATCTTAGGCTCGTTAGATCCGGCTCGTTGAGACGCTCAATTTGACTATAAACACTTCATATTTGAGAGCTATTTTGGGATTTAATTGATGTCCCAAAGATTCAATGATATTTTAAGTGCTTGATCTCGATCGTTTTTAACTCAAAATCATATCGCTTTCGACATCAAGATTTGTGCTTTGACTAGTGGTATTTTGAGAGCTATATCGCTCTATTTTTGGATGACATTAGCTTAATCATCCAAAACTATATGTGCCAAATGCTCGAAAATAACGAATTCTTCAACGAAATGTGCGGGCCCATGAATCATACATTTTGAGAGAAAAAATCATCATAAAAATACAAAATTATGATTATGGAAGTAGATGTGTACCCATAGGCATGAGATTTTGAGGTTACGGATCTATTTGGATACTCACGGAAGTTTTCAGCGCGGATTCCGCGAGCTGTCGCCGCATGCAGCGCCATGTAGCCATGAAGCGCTGGCGCTGGGTCTTAGCAGGATGGGCGGCCCATCAGGTCAAGTCTCGGTCGAGGCGGGCCGCGATGATACGGGAGCGGCCAGAGGGTCGTGAGTCGAGCGGTCACGGCGACGCAGTCCATGCGGCGTCGGGTCGCTGAGGAACGGCTGGCGGTGGGTTACGCCTGGGTCGCTCGGCCATGCCGGATCTGCCCGCTACTGCGGCCACGTCACGGGTCGTTCAGCGGATCTGCCGGTCTGACGTTCTGCGGAACGACCAGGCGAATGGCGGGCGAATGGGCGAAGGCCGCTGGCGAGTATGGGCTTTGTGTGGCATGCGCCAATGGCCCGCCGAGAATTTGAAGGATTTTGAGCCATTTTTGAGGGGTTTCTACCCTTTTGCACTTGTGGGAGGCTACAAATACCCCCAGGGGAGAGGCACACTTTCCCTCTCCTTTCTTCTTGAGTGAGGGTCCTTTGGAGGCGATCAAGAAGGCGATCAAGAGGCGTTCAAGGAGGCGATCATGGAGGCGATCAAAGAGGCGATCAAGGCCCACGGTACATACGTCGTGGTTCCGGTTTCCGGCTCGTCCGGCTTACCTCGGACCGTCGGGTTAGAGGCGATCAAGGCCCACTGCATACCGTCGTGGTTCCGGCGACCGCCTCGCCGATTCGGCCTCGTCGGCCGTCGTTAGAGATCAAGCCCCACCTGCATACGTCGTGGTTCCGCCTCGCCCGGGCCTCGCCTCGGACCGTCCGGGTTAGGCGAGGGCCCACGCATATACGCCGTGGTTCCGGTCACTCGACCGTCTGTGTTAGAGGCGATCAAGCGCCCACGCGCATACGTGTTCGATTTTCCGCCTCGTCCGGTTCGGCCTCCGGACCGTCGGGGGAGGCGATCAAGGCCCGCGATACGCCGTGGTTCCGGCGCACGGTGTCCGGCGACCGGCCTCCGGACCGTCTGGGTTAGGAGGCGATCAAGGCCCACGGTACATACGTCGTGGTTCCGGTTTTCCGCCTCGTCCGGTTTACTGGCCTCGGACCATCTGAGACGATCGGGGCCCACTGCATACGCCGTGGTTCCGCACCGTCCCCGTTTCGCCTTGTCGGACCGTCTGGGGAGGCGATTAGACCCACGTACATACATCGTGGTTTGGCGACGTCGACGGTGGTGATCGGCATCTGGCGGGATGACCGCAATGGCGGCGATGGTGACCGGTGAAAATTGCCGGTGATGGCGGTGGCGACCGGCGACGGTAGTCGGCGGCGGTGACCGGCGACAGTAGTCGGCGAGGTGACCGGCGACGTTTCTGGGCCGACAGGATCTTTGACCTATCCGGTTGTTTGTCGAGTGTGACTCGACGCGTTAACCTCGTGGAAGAGGTCAGAAATATCCGGAGATTTTGACCTATTCGAGGTTGTTTGTCGAGTGTTACACGACGCAACCCGGCGACGCAACGTATGGAAGAAGTTGAATCAATCGCGGAGGATTTTGACCCATCCGAGGTTGTTTGTCGAGTGTTATCCGACGCGTTAACCCACGACGCTAACCTGTGGAAGAGGTTGAATCAATCCATGAGGATTTTGACCCATCCGGTTGTTTGTCGAGTGTGACTTCGATGACGGTAACCCGCATGGAAGAGGTCGAATCAATCTGAGAATTTTTACCTATCCGGGGTTGTAGTGTTACCCAACGACGTTAACTGTGTGGAAGAGGTTGAATTGGATCCGAGATTTTGACCCATCCGAGGTTGTTTGTCGTGTTTGCTCGGCGACGCAACTGTGGAAGAGGTTGAATTGAATCTCGAGGATTTGACCCATCCAGGTTGTTTGTCGAGTGTGACTGGCGACGCGTTAACTGTATGGAAGAGGTCGAAAGTCCACCAAGGACCTTTTGACCTAGGTTGTTTGTCAGTCTTTGCTCGATGACGTTAACCGTGGAAGAGATCGTAGGAAGTCCACCGGACCTTTTGACCCATCTAGGTTGTTTGTCGAGTTTTGCTCGATGACATTAACTGTATGGAAGAGGTCGTAGGAAGTCCACCAAGGACCTTTTGACCTATCGGTTGTTTGTCGAGTCTTTGCTCGATGGCGTTAACTGTATGGAAGAGGTCGTAGGAAGTCCACCAAGGACCTTTTGACCTATCATAGGTTGTTTGTCAGAGTCTTTGCTTGATGACGTTAATCTGTATAGAAGAGGTCGATTAAAACATCTATTTGTCGTTGTAGCCAAAGTTGCTCCTTAACCTTGGTCTTGTTTTTCCATGAATATGATTGGAAAATCATAATTTGCAAAGCTATATCTCTTCTCAATGTTGAAATATCCTCCAACTTTGACTTGTTTCTTGGGATGGTAATCGATTAGATGCTTAACATGGGTGATTTTCTGAGATTAAGAGTTGCCCCCCCGGGATTTATCGCGTCTTGCGGATTTACCCGGATTTACGGCATCGCGGATTTATTAAATTCTCCGATGGTGTTTGGTAGGATTTACGGGATTTAGAGAGCTAAATCCTTAGTAAATCCGTTGCCAAACACCCCCTAAGAATAGGCTGAAGTCTTCCAACTCCAACTTCTTAATGCATAGGGGACAAACATAAAATCATGTTGCCCAATCAGTTACTCACTTTCTTTGACTTGGAAAATGAAAACGCAAAGCCATTGGCTGTAGTTACCAAGGCTACTGGTTATGGGCACCCAAGAAATGTTGCACAAAGCAAGAGTTACACTGAGGATGCAAAAATCTAGAAGGAAGATCGATCCTCCTGCTCTAACTCTATGAAGAAGAACTCAATTACTCCCTCTGAGTTGAAGGATTTGTCCTCTCTCGATTTCGAGAAGACTCATCATAACATCCAAATGAGCAGTGAATTTAAACGGTATCTCAAGAAAGGAAATGGTGTAAATCATGGCTATGGAGTTGTTATTGAAAAAAAAAACCAAGAAGCTTGGCAACTCAAAAGGAGAGATTAAAAAACAAAAAGTCTGTAGAAACTGTGAGATAGAAAGAAGATTCTTTTTTTTTTCTTACTTAGCTCATTCAAAATAAGTACTTGTTCACATTGTTCTAACGTGACAAGAAAATGTACTTTGTGATAAGTAATCATTCACATTGTTCCAATGCGGTGAGGAAACTTATAATATAAGTATTTGTTCACGTTGTTCCAATGTGGTAAGGAAATGTGTTTTGTGATCAGTACCCGTTCACATTGTTCCAATGCGGCGGGGAAACTTATGCTATAAGTACTTGCTCATGTTGTTCCAACTTGGCAAGGAAATCTGTTTTGTGATAAGTACCCGTTCACATTGTTCCAATGCGGTGGGGAAACTTGTGATATAAGTACTTGCTCACGTTGTTCCATCATGACAAGAAAATATACTTTGTGATAAGTACCCGTTCACATTGTTCCAATGTGACGGAGAAATCTTGTGATATAAGTACTTGCACATATTATTCCAATGCGACAAAAAGATGTTATGCTATACAAATTAATGCACATTTTTTTTGGCGTGGTAGATAAACTATACTTTCGGCCACGGTGTCTTATGACACCTACTATGCACACCTTTCTCGTGGCAAGGCAGTCCCAAACTGGGATGATGTCGGGAGGTTACCGAAATTTTCAATAAATCAAATCTATAAAGAACTTGAATTTGAGATGATTTGAACCATACTTTTAAACTTGGCATGAAAGGAAAGTGAATTAAAACTCAAACTATTCATGAAAAATATTGATCAATTGATTCAATCCTAAAGGCTCAAGTTAAAAGAAATCTAAATCATAAAAGATTTGATAATTTATTCACAAGCAGAAAGTATGACTTGAAATCTTAATAATGAATATGATTGGATATTTTCAATTATCATTTGAAATACATGTGTTTCATTGAACCAATTGAAAGGAGCTTAAGGGAAATTTAAATAATAAGCTTGAATGAACTTAAGTTTGATGACAAATGTACAATGTTATATCTAAACTTGTTGCTTTATGGTTTATCTGAATATCCAAAGGAGCTAAACTCTTGCACCTGTCATAGTTTCATGTGAATCTATAGCTTTGGGCTTCGTGTCAAATGTTTAATGCGATTACTCATAACGAATATTCAAAATACTACTACATTCCATTCAAATTGAATAGACATGAATACTCAAGTTAAATGAATCTCATGCTTATTTCATTGAGCGATGTTTCGCTTAATTGTTTGATTCATGTAAACATTTGAAAAAGCCTATATCATTAAGAATATATTCTCACTTGATTCATGTAAGTATTTTAAAGAGTCAATGCATGTCTTATAGAACAGATATATACTCGACTCATGACAAGCAGTTGAAAGTGTCAACTCATGTCTTATAAAACAGACCTCTACTTGATCTCTAACAAACATTTGAAATGGTCAAATTCATATTTGACAGAATAAATATACATTTGATTTTTGATATTAGGTATCTAAAAACCTATGCTTATAATTTGACACATATGTCATATCAAATATAATTGTTTTAACATAGACATCTTAATATCCATACATCCTTTTAAAAGAATATATACTTGCATTCATGTTGAAGTATTCAATAGCTTAAATACTCAAATATATATGTGCAAGCAACCAAATGAAATAAATGAACATATACCTCATTCAAAATCAATTATCCATCCGCATGTGCCCCAACATATGTGTTACCAATCTAAACATAGTGTTTGAGGATATTTCGCGGGTCAAACCCCAGTTTGGTCTTAGAACCAGGTCCGAGTTAATAAAATCTAAAAAACTAGTGATGCTATTATAATATTTTTTTTAACTTGATAAAATCTGAGAAGCTAATTCTATCATTGAAATGCAAAAGATAAATCTATCAGTATCATTATTAATATAATTTCTCAGGCTTAAACCTTTAAGAGGATATGCTCAAGCTAGAGTTGACAAAGTTTGGAGGATTATAAATTTTGAAGCAATGAATCACCCCGGTTGGGTCTTAGGACTGAGTCCGGGTTAACAAAATCTAAAAATTCGATTATAATATAAGAATTTTAATTTAATAAAATTCGAAAAGCTAATTTTGTCATATAATTGCAAGAGATAAATCCATTGGCACATCTCAAGTTCAAGCTCTTAAGAGGAAAGTCCTAAACCTGGTCCTCTATGCTCAAGCTAGAGTTGATAAGATTTGAAAGACTATAAATGTGGAAGTAATGAATCTTGACCCGATCGTCTACAAGAAAGATGCAGAGTTGACAAGGTCTATTAGCCAACAACCATATGATCAAAAGGCTATTACTACTAAGGTTTAAATGATCAATCTTTATATATTCAAATTCAAACTAATTATAAGATAATCAAATATTCAAATAAAAATAATGATAATAAATATAAATTAAATGAAATTAATTATTTAGATTTAAAGTTAAAATCATCCACCCCTCCGCAACCGTTTGTCGAGGATGACAAATTAAGAAGATTTTTGCTCATAAAGAGTCAATATCAAATCAAATACATAACTATTTTCACAGTCAAATAATCTTAAACTTATAAGGGCATGGCCCGTGTCCTCTGTCGGCGTAATTTTGCTGCAAAATGGCACCACATAAATGACGGTTATGACCAGAACCCTCTTATCGGCCACGCAAAATGGCAATCACTAAGTTATTGGCCAGTTGCGTATGTTTCCCAACGATTTTGCTCTTGCTTATAGGTATCATACTGGTTGACTTATATTTGTCAACTTCATCTATCTACAAGGACATTTTGTTTGTAACAGTTGTTTGACTACCTATAATTAGTTGACTAAATGAGATCTAGAGGGATCAAACATAAAAATTTGATAAACATTTTTAAATTAAAATGATTAATAAACTATATTATTTTTATTCATCGACTAAATTTTAATCGAAAGTGCTCTCTCAGTATTAAGAGGGATAATTAACTCTAGGTGCTTGCGCCTGTAGGAAACCTGGAACCAGATCTAAAGTCTTCACAAAATGAGGGCGAAATCTTTGGGTAGTGTCTTATCTACTATTCCATCTGCCTTCTGAAAATTTTACTGACACTTAAACAAACTCTTCATCGCGAAGGGGTCGGTGGCGAATTTTCAGATCCCATAGAAAGTAACCTTGATGTAGGTTTGAGGAATGATAGTTTCAAATATATGATCGATGAAATGCACTTGAAATCATACTAAAGATGCTATAGAATGTAGGTAAGAACATCAATGTGAAGAGTTCAACTTGGGCTCCAAAGCTTCAACCCTTGCATTTGACTCAACCCCAACAAAGAGAAGCGATTGGAAGTACCAAAATGATGGCTATGGTAGCTTATGCGTGCATCATAGTTTTAAATCTTAAAGTAGTCCACCTTATGTGAGAGCTATCAGAGCTATCCCAACACCTCTACCATCCAAACTCTTCTAAGTTATTGCCATCATTCAATCACCCATTAGCTATAGTTGTAGTAGTTATCCAAGGATGTGAGTACTTAAAGTGGGCCAACAAAATGTAAGCTTCACTTAAAAAATAATTTTCATAAATTTTGTTATTATCATAATGATTACCAGCACAAGACAAAAAATTGATGTCACTTGGAGGTCTTATTGATGCAATTGATAAAAGAGCGACATTTGAAGGAGTTCTTTGCAAAAACACACCAATACTTGAGCAAGGCTACCCTGAAGTAAAATAATAATTGGGGGTAATCAACACCATTGGGAGGAAGTAGGAGTGGAAGCTTGCTAATGATTGACTCTCTGCTGAGTCTAGATTATTGACATAAATCAATTTTGAATTCCCTTACTATTATTTTTGCATGTGAGGATTTTCCTTCCAACAACATCTTCAATGATGAGTTCGAGGTCTCCATCAACTTGGATAGCCAATCAACATTCTCTTCCTCTATGCCATAGAAAGACTGCATTAAGTAGAAGGGTTTCCACCCAAATGGAAGACAAACTTTGTTGCCTTTAAAGCATTATTAGCTTATAATGACATCATTGAAAGATATTTTTGTCAGCTTCAAAAATTCGTTACCGACCTCTTGATAAAGAAATTTTGATAAATATTGGTCAAATTTTCAGAAGACAGATGCATTCGTAGATAAGACACTACTCGGAGATTTCACCCTAATTTTGCGAGGACTTTAGATCTAGTTTCAAGTTTCCTATAGGCGCAAGCACTTATAGTTAATTACCTCTTTCAATACTGAGAGAGAACTTTTGATTAAGGCTAGTCGATAGATCGTTAATTGCTTAACGTATAGTAACAGTGAGTGGAGTTTTATGAAATTTATCATTTAATATAAAGCATATGTTTGGGGGAATGATGGCGTGCCCGATCAAGATCCCATGATTTCATCATCCCGGGCTGTCATAGTCTCTTGTCTACTTAGTCAAAGGAGGTAGTTGACCCAACTTGACTAAAGTATCCTCGTTAGCAACCATAAATTGTGTCGTCCAAAGTGTTCTTGTAGACTTGAGGTAGTGTTTATCTATTGAGACAAATATAAGTTAATCTTAACTAACAGAGGGTTTTTTCTCAATCAAATATATTCTATAATTCACGGTTTAAGGAACAAAGCCATTGAGGAGCATACAGGCTACAGCTGTGACCATAATTTAATAGTGTCATTTGATGGTAAACCATCCAGTTAAAGAGCTCTATCATAACCGCAATCTATGTGATATCATTTGACAGTAAAATCATGTGGATAGTGGACACCAAGTCCTTACTGGCGTGAGATTATTTGAGTATGAACATAGCGATATACTTGATTTGGCATTGACTTTTTATGAGCAAGAGTTTTCTTAATTTGTCACCCCCGATAAATGGTTATGGATTGGTGGATAAATTTTTACTTTAAATTTAAATAATTAATTTCATTCAATTAATATCTTTCAAGTTAGACATATGATTATTTTGTAATTGATTTAGATTTTAGCATGTAATGATTTGATAATGTGACTTAAAGAAATTTTGATTGTGAAAACCCCTTCGACTGAATTATTCAGTTAACACGGCTATCATTATGGTAGACCTTGTCAATTTTATTTATTTGTTAGCAGAGGATCTAGTCTATGATTTGCATTTATAAATTTGAATTTGAGATACAATGATTTAAAATTTTGAACAATAGTGATCCCCTTTGGTTGAATTTTATAATAGACACAACCATCATTGGGGAAATTAGGAGAAAGTTACACCTTACTATCATATGATAGAATTAGCTTCTCAGAAATTTAATAAAATTAAGAAAGCTATAGCAACATCATTAGACATTGTTGATCCTAACCCAATTATACGATCCAATCAAGAAATCAACCGCACAACATCCTCAAACACTAAATTTAGAGTTTTGACACGTGTCGAGGCACATGCGGGTGATTGATTGATTTTGAATGATTGCATACATCTGTTATTCATTTTATGTAGATTTTGCACAAGTTGGAAACACTAGGTTCGAATGACATATGTGATGAAATCATTTCATTTAATCGCTTGCACATACTTCCTTAAGCATTCAAGCTGGTGAATACTTCAACATACATATGAGTATCTGTTTCTTTAAGATGTTGTATGGATTTTGAAATGTCTAAGTTGAAGCAATTATATATGATATGAAAAGCATGTCAAGTTGTATATATGAGTCTTTAATACCTAAAATTATAAATCAAATGTAGATCTATTTTATAAAATATGAATTTGACTCTTTCAAACACTTGTTATAAATAAGTATAAATCTATTCTACAAGACATGAGTTTAATTTTCTCAAATATTTGCCATAAATCAAGTGTGAATCTGTTCTAAAAGATAGGTTTGATTTTTTTAAATACTTGTCATAAATCAAGTGTAAGTCTGTTTTATAAAACATGAGCTCGGCTCTTTCAAATAATCGGATGAATCATATGGTAAGCTAAACAACAGCTCGTAAATTGAGCATGAAATTCATGTTACTTGAATGTTTGTATGTATGTTTAGCTTAGATGACATAAAATAATATTTTGAATATGCACAATAAGTCATTCCGTTAAATACTCATCATGAAGCTCAAAGCTATGAATTCACATGTAAGAGTGATTCATGATATATACATGGGCCTGACTTTCTTGAATATTTTCATGAAATGGTTAACTAAAGTAAAACATCATTTCATAAAGCATATATGAAGTTTACTCTACTTGGATATTTGCATGTGTTCTAATGTAATGAGGTCAAACATGCATTTTCTCATAGTACATGTAATCCTTTTTCACTTGTTAATATTTTTTTTGAGAGCTTGCTTAAGTTTCGAGTTAATAAAATGAAGTGTGAGATTGCTTTGAGATACGTGAGATAAAATCATCTCTTTCAAGTGTGCTCACATATATAAAACATTTGAATCAAGTACAAAGAAATGATACTTTAAAATGCATAGTTTGCATCATTCAAATCCTTACTTATATATTCAATAAATTTCATCATTTTCACACTTGGGTACAATGAATTTCATTCTTTTCAAATTCAAATGTCATGAATTTCAACATTTTCATGACAAATTATCTCCATTTTATGTAAATATTATTTATTGACAATTTTACCTTTTATTGTATTTCATTCAAGCAATCCTTTTAAGAGAAGTCTTTTTATTCATTCACTTCCCTTTTTCTTTCTTTATTTTTATTGAGTTTTTATACCCAATATTAGCCTTATTTCATGGATGTGAGGATGACATGAAAATTCAATCTTGTTGGACCCTCTCTTTTTGTCATTTAATATTTATGCTCTTTTATGTATTTTTTTGACTTTATCATTTCATTAACCTCATTATGTATTTTTTTGACTTTATCATTTCATTAACCTCATTTCATGCATATATTAATGAGGGAATGACATAAGGATTTAATTTTGGTGGATTTTCTCTTATTTTTGTCATCCACAATTTATGCTCGTTTATGTATTTTTTGACTTTTTTATTCCATTAACCTCATTTCATGAATATATTAATGAGAGAATGACTTTAGGATTTAATTTTGATGGATTTTCTCTTATTTTGTCATTCACCGTTTATGTTCTTTTATATATTTTTTTTACTTTATCATTTCATTAACCTCATTTTAGAGATACATTAATGAGGGAATGACATAAGGATTTAATTTTGATGGATTTTTTCTTATTTTGTCATTTATCATTTACTTCCTCTTTTATGTATTTTTAACTTTATCACCCAACACTAAACTCATTCCATAGATGTATTAATGAGGAAATGGCATGAAAATCAAATCTTGGTGGACTTTTCTTTTCTGTCCACCATTTGCTTTCCTTTATGTTTAATGGCCTTGAATAATGATTGATTAATAGGAAAAGCTTAATGTTAAGCTAAGGCTTATTGTAAGTAGGAGGGTATTACCCTCTTATTGCAATTTACTCATTTCCCCTTATGTTTTCCTTGCAAAAAGCATTGTGAGCTTAAGGCCTTCAAGAAAATTTTACCTACAATTAAAGCGAGTTTAAAACTCCATTTCGTTGTTCCCCATAAGTTATATGCCATTTGATACTTTTAAATTCAGCTTAAACTTCATTTCATTCTCATGTAGGAAACCTCTTTTAAATCTCTTTTTTTTAACCAATTACATGAAGCATGTATTTCATTTCAAATGATCACTCAAAAGTCTATTTATATTCATTATTAAGGTATCAAATCACATTATTATTTATAATCAAGTCATCAAACATTTTATAATTTAATATTTTGAGCTCAGATATTTGATGAAAGTCACATCAATTTTTAATTTTTTAATGATTTCTATTTACCTAAAATTTTGGTAGCCTCCCAGCATTATCCTCACATAGGGGATTACTTCAGGAGAGCTAGGTCTTCCCACTACGGTTAGAAAGGCCTGCATAAGCCTTCAATTTCACCTGTGTAATAGGGGAAGCATAGAATTTTCTTGCAACATTGGAACAATACAGACAAGTACTTATTTTGAAACACATTTCCCACCATATTGGAATAATGTACACGGGTACTTATTTTAAAGCACATTTTCCCGCAACGTTTGAACAACATACATGAGCACTTATTTTAAAGCAAATTTTTTCACTATATTGGAACAATATGCACGAGTACTTATTTTAAAGCACATTGCTCCGTCACGTTGGAACAACGTGCATAAATACTTTTTTTAAAGTAAATTTTTCCATCATGTTAGAACAATGTGCATGAGGACTTATGTAATTTTGATATATTTTTACAAATTTACTTTCATATATGCATTAAATTAAAATATAAGTGAAATATTTTCCCATAACATGATTTTTATAATCATTTCAACTAAAATTTGCTTTTGGAATGTACCAAACAGCGAAGTATAGCACAAATATCCAATATATGTGAACTTCATTTTATCGTTTTCATGTTGAATATGAAGGAGGGATTACATTTCTCAAATTCAACAAATAAAATAGCAATTAAATAACAAGATGCAAGCATATATTTCATCTCTTTGCTATCAAGTAATTAAAAAGAACTTTGTATCTCTCATATCTCTAATTCTAACACTTTCATGTCAATGCAATAATAAGTTTCGACATTTGATAAAAGGCATGGTGGAAAAGAGAAAAGTAAGCTTAGGTCATACTTCATTTTAGTTTTTCCTTTCTTTTAGTATGATAGTTCTTTGCAAGTACAGTTTAACGCACACAAAGCAAAGCAATCAACTTCATTTTAGTGAAAACATAAATCTGAATTTCAATTTCAACTAAGGTATTTGCTTGCATGATAATATAGTTTAGGTAAGAAATCTCCTAAACATTGTCAAATAGTAGATGCAAAGTAAAAATAAAGAGGTCTCATAGAAGTCACAATTTTATCTTATCATTTCATGTTAAATATTAACAAAGAAAGTTTTAACATCAAATTGATTGAATAAATATGTGAATAAATTCTTGCTTTCTTTCCATCTTCCCCAAACCAAACAAATGAAATAATATATTAATGGCCAAGTGAAGCATCAAAAGATGACAATGTTGAGGCTAATAAAGTTAAAATTTCATGATCACATCACCTTTCAATAATTTAAGAGCAAGAAAGGGCATAAGATATCAAACTTGAATGACTTTAATCTCCAATCATTTATGAACAGTAAAATATAAATATTTAAAAGCACAAGTTCTTGCATAATACCTTTCTTTCACCCTCATTTTAGCTCAATTAACAAAAGAGGTGTTTAATGGCTAATATTGAATTGAACTTCACCAATCACAATGAAATTTTAAGGCCAAATAATGCATTGAAATCCACTTTTTCATTTTACCTCAACATCATAACAATATAGCAACTTTGTCAAGAAATATGAGAAGGATTTACTCAACCAGGCCATAAGATAAAATATGAGAATCCAAGCAATAGATTGAGGATTTTAAATCAATGTTAAACTTTATGCATTAGTTATTTTACTTTTATTCCACAATGGTAATATAATTTAAATAAGATTTGACTAATCAAAACATCTAGTAGCAACTTTAAATGTCAAATGGCAACTCTTCTTTCCAAAAATCAGCAAACAAAGTGAGATTTCAATGATTACACATAAGCAAATTTCAACTTCTAATAATAGGAAGAATGCAAAACTAGACTCTTTAAAGGTTGAAACTTTGTCATCTTATTTTCCATAAAGATGGATTTGATTTAACATGAAAATCTGAATGGAATTCAAATCATATCATATGAAGCGACAAAGATAGAATGAGGAAAGGAATGTCTTGCATGCCTTATGGCTTTGATTTCTTACCAATTTTATGTTAATGTAGAGATAAATTTAATGTTTGATATCAGTCATAATGAGGAAAGGAAGAGCAAAGGCTAAAGTCCACCTTACTTCCTCCATCCCCCTTCTCATAATAACCGAATAGGGTTCTACTCATATAAAGCAAGTAATCACATTAACTTCAACAATATATAAATCTGAAATTTCAGATTTAACTAAGCAATCATTTGTATAACAATAAGATTCAAGTGAGAACCAAGTTAAACATTATCAACTGATGCAAGGAGGCAAAGGAGAAGCAAGGCAACCTCGTAAAAATAATAACCCTATTGTGGCTCCAAAAATTCGCGTTCGGCCTCTCGATGAAACGAGAGTATAGATTAGTGTCGAACGAAATATTCAGAAGGCAGATGATTATTTGTAGTGGATAAAGAAGACACTACCCAGAGATTTCGCCCTCATTTGGTGAGGACTTTAGATCTGGTTCCAGGTTTTCTATAGGCGCAAGCACCTATAGTTAATAACCCCTCCCCAATCAGTGAGAGAGAACTTTCGATTAAGGCCTGTCATTAAATCGCTAATTGCTTAGAGTATAGTAGCAAGAATTCAGATTTAAAATTTAATGAAATTCATCCTTTTCTTTATGCTTGGAGCATATGGTTGGGGGAATGTTGATGCGCCTGATCAAGATCCCATGGTTTTGTCATCCCGGGCTATCATGATCACTGATCCACTTAGTCAGAGGAGATGGTCGATCCAATCTGACTGAAGGATTCTTGTCAGCAGACATGGGTTGTATCATCCAAGGAGACCTTGTAGACTAGGATTGATATTTGTCAAAGGGGACAATCTTAAATCCACCCTAGCTAATAGCGGGCTTTATTCCCTATTAGGTATACTCTATGATCCATAACTCAAAGAAGTAGAAAATTATTGGGGAACATACGGGCTACAGGCGTGACTGTAATTTAGTGGAGCCAACTGGCCAAACGCAGATAGAGGATACGGGTCACGTCCTTACTGGTGTAGAAAGTTTTGAGTGTGAATATAACAATATACATAATATGACATTGGCTTCTTTGTGAGTTTAGGTTAACATTAAATTTGTCACTCTTAACAAATAATTGTAGAAGGCGGATGGATGTATTTATTATTATTATCTTTTATAATAAATTTTTATTTAATTAATTTTCTTATTTTAAAATTTTCTTTAATACTTGATAGTTGGTAAGAATTTTGTTTAAAGGAAATCAATATAGCAATCATCGAGGTAGACTTTGTCAACTCCTGCTCTTTTGTTAGCAGAGGATCAGATCTTTAATGTTGAAATCTCATAATATCACATTAGATCTTGTCAACTCTACCCTTATATGAGGAGGATTGGATCAATGGATTGAAGCTTGTAATTGTATTTTAAGATTTTTGAAATTAAATATTTGAATTTCTAAACATGAAATAGTCATATTAAAACTATTAAAGGCTTTACAAAAGAAGAAAGAGTAGTCTTAATGTGATCAGCTTGAAAGTATCATTTTATATTAATTTTTATATGCAACATTATCGAGATTAATCACTTAATTTTCTATCGAAAAGAATCAGTCTTATCGGCTCCAATCCCTATGAGGAGGAGGATTTTAATTGCTCAAATATGACTGGAATTTTTATTATTTGAATGTATTGATTTATTAAAATACATACATAAGTATATAATTAGAATATTGAATTTTAAAAATATGCTCAGGCTTTCAAAATGATTGTTTCTCTTTCAGAATAATTACATAATTCACAGTGTAAGACGTTTAAGTCAATCTGATTTTAACCCGCGCAGCATCCTCAAACATCTGTGTTGGAGGCCATACGGGTGTTTAATAATTCAGATAATTTTATTTTTTTTATTTAATCCTAACTTAACATGCGTAGCTTTTTCAGACATTAGGATTTGCATCTTAAATCTTTATGTCCGAGCACATGCAGACATCTTTAGCTTAGATAATTTTATCTAATTAATGATATTATTGATTTTGAAAATAATCATAATTAGAATGGAAATTTTCTAATTTTTGGATTGAATGAAGTTCCTTAATTCATGCAGAGTTTAATTTAGTATCGTCTTCTATCTGTTTATACGAATAATTACAGATTTGATGGTAAATGTAAAGCAGAATCAGGTTTATATTTGCTCTTAAACTGTTATATCTTTGCTTGCATTAAATTTATTTATTGAATCTCTAAACTTGAATAGTTGGCTCATGCTCACTAATGAACCATCAAATGTTTTTAAGATTCACTTAAGCTGCTTTAACTCTTTTCAGCTTGTTCAATGCTAGTCAAAGTATAACTCACTTATTCATTGAGTCAAAGCATAACTCAATGTTGGTCAACAAGCTAATATGTGTTCAACAAAAGTCCTTGTTGGTACTCTTTAATGAAAATGTATGATAAGTTCCATTCTGAAGCACTCTGTTTATGATTTTCACCCATTATATATATTATATATCAACTTGACCATTCATTGAAAGGCCAAATTTTATACTCCCTATCAAGCAATCATCATATATAATATCATTTTGAACTTTCTCTTTGTTTTTTGTCGAGCCATCAAATTCATAACAAATTTTCATATTCCTTCATAAACTATCATGAGATATCTTTACTTTGTTCAAATATTCATGCAAGACCATATTAATGCTCATAGGCGAGCATTAGATACATTGTAGATCTTATAAGATTTCATCTTGAATGCAAATGTGAATCTAATCATTCTTTGAAAGTGTGACCTTTATAGTCATTGTAAGAATTATTGGTGAGTTATATAGTTATGCTTATAAAGAGAATGTTGTATCATTGAGCTTTGCTTAAGCTTAATGATAGATAATTAAATCCATAAAATGCTAGCTTATATTATTGCCATAATTTTAATATTTAATAAAAGCCCCTCATTAATACTTTTCACTTCTATAAATTAAGACAATAGAAACTATTCATTTTCACATTCATCATTTGGAAAGAAGGCAGTAAAGAGACTCTTGTCCAAAGTTCAAGTGTGCATTCAAGTTTCTTTGAAGTTCATTGTAAGCTCTTCTCCCTTTTTTTATTTCAATTTTGAAATTCATGTTTATGTTTGTTTTATGATATTTTACAATTTAACATAATTAAATTTCATTTTAGATTATTGTATTTTTGATATGATCGATGATTTTTTTTTAGATAAATCTTGATTCCTCCCTTTTTTTTCAAAGTCCAAAATTTAGTAAATTTGATTTCGAGAGGCTACATCGAAATAGTATTGGCATATCATCCGCTGAAAAGCGGCGATAAACACCGGTCGATTTTTTATCCGTCTCAAGTGAAGCATGCTTAAACTTAAAACAAAATAAAATACAATTTCTACACACATATTTGTACATTTCTTCCTTATTATATTATATTTTCCGCACTTAAATAAAAATAGCTGTGAACTTAGAGAGACGACTGGCTTGACATGCTCGGAAGCAGATTTTATTTATTTATTTTGTTTTCTGTTTTCTTCTTCTTCTTCTTTTTTTTTTTTTTTTTTTTTGAAAGATGGGGAGGGGGGAGAAAGACAGAATAGCAAAAGAAATTCCTCTTGTTTTGATATATAAGTTTAATAGATAAGAAGATCGATTGCAACTTCTCACTCAATTTCAATATTGGAGATGCTCACTTGGTGGCCTGTACAAGAGTCTAGAAGAAGCTTACAGTCATAGATCAATTAGGTAGAGACGAGAGAACTAGAGAATAAATCTAAAACTAAAACAGACAGAGAAAGAGTTAAAGGGATAGAAGGCTAAGTGTCACTTATATATAACACAAGAACCGTTTCAAAACTAAAGATGTGAAAAACTGCAAGAAGAGAAAACTTGACTTGTAAGAGCTAAGGGAGTTGAAAGGTCTATAGAGGAGCTTGTTGTTTGGTATAAGCATATGTGGATTACATGCCATGATTAACAAAGTGTTGAGATGGTAAGGTTATGTGTATAACTATAGGTGTGAACTCTGTGAAATAGATTAGAATTAGATTTCTTTCATGAAATTGAAAAAAAAAAGTGATGCTTGCATTATTTTACTATCCCGAGATGACACAAGAATGGAGACGCATGGGAAGGGGGTTTGGAAACGAGGTTGGTTGGCCATGTAGTGCGATAACGAGATGAAGGAGAGCACCATAGTCGGAACTGAGAGAAACCTGCCTGATGGTACAGTTGCCTCTCGATTACGGCAAGGGGATGCCTGAGTTTTGGGACTCGTCGATGGTGAAGACAGCGGAGACAATGTGAGGTTGCTTGGTGCTTGAGATGAGGAAGGGCTATTGCAATTTCCAGGGGAAGAGAGATTTACAGCTGACGAGAGAAGACGAAGAGGAGGAAGGATTTGTTCGATTGTGAGAGTGAGGGATTTGCGTGAGTCGGTTGTTGAGACGGAATGTGGAGAGGAACTCGTTTGATGACGGAGTTGCCCCTCGGCTGCGAAGAGGGGGGAGGATTGAAATGGAGGCTTCGACGGCAAGGTTTATAGCTGAGGCTAGGAGATCGACGGAGAGAATGCGTGCGAGTTTTAAAAAAGAAAACGAGAAGATCAAGAACCTGATAGTTGGAGACAACGAGGGATAGTTGCAGGGGAAACAACGATAAGAACTTAGAGCAGGCTTGTGAGATGTGAGAAAGATCGGAGTGGCTTGGAGAGACGGATGCTTGCGGTTTGAGGGAGACGGAGCTTTTGGCTGTGTGTCGATGACGAGAGAAAAAGCAGAAAAGAAAACAATCCCCCGTCACGTGAACTGTTCCTTTCCTCCAACGCAAGGATTAGTATTAGGCATATTTAAAATTTTTTTGTTTTCTAGTGAAACAACCAAGGAAGATGCATGGAGGTTTGCAGAAAATGTGTGTACAACAGATTTCAACATGATTTTGTTTTGTTATTATCTTATATATATATATATATATATATATATATATATATATATATATATATATATATATATATATATATATATATATATTAAAATATAAATTAATTAATTAAAGTTAACAGAAGAAATCATTAATGATTTTACACAGTAGATGTTTTAATTAATTTGAATATATCATTTTATATATATAGTATTTTTTATTGGATACATTTATATAATTAATTATTATTTGGTATTTAATTGAATAGATATATATGTATTTTATTTTATTTTAATTTTTTTTATTATCATGTACAATATATGCATATATAAAAAAAATTATTAATAATATTTTTTTTGAAACATTAATGCCTAAACAAATTTGTTTTATCTAACTTATATACATTAGTTAAAGGTATTTATTTTAATATACATATGTATATTTTTCCTTTACTGTAAGAGAAATTTTGATTGTTTTGATTGGTTTTCTTTCGTTTTTCAAAATTTTTAATTATTATATGATTTTATACAAAAATGTTAATATTAACAACGTTATAATATTATGAACTATATATAATCTAATTATCTAAAGAAGGTAACTCATATATGTTAAAACTAATTTTAACTTTTTTATTATTATTATTTTTTTATTATTAATATAATGCATAATTACATAAAGTAGATTTAATTTAATTTAATTAATATATTTTTTATAATGAAGTCTACACACTTTTATATACATATATAATTAATCTTCTTTTAATTAATCCATCTCTATTTCGCTTTCATTTCACTTTTATTTCACTTTCACTCTTTTTTTAATGAAATTATTAGGTGTTTTTAAAAAAGAAATTTTTTTTTTATTCCAATAAATGGAATAACAAAGAGGGTCAATAAATTCCCCTAACAAATATGATACGCTCATGACACGCGTGTCATATTTGTTACGAGCTAATTGATCTCGTAGATTTTCGAAGATGGTTTTTTTATTATATTTTGCATTTTTTTAAATTGCTTCTTGGCGTAGCTTAATATTTTTATGTCTTATCATGACATCACTTGTGTCCTAATATGCATTTTCTCTATTGTTTGGCAAGAGAATGTTTAGCTAGAGGAGACCCGATGGCTTGTCATCTACTGAGCCTAGTGAGGAGGCCATTTGGTCCGAAATTGATAGGCACGATCCTCGAGGGAGTGCTGACATCAGGGATAGGATTTAGCAACATGGCGACATGTTGAGAGAACATGATATTTACCAAGGTTTCTTTACACAATCCTCTGTACTATTTGACTATATTTCAGATTCTTTTATTTTTGAGGATCTTGCAGATTAGGTGAGTACCATCAAGCTGAAATGCGGGGACTATAATCCTTTGGATAGCATAGTAGATCAGGTCAGCTCTAGGTGTTGTAATATTTTATAGTCTGCTACTAACAGTGTTGAGCAGAAAGGAGAGTCCAGATTACTGAGCTATCGTTAGTTGCAGTCTAGCTCAATCCTATCCCTGATGTCAGGTGGTACGGAGGATCGTGCAAAGAAAACCTAGTAAATATCACGTCCTTTCAACATGTCATCATGCTGCTCAATCCTATCCCTGATGTCAGTATCCCCTCGAGGATTGTGCCTAGCAATTTCAGACCAAATGGCCTCTTCACCAAGCTCAATAAATAATAAGTCATCGGGTCTCCTCCAGCTAAATAAATCAACATTTTCGAAAATCTATGAGTTCAATTAGCTCGCAATAAATATGATCCGCGTCATGAGAGTATTATATTTGTTTGAGGTTATTTGTTGACCCTCTTTGTTATTTCATTTCTTGGAATAAAAAACAAATTTCTTTTTAACACCTAATAATTTCATTAAAAAAAGAGTGAAAGTGAAATGAAAATGAAATAGAGATGAATTAATTAAAGAAGATTATATATATATATATATATATATATATATATATATATATATATATATATATATATATATATATATATATATATATATATATATATATATATATATATATATATTAACAATAATAAAACCTTAAAATAAAAAATGTTAAAATTAGTTTTAATTTATGAGTTACCTTCTTTAGATGATTAGATTATATATAGTTCATAATATTATAACGTTGTTAATATTAACATTTTTGTATAAAATCATATAATAATTAAAAATTAAAAAATTAAAAAACCAATCAAAATAATCAAAATTTCTTTTACAGTAAAGGAAAAATATACATATGTATATTAAAATGAATACCTTTAACTAATATAATTAAGTTAGATAAAATAAATTTGTTTAGGCATTGATGCTTTAAGAAAATAATAATAATATTTAGTAATTTTTTTATATATGCAAATATTGTACAGGATAATAAAAAAATTTAAAATTAAATAAAATACATATATATATCTATTCAATTAAATACGAAATAATAATTAATTATATAAATGTTTCCAATAAAAAATACTATATGTATAAAATGATATATTCAAATTAATTAAAACATCTGCCATGTAAAATCATTAATGATTTCTTTTGTTAACTTTAATTAATTGTTTTATATTTTAATATATTTTTTTTATATATATAAGATAATAACAAAACAAAATCATGTTGAAATCTACTGTACACATTTTCTGCAAACCTCCATACAACGTCCTTGGATTCACTAGAAAACAAAAAAAAAATTAATATGCCTAATACTAATCCTTTCATTGGAGGTAGGGGTGTGCGTTTGATTGATTTGGATGGATTGGATGATAAATTTTTAAAATCGATTGATTTTGGATTCTTAAAAATATTGAATCAAATCGATCAAATAAAATATAAAACCAAATAAATCAAATAATAATTTGGTTCGATTATTTTGGTTTGATTTTGGATAAACCGAAGTTAGCTATATTTAAAAATTACTTACATAATTTTTTATTATATAATGAACAAGAAATAAAAAAAATAACATAAATATAATAAAAAATGCAATTAACTTCTTACGCGCTAAAAAAAATATTTAAAACTTTTTTTTACTGCGATATATTTAACTTAAAAGTTGATGGAACCATATTACCATATTATGAGACAAAACTATTTTGGAAAATTGGATAATAGTTCTCCAAAAAAGCACATACCAAGTATTCAAAAATAAATAAAAATAAGTGTATAATAGATAAGCTCATATAAATTAATTAATAATACCAGTATACATTTATTTGGTTTATTTTTATTTACAAACCAAGTTCTAAAACCAAAACTTTTCATTAATTAAAATTTACTCAAAAGTCGGTTTGGTTTTTGGTTAAAACCAAATAATGCACACCTAATTTGGAGGGAGGAGCAAGGCCCGAGTAGGACGGTGTTCAAGTTTGTGCTGCAAAATTATGTTCGAGTTTCGCTCGAGTTTGTTCAGCTGCTCGCAGGATCGAAGCTCAATTCGCTTAAAAAAATAAATTTTAATCGAGTTTTAATGGACTTTCGAGTTTTATACAATATTGCATGAACAAGTTCTTAATTGAGCCTTAATCGAGCCATTATCGAGCCTTAATCGGTATTTATATAAAGATCGCTATTTTAACAGTTCTTAATCGTTTTTTTAATCGAGTCATTATCGAGTTTTAACGATTTTATTCGCGAAATTTTAAATCATATATTATTTAACATAATCAACTGAACAATAACTTGTTCAAGCTTGTTCATTTAACAATTGAATATTTACAAAAGTGTTCAAGCTCATTTGATTAATTAAATAAATGAACATAAATGAGCTCTAATCAAGCAAGTCACGAGTACTTGTTGGACACTCGGTTCATTTGCAGCCCTAGGACGGGGATCGTTTTCTTTTCTGCTTTTCTCTCGCCTTCGACACACAGCAAAAAGCTCCGTCTCCCTCAAGCCGCAAGCATTTGTCCCTCCAAGCCGCTACGATCTTTCTCACATATCGCAAGCGGCAAGCCTGCTTTAGGTTCTCGATCTTCTCGTTTTTTTTTTAAACTCGCACGCATTCTCCCCGTCGATCTCCTAGCCTCAGCTATAAACCTTGCCGCCGAAGCCTCCATTTCAACCTCCCCTCTTCGCAGCCGAGAGGCAACTCCGTCATCAGGTGAGTTCCTCTAAGCATTCCGTCTCAACAACCGACTCATGTAAATCCGTCACTCACAATCAAACAAATCCTTCCTCCTCTTCGTCTTCTCTCGGCAGCAACTACAGAGATCTCTCTTCCCTTAGAAATTGCAATAGCTCTTCCTCATCTCAAGCACGAAGCAACCTCACATTGTCTCCGCTGTCTTCACCAAAACTCAGGCATCCCCTTGTCATAACTGAGAGGCAACTCTACTATTAAGCAGGTTCCTCTAAGTTCTGACTATGGTGTCTCTCCTTCATCTCGTTATCGCACTACATGGCCAACCAACCTCGTTTCCAAAGCCCCTTCCCATGCGTCTCCATTCTTGTGTCATCTCGGCATGGTAAAATAATGCAAGCATTACTTTTTATTATTATTATTTTAATTTCATGAAAGAAATCTAATTCTAATCTATTTCACAGAGTTCACACCTGTAGTTATACACATAACCTTACCATCTCAACACTTTGTTAATCATGACATGTAATCCACATATGCTTATACCAAACAACAAGCTCCTCTATAGACCTTTCAACTCCCTTAGCTCTTACAAGTCAAGTTTTCTCTTCTTGTAGTTTTTCACATCCCTAGTTTTGAAACAGTTCTTGTCTTATATATAAGTGACACTTAGCCTACTATCCCTTTAACTCTTTCTCTGTCTGTTTTAGGGGTTGTTTGGCGAGATGAATACATTTCAAATGCACTAACATTTCAAAGATTTTGAGAAAGTAAAATTTCAGATTTGAAATACACCGAATGCCACAGATGTATTTGAATTTGCCCAAATCAATTCCAAATAATGACAATGAAGTGCATGGAGAATACCACCGCCGCATCGCCGCATGCTCTCGCCGCTGCCGCCGCCGCCACTCCGCCATTGCCGCCGCTCACGCCGCTCGCCATCGCCACCGCTGCGCCGCCATCATTCGCCCCGCCGCACTACACCCCACCACCGACGTTCAAACCTTCAATTTACTTTACATTACATTTTATCAACCAAACAAAAAAAATGCAAAGTCATGAATTTGTAAAGCTCTCAACCAAATAACTATAAAGTAATTATTTTATATTGAATTCCTTTTACACTGCATTTTAAATACAGGCAACCAAACAATCTCTTAGTTTTAGATTTATTCTCTAGTTCTATCGTCTCTACCTAATTGATCTATAACTGTAAGCTTCTTCTAGACTCTTGTACGGGCCACCAAGTGAGCATCTCCAATATAGAAATTGAGTGAGAAGTTGCAATCGATCTTCTTATCTATTAAACTTATATCTCAAAACAAGAGGAATTTCTTTTGCTATTCTCTGTCTTTCTCCTCCCTCCCCATCTTTCAAAGAAAAAAAAAAAAAAAGAAGAAGAAGAAGAAGAAAACAGAAAATAAAATAAATAAATAAAATCTGCTTCCGAACATGTCAAGCCAGTCGTCTCTCTAAGTTCCCAGCTATTTTTATTTAAGTGTGGAAAATATAATGTAATAAGGAAGAAATGTGCAAATATGTGTGTAGAATTTGTATTTTATTTTTGTTTTATGCAAGTTTAAAGGCCTCGTTATGCTCACCAGGTCGTGACGAGATGAAAAATCGATCGAGGTTATTCAAAACACCAACCGTCAAGCTTATCAGGGCGTGACTGATATGTCAATACTATTTCGATGTAACCCCCTATGCTTGAAATGCTGCTAAAATTTGGACTAAATTTTGGACTTTGAAAAAAAGGGAGGAATCAAGATTTATCTAAAAAAAATCATCAATTATATCAAAAATACAATAATCTAAAATGAAATTTAATTATGTTAAATTGTAAAATATCATAAAACAAACATAAACATGAATTTCAAAATTGAAATAAAAAAAGGGAGAAGAGCTTACAATGAACTTCAAAGAAACTTGAATGTACACTTGAACTTTGGACAAGAGTCTCTTTACCGCCTTCTTTCCAAATGATGAATGTGAAAATGAATAGTTTCTATTGTCTTAGTTTATAGAAGTGAAAAATATTAATGAGGGGCTTTTATTAAATATTAAAATTACGGCAATAATAAAAGTTAGCATTTTATGGATTTAATTATCTATCATTAAGCTTAAGCAAAGCTCATAAATGATACAACATTCTCTTTATAAGTATAACTATATAACTCACCAATAATTTTTACAATGATTATGAAGGTAACACTTTCAAAGAATGATTAGATTCACATTTTCATTCAAGATTAAATCTTATAAGACCTACAATGTATCTAATGTTCACCTATGAGCATTAATATGGTCTTGAATGAATATTTGAACAAAGTAAAGATATCTCATGATAGTTTATGAAGGAATATGCATGGACCCCGACACAGTATTGAATGTTTAAATTCAGATGTCTGAGGATACTGCGGGGGTTAAAATCAGATTGACATAAATGTCTTACACTATGAATTATGTAATTATTTTGAAAAAGAAATAATCATTTTGAAAGCCTGAGCATATTTTTAAAATTCAATATTTTAAATATATACTTATGTATGTATTTTAGCAAATCAATATATTCATATGATAAAAGTTTAAGTCATATTTGAGCAATTAAAATTCTCCTCTCCATAGGGACTGGAGTCAATAGACTGATTCTTTTTGATAGAAAATTAAGTTATTAATCTCGATAAAGGTTGCATATAAAAATTAATATAAAACGACATCTTCAAGTTGATCACATTAAGACCACTCTTTCTTCTTTTGTAAAACCTTTAATAGTTTTAATATGACTATTTCATGTTTAGAAATTCAAATATATTATTTCAAAAATCTTAAAATACAATTACATGCTTCAATCCATTGATCCAATCCTCCTTCTATAAGGGTAGAGTTGACGAGATCTAATGTGATATGATGAGATTTCAAAATTGAAGACTCAATCTTCTGCTAACAAAAGAGCAAAGTTGATAAAGTCTGCCTCAATGATGATTGTGTTGATTAAGAATATCAACCGGAGGGATTTACTATTATCAAATTTCCTAAATCCTTCAATGTTAAGCAAAATTCTTACCAACTATCAAATATTCAAGAAAACTTTAAAATAAGAAAATTAATTAAATAAAAATTTATCATAAAAGATAATGATAATAATAAATTCATCCATCCGCCTTTCACAATTATTTGTCGGGGGTGACAATTTATTGTCAACCCAAGCTCGCAAAGGAGCCAATGTCATATTATGTATATTGCTATATTCGCACTCAAAACGTTCTACACCAGTAATGACATGACATGTGTCCTCGGGTGTGATTGTAATAGCCCACATATGAAGCGATTACGACCGTGAGCCCTCCGAGTAGTTTGGCCAAGAAGCTCCACTAAATTACGCCACTACCAGTATGTTCTGCAATAGTTTTCTACCCCTTTGAGTTGTAGATCATAGGGTATACCTAATAGGGCATAAAACTTTCTGTTAGCTAAGGTGGACTTAAGATTGTCCCCTTTGATAAATATCAACTCTAATCTACAAGGTCTCCTTGGACGACGCAACTCATGGCTGCTGACAAGGATCCTTCGGTCAGATTGGTTCAACCACCTCCTCACTGTAAGTGGATTAATGTGACGACAACCATGGATCTTGATCGAGCGCGTCATCATTCTCCCAACCATATGCTCCAAGCATAAAGAAAAGGCTGAATTTCATTAAATTTTAAATCTGAATTCTTGCTAATATACGCTAAAAAATTAGCGATCTAATGACTAGCCCTAATCGAAAGTTCTCTTTCACTGATTGGAGAGGAGTAATTAACTATAGGTACTTGCGCCTATAGGAAACCTGAAACCAGATTTAAAATCCTTACCAAATGAGGGCGAAATCTCTGGGTAGCATCTTATTTATCCACTAGAAACAATCATCTGCCTTCTTAAAATTTCATTCGGCACTAATCTATACTCACGTTTCATCGAGAGGCCGGGCACGAATTTTCGGAGCCCACGCCTACTAATTTCCATCTCATTTTTGCTCAATAACTCAAATAAATGCACCATGTGGAAGCTTAAGTGAATGCATGATAATAAAAGTAAGGACTTAAATCATACCACATATCACACATCACATATTTATCTTATTGCGATTCAATAGGGAAAACACAATTCAACTAGAATATATGTAAAAGAGGGGATTCATTAAAAATCATTTCATCCAAAAGGATTGAAAAAGCCATATGCGATTTAAGGTTAAATCGAAACAACTTGGAAGCTTGGTTGGAAGAGAATTAGGGAGGAGAGCTCGGTTGGGTCACTTGGTGCTTCAATCCGAGAGGGGGGGAGGAAGACGGCTCTTGGTTTCGGGTGTTGTTCGGGACCAAAGAGGAGGGTAGGCTTAGTCCATTGGGAGGGACGGACGGATAAGGGGATAGGAGGAGTTCGGCTCAGCTAGCTGATGCAGAGGAGGGAGATGCAGCGGATTTTGGTTGCTCAAACAGGGAGCAACAGCGGAGGGAAACGAGGCCTGTTCGCTCGGCTAGGAGTTACGCATGAATGAGCCGAGAAAGAGAGACCCAATTTTAAGGGGTTCAGTTGAGAGGAATAGGTAGGGGGCGGTTGCCCAATTGGTTGAATAAACGGCGACCAATAGTAGGTCTTGGGCCGCACAATCAATTAGTCACTTGGGCAGCGGATTTAATTGAAGAATTAGGCGGCCGATCTGGTTAATATATTTGATATAGATGATCAAGAAAATATTAGATAGCTGATAGATTTATTGGGGATTTAATTCATCATAACAATGATTAAAATGATTTGATATAATAACCATAAGATTATTGATATCAAAATTATAATTCTCATATTTAAAAAAAATTGAATCATTTGAGTATTGCAGCAATTTTTTTTTTATTTTACCCACTTAGCCAGAAAGTTTGCATCGATTCACTTTACATTCTCTAATAATTTTTCTGTGGTTGAAGAAACCAATAGATAGATTTTATTTGCCAAAGACGTAAACGAGTGATGCTTCAACGGCCGCCGGTAGCCGCCGTTTTGTCGCCGGCCATCCGCCGCCGCCATTGGCCGGCTTCGTCTGCCGCCCCTGGCTGGCCGGCCTCCCGCTGGCTTCGCCGCTAGCCGCTGGCCGCTGGCTGCTGCCAGCCATTACCGACATGCCGGGCTAGCTGGCTTCAGTACGCCGGCTGGTTACGTCTGGCTCACATTTGCATGGTTGCATGGCTGCTGGCCATTATTATTACCGGCCACTGACCAATCGGTTGAACGACCCACCGCCCAAACCTATAATTTACTTTACATTACATTTTATCAACCAAACAAAAAAAGTCAGATTAAAAGTCAACTAAACAACTATAAAGTAATCCTTTACACGAATTACATCAGATTTTTTAATCAGATTCTAAATACGTGACAACCAAACAAACGCTGATTTGCATGTCATCTTGAGATGTGTGTCCAAATCTTGAAATTCCTATGAGTTTCGATGAATTATCTTGTGTAATAAACTTAAGCAATATATGTATCAATTTTGAGTAATTTCAATATTTTAGGGCCCATTTAGGACCACTGTATGGACGCGGCACAGTTTGCGCTGCGTCGTAAAAGTATTTTTTTTTTTTTTTGAAGGGTATCCACGGATACCCAAGACCCCACCCATTGTGGGTGATGACTAATCCTCGCCCATAAAGATCACATTCATCACCTACGCATAACGGGTCCCCTTGATATCTCACGAAGAGACACCTTCGCCCTAGAGAAGAATCGAATAAGATCCAAAAAATTCTCGATCGTACTCTCCCACCAACTGAGTTAAAAAATAATGAGTACCGCATATAATTTTGAGCCGCAGCTACGGCTAAGTGTCACCAGATGCTGCCTTTCGCGGTCTACGACTGTTTTTTACCTAAATTACTCACATTTTAGCGTTCGAGCAATCCCATACCGAAGGACTGTTCTCCTGTGCCCTCAATACATCATTTGCCGAGAGAAACCAAGGGTTTTCTCTAGGGGAACCGATCTGGAACCCTCGTCTCAGCCGAGCTCACCGCTGCCAATCTGAGCCGATCTCGCCCTGCGGACTCTTCTTAGGTCTCCTTGTGGTCTTTGTCGGCATAGAACTATGGGCATCGACTGGATTTCAGCGCTGGAACCCTCGTCTATCTCCGACTTCTGCTTCGCTCCTATCGAAACCCTCGTCTTCATACTTCGCGAAGGTAACCCTCGTCTTTTCTCGTCGTTAGTTTAAGCAGTTTATGTCAATGTGTTTGAGGAATATTTGGGATGAGGAGATTAATGGTTGGAGATTTTAATCTTTTTGTTTCCAAGTATTTTTATGTGTGCGTCCGAAATGGGAAAAGATTAGGTTATAGATGTTCATTAGGTTTATAATCGAGAATATTGTTTATTCTGGGAGGGAGTTCGTGGTGATTGTTTAATCTCAAATCTAATTATTTATGTGCTACATGTAGTTGAAATTTAGTAAGCAATGGGACCTTGTTTTACTACAGGATTGAATATGGAGCTTGTGAATTTAACAAGAACGAGTTATCTCCCCTTTTTCCTTTGCTGAGTGGCATAATTTAAGGCTATTTGAAATTGGATGTATATTTTTTGGGCAATATACGCATATTTCACATATTTTTTATGCATTTACATATTTAACCTCAAAATTTTAATAAAATGAATTCAATTTAAGAGCTCTAGTGTGGAACCATTAGATCAAAATTTTATGCAGTTTGGTTTTAGCTTTTGTGATGCAGACATTGTTAAGTGAAGGATGGATTTTATGCATGACTGAATATTTAAATGTGTAGTGAAGAATATGACAAGAAGGAATGAACTATGAGTTATACTTGCTTCTTGATTATGATTGGAAACTACTTTTGATGGTACCTTTCATATCTTAGAGAACACGCACACACACATGCATGCATATATATACATAGACACACACTCACACTCATAGTTTTATTTTAATGTTATTTATTAAGTGATGTATAATCTCTTAATATAATTTAGTTGACTTATGATTATATATGAGTATTAGTTATCATATTTTTTTTCATTCTATTTCATATTATTTAGCTCATATGCTCATAGAGATATTTTAGTCTTTTTTCAGACAAACAAATTGTAACTCGCCAGATTATGAAGTAATTTTTCAAACGTAATCATACCAAAGAACAACAACTTCGCCACCACCACAAATGATTGTCCCAAACGCCCTAAATACAACATTCAAACATTTCATGATCCGAAGTTCATTTGAACAACTACGACGACGATCGAAACGAATTTAGGTTTAAATTGCACGAGGTCACATTCAAACCTCTCGACGGTCGCATAGACTTTGCCGAGTTGATCGCGGAAGATGTCATTTGATAGATTTTGACGTTTCGACAACAACGACGCTGTCAATTTCACGAACGAAGGTCGTTTAGATCTTGTCGAGGGCTTCCCGGCCTTGATATACGCGTAATTATATTAAGAATTTATTTTGAACAATTGATTGATCTTAATTAATTGGATAAGTTTCATTTGGTTAATTTTGACATTTCAAATGCATTTATACAATCAAATTTCCAAATTAAAGACGTTTTGATCCATTTCGATCGCGATTAAGGCATTTTTGCTTCGATTCATGCTACGTTGCCTTCATTAAGTATGGATTTTGAATTTCATGCTTAATTTGACTTATGAAACATATGTATAGGTCAACACTTCTTCAGTGTGTTATGTGCCTTGGTATTAACTTACCACTTAGCTGTAAAATTCTTAATTTAGGATAATAAAGGTCTCAAAGGGAATTGGTCTACTTTATAATATGTTATCTCAACACGGTGACCTAACTGCCAAGTTTATTATAGATAGGTATGAAAAACACGAAAGTTCGTAACCCCTTGAGGATATAATTGTAGGTCTTGCGTTTGAGGGAAATCCTATTCGTGCTGTCAAGTCAACTCCTTTCTACAAGGTAATTACATAACCAAGTTATTTATATTATTATAAGATTATATTGCTATTTTTACATTCTGTTCATCTGAGATACTCGGGGTGGATTTGAGCGTTTCTTGTCATTATTTAAGATTCACCAAGGTAGAAAACAAGTGAAGCTTAGAAAGACGAACATTCTGGATGACATAAGTAGGTCCATCAAAGAAAAATTCAAAAGGTGTTCAAATTAGGATTCCTTTGAGAGGTGTAGTATCCTGAGTGGATCTTGAATGTTGTGATGATGAAGAAGAGCAATGACAATTGGTGGATATGTATCGATTTTACAAATCAAAATCCAAAATATCTCAAGCCTATGCTGATCATCTACATTCTAGTTGACTTAGTATTTGGTTAGCCCATGCTTAGCTTTTTTTATTGCTTTTCTAGATATTTATAAATTAGAACGTGCCACCACCAATTGCTGAGGATAATACTATCTTCTTGATTGATTATGGCACTTTGTGTTATTGAGATATGTCGTTGAGTAGAAGAATATTAGATCGACATATTAGAGCTTCACGAATGACACTTTTGACTTATAGAAATGAAGAAACTGGAGGTCTATAGTGACATTCCCTTAAGTAAAGGCCTGATCATTAACAAACATCTAGATGAGTTAAAAGTGGACTTTTTCACCAATGGGGAAGCTCATCATGTGGCTAAACGATAACAAATGTATAATTGGAGCATAATTTGTCAAATTCCGGAAGTATATCCACCAATGGGAATCGATCCCAATCAAAAGCAATAATGGATATAACCTCACCTCAATCAATTAAAAGAGATGCTCAGGTTGTTTAGGAGGTTGGCTTGTCTCACTGATTTGTGTCTCAATATTGGAAAAAGTGTGCACCAATTGTCAAAACTCTAAGGAGAAGTAATAGAAACAACTGGAAAGTATGAAAATCAATTTTAGTAACTCAGGTATCTGAGCGAATCTCCAATCTAGAGTTAGCAGAAGTTAGAAGAGTTCTTGTTCTTTAAAGAGAAAGTAACAATAATGAGCTTGGTATTCTTTCAAAAGAGAGAGTAGAAAGCAATAATGAGTGTTCTATATGAGCAAAGATGTTGACTGACGTTAAATTATATTTTCAGGTCATAGAAAAGCTCAATTTTACTCTAGTCATTTTCTCATGGTGGTTGATGCCCTATTTGTAAGCTTATCAAATTTGAGTGGCAATTAACAAGCTGTTGAAATAACTCTTACTCATGCCTGATCACTCTCTTAGGCCTATGAAGGATTTGATTTGATCATTTTGTGTTAGCAATTATAATTATATATTGAAATTGATGAATTTATATATTTATGGCAACTATTTTAAAAATCTAGAATTCAATATTATGATGCTAATATGGAAATACAATTTGCAAATTGTTTTCAGAATTAGAAAATGGGTTGCAGCTTCTGTTCAAAGGAAATTACAAGCTTTCTAATGAATTTAGTTTTATAATAACTTGAATCATTTTAGAAAATTTTTGTTTAGGATAATTGGCAATTTCATTATTTGTTAGAGTTAATGAGCATATTAGGTTTAAATACAACAATTATTCGAGACAAATTTTCTACAATGTTTCAGATGCAAGGTCCACTCAATGAACTTAAGCCACCATTCCCTTCTCACCATTGAGACCATCCGATTTTGATGTATGCTCTAGATCTCCTAATCTTTTTTTTTTTAGCTAGCTTTGGAATTAGATTTAAAAATTATGCTCAGTGGATTCTAATTACTAGGTGATTTTCAACAACAACAACAACAAGCCTTAATCCCACTAGGTGGGGTCGGCTACATGAATCCTTCGCCTATCAGTGTCCTATTATATGTCAAATTTTCATTTAATTCAAGTATACTAAGATCATTTTTTATACATCTTAACCAAGTCTTTTAGGTCTACCTCTACCTTTCTTAACATAAGGCAAATCTAATGCATCTACTCTTCTAATCGGTCATCGACTACCGACGCTTTATGTTAAACCATCTAAGGCGACTCTCCCTAATCTTATCTACCACGAGCTACTCCAACTTTTTTCCAACATACTCATTTTGCATTCTATCTCTAAGAGTAAAGCTACTCATCCACCGAGCATTCTCATCTAACACTTAACTTAGTCTTATGCTTCTTTTATTGGCCAACATTCGCACCATAAGTCATTGGTCTTACCACCATCTTATAAAATTTTCCTTAAGTTTAAGGGGAACTTTTCTATCACATAATAGCCGATGCATTCCTCCACTTCAACCATCCAACTTGAATTCTACTAATAACATCTCCATCTATTTCACCATCATTTTGAACAATATAGCCTAAATATCTCAATCGCCACTCTTATTAATGACTTGATCACCTAAAGTCACAACACTACCACTAACTTCTACAACTAAAATTACACTCCATATATTCGCTTTAGATCTACTTAAACGAAAACCTTTAGACTCTAAAGTTGACCTCCATAATTCAAGTTTCTGTTGGACTCCCTCTCTAGTCTTATCAACAAGAAGAATGTCATCAGCAAAAAGCATACACCAAGGTACATCTTCTTGTAAATGTCTCGTAAGAACATCCATAACTAAAGTAAAAAAGATAAGGGCTTAATGTTGATCCTTGATGTAATCCAACTGAAATAGGAAAATATTTTGTCAATCCTCCTTGTGTTTGGACACAAGTAATAGCTCTAGTATACATATCCTTAATGACTTGAATATAACCAATATTAACTATTCTAGAACTCTCCAAAGAACATCTCTTGAGACTTTATCATAAGCTTTCTCTAAATCGATAAATATCATATGTAGATCCTTCTTACTTTCTCTATGCTTCTCCATCAAACCTCTTAACAAATGTATAGCATCCATAGTAGATCTACCTGGCATGAAACCAAACCGACAGAGAAACTTCAGATCAACCTATGCTCAATTATTTCTCCCATAATTTTAATGTATGGCACATTAACTTAATTCCTCTATAATTTGCACTCTTGTGCATCACCTTTATTCTTAAATATAGAACCAACAAACTCTTTCTCCACTCATCTCATCTTTTAGTCTTTAAAATAACATTAAAAGATTTGTAAGCAAGAAATTCCTTGATCTCCTAAACATTTCCACACTTCTATTGGAATATTATCCGCCCATCGCTTTTCCACATTTCATTTTCTTTTTTCACTAACTTCGATTTACTAATACGGCGATAAAATGAAATTCTATTTTTGTTTGGGTATGTTAAAATCAATCGTCTTTCGATCCTTCATGAAAAGTTTATCAAAATACCTCATCCACCTATTTTCAATATATTTTTCTAAGAAAAGACTTTATTATTTTCATCCTTAATACCCCTCACTAACCATGCCTTTACTTCTCCTATCTCTTTGGTTGGCTAACTTATACATACATCTTTCACCTTAATACCCCTCAGAAAAACACTACCATTGTCGGTCCCAAGTCCGGATGCAAAAAGTGGAGGGTTGCGTAGGAGTCGAGCCAGTAAAATTTGAAATAATCACTTACAATGAATCCTTTAAATCATTGTGTTGTACTAGGTGATTTTCAAATTTTTAAATTATTTAATCTTTGAAGAGTGGCATTAATTGAAGATGAAAGCTGCCATGCTACTTTGATTACCTACTTTATGTCGTGGATCTGTCCTTATAGCAAAAGAAAGTCCTGATTGTATAACCGAATCCCCTCGAGGTCCAAGCCAACCATCCATTTATTAACATTCTTAAAAGATCCAAATCAAAGACAACAAATTAAAGAACTGTCAACCAAGTCAATTTTATAATCGTCAATTAGGCATTCATCAATTTTAGAGTTCGGCTATACAGTGCTCGTCATTTTGGCGTTAAAGGATCTTCCAACCAAGTTCTGAGATCAATACTTTATTATTATTTTTATTGTTATGTAATGATGAAATTATAAATATGAGAAAATATTATATTGACCCATACCTATAAATAGGAGGTCAAATATTGTTAAAAGGGTTATGCACCCTCAGTCCTCAATTATTGTATTTCTTCTTAGTGCAATTTGATAAAATTCTCAGAATTTTTCTCACTTTTCTTTTTACTGCTCTGTTTTCTATATTTCAAACTCTAATGGGTATGTTCACAAACTATTCGGTTCTAACACTACTAATCACCATTCTTCATTAAAAGATCATAAACTGCATACCAACAGGAATCATCTTCTCACCTTTACCCAGCTTACTATCTGTTTTTTTTCCTTGGCTTTTTATTGGCATCTCTATCCTGCATCCATAATCAAGGGGTGGGCATGGTGAAGAAGAGACCAAAAGAGTAAAGATCAATGGGGAACCAAAAGAAAAGCAAGGAAAAATATTTCATCGTCTTCAAGATAAAACCAAAAGCAAAGGCAAATTTCATCAACATGTTCATGAGTTTTTTCATCTTATTAGTCTTTTATCCTCTTATATATGATTGATATTGTCAGAAAAATTCAATTGAATGAAATTCTACTTTGATGTATGGGTCATTATTTTTTTAGAGTCCTATGTTCAACATCTTAACTTTTCATCTACATCTTAAAATTTTGATATTATAATTAATAGTTAGGTCAACAAAAGTTGTGTCATGACTCACCCAATCAACCCTAAAAACTATATTAATACAATTGCTAGAATTAACACTTATAATCAAATACTAATTTGTAAACAATAATTATAGGTTTGGACTCTAATAATGTTGCGTCACGTGGTGAGTATAAAAAATATAAACATAATTTGGATTATGTGCGCATATTATGTGTTATATATATATATATAATTTGTATGCTGTGTAATGTTATCGTGCTGATGAATTATATGACCTGACTAATAATTTCTCGAGCTAAAGAGGGTAAAAATAGTAAAAAAATCATGAACAACTTCTTTTTCATCTTCTAAAACATAATTTGGATCTTTGTTAAATTTATATAGAAGAAATATTTAAAATAATGCATAAGGCCATACTATAAATTAATATATATATATATCACAAACATTAAATATGACATAATTATAATAATGACATATAATGCAAGGTAAATTAAACTTTTAAAATATAGGACAATATTTTTGGACCTTTTTTGCTGAGTTAATTTACTCGAAATTATGAGTGTATATCTCACAATATAGTATTTTCACTCTAACTTTAATATGATATAGCTCAAAATAAAATAGTTCAAAAACATATGCTTAGGTTTGATTATTTAGAAACAATTTAATATTTATATAGAAAATAAATATATATACATTATATTTTAAGCGCTTAGGATCAAAATTGGCTTGAATTTTTTATCATAACATGTTGATTAAAAATTGACAGGAATTTAAAAAATTATTGAATTTATTTTAAAATAAATGTACCATACTGTATTTATTAAACAAATTAATGAATTTAAAATTAGTTATAAATATATATTCATCTGCTTATAGACACGTGGTTGTAGGCCCCACATTATGTGATCGATTGGTTTCACCATTATATTTGTTTATTTATAAGGGATCTGCATGCTGATTCGTCTGAATCAGTGTCACACGATTTCTCACGTGAGAAAATATTCTAACGGATATATATATATATATATTGAAGAAGTGTGATTTTAATCTAAATCATCTAATTTAAGAAAAAGCATTACATTAACTCCTCTAAAATAAATCATAATTACACAATTCATAGGCAGAATTTATAGTGGGGGCATTGGAGGTCTGTGCCTCCACTGGCCGGACGAAGGAGATGGAAAGGAGCTAGATTGGCTCCCGCCTTCCTTGTAAGTCTTGACTAACTCTTGAGCCTCAGCTCTTGCAAACGAACACCAAAGTCGTCTGTCTATCTTGAGTTTAGGCTATTTTATAAATCTTTCTCTTATGTTTTAGACTATTTTATAAATTAACTCATTTTATTAATTATTAATCCATCCATAATTACTATTTTCATCATGCATAGTTGATATATCCCTCTAAAATTTATAAATTAAATATGCATTTGAAGTTAAAGCATATATTCAATTAAATTAAATGACTTAGTGAGATGAGTCCAACAACACTAAAATCGGGTTAAATCAGGCCCAAATGAGCTCGAATCAAGCTCAAAAGTTACATATAAAACTTCGAAACACTGATTGAATGATCAAATGACTTTCAAATTTGACATGTTTATAGTCAAATCGAGCGGCTCGACGAGATGAATCAAACGAGCCTAAGATCACTCAAATAGAAGATTGTTTGAATGATCAAATTACCAAAAAAAACTATCTATAATCAAATAAATCAATTTACACCGTCCAGAAATGTTTTGAGATTTTAAATTTATAATGATCAAATGCTCTCTCGAATCCTATAAATGACTGCTCGTCAAGGAGGAGGAGCTGAGGCGCATTTGGGACAAATCAGAGGGAGCTAGAAGTTCGTCATCACCACCATCAGTATCGATCGCCTCCTATCATGCCGCCGAATATCAACATCCGCTACATCCCAACTACCACCAGATAAATGTACCGACTCGCCTCAAAATTCTTAACTGAGAAGATCGCTTCAAGTTAATATGCTAAACTTCTAATTAATTATCGCCCCAAGAAACAAATCAAAGTTAGAGGATATTTTAACATTGAAAAAGATATACGTATAATTATTATCTAAAATTTACAAAGGTTAACATCGAAGACTTGACAAATAATCTCGGAAGAATCAAAATGTTTAACCTCTTTCACATAGGTTAACGTCATACTTTGACAAAACAACCTCGGATGAGAGTTAAAATTATTGACTTCTTCTACACAGATTAAATGTATCGAGTAACACAAAGACAAACAACCTCGGATAGGTCATAACTTTGTACATACTTCACATAGGTTAATGTCATCGAGTAATACTCTGACAAATAATTTCGGAAAAATTAAAATGTTTAACCTCTTTCACACAGGTTAACGTCATACTTTGACAAAGCAACCTTGGATGAGAATTAAAATTATTGATTTCTTCCACATAGGTTAAATGTCACCGAATAACAATCTGTCAAACAACCTCGGATATGTAAAAAATTCTTTATGGATTCCTCTCCTAGAAGGCACGCCCTTGAGGAAGCCTCAATGAGAGTAGAGTATCACTAGACTAAGAGAGCAAATGCAGGATCTCCACTTATTAAAATCTCGGCAAAGTCAAGCAAGACATCAAAATCCGCAGTTAAAAGTCTAAGATGCAGACATCAAAAATCTCGAAGGTATAGACATCAAAATCTCATGAAATGCCTCAGGTATAGATAAAAACATCAAAAGGCAAAAGCCTCGATGCAAGATATCAAAATCTCGAAGAAAAGTGAATGTTCAAGACATCAAAATCTCAAGAAAGAAAAGTCGTATATGACATCAAAATCTCAAGAAAAGAAAGGCATATACGACATCAAAATCTCGAAAACGAAGATACTGACATCAAAACTTCCAAGAGTAAAAGCCTTATAAGGTATATATACATAAAAAATCTTAGAAAATAAAAGCCTCATAAGGTACAGACACATCAAAAATTTTTGAAAGCAAAAGCCTCAAAAGGTACAAGTACATCAAAAATCTCAGAAGAAAAAAGCCTCAGAATGTACAGGTATCCCAACGGAGGAGAATAAGCTCATTGCGATCTTTTAAGAGGAATAGCCACCAAATCATTTGGAAAATGAAACTTCTTCCTGAAGATTATCAAAGTATTAATGTTGATAGTTGACATTACATCGTCGGATCTCGTCATCCTCTGATGCTTCTGCAACTCATCATCTTGTATCTTTAAACATTGTGATATCTATTGAAGGATGCTCACCTATGAAGATACTCTTTTATTGTCAAGTTTGGAATCACACTGGAGCTGAATTGAGATGCCGCCTACTTGTCGTTGGAAACTCCGATCGAGGAGAACCTGAGCTCTGAGATTCGATTGTTATCGAGAGACTACTAAAGAGAAGAAAGCACACTGAGCTTAAATTGGATGCGCCTAATCGTCTTGGAAATCCCAGATCGTGGAGAAGCAAGGGTGGTCTACACCATTATATGGTCAAGCTACCAAAGAAAAAAAAAGTAAAGAAAATAATGTGCAAGTTTTTCATTACCCTTTGGGGGTATTTATACTTGAAAAAGAGATTTCAAATTTTTTAAAGAATTTTTAAAATAAAATAAAAACCTCCATCTTTTAAAAATAAAAAAATTAAATTGAGGGACCCATGACCCCTCACTTTAAAAAAGTAAATACATATACATATATATATATATATATATATATATATATATATAATTATAAATCCTAATAATTTTTACCTAAAGTGATTTTATATATATTTAGATGGAATGAGTTTTTTCATCCAAAAACAAAAGGGCAAATGATATATCCCTTTAAAATTTATAAATTAAGCATAGATTTCAAGTTAAATATATATTCAATCAAATTAAATGATTCAATGAGATAAATCTAACAACACTAAAATCGGGTCAAATCGTTCCCAAATGAGCTCGAATCAAGCTCAAAAGTTTCATATGAAACTTCGAGATACTAATTGGATGATCAAATGACTTCCAAATTTTATGTGTTTATAGTTGAATCGAGCGGCTCGACAAGACGAATCTAATGAGCCTAAGATCACTCAAATCGATGATCGTTTGAACAATCAAATCACCAAAAAATTATCTATTATCAAATAAATTAATATACATCGTTCGATGGAGTGTTTTGAGATTTTGGCTATAATGATCAAAATGCCTCTCTCAGAATCTTATAAATAGGACTCATTCTTGTCATGAATGAGGGAGGAGCTAGAGGCGAACTTGGGAGAAAGAAGAGCTAAGTCAAGTTCATCATCACCATCGCCAGAATGATCGCTATTATCGTTGGCTGATCACACCAAATAATATACCCAACTACCGCATAACTCTTGTTTACTGAATATTCATTACAGGATTTCTTATATACAATCTTATAATCAAGAAGACTAAATTCATCAAAGCAGATATATAGTAAAGATTTTTAATGCCAGCCATGGTTTTTTTTCCTCATCTTACTGTGGGTTTTTCACGCTAAAATTCTGGAGTTTCTTATTCTCTTTTTAACTATCTGCTTGTATGTTGGATTTTTCAACGAAGTTAAGGCGTGAAGTTTTATTCTATCGCAATTGGTTTTCTAGCACGCAACAATAGTAACTCCTAATTTAAATGTTTATGATGGTTTTGTAATTTCTTTATCTTTATATATGTGTAGTTTTATGATTTTTGACTAATCATTTTTAAAATTTTAAATAAATTTTTTAAAATCATCTTAAACTTGTTTTAAAATAATTAAGAGAATTTTTAAATTTTAGTTTGAGCCCTCACTAAACAAAAATTCTAGCTCCACCTCTAACACAATTTCAGCTCCATGAGACCAAGCAGTCCAAATCTTTAAGCTTTAGTGTACAAATATTATTATTTTTAGCATATTATATCTCTTCAATATATCATTTTGATGAAAAATATATGTATATATATATATATATATTTAATTAATCTATTATTAGTCAAATAACATCAAAATTTCTATGTGTTTTGAAATAATCATAAATAAAATTTGTTAATGCATGATTCCATTAATATTTATAGTGATTAAAGATATGTTGATTGTCGACTCTCTCTATGCCGAATCAACAAACAAAGCAAACAACAAACAACAAGCCTTAATTCCACTAGGGTAATTTAATCTCCTCCATTTGTCTATTATGTGTCAAATTCTCATTTAATTCAAGTATACTAAGATCATTTTTTATACATCTTAACCAACTCTCTCTATGCCGAATATAATTATAAATTTATTTACTTGTTTTCTTTAATATTGATAACTAAAATTTTTGTTTTAAGTCTTAATATATATTTATTCATTTAGGTGGATGTCATATCCTACAATTAGATAGTAACATCTTACTACAATTTCTGACCTTAAGTTATCGTTAATAAAAATCATTTATATGATTTTTATTCTACAAGGGTTTTGTGGCCTATGAGGTTGTCCTACACAAATAATAGTGCTAACAATTTTAATATAAAGGCTACAGTAGCTACCTCTAATTCATGAGTGAGGCAATCTTATTTATGCTTAATTAGTTATTCTAATGCATAAAAATGACTTCATTACATTGCATAAGCATACAACCTAATAATTTTATCATATAATCCTTATACACCACAAAATTTTTGGTTTCTTCATTTATAAGTGTGATCGGTGCTATTTATTGTAAGCCATTGTTTCAATTATTTAAAGCTTTCTTCACATTTTGGGTGCATTTGAGATAAATTTTTGGCTGCTTTATTTTTTAGAAAACAATCATATCTACATTTAGCAGTAGCTTCTTGGTTATTTTTCAGAAAATTTATGATAAAAAATTATTTTTGAGAAATAGAGTTATTAAAGTGTGACAGTTATCAGAAAGCTATTATCTAATTTTTTCAAAATAAAAATATTTATAACATCAGTAATATTTTTTTCAAAAAATTAATTTTCTTACAACAGCTTTACAATCATCTTTACAAAAAGCTGCAGTTGTCCTAAAGAAGAGTTATAAATATTTTAGGAAAATAATTATATAATTTAAAAATGAGAGTTACTCTCAACCTTTATTATGAATAGTTATAAATATTAAAGAAATAAAGTTACAAAGCTTAAAAATAAGATTTACATATACTCTTTATCATGGACATGTACAAATATTAGAGAAATGTAGTTTTAAAAAAAATCTAAAATGAGAATTATACTCAATTTCCATTGTGAAGGCTTATCATGGTATGATCTAATATAGTATTAATAGTAGTAATTAGAAGATTTAATATGAAATGACATGCACTTAAGTTTTCATGACTTTTATTTTTTGTATGACATTTAGTTTTGGACTCAAAGAATATGATGTCCAAAAATAAAGACAATTAAAACATCATTAAAAATAACCAATTGACAACCATGAATCTTGATGTAATATTTGAATTAAAATTTTTTAAAATTGAATTTAAAATTATCTAAACTCTAAGTTTAATAAAGTTATAGTCGAACTATACATCTTACTGGGACAACACAATGACACCTAAAGTAATCAAATACAAATTCAAAAAAAAAATCAAAATCAAATAGTTGAAATGTATTTAAAAAACTTAATAATAGCAATTGAAGCGTCAAATAAAATCTAAACTATGCATGTTTTTAATCAAATTAAACATCTCAATTATAGATATTCAATGAGTTTAAGATTACCCAATTATGAGATCATTAAAGAACTTAAATATTTTATAAGAGATTTATGGTTAAAGTAATTATTATGGGCTATCTAATGCAGTGTTAAAAGAGATTTGTTAAATAACTAATATTTCACTTTAAAGACTATAGATTCTCATTCTGCAGACAAGAAGAGGAAGCTAAGACTTAAACTTGAGTTTATGTAAAACCTGCAGATCTAAAATACTCTAAAGCTGTATTCAATGAATAATACTACAATCACCACTAGTAATCATCATTATCCAACCATTATAGCCCGACATCATCATGCACCCTCCACTCTCCTACCACAATGACTAGATATCAAGCAAATGCTCTCAACTTTGTAATTAAATCTTTTTCAATTGTAAATAAGAGCAAATTTTTATAACCTAATATATATATATATATATACAGTGGATTATTTTAACAGGCCAACCCCTATAATTTTTGTTTTTCTATTTTCAAATTTTATTGTCTATTATGTTTGTTTCGTTTATCTATTTTATTTGTAGGATTTTTTTATAAAGTTAAGATATATAACTCTATATAGCTAAGAATTTGTTGGCAAGCAACCATCATTATATGCTCAATGAGCATACATTAGTTCTTGTCTACATTTCACTCAAACAAATCATAACATGGCAAGTCAAATTTTGACATTTTGTACTTAAAATCACTAATTTTTGAAATTACAAATCTGCCTTAACAAACTACAAAATAGCAAAAAAAAAAGTAAGGCATATATACTTTTCGAAATTGTATTTGGACCATTACTCGTATTTTAATCCTCAAAAAAACCTTAAAAAATATGCAAAAAATTCTTAAAAAATCAAATTGTGTATTAATGAACCTAAGCTCATTCCAACTACCATTAAATGTAAAATCTCATTTATTTAAATCACAAAAATAATTTAACATACCCCAAGTAAAATGTGTACAATAGTAAGAAAAATATGAAAATTATTGACTAGGTTAACATTATCAGGGACTCTCTTAATGGCCATCTATATAATATTAAATGATCCTCTCTTGTTGATCTACTCAATTAAAGTAGCTTTCTATCAAAGACCTATATTGCTTCAGTCAATTATAGGTGATGTGATTATGCAAACTGCCCTCCCAAATTTTCTTTAGCTACTTCAACAAAGATTTAGAGAATCAATCTATGTGACAAATTATTAACTACATGGAGACTCTAAATATGACAATTTCTTCATATAAAATAATACAACAAGGGCTCCTAATTCATTTATTAATTTTTTTTATAATAAAATATACCTTTTCAAGCATAAGAAATATACTATATTTATAAATATCCAAGCTTAGATAATATATATATATATCACATTTATTAATTTTTTTTACAGTGAAATACATCTTTTTAAGCATAAAAAATATATTATATTTGTAAATATCTAAACTAGTTTAGATATGTAAATCAATAAGAATTGTGTGCTATATATGTAAATTTTTCGTATATATATATATTACTCGAAATTCATTTTTTTTCCAAATACATCACTAATACCATTTATCATAACTCTAAAATTATTCTAAAAAATAAATAAGGACAATATGTACATCTCCGGAAATAAAGTGCAAACAAGCACACAAACAAATTCAATTTTATATATCCACACACACACACACAATTACATTTAACTCCAAAATAACTTAAGAATTGTATACTGTATGGGCAATTATCCCCACACCCTTGTGGGATCAATAGCGAGCAACTTTTCGATCCATGCTTAATAATAATTCGGGTGATAAATACTAACTTATGTGTATTTGCATTTTTATATATAGTTATAAAAAAAAATTTATTATGACTTTGAATCAGCTCTATCTAAGCTTGACTCGGTTCAATTCAAGTAAAAAAACAAAAATATGATGTGGATTAATGGCATCAAAAGTCCATAATGGCAGCTTCTATCATCCTTATCAACTCCTCAGCCATTGAAGAGGAAAATGCTTCCAACTGAAGCAAGTGCTGTCAAACCTTCTAGTGACCTTTCCATTCTTGAGCTTAGAAACTATGAATATAAAGCAAATAACTCATATTAAAAAAGAATATTTACATACATACCATCTAATTCTAATATTTATGTTTTTTTAAGTAGGTGATAGTGATCTTTTTTATGTAATATTGAAGATTTTAAGTGATATATATATATATGTAAATTTTAAATTTAAGTGTGAGATTTATAAATATATAATTTATTGGATTATCATCTAACATGTTAAAATTCAAGTTTAGAGGTATTGCTCATATCTAAAAATTTGATTTATTTAAATTTTTGCGTCAAATTTGAATTGACATGTCAATACAAAATTGACCTAGATTTGACACGTCAACTTAAGATTGAATTAAATTATACCCACAAACTTAAAATTGACTCAATATTAAATCAAATTAGACTTGAAATGTATGTCTAAATGGGTCACCCATGTAGTATTCAGGTTGGACGGGTTGACGAAAAGTCGAGTTCGCGTCATACCTATTTGTATTGAGTCACATTCTGATAAGACCCAAATCAGACCTATTGATCCGAATTGACACCTCTACAAAAGATGGTTAGAAATAACACTCCAAAAATAAGGATTGATCAGATAATCCTGTGTCAACACAATCGAAGCAATTAAGATAATCATTCTCGTAAATAAAGAAGATTTGAATTGACATGTCAATACAAAATTGATCTGAATTTGACACGTCAACCTAAGATTGTCTTAAATTAGACCCACAAATTCAAAATTGACTCAATATTAAATGAAATTAGACTTGAAATGTATGTCTTAATGGGTCACCCATGTAGTATTCAGGTTGGACGGGTTGACGAAAAGTCAAGTTCGTGTCATACCTATTTGTATTGGGTCATATTCTGATAAGACCCAAATCAGACCTATTGATCCGAATTGACACCCCTATAAAAGATGGTTAGAAATAACACTCCAAAAATAAGAATTGATTAGATAATCCTGTGTCAACACAATCGAAGCAATTAAGATAATCATTCTCGTAAATAAAGAAGGTTAAAATAATTATATGATTATCTTAATTAAAGAAGATTAAAGTAATTATGCTATTTCAAATGAACAAAAGATTAAAGGAAGTTGGGAATAATGCAATATACTTTATGGATTTCAAAACCTTTTTGTTAAATTGTTGAACTAAGAAAACTCATAGGTCAATTTAATAAGTCTATTGATGGCCATAGTCATCATCACCCTCATGCATTTTATTGATCTCCAACTCACATAATACAATAAAAAATATAATACTATGGAATAAAATATAGGAGCATTTACATACATAACATACTAATCTTATATATTTACATATATAACATCTGAACTTTTATATTTTTATATATATAACATGGGAATCTTTAATATTAAATAGTATAATTATTAATATTTTAATAAGAAATATTTTTTTATGCATAAAAAATATTATATTTATAAATAGCAAATTTTTAATGTTAGATATGTAACTGCGTAAGAATTGTGTGCTGTAAATTTCCTTAAAATATATTATATAATTCTGACAAGACCACTTCAAAAAAATTTCTATATACTCCAAATAACCTTTGTTCCACGTTGATAATGAAAGCATTGAAGAAATTCTTCCAGCAGAGAATTCTATTTGTTTAATATTTGTCTAAGTTGGCATTTTTCCGTTTACTTTTCCTGTGATTGGTATTTTATTCCTTTAGTATCGTTAATGTGAAATAAATCCTCTATTTTGCATAATTTCTGCATAAATCCTCTACTTTCAATCTTAATCTTTTAAATTGGCAATCAAAAATTAAAATTCATAACAAAAAGCTTAATTCGTATTTTTTTCATTTTTGAAAATTTCTTAACGATTTGATCACTTATAAATATATGAATTTGATAGTTTAAAAAAATAAAAAAATTATAATTAAATTATAAATTCATAAGTTTTGAATGATTTATTTGTTAAAATCCCGAATTTAAATCTATGTTGTCAAATAATTTGACTGCTATATGTAAACCGAACTGATGGTGCAATGACCACAGCAACTCCTCGCAAATGGCTCAGCCGTAAATAGTGGGTGAATAATGGGGCTTATGTTTATAAGATAGAGTTATGTTTTATTTGCTGAAGTGATGTGCTTATGAGTGGTGGCCACTTAGTATCACGTTATATATATATATATATATAATATATATATATATATATATATATATATATATATATATATATATATATATATATATATATATAATGATGAGTACTAAAAAGTATAAATGAAAATATGATTTTCTTTTAGAAAAAAAGGCCTATTTGAGATAACTACAGCTATCTGAAAATATAATGATGAAGGTGTATAGAAGAATCTGTTATTTAAAAAGTATGGATATATATATATATATATATATATATATATATATATATATATATATATATATATATATATATATATATATATATATTTCAAAAAGTGAAACCGTAACTTTCTGGCCGCTACCATAGGGAGCCAGGTAAAGTTGTCAAAAATCTTCAAAATGAAACTTTCTCGCAACAAAATCTTCAAAATGCAGGCGGAATGTGTTATCCAAAATGGCACTATAGTACGATGCAGCACCACTGTGCCAAACACACCCACAATCTTCTTCAAATACTTGTTTATTGTGGTATTATTTTCTTGCTCCTACACTTTTCCTTTGTCTTCCACTTTTTACAACCACCAATGAGCTCCAATTCAATGTTTTACCCATGTCATTGGTGCTCTCATTAAGCCTTTCTTTCTTTCACCACTAACATGATCGATGGCACCCAAAGAACTATCAAAGAAAGAACAACTTGCCACCTCTGAGGAACAACTCATCTCTATCTTAATGAAGCTCTAATATATTCAACTATGCCTTACCCTACTTGAGGTCAAAATCAACGCTACTTTTACACCACCAGCACCATTAGATTCACAGCTCCTATTCAAGATGATGTCCATCTTTATTCCATGGAGGGGAGAGGAAGGGATTTGGGATTTACCCCCATTGGAACTGGTGAAATTAGTTGGTTCAACTTGGTTTGTTTAATTTAAGGACTAAACATACTTAGATATATGTATTTTTTATTTTCATTGATTAATCTCATTAAAAGGCATTTTTATCATAAATTAGTTGTAATAATATCTACCTATCATACAAAAAAATTTTATGGTTATCAAAATTATGAAATTTATTCTAAAATCTAAAAAAAAATTGTTCTAAAAACTAAAAAAATAGGCATTTTTAGGCCTAACTGTAGACTTATATAAGTTTAGGTTATTTAATTTAAAATTTTTATTTCTTTTATAATAATACTTTCTTTAATAATGAAAATCTATGAAGAATATATATATATATATATATATATATATATGAGGGCTTCACAAAAAAAAATTCCCCAATTTTTAATGCTTTCAACTCTATAAATACTCAATGAGGAGTTTTATATGCAAAATTGTCTAATTTATGCACCAATTTTCCTCTTAAAAAAGATATTAAAATTATTTTAACAATCAAAGAAATTATAAGTGTGTGTTGAGTTTCATCATTCAATACTTTGAAGCTTTAATTCTTTTAGAAGGGGGGTTATCTATCGTTGAGTCCATAAGGGTGAATCACTATAGTGAGATTTGTATCCATAATGTATAACTCTAACCTTCTTTTGAAAAGAAGATAGTTGTCCCAAATAAGTTACCTATTGGTTGTGGAGTAGATGAAAGCAAAAATACATCTTTTGTAAAGCATGACAAGGATGATGATATAGAATCATTGATCAAGAAGATGACAACCTTCCAATTGTTAAGATTTCATTATATTTTTAGAGTTTTGCTATATGTTAACTTCATTTTCAATGAGATTAACATCTATTATTATCTCAGTATTTAAGATGTTCAATTCTAGACTAAGGACTCCTCACTTCGATACTTAGGATGCCTCTTTAGTGGTTAAGTGAAATATCAAATTCAAAATCAAAATAAACAAATCTCATAAGCAAACCAAATGTGATTTAGGAATTAAACCTAAACTAAATAAAATTCAAATTCTAAGGTTGACCTAGGTTAGGCTACTGAGCCCCACTGGAACCCAACTTAATCTAAATAACTTAACTTAAAATATCCCCAAATTCAATAAAACTAGACAAAACTCAAGATAAAATACATTTGAACCAAAATCTAGATTCAATTGGCTCTTAATTAGGTTAAATAGGTTACTAACTCAAATCAACTTATTTAGGTAACTATTGAACTAAAATTAAATCAAATAAAATTAAAATTAAATTAAATTTGATCAATTTAAAAGCTTAGAATTATTATTTAAGCTTAATTAAATAAAATCTTAATTCAACTGAGTTTCAATTTGACTTATTAAGCCAATTGACCTAAGGTGATCTGTGTGGGCTCCACTAAGCCCAAATCAAATTCAATTAGAATCATGTCAAATTGAACTTCCTTAAAAGCTTAAAACCAATATTCAAAATTAACCAAGCTCAAATCTAAATTCAATTAAGGTCTAATTAGGCTAATTAAACCACTTAACCCAAATGAAATCAAGTGAACCTAAATTAACCTTATTAGGCCCTTTTGGGATAAATTTGAAATTAACCCAAAATTGATTACAGTCAATCAATTCAAACCTCTTCAACATATTAATCACATCTAATTAGAGTCTAATTGAGGCCCAACTTAGTTAATAAGTTCACTTAGCCCAAATTAACTCATTTAGACTTTAATGGGCAAAATCTAAATTAAAACAAAGTCACTTAAAATTGATCTTTCCCAAAGCCTTATAAACATTAATCAAGTATTAAGCTCAGTTGGGGGTCAGTTTGATCAATTTGCCTATATAGCCCAAATTAACTCAGTTGAACCCTATAAGGCAAAAATCAAATTAAATCCAAGCCAAGCCAAATTGTTGAAGAGAGAGAAATCAAATTTAAAGTTAAAGTCACTTAAAATGTAAGCTAATATCTCAACTTGTTTGAAGTGGAGCCAAAAGTAAACAAAAAAGGGAATGAAGAGGGAGAAAATTTAAGAGCAAAATGCCAAAATTCAAATCTACTTATGCCCAACCAATCTCCTCACTTGACTGAGCCTTAACATACTCTATAGTGAGCAAAACACAAATTATTGAGTAATTAACGAATCCTCCACTCATGGCTGACCACCCATGCCTCCATTAAATGAGGTAGGGTCGGCCAAAATTGGAGCTCGCAATCAAAAACACCTTAGTCCAAATAAACAATGCACATCTTCCCCTCGACTCAAGAAACCAAAACACCCCTTCTCTTCTGACCTCAAATCCATCGAGAAAAATCGAAGCCCAAAGAACTCGTGGCACAACTTAGCCACCAAAGAAATCCACGTGAAGGCAACTAGCAAAATTCATCCCAGAGCTTCATTATCGATAGAGGAACGTCTTTGAATAGCTCATTATCTTTGATGAGGTAATCACCTTAAACCTAGTAAAACTCATAGGCCTTAGTCTTTTGTGAAGTGAAATTGAAATTCATTGGGATCAAACCATGTAGAACCCTTGCAATTTTCATTCTTGATCATTTTTTCAAATAATAAACTGTGAAATCGGGACCAAGATCGCCAAATTTTGACCCCAAAACACGAAATGCTCATGGTTTTGGCCAGTAATGAACAAGAAGGTCTCTCTAGTGTCTATTTCAATGATTATAGTCAACAATTGTGATTTAGTCAAATCATTAACTCAATTTATTCCCTTTAAGATCACACAATTAATTCGAGCCATTCGATCTGTGATTAGATGGTTGGGATTAATCATGCGTCTCATCACTAGCCATGTAGTATTCTACATGGACTAATAGTGCAACATAACGTAGAAAGCACTGCCCCCATCAATGCTAACTATATTAAAATTGTAAAAAAAATACACACAAATTAATTTTAAAAAGTACCAAAAATTGAATACTCTTAAAAAAATATTATTAACCCCTGTATGGAATCAACATTTCAAGAGAAATCTAATGGGCTCAAAAACCTCAAATTTTATTAGGTACATTAGAAGTAACTTAAGTTTTATTAAAAATCAAAAATTTTAATTATTTTCAAAATATTCATCTAATTAAGTTGAAAATTTTGAGGATTAAAATTTATGTTAACCTCTACCGACTATAATATTTCAAGTTAAATAGGCTAGTGGAGTAATAGTTATTGATTTTCAAAGTTAAATGGCTACTTTTAAATAATTAATTAATTAAATTTTATAAAAATTATGTAAATACATCCAAATGATTCAAATCACTTTAATAAACATAAAAAATTGGAAAAAATAATTAACACCATTAAATCATGCCAAATCATGAAATTAGGATTTAATTTAGCATTAATTAATTACTTTAATTGAAAAGAACTTCAAAAATTCAAAGAAAACTAACCATTAAGCTAAAAAATGCAAATGACTTCTCTTTAGATTTACATTTCATAGATGAATCAAATTATATAAAAGCCCCAAAGTTTACAAAATATTTTGGGGTTAATTTTAGTTTTATTAAAATTAATAATTCTTTAATTACTATTAAATTATAATCCTAATCAAGTTGAGATTTTAGGGTAGCAACCTAATACCAGGACTCATTCACTATGAAGATTTCAGACAAATTAAGGCCCTGGATCAAAATATATTATTTTTGAGCCTTAGTGAGGTAATTTATATAAAATAATTAATATAATACTATAAAAATTACAAAGTATACCAAATTGGATTAAAAATTCTTCATTTACATCAAAGGCCCTAAGGAAATTAATTAGGCTCACTAGACATGATTAAAACACTTAATTTGGAGTTTAAAGAGTAATTAAATTTAATTAATTGGATTAATTAAATCAAAATTTTAAAACTTCATAGAAAAGTAAGCATTTAGCCAAAAATTATGAATAACCTCTCTCAAGATTCAACATACCTAGAAGAATCTAATAAAATTAAAACCCTAAATATTACTATATACTTAAAAAATAATTTTTTTATTTAAAAACAAAATTTTTAATTATTCTCAAAATACACACTTGATTTATTTGAAAATTTTTTTGTTGGCTCACTACATCAATGTTCACTTCTTATAAAATTTTCAAGACATTTGGGTCATTGGTCTAAAAGTTACTAATTTTTAATTACCTCAAGACAAGTTAATAAAATAATTAATCTTAAAATAATGAAAATCTCAAAAATAAAATTAATTGATTTAAGCCACTCATATTAACAAAGAATTACTTAGATAAAATAATTAACCTTGTTAATTTTAATTATGACACCAAATATCCAAATCATGTTGTATAAAATATGAGCACTCACTAATCATTTCTTTATTCTCAAGAGTGTGTACATATAAAGAAGAAGAAGACGAAGAGCCTTAAGAATCTCATACCTATAGATTACTTCCCATAACTCTTCTTTCTTTCATCAGTATGTACCACTTGAAGCCGCTAATCCTCTAATAATGATAAAACTAAGATGGTATGTTAGAAACTAACCCAAAGTTTTGGCTTGTATTATTGAAACCATGAACATTATAATTATATATAGTCAATGAACTTCATCTTAGAAAGAAAGGAAATATGAAGCACAATGATCAATACAATTAAATTTCAATTTAGATTGAGCTTCCTAAAACATATGATAACATCCTTTTAGACAAAGGACCCATCAATTCATAGATACTAAAGAAGCAACAATATCAAAGTTGTCCACAACATCAAAATCATTAATGTTCGAATTACCAGCTAACATCACCTCAATATCCTACATAAAATCTATCTTCATTTTTTTTAGAATATATCTAAGATATTTAAATCTATCACATTCAAATATCTCTGATTCCATCTCTTAATAATTTTAACTCGTGATTATTAATACTAAAATAAGATATCATACCCTCAAATCTTATTATTTTTCTAGTGCTAATTTGTATACTATTCACAAGCACATTTATATCATCACCATCACAACAACAACAATAATAATAATAGTACCAACAATAAAAAAATAAGTAAAAGTGGGACATAAGAGTGGGACAATGTGTACTAAGAGGTGGGCAACTTCATAATTTCACACCACTTTAAAAATAAAAGAAAAAATAAAAACAGTTCAGTTGCTGGCTGTGAGCTAAAGATACAGACAAGTATCAGTATATATACTTTTTTCCAACTGATGTGCAGCTACTGGCACTGCATGCTTCTATTTTCCTTGGATTTTGCTAAGCGCCCCTCTTTCTTCTGTGCCTTCGGTGTCCCCATCTACATCAGAGGGATTTCTCATCTGTCACATCTGTACTTTTTTTTTTTTGGTGTATTCTCAACACCTATTTTTGTGAATGAGGATATTATTATATCTTATGCCTGTACATTCATCTTACGTATATGATCCCCATTTAATTTCCCATTATAACATAGCCCTGAGAGGATTCGACTTGATCCAGGAGGTTCGGCACCCATCAACTAAACTAAGAGACGGTGGGTTGTCACATCTGTACTTAGCCTCCCACCAATCACAAGGTTAGAGAGGACGCTTAATTATGAAGATGGTCTTCATGGAATGAGTGCTACTGTTTGGTCTCTTTTATTGCCCATGCGTTCCAAAGGCTGCTTTTTGTCCGCACCACAGCCTGGCTGATTGGAATTTGTGGGGTATATCAATATGGTCCTAATTTATTTGAGTTTTGATAATTAATTCAAATTTATTTCGAATTTAATTGTATTTATTTCTTTCATTGGAACCACTTAAAACATGGTCAGGTGCAGGCCTTGATTATGAGTTTTCTGTTCAAGGGAGTCACTCCCCAAGTTTAAAGATTTTTCTCACTTTGGTTCCAGTCTTTTTCAAGTTGATAAAAATTGATTGATTTTAAGATGCATTTTGAGCTTAAGCCTCATGATTTTGACAACATCTTATATACACTTAATATATATATAGATATAGAGAGAGAGAGAGGCAGAGAGAGCGAGAGAGATTTAGAGAGAGAGAGAGAGAGAGAGATAGTTATATATAAAAGACATTTGTGGAGTTCTAATATTTATTATTTGTATAGATGACATATATGCTTTTTGCTCTCACTGTCTTACCAACAGCACTTCTTCTTAAAGAAATAGAAATAAAAATAAAAAAACTATTCTTCTTCTTCATCCCACTGTAGCTTTTAAAGTGCATAGGACAAACAAACTGATGATTTTTTTTCTGGATATGAGTGACACATTTAAATATGTTTATTTACTCACCATTTCGATTGATGGGTGGCGTGATCGAGAACCAGATCGAGTTTGATTCTCTGCGCATTATTCAGAATGGTAGGAAATTAAAAAGCAGCTGAGTGATGATGAATGATGAGCTCAGATTAATGATATCCATCTATAAGATAGGTGGGATGTTGGGTGGATACCTTTTCCAAAAAAAAAAAAAATGTTTATTTATGTTGTACAAAAGGATGTGGATGTATATAAATAATGTATTTTATCCATACTTTTATGTATATTGGAATGAGTTTTAAGTTGGATAGAATTATTTTTTACGAGTCATCTTCAGAAATAACAAAACAAATTTAAAAAAATAAATATAGCTTGCGTCTTTGGAAAACCGATTCGGTAGAGTAAAATTTATCACCTTAGCTGTTGATTAGTCAGTACACGTAATTAAAGAAACGAACGTAGACACTCAGAATTTTAACGTGGAAAACCTCGAAAAGGGGGAAAAAACCAGCGATAAAAGATTTCACTATGTATCCTTTTGAGTACAAAATCTTCCGATAACGGGATTGAATTATTTGAGAAAGGGACAACACGTGTAACAACGATCGGTTTATAATAGTTCTTGATGTTGGAGATCTTTGGGTAACAGGTGGAAATCGGGTATAATTAGCGATGGCGGCGTGATGGTGCGATCTTGCTGGGGATCTTCAAGCTTTAGAGCTTTCTCTTCCTCTCACTTCACTTTTCCTCTTCTTCCTCGATCGGACTCTTCCTCTTCTTCCTTGCCTTCTTCCTTGCTTACCAGCTTCTTACTTGCTTGGACTCTTCTTCTTCACTTGCTGGGTTCTTGTTCTTCTTCACTTACTTGCCCCTTCCTTCTTCACTTCAGCTTAGCTTAGGCCCCCCATGTGAGGAGTGAGGCCTATTTATAGATGGGAGGAGGGTATTAGTAAACTCATGTAAGGGTACCACTCCCCCGATCGGATGACTCGACTCCTTGATCATTTGATGTATTTTGAGCATTTGGATGCCCAAATGAAGTCGGAATTATGAGATCTTAGGCTCATTAGATCCGGATCGTCGAGGCCTTCGATTGACTATAAACACTCCACATTTGAGAGCTTTTTGGGATTTAATTGATGTCGAAAATTCTAATGATATTTTAAGTGCTTGATCTCGATTTGTTTGACTCAAAATCATATCGCTTTCAACATCAAGATTTGTGCTTTATTTGGTGGTATTTTGAGAGCCATATCGGTTTACTATTTTTGGATGACATTAGCTTAATCATCAAAATATATATGTCAATGTTCAAAATAACGATTGGAAGTTTTAAGCGTTTACGGGACCGCGTGGTGGCGTCGGCACCTGAGGCTTTGAGCAAGCGGCCATGGGCCTTAGCTGTATGTATGGCCGTCCAGCCTTAGCGTCGCGGCGCAGCGGCCGTCGAAGCGGGCGGTCGCATGACCGTGGCAGCTGGCGATGGAGCGGCAGCGAGTTCGCCATGAGCCTTCGGACCATTCAGCGTGGCAGTTGGTCGCGAGCCATTCAGCGTAACAGTTGGTCAGCGACCATTCCAGCAGTTGGATCGAGACCATCTGGTGACGATCCGGGCGAATGGGCGGGGAGGAGAACCTTGGCCAGCTAGCCTTGTAGCGTCTGTATAGCGTCTCGCCAGCCTGTATCTCTGCCTTGCCATGTAGCGTCTAGCTCATGTATCTGTGCTGCCGCCCAGCCGTGGCCATAAGAGAGAAATGGGCGGTTTTGAGCCGTTTTGAACCGTTTTGAGGGTTTTACCCTTTTGTGCTATAAATACCAGGATAAGAGGAGGCACACCTTTCCCTCTCCTTTCTTCTTAGTGAGGGTCCTTTGGAGGCAATCGAGAAGCGATCGAAGCGTCAGGAGGCGATTTAGGAGGCGATCAAGGCCGGTATCGTCGTGGTTCGGTTCTGACCTCGTCGGGCCGTCTGGGTTAGGAAGCGATCAGGCCACGGTATCGTCGTGGTTCGGTTTCACCCACGTCGAACCGTCCGGGTTAGGAGGATCAAGGCGGTATCGTCGTGGTTCCGGTTTCCCGACGTCGGACCGTCCGGTTAGGAGCGATCAAGGCCCGCGGTATCGTCGTGGTTCCGGTTCACGTCGAACCGTCCGGGTTAGGAGGTCATCAAGGCCCACGGTATACGTCGTGGTTCCGGTTTACCGGCGTCGTCGGACCGTCCGGGTTAGGAGGCGATCAAGGCCGGTATCTCGTCGTGGTTCGGTTCCGACCCGTCGGACCGTCCGGGTTAGGGCGATCAAGGCCCGCGGTACTTTTCTTGTAGGAAATTGGTATTCTTTCAACTTCGATGGAAGGTTCAGCGGTTCAGAATTGTCAAGGCGGCGGGGAAGTATCAGTTAAGAACCATTGTCCTCATAACTCGGGAAGTTTGGGCGTCGTGGAGAAAGATTTTACTCCAAGCGGCGGAGGGTCAAAAAAACGGCGCTTGCGTCGAGGTGATGGTCGAAGAAAACTCATAGTATGGCGGCCGGATGATATACCCTCCTTGTCACATCGAATAGTTTAATGGTGTTCATGAAATTTTTCTTCCCAATGAGTTGGTGGCTATTGTGGCTAAAAAGTCATCGAGCAGTTAAGCCTCGCCGAGTACTTTTATATTTAGAGATGACTCTTCGTCTTTGGGCTGCGATTCCCTTTGGCTCTGAGTGATTGAGATCTTCAAAATGTGGTGTGGCTTTGATGCGATTCGTTTGAGCTTTAACGGTCATTATTGGCTTGACTACTTCTTCGAGCATGGGGTTACTTTAAACATCAATACTGCGAATGTGCGATTCACATGTGATGCTCAAGGACGTTTATCTGACTATAAAGAATTGGATAGAATTTTCAGACGGATCACCCAAAACTTGTCTCGGATTCTTTACGGAAGAATGACGAGATGGGGAAGATTGAATGATCTTCCTGATCCGTCCGATATCGAGGATGATATTCTAGCAACTCTTAATATTCATCGAAGCTTGCAACATGAGTTGCATTACATCAAGAAATATAGTTGAAGATAGGATGTTTAAGGTTGGTCTTTCCATCCGTGGGTCTCATGCTCTTCCGCTGAAGAGAAAGGGTGACGAGAGTTTTCCTCATACTCATGGTTCTCTCGAGAAGCCTATCACCTAATCACGCGAAGCAATGTTCCATCTTTACGTAAAGAGGAGACTCGAAATGGTCGCGGTCGACATGGAGATGACGTTCACTTAACATCTGAGAGTTTAGCTGTTTCGACTCATGATGGGGGAGTTCGTTACTCTAAGCCGCAAATTCCTGAGGAGGTATTAAATCACATATGTACTGGACGTCAACGGGCAGATGAATTGGTGCGTTATTTTTCCTTCTGCCTTCTATTCTTCCTTATGTAACATTGGTGCTGATGATGATTTTTTTTTTTTTCGTAACCGTTAGACGATGGCTCATTTGGTGTCGCCTAGATGAATGGAATGAATTTGTGAAGATAAAATATTCGGAGAAAGTATGAGCAAGGATGAATGCTAAAGAAAGAAGTGGTGACCTTGAGGTCGGTGACCGAGTGTAGAACTGGCTAATATGTCGACTTTCTCTCCGGTCGAGGTGGAGCGCGATGAGTGATTGAGGCAGAGCGAGACTCATAAAGAGAAGAGGATCGAGCACTTGAAAGAAAGCATTACAAGATCATCTTTCAAAAGGAGCATAAAATGTCGTGAAGCAAGCGAGATCGCTTCTAAGGCGGAAGACTTCAAGAATTCCTTATCGTGGCTATTGAAGACTTTATCCAGGCTCGAACCATATGATGTTGAAGTGAAGGAGCTTGAGAGAGAGGTTTCATCCGGGTTCTCGAAAGGAATCGGCGGCATATCGCAAGACCGGGCCAAAATTGAGGATATATCTCCCGCCAAGATCCCAAGATCCTTCACCGATACGAAGATGAAGGAGTTGTGAGGGCTCCGGAGTGTCTCCTAGTGATGATGAGGATATCGATATTATGTAGATCATCATGTCATTCTTCATCGTTGGTTCTATGTAATGTCATTATCAAGATCTTAATTCTTTCTTATATCATCATATTAATGCCGCCATGATATCCGGATATATTTTACCTGGATAATTGGTCAAAATATTATTTGACGCTACAAATATGGGTGAGTTGGATCCATCGAGATTTTGACCCATCCGGGGTTGTTTGTCGAGTGATACGGCGACATTAACGGAGTGGGTACAAAGTTTTGACCTTTCCTAGGTTATTGGTAATATTATTCGCCGATGCTAACCCGCGAAGAGGCCGAGAAGTCCACCAAGGACCTTTGACCTTTCCCGAGTTGTTTGTCGAGTTTTGCTCGATGATTAACCCGATGGAAGAGGCCGCAAGTCCACTGGGACCTTTTGACCTTTCCGTTAGTCGAGTTTTACCGACGACGCTATGGAAGAGGTCGTGAAGTCCACCAAGGACGCTTTGACCTATCCCGGGTTGTTAGTCGAGTTTTTCTCGATGGCGTTAACCCGCATGGAAGAGGTCACGAAGCCACCAAGGACGCTTTGACCTATCCTGGGTTGTTAGTCAAAGTTTTTACTCAATGACGTTAACCCGTATGGAAGAGGTCGAATCGACTGGCCGAGTCGGGCATCGGCGCCGATAGTCGCCGGATGACCGCGACAATAGTGATGACCAAAGATTGCGATGGTCCGGCAGACCGGCGACGGTAGAAGTGACCGCCAGGGTTGGCCGACGGGGTGGTTGGCGCAGAAGTCGACGGGAGATCTTTTATCCAAGGTTGTTTGCCGAGTGTGACTCGACGACGTTAACTCAGTATGGAAGAGGTCCGATCAAGTCCCCTCGGATTGATCATGTCCCAATGAGATGTAACATGAGTTGTATATTTCTCAAGTGGGAGGAAAAGTAAAGAAAAGCAAATCTTGTTAGAACAAAGTCAGTGAATTCACTAGTTCAATGATATAATCATAAGACACTGCACGGCTTTAAGAGAAAATGACAACAACAACCGCAATAACAAGCTTTAATCCTAAGGGGGTCGCTTATACAAGGATGAAATGACGAGAGATAAAGTCAATAATTATGCAAGAGTTACCGATAATATTTTCAAGATTCTTAGTATTCCAAGTTCGAGAAGTTTTTCCTTCGATCCTTGAAGCCAACGCTTCATACCATGACCACATACCACCATCCTGAGAGGTGAGAGTTTATCATACTGAGGGCCTTTGCTCGCTCTGAGACTGCAGACCAAGTCACCGTGATATGGACAGGTTTTTCACTCTTGAAGTGGTGAAGCACCCGTGACAGAAGCAACCAAGTGGGGCCATATCCCGAAGTAGTCTGGGGGAGTTTTTCTTCATTACTTCCATGATCAAAAACGGACTCTTGGACTTGGAACCCGATATCCACCAGATGATAGCACCAAAACACAAGTTATACTGTCTCACCGGTTGCGACGGAAGGCCCAAAGAACATTGGGGAGCTCATCAACCCATTGCCCCCAACCCTTCTCAAGACGGTTTTTAGTCCTTTGAGTATGGTCCTATTGGTAACTTCTTGCCCATTAGTTTGAGGATGCTACACCGTATGCAAATTGAATGTGAAGATCTTTGCAAAAGGACGAAAGACTTTTCCAAGAATTGAGTTCCATCGGTGATGATCTTTGCAGAAGACCGAATCGACATATTATATTTTTCCGCACAAATTGTTTGGTATTTGCCTCTGTGATTTTAGCGAGTGGTTCGGCCTCTACCCATTTTGTGAAGTAGTCGAAGAATGATAAATTTTCGCCCCTGCTGCTATTGGAAAAGGTCCCATGATATCAATCCCCACTGAGCAAAGGGCCATGGGCTTTGAATGGATGAGAGTTCTGCGCATGTGAGGGAGGTTAGAATGCAATTGACAACTTGCATTTCGTGAATTTCACATGCCTTGTTTCATTGTAGGCCAATAAAACCCTTGCCTCATGATTTTAAGGGCCAATGCTCTTCCTCCAAGGTGTTCCCCACATATTCTGAGTGAACCTCTTTAACGCGTAATCGCCTTCAAGGTGGAAGGCATTTGAGATATGGACCAGAAAGCTCGCTTGTATAGTTCACCTCCAATAATAGCAAAGTTTGAAGCTTGTCTTCTGAGACGAAGTTGGATCTTCGTGAAGGGTCCCTTCTTGTAGAAAGATAGATCGGGTTTATCCTAACGCTCTTTTCCTCATCAATAGTTTGAATTATCCATGGCCCTTGGATACTAGGAAAATGTATTTCTTCAACATGCTTTCTTAAATAGATCTCCAGTGGTAGAGGTAGCAAGCTTAGCAAGAGCGCCACCAGTTTTTTCTCGTAGTATGTGGATGATTTGATGTGTCTTGAAATGAGTAAGAAGAGATTTTACCAAGTGGAGATATTGCACTGTTGAGGATTATGAGTATTAAAATCTCCTCCAACTTGGGAGGCAAGTCGGGAGTCATGAATGTTTTGGGCTTCGCAAATAATGAAGTAGTCTCAACCTCATGAGAGCCTCATATTCTACCATGTTATTAGCTGTGGAATTTTAAGCCAAGTCCATACTCTGGGTTTTTCGGGGAAACAAGTAGATTCCCGCACTCAAGATTCCAAGCTCCATCAACGTAGAGTCCATCGAGGAGATGAAAGACACGCAGCAGAGCTCTTCTAGAGTTGGGTTGGTTTCCACTATAAAGTCCGCAAGTATTTGAGACTTTATGGCGTGAGGTAGAAAATTTATATCAAATTCTTCCGCACATTTGATCAATCTTCCATGCTTTTCGTAAGATGGCCCTTAATGGTAAATCGCAAACGCCGATGGTGTGAGCTTGAGTATGGACGCAATTTTCGCGCTGAGAAAATTAACGCCAGAGCCACTTTATCTGCAAATGGATAACGACTTTCTATATCAGAGAGAATTTTACTGACGTAATAAATTGGTTGTTGTGCCCCATCTTCTTCTCGCACTAAAACTGAGCTTATTGCGTGGGAAGAAACCGCAAGATATAAGTATAACGTTTCTCCTTGAATAGGTTTGGATAGCGGAGATGCTAGATATTCTTTTAGTTGCTCAAAAGCATACCGACATTCATCTATCCATTGAAAATTATTATTTTAGCTCCCTTCAATATTTTAAAGAATGGCAAGTATTTGTCCCTAACGCTGAAAGCGGGATAATGCAAAGAATTCGACCATTCAAACGTTGAACGCCTTTGATATTGTTCTGAGGAATCATATCTTGAGAGCTTTGATTTTTTCGTGGTTAGCCTCTATCCCACTGAGTTACCATAAATCCAAGAAATTTTCCGACGTAACCCCAAAAGCACACTTGGTTAAGTTGTCAGAAAGTCCGAAGGAGGTCAAAGCATGCTTCTAAGTCCAAATATGTTGTGACTTTTCTAAGCTTTTCACTAACATGTCATCCACATACACCTCCATTATGTGGCAGGTGTCTTTAAAACCTTATTCATGAGGCGCTGATAGTAGCACCAGATTTTTAATCCAAATGGCATGACTTGGTAACAATATAAACCTTTATATGTTTGAAACGTCAGTAGCTCTTCATCTATTTCATCTTTATTTGATTGTAATAAGCATCCAAAAATCGAGCATTTGATGTCCCATGTAGGCCCACCAATTGATCGATTCGAGGAAGAGGAAAACTATCCTTCGCCTTATTAAGATCAAGATAATCAACACACATCCTCCATGTTCCATTTGTTTTTTAACCATGACAACATTTGCTAGCCATGTGGGTAATGCACTTCATATGAATCCCGCCATGAGCTTGTTAACTTCTTGTTCAATACCAAGACGACGGTGCAAAACTCCGCTTCTTTTGGATGATTGGTTTGAACGCTGGATTAATTTTGAGGGAGTGCGTGATTACATTCCGATATCTCGGACTCCAAGCAAATATGTCTTGATTCTAAGAAATTTTTCCCTTTGTTCTTCCGGAGTAAAGATCCCACTTGCACTGCTCGTAAATCCGATAATGCTATCGAGAGTAAATCTTCTACTGTGGGAAGCTTTTGAGGTACTCTTTCATCTCGAAAGTTAAGATCTTCGATGTCGGTGATGGAAGGGCGCTGAGCTTGTCGAGATAACATGATTGAGCCGCTGTTGATTTCCACAAACCACCCCAACTCCACCTGGGTAGGAAATTTTATCTTGATGAATCAAGTGATGACCAAAATTGATTGGAGGGGCCTCCGGCAAGATTGCGTATATCGACTTCACCACTATGAATTGTATTAAATGAGTCACTTGTCGAGGGAATTCTCCGAGGGTAACGTGAAGAGTGATTGTCCCTTCGCCTGCATCGGGTGATTATCAAACCCATATAGGTCCAAAGTGGTTGGAGCTTTTGCCAGCTCCCATGTTAAGAAAAGTTGAGTAAAATAAGACATCACGTAACTCCCATTATCAAAAATTCTTTAACGTTATAACAAGGATCACCGATCCTACGATGACAAGTGGATCTTGATGAGGATATGGACTCTTCTAAGTCCCAGTCATTGAAAGTGATGGAATGATCAATGGTGACTTCTTCAACTCTTCTTGGAGGCGAACGAGAACTTGATTATGTAGTCGATCCTCCTCGCCATTGTTTTCATTTCTCCAATTATTTGATGATTATTTGCTTGTTTTGTGATGTTTGTCCCTGCCCAAACCAGGTGTGTTTGCTTCGAGGTGGTCGATTCTTCATAAAACCACGCAGTTATCCTTGTTGAATGAGTCTCGATTTCTTCCTTGAGTTGTATACATGCGAAGTATGTCCACGCCGATGAAAATGACAATATTGCTCGATTTCAATTCGGTTTCAATGGATGCGCCACTTGATATGTTCTTCATTATAGCCATCGGAGGTTAACAGAGATGTGTTCCGGTGTATGTCTTTTCCCCGAGGTTCACGTTGTTGATATGGGGTCGGAGGAGGAGATCATCTTGTCGCTTCTTTGATGGGTGTCCCCACATTTCTGGGTGTTTTGCGCTTTCCCATATTGTTCAAATTGTTTGCGATGATCATTAATAGCTTCATCGGAGATTTGTGCTTCTACACGATGAACTAAGTCGATACGAGACCGTCCATTAATGATAATGAAAGGCTGACGGAGTCCTCCAAGAAAACTCCTCTTAATAGTGTGGTCTACCCTGTATTTGGCAGCTTCTAAAGAGAACCTGGAAGTATTCTTTGAGTAATTCACCCGCTCGTCAACGGAAAGATGGGAGGAATCTTTAATGATTCTCATTTGCAATGAACTGCTCCACAAAGAACCGAAGTTCGTTAAAGGTAGGATGGATCCCCTTGGAAGAGAATAGAACCTGAGCTTGCCTTTGAGGGTAAGGAAAGACGACAAAGCGGTGTCGTGAGCTCGCTGGATATGCATGATAGCCCCAGTAATGGTCGATGTGTTCGCGGTGGGTCGATTGCCCCATCATAGAATCAATGCTCTGAAGCTTGAAACCTACGGAATTGGATGTCAAGAATGGCTTTAAAGGTGAGGACTCCTCATAACATGTGTGGGTGAAGATGATTTCTATCTTGAAGGTGAAATTCATCTTGTATTAAGCGCCGCTAATGTCATGATGTGCGGATTAACGATGAGCATGTGAAGCTATCAACAACGATCGGTGGATTAGTAAGCTTGAGCCGCACGCGATGGATGAGTGGAACTAGCGGTCGGAGATCGCATGGCCTCCATGCGAGGAACTCTGTCGGGAGGATTAGCGTCCTCCTCCCGCAATGACCGATCTTGGGGAGATATGTTTGTCGTAAGAATGCCGTTGTAGTCCTTGCAAAAGTCGGATCATTTTATTTTGAGACTCCTCCATTCGACGGACACGATCTTCCAAAGAGATTCCGCCCGCCTCAACTTACGCCCTTGGTTCGTGGGATGGGTTTTGAGAATGACGGAGTTGGAACGAAGCCCAGGACGAGTGTTGGCCTATTGGCCATAACGTGGATGTTCACGGAATTGTGGTTGAAGAGTTTTACATCCCACGACTACGCCATGCTATGCGTCTTTGGAAAACCGCCATAGAGTAAAAATTTATGCCTTAGCCTTGTTGATTAGTCCGCAGTGGTAATTAAAGAACGAACATGAGACACTCGAATTTTAACGTGGAAAACCTCGAAAAGAGGGGAAAAACCACGGGGCCTAGCCCAGTAAAAAGATTCCACTATGTATCCTTTCGAGTACAAAATCTTCCGATAACGGATTACAATTCTATTTGAGAAAGGGACAACTGTGTAACAACGATCGCTTTATAATAGTCGATGTTGAGATGTACTTTGGAAATGCTGTATAATTAACCATGGCATGGCGGATCTTCTGGGATCTTCAAGCTTTAGAGCTTTCTCTTCCTCCTCACTTCACTTTTCCTCTTCTTCCTCGATCGGACTCTTCCTCTTCTTCTTCCTTGCCTTCTTCCGCTTGCCTTCTTCTTCACTTGCTTGGACTCTTCTTCTTCTTCCTCTTCTTGTTCTTCACTGCTTCTTGCCTTCCTTCTTCTTCACTTGCTTCACTTCACTTAGCAGCTTAGGCCCCATGTGAGGAGAGGCCTATTTATAGATGGGAGGAGGTATTCTAAGAAACTCGTAAGGCCTGCAACTCCCTCGACGGACGGCTCAATGACTCCTTCGATCATTTGATGTATTTTGAGCATTTGGATGCCCAAATGAAGTAATTATGAGATCTTAGGCTCATTAGATCCGCCGAGACGCTTCGATTTGACTATAAACACTCCACATTGGAGAGCTTTTTTGGGATTTAATTGACCAAGATTCTAATGATTTTCGCTTGATCTCGATTTGTTTACTCAAAATCATATCGCTTTCAACAGATTTCTTTGTGGTGTATTTTGAGAGCCATATCAATAGCAATTGATTATTAAAAAAGAAATCATGTCAGTGATTTTTAATTCCTGTAAGATTAATCACTAATTATTTGAATATTTAGTGGTATTTATTTTAATCTTCGAATTGAAGCTTTAAAAATTGAATTCTTAAAAGAAAAAAAAAAGCCGTTAATTTCTACAATAATTCATTCATATGTTAATGGTTTTTATCAAATCCCTTTGGAGAATATTATATAGTGAATATTATATGGTAAATATTGGGGGTAAGATAATTAATATTAATGCCTTTTTATAAAATAAATTATTCATCAAGATTACCTAAATTAAGTATTTTCTGTCAACTTTTATTTAATGAATTTTTTATTCTTTTCCTATAAATTTATTTTATTTATGATTTATCCTATAATAATCTAGAATTCTATTTAATGAAAATTTTATTTTATTTTCAATAAATTTATTTCATTATGATTTATTCTATATTAATCTAGAATTTATTATCTAAAAAATGTAGAATTAATATGTAATGGAAAAATAAATAGAACATTATTAATTGATTGCTAATATGCCCTCCTAAAAAAAACAAAGATCCTCATCTAATGGGCTATTATTTTTATCACATGACAGTTTTTTTTTAATTTTTTATTTTATTGAATGTGAGATTTCTATGCAAAGAGCATTAGGTATTTACATTTCTTGCATTTGACCTGCCGAGTTTTATATAAAATTAGTGCATGACTGAATTATTGATTCTATATATTCTACTCATCTCATAAATCATAAAAAAAATTTATTTTGATAATTATCTCTTAAACTATATCCTATATATAGGACAACAACATCAAATATTATTATCTAATATTTATTTATTTGGACTTCAAGTAATTGTGCATGACTATTTGAGGCATATTTTTATAATGAGATATTATATTATGAGAGAAAATATTCTCAAGGTGATATAAATTATTAATAATTAGGTATAAGTTAATACTCTTCTATATTTTTTATTAATCATTAAAAAATTAAAAAAATTATTTTTAGAACACCAACATCTAATTTTATGCTCATTAAGAATTTTTTGCTAATAACATGCAATAAAGACCTTAATAATAAATTCATTTGTTAACTCCTTTTTATATATCATGAAGTACTCGATCAAACATCTCATTAGATACACCACAATATCCATATTTTTGTAATTAACACGCAGAGCCAACCACAAACTTTAAAAATTAAACCTATATTATTACAAATATTATTAACTAACAATTAACCGATATAAAATCCAAATAAATCAACTAATTTTTTTATAAAACCTTCTTTTAGTTGATCAGATAAAATAAGGATTAAAGAAAACCAAAAACTCTAAGGGGTTGTTTGGTATGCATTGAAGATCAGATTCCAAATGACGCTAACATTTTCGCGCCGGCTCAGAAAAGTAAAATTTCAGATTTCAAATACATAAAAGTTATAGAGCGAATTTAAAAATGAATTCCAACACACAAAGAATGTAGTGATGTCGGTGGGCACGGCCTCATCCGGCGCTCGCCTGGTTTGGCCATCATTGCCGTCGCTCGCCGCCGTCATATGCCGCTTGCCACCGTTTGCCGGGCCGTCGATCGCCACGGCCGCCGCACCACACCCCCCACCTTCGACGTCAAACCTTCAATTTATTTTTTTACATTACATTTTAACCAAACAAAAAAATACAAAGCCATGAATAGAAGTTTCAACCAAACAACTATAAAGTAATCCTTTACACCAATTCTTTACATTCTTTTACATCGATTCCAAATGCAGAACCAAACAAATTTCTAAGTAAAGATAAGATCAGAATAAAAATTAGGCGAACCATAGTTTTCAGGAGGCAAAAAAAAAAAAAATTTAGGAGAGTCAAATGCATATATTCTTGGAGTATTGTTTGTGGAAGCATTTCAAAGAGCCTTAATAACAACTTTTATGCTAACTTGCAGAATTTTGTGGCTAGTTCTTTAAAGATTTACTTGCCACATGATAGACCAAGGTTCAAAATCATGAAAATCGAGAGGCTCGACTGAACTGAGAGCCAGACAATCAAACGAACCAGCTATCCAAAAAATTTATAATAAAAAAAAGATTCATCTGCAACCTACTATCACAAGGATAAAGGGGAAGGCAAACCACGGTTATCAGCACTGCCTTTCAGGGGAAGATAACCGTTTTTAGTCTTCAACCAGGTTGAAGAGGAGGTCATCCAGCCAGGAGCCTTGGCAGGGAACCAAATCATTGGAAATCAAAACGATTTGCAAAACCAGACATTTCATCATCGTCCAGTCAGCCCCAAAGACAATGAGGAAACCAACTAAAGTAAAAAAAAATTTCATATAGAGACGGATCGTCGAAGAGAAAGCACAACATAAAAACTAGTTGATTATCTCATATTTTCTCCATAAATTCAACAAATTAGTAACATGAGTTGGCCAAGAGTCTTTGAACTTCCACCTGAAAAGCTTGTGCGCCACCCGACTTCTCACCTGAGAGACAAAAAGGGAAGGGGCAGATGTAAGACTGTTAGTTTAGCTCGAAGATCGAAGATCGCTCGAAAATTGAATCGAAATTTGGATTGGATTGGGATCGAATCTATTACATTGAGCCGAGCTATAAGCCAAATATTTGGATCGAACTTTTTTTTGAGCCGATCTCGTGATGACGATCGATCAATCGTAGATCGATGAATTTATCTATTATTAAAAATATTTAAATTTATATATAATACTTCTAAGTTTGTAATAATAAAATTATTTCTAAAATTATGTGTATAGACTTATAACTTGTAATCTTTTAAAATAAAAATAATATATTTATACGTAGAAATATTATTTCTTTGAAATCATATATTATTTTACTTCACACACTTAATTCAATTTTTTTTAATTTTTTAATAATCATTTTTATTAAATTCAAGCTACTCGATCAAAATGAGCCAACTCCATTTGAATTCGAGCCAAAAAAAGATGAAAATGTTCAATTTGAGCCGGTTCGAAATCGATTAAAAAATGAGCCGAGCTAGCACGAAATCAAATGGTTTGAGTCATGAGCTAGTCTCGAGTCACTCAAAAATATTTTGAGCCAATTTTGAGCTGGCCTGAGATCGGCTCGAAATCGGCTCATTAACAGCCGTAGGGAGGGGACTCTTGAGAAAATAACTTACGATTATGTTCCCTCCATAATGTGAAAACCAAAACAGCCATGATAAGATAATAGAGCTTTTTAACCACCTTATGAAGTGAGTTGTTTACATTACTAAGCATCTCTTGTAGGGAGGATTGCATAAGAAAAAAATTTGCCATTTGGGAGTAAGGCTCTAACCATTATCATTGAGAAAGGACATTTAAAGATAATATGGGGGTGAGTCTCGAAGGAGCTATTGCAAAAATAACAAGATATTATACTATAATCAATTGAACATAATCAAGCCAATTGTAACTTTTGACCCAAGTTGACCTAATTTGATCTAAAAGATCAAATTGAACCAAATCAAATCTTAGACTAAATTGGTTGAAACTAATGCTTCCAACCAATCACTAATTCAATATTGAATATGATCCAACATTTAATTGAATCCAATTTAGTCAACCTAACCCAATTAGCCCATTTAGCCCAATTTGACCTAAAAGGGTCAAATTGAACCAATTCACTTTATTATCTAAATCAATTCAAATCAACTCTTCCAATCAATCACCAATGATCAATAGAACATAGACCTAACCTATGCTCAAGCTAATTTGGCCAATTTGGTCAAATTAGTCAACATGACTCATTTGACCTAAATTAAACTATATGAGCCAAATCCAAATCTAACACAAATTGAATCAAACCAATTGCACACATTCACTCCAAATGACCAATTGAACTCATCCAAGTCACTACTTTAACCCAATTTGGTCAAAATAGTCAACTTAGCCCAACTTGACCCATTTGACCCATATTAGTTAAATTGAACTAAACACAACCAAATCAAACCCAAACCCAACCAAACTTAGCATGACTCATCCTTAGGTCACTATGGAATTGCCCAAGTGGACTCAACCCATAGTGAACCCAGTTTGGGTCAAAATTAATCCTGAGAAGAGGCTTGATGGGAAAGGAACCTTGTTTTCCAGAGAGCCTTCACCTTATAGAGAAGGTTAAGAGAAGAGGCTGAAAGAAGACCTGTACCACCCTTATCTCTAGGCAAAGTAGTTTGAGCCCATGAGATAGTATACAATTTTTTGGATTCCCCACTATGGTAGAAGAAATTAAAGGTGAAGGAAGAGATTCATTTAATAATTCCTTTCGGAATGGGCATAGATCTTAACCAATAGGTCAGATAATTATTCATAGAAGATCGAATCAGTTGAAACCTTCATCCAAAAGAAAGGAATTTGCACTTTCATCCAGCTAACCAAGCATAAAGTTTTTTCAAAAAGGGATTGAAATGGACAATTTTTAGAGGACCAATAGCCAATGGGAGACCCAAGTACTTGATGGGAAAGGAACCATGTTTTATGTTGAGAATTATGCATAAGTCTTCAACATTGCTAACTCCCTCAAAGAAACAGATGACAGACTTCTCTTTGTTCACCTCTAAGCCCATATAGCCTGCTAAGATCTCCAAGTCAAGCTTAAGATAGCCAAGAGTGGTGCAATTAGCTTCCCCCTTAGCCATCAAATTGTATCTTGAGGTTAGATATATTACAGTTTCCCAAGATTATGAGATTGTATCTAAAGAGATGAACTTCTATGTCGAGAAGGTAGGAGAAAAAGTCCATAGCTATGGTAAAGAAGAAAGGTGGACATCCTTGTCACAAACCATTAAAGGAGGAGAATAGCCCCTTTATCTCACCATTAAGCACAATAGAGAAAGGCATATTGGAAATGCAGGCCTCAATCCATTTAATGAAATGAGGCAAAAATTGATTAAGGAGTAGCTTACGAAGAAGGGAATTCCAGTTGACTAGATTGAAAGCCTTATGTAGATCAAATTTAGCCATAAATATTCCCCTCCCATTAGAGTAGGAGAATTCATTGCAAATCTCATGAGCCAGAAGGTTATCTGCAATGTCTCTACCATGGATAAAAGTAGATTGGGTAAAGTGAACAACCTTTGGGAGGACCTTCTTAATTCTACTCGCAAGGATTTTTGGTTCTAGTGATTAAAGGAACACTAAACTTAAGCTTAGAGACTTAGAGGGCATGACCCTAAGCTTAGAATCCACCTTAGGACAAATAGGCTTGAACCAAAACTCATACCTATTCACTCATCCAAACTTAAGCTCATGTAGATGGAGCTAAGCAACTCTCAAGCTTATTCAATTAATCTTAATTGAATTTGGATTTCAATCCAAGCTCCAAGCCAAATTAACTTGGACCTTAACCAAAATTAATACACCATAATATTATGACTTAATTCAAACACATTCAAATAAACTAAATCCAATTGGATTTTCTTAATCACTTTAATTATTTATTAGATCATTTCAAGCCACTCCAACACTTACAATCAAGCCAATTGAACCAAAGGAATGTGACCAACTCAAGTTAGTTCATTTGACCCAAAGAGCTCAAATGAGTCAAACCCTAATTAAGTTTAAATCAATTGCAATCAAAATCCATTAATCAACCTCAAATTCATCATTGAATGCATCCCAACCATCATTAACCTTAATTGGTCCAAGTTGGCTTGACCAAGTCACTTGACCCAAAGTGACCTAAAAGGGGTAATTGAACCAAACTCCAATTAAACTCTTATTGGATTAAATCAAGCCATTCGATCCCTTCATTAATGATTGTGGATCATTATTGAACACTCTACTATAATCAATTGAACATAATCAAGCCAATTGCATCTTTTGACCCAAGTTGACCTAATTTGATCCAAAAGATCAAATTGAACCAAATCAAATCGTAGACTAAATTGGTTGAAACTAGTGCTTCCAACCAATCACTAATTCAATATTGAATATGATCCAACATTTAATTGAATCCAATTTAGTCAACCTAACCCAATTAGCCCATTTAGCCCAATTTGACCTAAAAGGGTCAAATTGAACCAATTCACTTTATTATCTAAATCAATTCAAATCAACTCTTCCAATCAATCACCAATGATCAATTGAACATAGACCTAACCCATGCTCAAGCTAATTTGGCCAATTTGGTCAAATTGGTCAACATGACTCATTTGACCTAAATTAAACTATATGAGCCAAATCCAAATCTAACACAAATTGAATTAAACCAATTGCACTCATTCACTCCAAATGACTAATTGAACTCACCCAAGTCACTACTTTAACCCAATTTGGTCAAAATAGTCAACTTAGCCCAACTTGACCCATTTGACCCATATGAGTTAAATTGAACTAAACACAACCAAATCAAACCCAAACCCAACCAAACTTAGCATGACTCATCCTTAGATCACTATGGGATTGCCCAAGTGGACTCAACCCATGGTGAACCCAGTTTGGGTCAAAATTAATCATGAGAAGAGGCTTGATGGGAAAGGAACCTTATTTTCCAGAGACTCTTCACCTTATAGAGAAGGTTAAGAGAAGAGGCAGAAAGAAGACCTGTACCACCCTTATCTCTAGGCAAAGTAGTTTGAGCCCATGAGATAGTATACAATTTTTTTGGATTCTCCACTATGGTAGAAGAAGTTAAAGGTGAAGGAAGAGATTCGTTTAATAATTCCTTTCATAATGGACATAGATCTTAGCCAATAGGTCAGATAATTATTCATAGAAGATCGAATCAGTTGAAAACTTCATCCAAAAGAAAGGAATTTGCACTTTCATCCAGCTAACCAAGCATAAAGTTTTTCAAAAATACTGATCAACGGAGAGGTAGAACATGATCTTCTCAGTATGGCTTCGTCTCTTCAAGATAAAGCTACCTCTATCGGTGGACTACCGATCTTTAGCTCTTACGAGGTAAAAATCTGGCAACTATAGTCTTGGCCTCTAGGTGTTCGTATTTTTTGAAGTGAATCATATTTTTATGTGATTTTCATTGTATGATTTCATTAGATTCATTCTCTGATCATTTTGGAGTCAATTTCACCATTGAACGAGCTCCGGTGAGCTCAGATCTAGTGGTGGAAGACAGACACTATTTTTTGACGCTCATGGGATAATGAATCACCGGCTATTCATTCTGCATGATTAGAATAGATGACCATGATTAATCGCATTAGAAATTTTAATTTAATCCCTTTGAATCACGACATTATGATCCAAGATCGAATAGCCAAGACGAAACTGTGTCTGCCACCACTAAGTTAGCTATAGCGTCGGACGATTTAAATAGTCAATATCGTGATGCCACGTAGAAAGTGCTATCACGTCTGCATCCACGTGGCACCGGCGGTTTAAAAGATTAATTAGGTTTTTAAAATGTGAATAAATGGTTAGAACTTCAAATCACAACTAGTTGTAGAAAAATCTAAAAAATACAAATAAACATATTTTGGAAAAGTTAGACATAAAATAATTTAAATAAAATAAAATCTCTAATTAATTCCTAGTGAATAGTGCTTAATTAAGATTTAAAACTTAGGCTAATTATCTTAATTAAGGCCAAAGTACTTGGCTAATTAATTCCAAGTTTCGTGGGATGACTCTATGTGATGTTCTCTACCTCTCATAATTTTCTTGAATTTATTTTTCATGTAATTTAAATAATTTAGAATTTCAATCCTAATTACCCTCTTTAATCAATTAAATAATTATTAAAATTAATGAATAGTAAAAATTAAGTAATTAATGATAATTAATCAAGGTATACAGCGGAAATAATGAGGAGAAGTAATTAGGACCCTTTTCCTAATCATTTTTTCAAGTGTATTTCCTTAAGATAGTTAATTAACAATTTAATAATTAAGAAAGTTAATGATAAAGTAAAAAATTAAAATTAATAATTAGTTCAGGTAAGTCAAGTATGATCCATTAATTTTCCTTTAAGTATTCAATAACATAAAGTTATTAAAGAAATTATGATCATCTCATTGATGTGGGAAAATCATAAGAGTATTAATTTAGATTATTTTCTTCTGTAATCTAATTAACTCTTAAATATGATCCTAATTGTATTAAATTCTTTTAGATGCATTGCTAATTTTATTTTTCTAAAATCCTATCATTGATGGCTCATGATTAAGTAGCTAATTAAATTAAAGAAGTTTATGAAAGGGCAATTAAATTGATGTGCTTAATGGCTTGAACTTAATCAACCCATAAAATCCATCTAATTTCCTTTCTTAAATATGTTAAATCACCAACATGGGATTGGGTAAATACTAAATATCACTTCTCCTCTTTAGGTTTTAATAACGTAAACAGCAAAATCAAATCTTATAAGAACTTTGGTTAGTCTTAAAGAGTACTTATTTAGCTTGATTGTCTTTAAGATTTAGTGTAATTGAGTATGTTATGTGGCAATATTTAATTACTTTGTTTAAATTATTATAAAATATGCATGTCATTTATTTCATATGTTCATATTTTCAAAAAGAAAAGATAATTAAAAGAATATGATTGTATTTAAGTTGCATGTATTTGATAAATGTTATTTAATGATGTGGCTATTATCACTGTTAAATCTCAAATTACTTCTAAAATTATAAGTTAATAATAAATAATAATGTACAAAGTTTAATTTGATGTTAGCAATAAATGCTTAATAAATTTCCATTTAGTTATAATTTAATGATAGTAAAGGATCATTTCATCTTCATAGTTAATGTGCATGATTACATATATTTGAGTTGGCAAGTATATAATATTATTGACCTCACTTTTGAAGTGAGTTCTCAACTTCTTCATCATAGATCTAGGAATCTTATAGATACTAAGAGCTCCTTAGCCTTAAGACATTTTTAGTGATTAGGTGAACACTTAACCTAAGTCTAGAAACTTAGAAAGATTAGCCATAAGGAAAGGTCATGCCTTAGGGACTTAGGGCCTATAACCTAAATCCAATCCATACTTTTCTTCTCAAACCAAACCTTAAATTCATGCCAAATCCAAACCAAATTTCCAAGGTTCACAATCAATCCCATGATCAAATCCAAGCTTAAAATTCTCCATAAACCTCATGATTGAATTTCATGGCTTTGACCTTAGCCAAGTCCAATTCAATTCCAATTCAATTAATTTTTCCAAAGATTAATTCAATCTCTCAATCATTTATCAAATTCAAATCCAAACTCAATTCCAAGTGATTAGAACCCAAAATCAAATCCAAGTTCCAAAATTCCTTCCTAAGCCATATGCCCCACTCTCATAAGCTTAGCCAAATCTCTACCTATGTTATCCCGAACTTGGTTGATTTATTTGTAAATCAATTATTCTATTATTTATATTTACAAATATAAATGAAATCCATACTCAAATGACCAAAACTAAATAAAACTAAATCAAACCAAGCCAAGACCCTTCTTAATCCATATGGACCTACTTTCATGAGCTTAACCAATTCTTAACCCAAATCAATCTAAAATCAATTAGTTTCTTTATAAATCAATTATTCCTTCATTTATATTCATAAATATAAATGAAACCCACCTTCTAATGACCAACAATAAATCAAACTAAATTAATTTCCTTCCGAGCCCTTTTGCCCTACATCCATGAGCTATGTCAAATTTGTTTTCAAATCACTCCAAACTCAAGTGATTTTCCCATGAATCATTTATATCTTCATTTATATTCATAAATATAAATGAAATATAAATTCAAATGGCCAAAACCAAATCCAAAATCAAACTAAAATTCAATTTAAACCCTTTAAGCCAATTTCTTGGACTTAACCAAAATCCACTTAAATCAAGTGAAAACCAATGTATTTTCTTTTGAATCAATCAATCCTTCAATCAACTATCCAAATATAAATAAAACCTACAATTATCTAATCAAATTAAATTCAACCCAAGCAAGCCGAGCTTAGCCCTTTTGACTTAAAAATTCCAAATGAACTAGAACCTATCGTAGCCCAAATTGATTGCAGTTGGATTTATATTTCAATCCTAAGCTCATATATAAATCTAACTAAACCTTAATCAAGCTAAAACCAAGCCAATTGATCCCTTTAGGTCCACTTGACCCAAAGTGGCCTAAAGAACCCATATAAACAAAAATCTAATCTAACCTAAATTGGATTGAACCAAGCCCATCCAAACCTCATACCATGATCATTTGCCTTGAATTAGGTCAAACCAAGTCAACTTGTCTATTTGACCAAGTCAACCTTTAGCCTAAATGAAATCTAAAATTAGCCCAAAAGCTAAGAGAACCCAATTCAAGCCATTGCCCATTGGTTAAGCCATCTTTATATAGGATTCCACCCATATATGGCAAAGATCACTCTCCCATCACATGATAGCCCTCACTCACCCCATTTTGGGTCTAACCTAACCTCCTAGCCCACCCTAAGTGGGCTAAGACTTGCCATGGACTAAATGGAGGTGAGTTAACTCACCTCCCTTATAAATCGAGCACCTATTCCAAGGAAGGATATCATACCATATCAAGCCTTGAGCCACCTCCCACTCCTTCCTCAAACCAAACCAAGCCATGGGATGGCATGACTACTCTCCAAGGTATAGCCATCAAAAATGGGAGATAATCTGGTCCATCCATCTCAACAAATTGAGGAATATACCCTCTCAATTCAAACCATAAAACACTAGTATTCGAATCCTCTTAGCTCCCAAGAGAGAAATGAAACTCCCTAGCACTCCTTAGAGCTTCCCTAAGGCCTCCCCACTTTGAATCAAGAAATAAGCTCATCCAAACTTTTTCTCTTCTTAACCAAACTTCAATTCCTCTTACACACACCTCCCATGCACATCATCGATGCCACCCAAGTCCTTTCCCAAGCTTCAAAGCCATTAGAGAATGGACTTTCACTAAAGTAGAATGCCCAAAGCTACATTCTTAGCCAATCGAGTGATCCACTGCCAATTGCTCGCCAGGCCTCGCCTCACTCGAAAGCTTCCTCAAAAACATCGGTCTTAGCTCCAGTGAGGTAATTGCTTCAAACCGAGCTCTAGGGAAAAAATGGGTTAGTCTTTTGTGAAGGAAATTTGCATGTGAGATGATCCTAGCTGTTGGATCTTTATGGATCCTTCGAGCGAAGGTGTGGGTGGTTTTGGAATGAATCCGAGCTCGGGTGAGCTCAAATTGAGTGATCCATGGAAGAAGGGCTCCATCATTCATCGCTCGTAGGAAGAGAGATCATGGGTCATCCATTTCGCATGATTAGAATGGACGGTCGTGATCAAATCATGCTAGATCCATCTCTTAATCCCTCCTTAGTTTTGATCGTGGTCGTCCGATCTTATATCAGACGACCCAGTGAAAGATCCGCCGCCATCCGAATGCGATGATAACTTAAATAGCCAATCCTACGACGCCATGTGGAAAGCGCACCGCGTTAGCGCGCCATGTCACGCAGATGGATTAAGCTTAATTAAGGCTAATTAAATAAATTTTAAGGCTGAAACTTCAATAATTCATAACTAATTATAAAAAAAATCCAAAAATTATAAATAATGGCTCATTTTAAAGGTATTTTAAAGGGAAATCCATTAAAATTATCCTTAAATAAATTTGAACAATAATGTTAGCTTAATTAAAGTTTAATTAAAAATTTAATTAGCTTAATTACTTTCTAATTAATTAACCAATCAATTTAAAACTTTATGAGAATGTTTAGGGGGGTGACCTTTGCCTCCCTTATTTTTCTTCAAATTTATTGGTTGATTAATTAGAGAAATTGATTGTTTAAGCCCTAATTATCTTTTTAACTTAATTAAGTGATAATTAAACATGTGAATATTAATTAATCAAAAAATTGGATCTCTTAATTATTGTCTGATAGTGGAGAGATTCAAGGAATTGGATTGAGGCCTCTCTCCTAATCTTCCCCTAAGTTTTTATCTCTTTTTTAACAAAAATACTAATTAAAGATTAATTAACTAATTAATGATTTAATTATTTAAATTAAAACTAAAATCATACCAAATCATATTTGATTAAGTAAGAGGCTTATGGAAGTAGATTGAGACCTCTTTTCCAACATTTTCCCCTTAAGCCCATTGCATTTTAGAGGATAATCAATTAAATTTGGTAATTAATTAAAGGAAAATGGATTAATGAATTAATGAATTGATTAACCAATTAAAAGGATAATTACATTTGATTTCCCTTATTTGATTCATGAGTAGAGCTTTAGCTATTCAATAACCTAAAGAGGATTAGTGAAATCATGGCTAGCTCACATGTGTGAAAAAACCATAAAAGTAATTAAGAGAGTTCTTTAAGTTTAATTAATCAATGATTGTGAGCTAATTGCATTAGGCTCTTTTCATTTTATAGGATCATTATTATTTACCTTTCAATTCATTTGCATATTATATTAGCTCATAATCATTTGGATAATTACCTTATGATAACATAAGTAACACTTAATTAATTGATTTAATTCATATCTCAATTTCATCAATCCATAAAATTAACTTAATTACCTCTCATTAAATCAAATTAACTTACAAATATGGGATGAGATTATAGTTAGTAAACCTCTCCTCACATCTTCTAAATCAAATTAAACATTAAATTGAAAGTGACATTAAGAAAGTTTAGTTTATTTTAAATGAGCTTATTTAGTATGATTGTCCTTAGGAGTTAATTGGATTGAATGAAATAATGTGTTTATGTCCCTTTATCTCTTTTCAATCATATTAAATGTTGTATGTCACTGGATTTATGCATTCATCTCTTGCAAAATCAATTAAATTAAATGGTTTCCTTTATGGCAAGCTTGCATGTGTTGATTTAAATTAATATATGTGTGGCTATTATCACTATTAAATTCAAATCTATTTTCTAAAACTTATAAATTAATGATTATATATGCTATGAATGCTATTTATAAATGCATAGGATATGTATATGATTATAGCTTAAATGTATGAAGTGAAGTTTCTTTTCTTTCATTCATGCATTGATTGATGTAAGTAATAATGTTAATGGATATATAGCTTGGACATCCTGGGAATACGAGGCTTCAGTTAGCCCTAAGAGGTCATTTAATTACCTCACTTCCCTGATTTAACAACGTATTCCATTTGATTTCATTCTTACATACTTCAATTCTAGAATTTAGATAAGACTTTATTCTATATGCATAATTATTTCAAATATATAACTTTAGCATGACTTTTCACTCTTGTAGTTATTTGTACATCCAAATATATATAAGAATAGCGGGTATATCTAATCTGGATATTTCAGGGATGCACGACTTTAAGTAGTCCCAAGGATGTTTTTACCTCACTCCCCTAGCTTATAATGGCAAAGTACTTGCTTAAAATTTTTAGACATTTGAATGTGTATCTAACTAATGAGTGAAAATCTCATTTTCTACAAAACTCATTTATGCATTTTTCATTTAAGTGTGCTAAAAAATATATTGTATGTATATGTATGCTTAGAATTTAATCATGTGCATATTACATATGATGGAAAAAAAATGAATGAACATGTGCCATGTGATAGTAATTAATTCTAATTAATCTTAAGATGCTTTCTAATTGGATGAGGTCATTTAAAGTGAACCTAAATCTAGGATTAATTAAAATATATAATAAGTCATTCACTAAAGAGAACTAAGTCTAATTAATATGCTTTAGAAGTGACTTAAGGTTGGGATAAAAGAGAGTAATCCTTTCTTTTCTTCTCTTTATAACACTTAGTTGTTAAGTGTAAGTCAAATGAAATAAAAAATATTAATTAAATTTTTTAAATCAATTAAATCATTTAAAATGAAATCAACTTCTTATGATTAAACATCCTTTCATACTTAGAAGATCATATCAAAGCTTAGTTAAGGCATACCACACAAGCTTTGATACACACATTTTAGAAGTAAGTCACCACTTTTAAGTTTATGTTAGGGCAGTACATGGAGTGATGCATATTTTATTTTATGATGTATTATTGTAAACTAGATGTTAGGGTATATGCTTTGTAGACATAATGTTAGGCCGTTATTAGCCTAATCATGGTTTATGCAGGGGATTGTGCTTAAGGGATGCTTAAAATAAATATAAATACCCTTTTTTGCAGGTTGCTTAACCCTTAAGCATAATCCAACTTAAGTCAGGTGGGCTTGATTGCCTATGTACTATGTGCTAAGTTCAAATTATTCATATAATTGATTGGGTTATATGGTGTGTTTAGCTAACGCTTATTTTGCAGGTATAGTTAGATTAATTTTTCTTATTTTTAATATAATTTTGCATTAGGAATAGTGTTATGGGGGTTAAGGATAGGGGTGTAAACGAGCTGAACCCTTGTTCGTGTTCAGCTCGTTTGAAAATTACTTTGTTCATGTTTAACTCGTGTTCGAAATGACTCGAAATTTCACTGTTCGTGTTCGACTCATTTGAAAATTACTTTGTTTGTGTTCAGCTCGTGTTCGAAATGACTCGAAATATAATAATCTAAAAAATCTGTATGAGGGAGGATAAGCCATTCTTGCATTTGTGATTTGTATGTTTTTGTATGTATATATAATAATAATAATAATAATAATAATAATAATAATAATAATAATAATATAATATAATATAATATAATATAATATAACATAATATAATATAATATAATTTTTTATTTCAAGTTAAATTGAGCAAACATAATCAACAAATGATTGTTGTCGAATTCGCTTATAAATCGAGAAATGTTTGTTCATGTCACTGCTTAGTTAATGAGCGAGCCGAATATGAGCTACTTAATGAGCCGAACATGAGCTGTTCGTGAACAACGAGCTTTTTTGATAGCCCTAGTTAAGGATGAATATTGGTTAGAAGGTTTAGTCCTGGGGTGCCATGTGATGCATTGAAGTCTACCAAATCAAAAAAAGCAAATCAAATGAGAAAATGAAGGAGATATGAAAACATGAAGATTTGAAGATCCCCCATAACACTTCTTATTTATAATTTGTATTTATTATTTCATTTATCGGGTTGTATAAGGGTAGAGTTTGACTATCCATTTCTCTTTTTCAGGTTGTACAGCAGTACCTGACCAAACTGGCCTCTTATTCTTTTGTGTTAGACTTATAAAGTTGATTGATGTTTAGTTTAAAATTATGTAATAGAAATGACATGTCTATTCATAGTTTCTTAAATGAATGATGATTGTGATCTGGATCCGATTAGGCTCTTAGAAAAATAAATAAATCTTTTACCCAACTACAACTTACAACTAAAATTTTTAAACAACTCATAACCTCACACAAAGCCTAGGCATTAAATCAAGATAATTAAAAGATTTAGCAACCCCTTAGCTGAATGTTATATGTTTAACACCATATATATCATCTTGAATCACTCTTGTAAAATGAGTGCCTCCGTCCTTACACATATAGAGAATGCTTGACCTATGAGAGCAACCCCTACCAACAAAGATTCACCTTCTTCTCTCTTGATTTAGCCCATAACTCATTTCAACATGCATTTAAGCATATAAAAATCTTATGGCCTTTATCAAAATGAAGAGTCAAAATTAAATAAAAATTGAAAAGATTTGCATTAAACTAAGTCATTGCTCATACCACTCATGCTCTAACATCTTAGGTAGTAGTTTTAAGGACTTTAGTCACTTTTTAAATAATAATAACCTAACTATCTTGCAAAATCATATGACTTGACCACATAGTTTTAAAGCATATGAAGAGTTAGTTGGCTATCACTCTAGACAGTTATAAGTCCAGTAGTCAAGTGGTTTACTCTTTTTTGTGGAGGTAAACCCTATACCCATTTTTTCTTAGATTTAGGTCGTGTTTTGGCTTATGCCAAAGCTCCATAGATTAAGGATTTGAGGTTGTTATTTTCTTTGGGCTACAAGCATAAATCCTCACCTCTTAGGCATTTCTATAATATTGTATTATTGGATTATAAGCCATAGCAATCTAATAAAATTCAACTCAAACAAATAATTTTCTTCAATTTTAAATATATAAATCCCAACTGTATGATAGATTAGAATGTTCACTAAGTTTTTCAGTATCATGTGCATTCCTTACTCATTTCATTTGACTTAGATAATAAGTCTCTCTTTTTAATATTTCATAATTGATTTTTCAAATATAATCAATTTATTAATAGTCTTATCCTTGAAATCTTTGGAGATAATAATTGTCTGCTTTAATCGAGAGTATTTGAAGTGATTCACATTCTTTACGATGTAATTAACTATGAGAGCTTGCCACCATAAGGAACTTTAAAACCCAGTTTAATATTGTGGTGAATTTATTTTTATCTTCATCTATCTTTAAAAAATAAATGAAGACAAAAATAATGCTTGTTTTTGTTGGACACCACAAAGATTCACAGATATTTTTATTAGGGTGATCGAGTACGACATTGAGGAATGATGTACTATCTCGAGAGACATAAGTCACCATCCTACAATAGATCTAATCACCTTAATAAAGACTCCTAAGGATGATGGGTCTTTGAATGTACCAGAGATTCTTCCCCTACTTTACATGAAAAAGTAAAATATGATTTATTTTAAACCAGGTTCGTTACATTTCTTATGGAGGCAAGCCCCTATAGTTAATTACATCTTAAGGAATGAGATTCCTTAAGAATACTCTCAATTAAGATAAATGATCATTATCTTTAAAGATTTTGAAGGTAGGACTATCAATTAATTGGTTATTTTTAGAAGATCAAATGTGATTGATCAAAAGGATGGAGTTATTATCGAGACCAAAGAGAGATAAGTAGGGGATGCTCACGATGCTAGGAAACCTAGTGATCATCCCAAACTATCTTATAGTTGGGATTTATATTTTTGAATTTGAAGAGAATTATTTATTTGAGTTAAATTTTCATTAGAAATCTAGGACTTATAATTCCATGATATAAGATCATTAAAATACCTAAGAGGTGAGGATTTATGCTTGTAACCCGTAAATAGAAAAAGCGACCTCATATCTTAAATTTAGGGAGCTTTGATGAAGACCAAGACACGACATAAATCTATGATAAAATGGGCATATAGTTTACATTCATAAGAGAAGATAAACCACCTAACTGTTAGACTTACAACCACCTAGGGGTGGCTACCAATTAACTCCTCCTATAATTTTAAATATATGTAGGCAAGTCTTATGCTTTTTGCAAGATGGCTAGGCTGTTGTTTTTTTAGAAAGAAGACTAAGTCCTTAAACTCACTCTCTAAAAGACTAGATCATGTAGAGCATGAACTCATGACTTAAATCTAATGTAAATTTTATCAAATTTATTTTTATTTTGGACAATGAGTTTGACATAGGCTATGGGATTCATATGCCTAATGCATGAGAAATTGGTTATGTGCCAAAATCAGTAAGGAGAAGGTGTGTTTCCACCATAGCTCTCAAAGGTCAAGCCATATTCTCTAACAAAGGTGAAAGCCCTCCATAAGCAAGAGTGAAGCAAGATGATTTTATACATGATGTGAAACATACAACATCTAGTTAATGGGTTGTTAAATTTTTTATCATGATTTATGTCCTAGGCTTTAGGTGAAGTTACGAGTTATTAATTTTAATTTTGAGTTAATTAATTGGATAAAAAAATTATTTTTTCCTAGGAGCCTAATCGCATTCAGGCCATTCAACAAAGTAAGAAAGAAACTAGGAAAAATATGTCATCTTAATGTATAAGCTAAACAAACATCAAACAATTTTTATAAAGTTAGCACAAAAGAATAAAAGACATTTGTGGTGCCCACCACACACGGAAAGAAATGTGAGACGCTGCTTTCTTACAACCTTGATTAATGAATAGTTATAATTTAGATAGAATTTATATTATGGTAGTCTTCATTCTTCTTTCTTCATGTTTGATTTGCTTCTTTCCTTTCTTCCTTTTGGCTTAGTCAGAATATGGTTGCTCCAAAGGCTTCACATGGTATATAAGACATAGTCTTATGACCAATGTTCACCTTCACTTCCCCATAACATTCATTCAAAATCCTAATTATGAAAATTACAAGAAAATAGGAAAAGTAAATCTAACTAAAACCAGCAAAACAAAGATTAGTTAAACACACCACACATCCCAAACATGTATATGAATAAATTAGACTTAGCACCTTATACATGGATAACTAAGTCCACTTGGCCTATTTTTGTATTATACTTAGGGGTATAAGCAACCTATGTAGCAAAAATATTTATTTTTTTATTACAGTGCCCCTTAAGCACAATTCTCTACAGAAAATAATGATTAGACTAAGATCATCCTATCATCCACTCTATGCACATACACCCTAACATCTAGTCTAGAACATTACATCATAAAATAAAATCAGGCATCAAACCATGCACCGCCCTAACATAGGACTAGAAATAGTGACTTAGCATAATATGTGTGTGTCATTTAAGGCTTGTGTGGTATGTCTTAGCTAAGCTTTAAGGTTGAGATTTTCTAAGTGTGAAAGGATTCAACTTAGAGGGTGGTTTCTTTTTAAGTGATTTAGTTGATTTGTAAATTCTTATTTGATGATTGATTTGGTTTGAATGAACCTACACTTAATTACTAAAATTTGTAAAGAGAAGAAAAGAGAATAAAACTTCTCTTTCATCCCTATCTTAAGTAATTTCTAAGGTAGATTCATTAATGATTTTTATTTAGTGAATATTTTATTATGTATTTTAATTAATCTTAAGTTTATATTTGCTTTAAATAAATCTATTCAAATAAGAAAGGCATTTTAGGTTTAATTATTGTGAATTACTATCACAAAATGCACAACCATTTATTTCTTTCCAGAAAGTGCATCATGCATATGAATGTATCCTAAGCATAGCTATACTTATAAATGCAAAGTCTTAGCACACCTTAATGATGAATGTAAAGAGATGTTGTTCAAGAAAATTTGGATATTTTATGAATGCATGATTTTGTTAAGTAGAAAAGGGAGGGATTATTTTATCCATTAATCAAATGCATATTTACATGTATGAAAGACATAAGTGAGTACAATGCCATTATTTTCTATACTAGAGGTGTAAGGTACAAGACCTACTTAGGGCTACTTAAAGCTTCGTAATCCTGAGATGTCCAAACTAATATACCATTTTTCTTAAGTACATGTGCATGTACAAAAGCAAATGAAATAGATGAAGAATCATGCAAAATTTTTTTGTTTATTTGTTTAATTTGGTTTATATATGTAATATGGAGATCCTTCTTAATTTATGACCTAAGAGTGCATAGGAATGAACTTAAGCAAGTGTTATGTTCTTTTCAAATGAACTATACACTTTGCAAATCCTATACAAACCCATATTAAGAAAAGAGAAAAAAAATCACATAAAACACATTTCTGTGCTATAACCACATTCAAGCTTATAAATATTTATAAGTAGCATACTTTCATTTATGATCTTTGACTTATAGATTTTGAAAATAATTTTTGATTTAGTAGTGATAATAGTCATTCATATTCTTACTTTAGCCAAAGCATGCAATTTGACATAAAGGAAACATTTATTTTAATTTGATTTTTAAAAAGGTATGAATGTATGAGTTCACATGGCAAATAATATTTAACATACTTGGAAAGAGATAAAGTGATGTAAGCATGTAATTTAATTCATCCTAATTAATTTCTAAAGACAATCTTATAAGATAAGATTATTCAAAGTGAATCAAAAGTTATTTTAAAGAGATTTTTGTTTTAATTTTGAATTTGATTTGATTTAGGAAAGGTGAGAAGAGTTTGCTAGTCCTAACCCATTTTTCCCAAATGTGAGTTAGTTTAGTTTAATTTTAGAACCATTAAATTGATTTTGTGTTTTGTTTAGGTTAAAGTGCAAATTAAATCCATTAATTACCCCTTACCTACACCACTTTAATATAATTAACTAACTAATTATGAGCCAATATATGATATGCAACCACATGAAATTTAAATCAGTAATGCTCTTAAGAAAGAAATGGGTCTAATACAATTGGCTCACAATTAATGATTAATTAAACTAAAGGATTTAATTAAGCACTTTCATAACCCTTCCCACACATGTGGATTGGATTTGATTTCCTTAAGCTTACCTTAGGCTTTTGAACACCTAAGGATCTACCAAAGATTATGATTGATTAAGTGATTAAGTTTTTGGATTAATTTTTGATTTTGAGTTTGGTTAATTAAGCTATTTAATGAAATGATTAAATCATTAATCAATTTATAAATTAATTAAGTCTTCATTTAAATGAAATAGATTTAGGAGAAAAGATTTGGAAAAGGCATCCTAATCTCATTCCCTAAGTTTATCCATTATTCCAAGATGATTAACAAGCTTAATTAATAAATTCATCACCATTTAATAGGTTAATTAATCATTTAATTGATTAAGAGAGTGATTAGAGATGAAACAAGCAATTACCAAAATTAATCCAATAATAAATTCTAAGAAAATCATGGGAGACAGAGGTCATCCCACTAATTAACCCTAGGGGGTTTGGAATTAATTATTGAAATAATTAAGGAGTAATTAACATAATTATATCCCAAAATCTAAATTGAGTAAATGTTATTATTCAAAATCAATTAAACTTAATTTTATATTATTCTCCTTTGAATTATCTTTAAAATGAAGTTGAGTTTGCATTTTTTTGGATTTTTTTATATTTAGTTATGAGTTTTTGAAGTTTATGTGATTAATAGGTCATTAAATAACCTTATTATATAACTAATCTCGCGCATGCGCTAATACGGCAAGACGCTTTCCACATGGTGGATTGGTTATTTAAGTTATCAAATTAGAGGGATTACACTTCCCTTCATAAAAGACCAAATAATTTTCAATGGGAGCTCGATTTTGATGCATACCTCGCTGGAGGCTATCACCAATGCTTCCAATCATTAAGGTAGTTTCGTCTAATGGAGACGAAGCCTTATTGAGAGTTTGAAGATTCAATTTGTAATGGATCTTCCAATTGATCAAAGCTTGCTTCAATGGCTTGCGGCTTTGGTCTAGGTCCACCATCCTGTGGCTTGGTTGCTTGGAAAACACCTTAGGTGAGCTCGACTTGCCTCCCCGATGGTGCTTGCTTAATCTAAAGAGGAATCTCAGAGATTTGTTATTTGAAGGGTATGAAATTCCATGTCCACTTTTGAAAAATAAAAGGAGGGGGGGGGGATTAGAGTTATATGATAGATTGAGGGAGCAAAGAAACCATATACTCGTGGGTGGGGAAGATGACCCCCAGCACAGAATCGGAGGTTAGGGGGAGGGTCGAAAGAGGGAAAGGCTCAACGAGAAGAAAAAGAAGAGAAAAATGCCACCTTCAAGGGCAAATCCTCAAACCTAGACGCATTCCCCTAGGGCAAACTCCTCAAATTACTAAATTAACTTTAAATCGTAGAGGGCACCCTAAGGTTTAATGGCCTAGCCTCTATGGCTTCACGACATCCCAATAAAACCAGATTCGATTTGATCAAACCGCCGGTTCGCCATGAACAGAGCCCATCGTTAGACCGGTAGGGGAGGTTAGATTCTCGGACGGAGAAGCCTATTGATTATTTACCACTTGCGTACAAAGACAGTGAACTGTCAATACTCTGTCACTGTTTCCTCTCCTTCCCCTTCTCCTCTATAAATGCAGGGCGTCGCCTCTCTCTCTTTCTCCCTCTGCCTGCAATCGTCCACGAAACGCCCCTTGCTAGGGCTTTCAGATCTCGCCGGCGACTGGCCTGTACCTGGTGTTCCGGATAGCCATGTCTGCCGGCAGATACATGGCCTTTTCTCCGTCGCCGTCATCCGCCCCCCAGTCGCCCCATATCACTGGCCTTCGTACCGCCGCCACCGCCATCGTCGAGCAGGAAAAGTATGCTTTCCTCCGTGTTTGCCCCCTTTGTTGATTTCCTCGGTTTTACCGTTTTGGATCTGCGCTCTAGTTTGGATCTCGCTTTTGTGCTGGGATACTTACCGCTGTGCAGTTTGTGCTCGATGTGTTATCTTGATTTTGTGGAAATATCTTGGATCGTGTCTTTGAAGGATGGTTTACTGTTGTTGGTGTAGATTGTTGATGACTGCTTTTCAGTCAGATTTATTTCTCTTTTATTCAAATTTGATTGAAGTAGTAGATAAATTATTTGCAGGTATCTGTCGGAATTGTTGGGAGAGCGCAACAAACTCGGCCCTTTTATGCCAGTGCTCCCGCACTGCTACCGTTTGCTAAACCAGGGTGAAATATTGAATCCAATTACTCATCAGTTGATTTGTATCTGTTTATATTATTTGATGATTAATGCCTCCAAGAGCTAGCCAAATCTACAGAAAACAGTCGACCAAGATTTTATTGAAAATCTTAGTTCACCAAACTGCTTTGCTCTCTCGTTTGGACTAGATTTTTAGTGTAATCTTGGTTGACTAAGGGTTTAGGTGAGCTTCTAAGCTAGAATCTGAGGAGCATCACTTTTGTCTGATCTACTTGTTTCATATTTTTGTGGTTTCAGTTGTTTTGTTTTTTGCCCATCATTTTGTTGTGTCTGCTCTGTGTTCTGTAAGACCAACCGCGCTAACTTATGTTAACCTTTTCTTTCTTTCCGCCGGTGATGGTGATTTTGGTAGCTTTTTGGGTGTACTTATTGTGCAGACAATTTCTGTTCTTAACATTTTGAAGTTCATGTTAACGGTAAATTAGAGAATGATTTGGATAATTAGTTTCATCCATATGTTTATTTTGGGAAGAAGGAAAATAAAAAATAAGAGTTGGTGGGTGTACTGGTGGTGAAAGAAAATTTATCCATTTAAACCCATTGAAAAGGGGAGAGGGAAAACACATTGAGATCTTGAGGATGATTATCCATTGAAGTAGATCTAGATAAGTTCCCTCACATGCAGTTTGTATGTAAAATTTTCATAGGCCACTCTTATAGAGGGTAAAGTGAGGAACCAAGGGGTGGTTGGCCAGTTGAACTAGGGAAATCTAATTTCTCATTTTGCTGTTAAGCACTTAAGCTCAAAATAGAAAATTAGGTCCTTATTAGGAGCTAGCCTTAGTACATTTTTCATGAAGACCCTAATAATAAGAGAAAATAAGAAAAGATACACAGATATAGGTAATTATGTAATGTCAACGTGAAAGACTATATGCATAAAATTCACATGCATAAACTTTAGTACATTTGGTCTGAAAAATCAAGATATGAATATAAAATCATTGTCTTGTCAGCTGCATATTGAAAGCTGATTGCATCAAGCAGTCAATTTATGATACTTGTTTGGTTGGATCTCTACCTTTTCGTAGAGAGATTAGAACTGTATGTCTTGCCTTTATTGATATGTTTATTTGCAAAGGTTAGAAATCTATGTGGGATATTTTATTAATTGAAAGTAGAGCATAAAACTAGTCAGACAAGCATGTATGAGGTTTGTTATAAATAAGGATGATGCAAGGCCAGTGATAAATTGACTTCCATGTAGGGAGTTAATGAATATTTATTTTGAAGAAGATCATAGTTCTACATTGAACTTTTGACTTTTTTATTGTGAACCAAAGAATATATATCTTGAGCTATAGCCCTTTTGTATGAATTTATTGATCTATACCACTACTTGTTTATACTATTAATATATGTGGTTTGCATAAGAAGTATGTAAACACATCAAGCCTTTAAAGGACACCTAAACACATCTTGGTAGGATGTGGATTTGCATGGGTAAAGCGAATATCATGTCTACCATGCCATCAGTGTATGTTTGTGTTTCATGGTTGTTAAAATGGAATTTTTGCTCATTATATTGGAATAAATTGTAATTAATTTGGTCATGTGACACTCTTTCGATGAAAAAAAAATTACAGTTGGTAGGTTACGAAGTTTTTGAACATGTTCAACATTTAAGCATCAATATGCTTAATGGTGATATTTTGAAAATTATTCTAGACATGTGGATCGAAAGTGACAATGTAGTTTCTATTCATAACATGTAAGCAATGCTTCCAATTTTTAATCAAGGAATTGAATCATTTTTCTAAATTTGTTCATGTATGAATGTGGAAGGATTTGAAAGGAAAGGCATAGAAAAAAATGTAACATGAACTAATGATTATAGTGATAAATCATTTTCTAAAGTGATTTGATGTTTATATCTCACCTTTTTTGATGCATTGAAGCATACGAAAGCCGTGAAAACATTGCATAGCAGACACATGCTATTTTGTTTGCAAAAAAGCTATATGACATACGTACAATGCATGGAGAAGTCATTTAAACAGTCCGCTTATTATCCTGATTTGTATACAACAACAACAACAAGAAGCCTTTATCCACTAAGTGGGGTCAGCTACATAAATCCTTCGTCTCCATGTGTCCTATTATGTGTCAAATTCTCATTTAATTCAAGCATACTAAGGTCATTTTTTATACACCTTAACCAAGTCTTTTTAGGTCTACCTCTTCTTAACATAAGCAAATCTAATGCATCTACTCTCCTAACCGGTCGGACGGTAGCTTTATGTGGTCAAACCATCTAAGGCATCTCTCTAATCTTATCGCCGGAGCTACTCCAACTTTTTTCCCTATTTCACATTTTATCTCTAAGGGTAAAGCCACTCATCCACCTGAGCATCCTCATCTTTGTAACACTTAACTTAGTCTTATGCTTCTCTTTAATTGGCCAACATTCTGCACCATAAGTCAATGCAGGTCTTACCACTTTCTCATAAAATTTTCCCTTAGGTTTAAGCGGAACTTTTCTATCACACAACAAACCAGATGCATTCCTCCGCTTCAACCATCCAACTTGAATTCCACTAATAATATTATTCTGATTTGTATGTTCAAACAAAATTCATCAACGTTTGTTTGATTGTGGCTTACAAATATATGGTTTGGCTGTTAATATTTTATACTTAATTATAGATTTGTTGCCAAAATTTTGAAAGCTATCTTCTTATTTTTGAGTTAGCAGATTGGTACCTTTTGATATTGACAAGAAGTGCATTCTGTAGGTTTTGATGGAGTGCATGATTTAGCTAATGTGTTATCATGATCTTGTTCTCTTGTAGAACTCCATCGTTTGGTTGCATATGGGCACAGGCTATTATATTTTACAAGAGTGGGGAGAGGGAAGGGGTGAATTGAAGATATGCATTCTTCCATAATTACATTCCTTTGTTTGAAGAACATAAAATGAAATGAAAGTTGTGACATTATTTTATCCAACTATTGCAAATTTGATAAGGTGTAATAAATCATTATAATCTTCTTATCTATACTTCTTATTTTCATTTATATCTTCTATGTAGAGGTGTCAGAAGAGCTTGATGTTCACAAACTATTCATGTTTGGCCCAATAATATGTTTGATTCATTCTTTATCCAAATGAGCTAAACTTGAAAAGATTTTTAGCACATTTACTAATTTTGCTGAAGATCATCGGGAATCAACTTGATTATGTTCGCCTTAATAAGAGCTCATTATATCAAAATAATCATAAATACGTTAAATGTATTAGTAGAAATAAAAATGTAAATTTCTTTCTTACAAATGTATTTTCTTATTTAAAATCATTGAATATATTATAAAATTATAGACTACACAAGTTCTAAATTTTATGGCACTTCAAAGTGGTTGATTGAGAAAAATTAAATATTTTATTCAAACAATAGGAATCATCAATGAAAAAAAATTTGATACAATTGATAGTAAACAATTTTGCTTATTGTTTATGCTTAAGCTTTTATTCAACTTGACAATAAATGGGATTGTAATAGTAAAAAAATTGGCTTATTGTTTATGCTTAAGCTTTTATTAAACTTGACAATAAATAGGATGAGCACTAACAAGATTTATATTTTTTAGCTCGTCAACAAAGTTTAATTCATTCATGTTTGAGTTGACAGGTAACGAATCAAGCCAAACAAAAGTCAACTCGTTTATGCTTGATTTCTTTACACCCTTTTATGCACAAGCTAAGATCCATTTGCTACCCCTTTTCGTGATTTGAAGCTTAGTAGAAATTCCAAAGTTGACCCCATAAGAATATGTATTTGCATCATGTAAGAAAATTATATGGTGGAATTTGATCATGTTGGGAGACTATAGTTTAAACACAAAAACTAGTTTGAGAGATCTAAAGCATACATAGAATAAATAAAGCAAAGAACATAACATAGAAGAATATTGAAAGTGAAATCCCTGTTCCCTATAAATTTCTAATTCTAATAGTCCTAGAATTTATAACTAAATTCATTTGAATTATATCCAATGAATGTGCACTGGACATACTTTTGAATTAAGTTTATTTTTGGACTCTGCTTCAACATGAGTATATGATGAACAATCAAATACTCTCAGGTAAGATAGATTTAGCTTTTTGCCACTCCAAGCTTCTTCAGGAAAGCCTTCATTCAGAGGTATTGAAGGACATTGATTGATCAGATAAACAACAATATTCATTGCTTATGCCCAAAACTGTTTGTGCAACCCAACATGCAATTTCATGCTTATGGCACGCTCTGTAACAGCTATATTCATACGTTCTACCACACCATTTTGTTGTGATGCTCTTGGCACAGTGAATTCACATTTAAATTTTTTTGATGCACAATAATCTATGAACCTACTATCAAGATACTCGTCACCATTATTTGATTTGTGACACTTCAACTTTATGCTTATCTCATTCTCAACCATAGCTTACCACTTCTTAAATGCTTCAAACACCTCATATCTGTGTTTCAAGAAGTATACACATACCTTCCTGATATGATCGTCAATAAAAGTGACAAAGTATGAAGAATCTCCAACAGACTGAACTGAAGTAGGACCCTACAGATCAGTATGTACTAACTCCAGTTTCTTTGATTTCAACTTTGAGCTAGAAAAGTTAACTCTCTTTTGCTTTCCATACACAATTTTTACAACAATCTAAATCTATAAACTTTAAACCATGAAATTTATTTTTAGAAAATAGTAATTTTTTATCTTTCTCACTCATATGCCAAGTCTACGGTGCCACAGATTATCATCAGCATCTGCACCAGCTATTATGATGAATTCATACTCTTTATTGATCAGATTAAGTGTCCCTTCAATATCGCTATGAGCAATTATCATTGCATCTTTAGTCACCTTCCACGTATCTATTTAAAAGGTAGTCACATATCTTGACTGTGCAAGCTTACTTACAGAGATCAAATTTCTTTTCAAATATGAAACATATATGACATCCTTCAATTTTTAGACTGATCCATTTGACAACTTGATGTCTGCATCACCCTTGCCAATAATATTGCAAGCCTTATTATCTCCCATGTACACTTTCCTTAGATCACCTTGAGTATAGTTTTTCAACTCCTCTTTGTTGGGTCTAGCATGAAAAGAGATTCTTGAATCTACAATCCAAGATTTGAAACCATTTATAAATAGAATAAGAGAGCCACCTTGGGATACATTTGTGTAAATATTTGCAATGTGACTTTTGTTTTGACTTCTACCACTTGATTTCTGAGTAGCTTTGCACTCTTTTTTGAAATGTCCTTTCTTCCCGCAGTTCCAACATTCAACTTTACTCTTTCTTGATTTGGATCTTTCTCTACTTGAGTTTCTATCTAAACTCTTTCCTCTAGTTTCAACATTTAAGGTAGAATTTGAAATTTCACTGTTCGCCTTCTTGCGAACGTCTTCATTCAGCATTAATCCCATATTATCATCAAAGTTTAACTTCATGTCCCCTGAAGAGTTACTCACTACAGTAACTAGCCCATCTCAACTATCTGACAATGAAGATAAAAACAATAGTGCTCTAATTTCATCATCAAACTTGATGCCAATCAAACACAACTGATTTGTCACAGTGTTAAAGTTATTCAGATGTTCAGTAACTGGATTGTCATCTACCAACTTCATATTGAATAAAAATAATGAAGTTATTCAAATTTGTCACAATATTGAAGATATTCAGATGTTCAGTAACTGGACTGCCATCTACCAACTTCATATTGAATAATCTCTTAATCAGAAAATTTTTATTTGAAGTTGAGGGCTTCTTATAAATTGTTGTTTATGCAATCATAAGATCAATCGTAGTCTTCTCATTTACAAAGTTGAAAGCAATAAATGAGGAAAGTGAGAGTCGAATCAAACTTAGGGTTGTTCAGTTGAGGACTTCTCATTCTTCCATAGTCATTGATTCAGGTTTCTTGGCAATCCCATTCAATGGAAAATATACTTTTTTTTTGATACAACAAATCTCTAATTTGCATCTTCCAGAATGTGAAGTTTGTCTAATTGAACTTCTCAATCTTGTATCTTGCTCATCAACCTTTGCTCCCACTCAAGTAATAGAACTTGAAACCTTTTGCTTTGATACTAATTATTGGGAGATTATAGACTAAACATGAAAACTAATTCGAGAGATCAAGAGCACAGATAGAACAAATAAAACAAAGAAACATAACTACACAAAAGAACATTAGATTTTACGTGGAAAAAATTTGAGAACGAGAAAAAACCACGGAGTCATACCACTAAGAATTCCACTATGAAGAAACATTGTACAAATCACACTTCAATCAAGCCACTCCTCACTTTAGTCACTCTAGGGCACTTTACTTCACTCTCACTCACAAGAGAATGGAGAAAAAAGTATGAAATATTTGTAGAAAATTGTTATAAGATGGACTCCTCGCTTTGTAGTACCACGACACTGTGATCCTAGTGCTTAGGCCTTGGCGTCGTTATCCTCTAAGCTTTTCTGCATAGGCTCAAGCATTGTGGAGTTGACCTTTCTGTCTTGATATTGTTGCTTGGATCCTAGCGCCATGATGCTGTCTCTAGCAGTGGTGCTGCCTCTTGCAATGCTGAGGTGCTAGCTTCTCAGTCTTCTTAGTGCAAATCCACAGATTGAAGTGCCGTGGCGCTATCCTTCTATTGTCTCTAATCCGAGACCTTCCTATTTTAGTGCCAAGACACCGCTCACCAGAAAAAAAAAAAAATTTTCGGGGGCGTTGCCCCCTAACCCCCAAGCAAGGGGCACGCAACCCCTCTATCAGCTCACCGTCGAGCTCAACTAGTGACAATGGAGGTTGAGTTGTCAATACATATCGGATTGATCGACATAATCAGGCTCCACATAATAACAAATCAACCATGCTAGATCTTATTTGTTATATTAGTTGGTATGTAGAGATGATTTGTACATCACATTTACATGTAAACTATGAATATTGGAGTTTCTAAAATTTGTAGAGTACACCTTTTTTTTAATTGGAATAGTAGAGTTGGAAACATTACAGGCCTTGACAAACATGCATCGAAGTTATCTTGATCTAGGGGTGTCAAGTGGACTAAAGCTTTGAAGTAGATCTCCATTATTGCATGTGGGCTAGTGCTATCAGTGAATTCTAGGAGTGTTAGCTATATCTCCGTTCTTTAATTGATTGTTGTTGAGGAAGGGTTAGTAAATGTTTGTTCATTGTAGTAGGTATGGGTCGACATAAGAAGATTGTTGTCAATTATGATAAATATTTGTTTGTTATCATAATTTAGTATTGATATGCATATTTCCTCGTGTACCATATGAGTACTAGAGCACCAGATTCTAGCAAAATTTCGTAGTTAAGCGTACTTAGGCGAGAGTAGTACTTGAATGGGTGACCTCTTGGGATGTCTACATGTTGCACCCCATTGTCTTCCCCACATAGGTGGATGAAGGTTTCTTGTTGTGTTGTTGTAGTATGCATATTTCCATTTTGTATTTGCATGTCACCTAGGGCTATTATAGAAATCTAAACATGTTCAAGAAATCTTCATTTTTGAATGTGGGTAAGGGAGGGTGAGTATATCTTTATATATTACATTGACATTAGAACATTTGCAAATATGAATATTAGTGTTTTGCAAAATTTAGATGGTAAATTTGATTTTATTAGAATTGTAGCATTGGTAATATGAAAGACTTTGACAACATGCATACTGAGTTATGTGATCTATGATTCTCAAGTTGATCTCCAATTTATCATTTTGATCTAGGACCATCAAGTAGATCTCCATCCTTTACTTTCATCTAGACAAGGGCAATTATTGCGGTATAATAGAGTTTTAATAATCGATTTGATGTGGACTCAACTTCAAAAATTTTTGGGTATGGGTTGACCTAAAAAATTTGGATCGAGTTTGGGATTTAGAATTTCAACTCATTTAGTTTTTAGGTTTGGTCGACCTTAAAACTTGGGTTTGATTTAACTTTGACCCAGTTCTTCTATAATAATGAATATTATGCCTTACCTAACTTCATTTGGTTTAGCATGCAGCTGTTTTTTCTACTTACATAGTAGAACTAATTATTTCAAACGGGTCATTCAGGTTAAGTTCAGGTTAGTCGGGTTGAAGGTGTGTCAAGTGTGGGTTAGTTTTTAATATTTTTAATAAATAGGTCATATTTTGGTCATACATAATTTAAGTTAGACCTAAACTTGATTTGTTAACCCAAATTGACACCTTGATTTAGGAGTATCAAGTAAATCTTCAATTTTTTCTTGAATTTGAGGGTCATGTTTATCCATTTTTATAGGTCCATGGCTTTTGATTGGGTTGGGATAGATTAAGGATATAACTTATTTCTTAATTTCATGCTTGCTACATTTTGATAAATATCAAATGAAATATGTGAAAGCATTTTTTTGTTAATGATCTAATGAATTACCACAAGCCTTTGATAGAGTGTTTCAATATTTTAGCTAATCTTATTGAAATATCAATCCTTAAATGCTATAAATATGACTTCATTTTTAATATGGAGGGATTTGGAGGCTAAGAGCTGGGAGAAAAATTTGAACTAGTGAGGAGAGCTTGAAGTCAATGATTATTAGTAATCTGTCTCTGACCACTATTAGTGATTGTTATAGCCCAATTACTACCAGACAACTATTGTAATTCAATTATTATTTTCAGGCTGTTATTGTTTAATCATTGTCAATCAATTAATATTGTTGTTTGACAACACCTATTATAATAACAGAGGATAAATAATTACTCATAATTTTATAATTCATCTTCTCCGATTGAAGATAAGAATGAAATTCAATAACTTAAATTACATAGTGGATTATTTTCAGTAGGCCAACTTGTGGTTTTTATCCTTTTTAGGTTTTTCACATAAATTTATTTTCTTTTATTACTTCTATCTATGTGTGTGCTGGAGCTAAGATTTACTTTTTCTTCGTCATTAAGAATTTTTTAGCTTGCAACAAATTGACGTTGTCTTTGTGGGATATTTTTAATATACTTCTCCAATGATTGACAATCAATCCTCTAATCAAGGGCAAGATCATTATTTTATTTAGAGGTGATAGTCACATAATCTTAACTTAGAGGATTGTATGCGTAGGATGGAGAAGAATCAAGGCTTAATTCCTCTAGCTTTTAATGAAGGCTAGACAACCAAGAACAATATTGAAAAATGGTGGACTTCATCTATCACCAAACCAATAACATACCAAAACTAATCAATTTGATTTTACTCATGTTGTGCTCCTTCATTGTCATGTTGTAGAGCCTCTTCCACCACAATCTTAGGAGGATATCACAAAAAATGTTAGTTTAATACATTCTCCTTATAGTGCTCAATTGACTTATATCCCCCTAGCAATATTGTTGGACTTAGTTTAACCTTGCTTTACTAACATCCCATGTAATAGCATAAGAGATGAATTTTGATGTTTTATCCATAAGAAATTTTGTTTGGGAGAGTGGAACCTTTTTGTAGTTTTCACGAATTTGTCTTTGATTGATGCAATTCTCTAACATTGTTCAAATTACCTGTAATTGATCTTTATGATTTGAACTTAGATCCTTACGAGCATATCGATTATTCTAGGACAATAATGTATATTGAGGTAGCTTTGAATGAAATAATTTGTCAGATTTTACTTGCATCTCTTAAAGAAAAGCTTGTATTTGATGCTACTCTCATTCTAGTAGAATTATTCATAAATTTCCTACTTAATTAAGCTTTTTATCGAATAATTTATTTCCAATTGAATGATTTAAAAAAAAATTTCTAGCTTTTTTAAAGCCTCGTATATTCTTAGGAGTGGAATTAGACTAACTACAAGGTGTTTTTATTGGAGGTTTTCAACCTATATCTTTTTAATTTTCATTGATGCAAGAGATAGTTCATTTTTATGCTAACATTGTTCATTGAATAAAAATATAAATTATTGCTAGCAAGGCCAAGGCACATAAAAATTAGTTCAAGCACACTTTTAATAAATGCAAGCATACTTAAGAAGGTGTTATATTTATATCTTAATAAAAAATAAACATTTAAGAAATCAAATGCATCTTTCCTATAAAATTCAGCATGAGACTTTTGATCATATTTTGTTAAACATATTTAAGACTAACAATATAATAAAGATCCATAATTTTGAATACTTCAAGTGGCTAAGGCCATTAAAAAATTTAACATTATCACTTTTATCATTTAAGAGGATGTTCAATTGAAAAAAATATTCATATTAAATAAAAAATTGAATGTTTAGTTTGTCAAGAACACTTGGGTTGTAACTTACAAGAGTAACAAGCAGGTTAGCCTCAAAATAAAGGAGATTAGAAGAATCATGATAAATAAATAGTTGGAATTATTGAATAGAGTTAAAGCAACACAAATAAGTTTAGCTTCATATTTTATTAAAATTTTTAAGAGAATATATATTTTTTGAAGTTAATGATTTATTTTTTAAAATTTTATTATCAATAAATTTTTTATGCTATAAATAATATTACATCTTTCTTAATAATTTGTAAAAGATATGTTCTTGATGAAGTCTCGAAGGGACCTTGTAGCGGATATGCTTATAATTCAAAAAATCGTATGGGACAAATGTCAAATAAAATATGTTGTCTTAACTTTTGGAAGGCATGCCCATAAAGAGCCTTGATAGAAAGCTAGTAGTGTGTATGTTCCTTTCTGGAAATATTCTATAGGAGCAAGTGGTTGATAGAGTTCACTTATCCAAAAGTCTTGAAAAGCTAAAAAAGTCTTAAAAAGTCTTAAAAAGTACATGCAGATCAAATATTTTAGAATGCTCAAAGTCTTAGAAGATACATGTATATAAAAAATCTTAGATGATAGAATCTTTGGAAAGTATAGATATGTATATAAAATCTCAGAAGATAAAACCTTTAGAAAGTAAAGCTATACTAAAAATCACAAAAGGTTAAAAGTTTTAAAATGTATATGTATATCAAAAGCTTTAAAAAGTATAAATACATTTAAAAATCTTAAAAGGAAAAAAAATTAGAAGATACATGTAAAAACAAAAATCTTAACATACATAAACCTTAGAGAGTTTATATCTTCATATAAAAATTTCATGGTTTCTATGCTTTTTGTTGGAGGGTAAAGCTATAAAAGATGTAACGGAATAAAGTTTTCATCGAGGTTACTATGCTCCCACTGTAGGGAAATATCTTTAATGCAAATTCAAATATTTTATCATAATATATTGAACTTATTTGAATAAAGCAAGTACATCCCCCTGGGGGCAAGCTTTCATAAATCATGAAACATCTTGGAGATGAAGAATGGTCTTAATTAGATCTTTTAGGTGGATAATTAGTAAATCATCTGGAATATATGATTTTCTCCTTGAAAATTATTAAAGTTCCACCAATGATTGTATAGTACACATCATCAATCCTTAATATTTTATAAAATTCCTTTAGGCCATCATGTCACATGAGTATTAATTGAGATTATTAATCAATAGTATTTTTGATGAAGGGTGATTACGTATATATGAGATTAATATCACTCTCAATTTTGTTAATGTAAGACAATTTGGTGCTCTTGGTGGAGGAACATTAGAGTCTGAAACAAGGATACATATTGCTTATTCAGGACATTTTAAAGCCTTGATATTAAGGAAAGACTGGCGCCCATAAAAGAGAAATTATACACCATGGAAAGACTGGAGCCTATAAAAGAGAAATTATACACCATGTATACAGGATAGTGGAGAACCCCTCTTTAGAGAAAAAATTGAAGCTTGCAAAGAGAATGGAGAGGAATAAATGTCCCCCTCAGTGGGTATTTAATACTTAGAGAGGGTTGAGGAAGTTACATAATTTTTTGAATTTTTTGTTAATTTTTTAGAATATAAAAAAGAGGGAAAGAGGCACACTATCTAAAAAAAGCTTGCTTATATGTGTGTTTCAAATGGTGCATCTTAAAGGAGTAGCCCTTTATATATTAAGAAAAATAGGAGTCGGGGGATTGTACAACTGCACTCATTGCAGACAACGACCAACCGATTTAGTCATCAATGTGTGTTTGGGCCTAAACTTTGGTCAGATGATTAGATTCATATATTTTTGAGGTCTCTAAACCTTTTTTTTTGTGTTGTAACTTAGTTTTAGACTTTTAGAGCCTAATAAGGCCTATGTAGTCAATTTTGAGCAAGCTTAATAAATTTAGACTTAATTTTTTCATCAATTCTTGTGCCGATCGACATGCCGACTTCATCAATGGTTAAAATTACATTTACAAATTATGTACTTAGTTTATGGCTTTGAGAGAAGATCTATTTTGATGTTCAAGGAACAATTACATGTTATAATTTTTTAGAATTATGATTTCACACAAATTTAAAACTTTTTTGGACGGTATAAATTAGTCATTCAAAAATAAGGAGCAAATAATATATCATAAAAAATTTGGCCGAGTGGACATGTATTTTGATGTAATGTATGTTATAAAATTTTGAAATTAAATATAAGATCATATAAACTATGATTTTCACATATTTATAATTGAATTGAATGTTTCAATGAGACGAATTTATGATACTAAAAATAATTTAATTTTAGTCGAAATGAGTCCAAATAAAGCACTTGAAGTACAGTTGAAAGCATCTAAGCATAAATTGAAGGGTCGAATTATCTTTTAATTTGATATGTTTATAGTTAAATGAGCTACTCGATGAGAGAAATCTAATGAGCCTAGGATTATTCAATTTTGAGAACATTATACTTAAATGGTGAAATAATAATTTATTATCAAAGAAATCAGCAATAGATCATCTGATGAAGTGTTTTGAGATTTTGATTAAATTTATTAAAATGTTATTCCTTTAATGCTATAAATTGATCCCCATTTTCAACATGAGAGAGGATCCCGGAGGTAAGAGTTAATTTTGAACTAGTGGTGAGAGCTTGAAGATAATGATCATTAGTGGTTGTTATAGCTAGGAAATTGTCATATAGTAGCCTGATTATCTTCAGGCTATTATTTAATCATTATCATTCAAATGATGATGTTGTTTGACAACCATTGTTGTAATAATCTAAGGACAAGTGGGTATTCATAATTTTGCATTCTCATATTCTTCAATTGAAAAGAAGAGTGGAATTCTATAATTTAAATTACATAATAGATTATTTTGACTTGGCTCCATAGGTTTTCATATTTTTGGGTTTTTTTCATAACTTTTTTGTCTGTTATCACTTCTATCTTTGTTTGTGTTAAATATTCATACTGATCTATAGCTTAATTTTTTTGTAGTTAAGAAGCACATAATAGTTCTAAAACTTGGTCAGTTAAAGAAGTCATCTGTAGTTGTTAGTTGGTGATTTGTAAATGATATAATTTCCTTATCTAGTTAATTATTTACTGAAGCGTATTCTATAAACACTGTAACTTGGTCTGTGGAATTACAGTCATTGAGCCAAAGTTCGCATCTTGGTGCCAGTAGTTCATACTTCTCCTAGCATTGACATCTAATACTAGGCATGACAAACGATTAGTAATTCAAGAAAGAGAAGAAAGAGTTGCTAAACAATGGAAAACTAGGAATATGAGAAAAATATTGTTTGTGATTTGTTTCTATTAGAAATTTCTGTCTACTGCTCTTGAGGTTATCAGGATTTGAGATAAAATTTTCTTTTCCCTTTTTGAGTGGGACAAATGTGGACAACTTTTTATATAACTTAGTGAGGGCAGCTTAAACAGTTCCAATCTAAGTTTAAATCAAGCTTTGTATGCCTGCATTTTAATCATTATTGTTTGCTTGGCGTTCAAGATGGGCAAGGGTGAAGATTCTATGTTGTTCTTCGAAAAATGTTAATGAAAAATTGTCAACTGAAGAATCTCATGGCTCCCCTCTTGCTTCATTCACACATCACAACTGTGGCACATACCCCACTCTTATCAATCTGCACTTCTTCTAAGTCTTCTCTTTTTAGGTGAGGGTTTTTGCTTCTCTGTTTGATGGTCAGGTGGATTTAATGTTCACATAAAGGTGCATGTATATAGGGAAACAAACGAGCATCTCTTTTAGGGCAAAAGACCTTCACTTGGACATCTACTTAATAACAATCTTATTCATGCTCATTCTTCATTCATGTTATCAATATTCACTTCTGTTCTGGTTTTTGGGGATGTGTTATGTATGTGTTTTTTGTGGGTTTTCCTATAGAACATTTGGCATTATAATAAGACGCTGAACAAGGTTGTGCTTACTTAAGCATTTAATCACTATTTAAATATCATATGGACATTATGTTTTTACCTTGAATGGTAGATGCTACACTTAGGGTTTGTCTCTTAGTGTAGTTTTGCCATAGTTGACAATTCGTACTTCAAAGTACACAATGACTTCTCTAACTATATTTGAGTAAATGTTAAGCAATTTATGGCCCATTGGCAGTTCCAAGCAGGATTTTTTTAACAATTTGAACACCATTTACTCTGATTGAGTACTAATTTGAGCTAACTGTGTCATTAACCCTAGTCTGTAGTTTACTACTGACTAGTTTCTTTAAAAAAATGCTAACTGGTGCCTTTTATGCTTGAAATTGACATTTTGAAGCAGAAATTTTACGTGTGACCACACTGTTGGGGAATGCATCAGTTTTAGATCATGGTGGTATTGAACATGGTAGCCCCCTGACTACTGGAGGATTTTTTTCAAATGGAGCTGCAGCTGAATTAAATGGATGGGCGTCAACTTTTCAAACAGAAGTATGGATACTAACCAGTAACATCCATTTACATCTGACTACTGATAGGAGTGTTATTTGTAGTTAATGAATTTTTAGTGCTAACTTTTTGAAGGCATATTTATGACTTCTTCAAACTTATTCTAACTTCACGTACATTTTGCCAGCTTTATTGCGCTGGCTCATTAACCGCTTATGTGTTTTTCCTTTATTATTATTATTATTATTATTATTATTATTATTATTATTATTCTTATGTGAAGTGATAAATTTAACATAAAATGGCGGTTGATTTGTTACACTAACCTTAAATCATTAACATTAAAATGCGTTTCTTAAATATGCTTGAACGTAATCTTCTATCTTTGTATATGCTTTGAATGATATTCACATTTAACGTTAGAGTACTGCATTATGATTTGTCATGACACTATTAGCGTCAGTTGTAGTTGTTGAACATGAAAAATAAGTGATTTCTTGCCATTTTCTTGAACATATCTGTTGTCAGTGCTGATATTTCTTAGAAGTTGTGTTTGCATTGGTTAGCATTTATCCTAACTTCTACTAACATCATAACATACTGAATTTTCTACGTTCTTGTCTGCAATTCTCTTACTGGCACTTTAAAACGTAAATATATATGGTGCATGCTGAACATAAGTTGAGTGAAATAATAGCATTCCTGGACTTCCCATTTGTTGCCTATATTTGGGCAACTTTTCCATCAATTGTATCATTTTGGACATCTGCTTAAGTTCAGCCAAACTGGTTGGTTCATTATTTTTGACGTGAACATGCATCTTGAAACGTTTTGTGGTTATAATGTATGATTAAACTTTCTTTAACTAATTTTTTTCTCATAAATGCATTTCTACTGCATTTTCTGAGATTTTCTTTCTCATATATATATCCTTGTCGTGGGTGTATCTGTTTCATTTTCTTCTTTTTTTTTTTTTTTTATATTTTGTCATTTTTTTGAACAATTTAATGAGGTGTTTTCTTGGGTAACGTGCAGAGGTTAGGAATGATGCAATCTCCTTCAGGACATGGATGGCTTGGATCACCGGGCGGCTCTTCTGGTATCATTGTTAAAAAAACAATCAGGGTTGATATTCCTGTAGACAAATACCCTAATGTATGTACTTATATTAACTAAGCTTTGATTGGTATTTCTTTTTGCTAGTATGAATTTTTTTAATCATTTCTTTGTTTATGTTTTTGATTCGACAGTACAATTTTGTCGGACGTCTTCTTGGTCCAAGAGGAAATTCTCTCAAGCGGGTGGAAGCTAGTACAGAGTGTCGGGTCTTGATAAGAGGACGAGGCAGCATCAAAGATCCAAATCGGGTAAATTTTTCTTTTTGTGTCCTTACCCTATTTTGTTTTTCTAGTGCAGTTTTTCAAATGGCATGACCCCACATTTAGCAAACCTAGTACTGTATATGTGCAAGTTTAGTGGCACTATTATGGTGCTAGATATCTGGCTCAATTGGTATGGTTCATGATTTCATTCAGGAGTAACTTCATGGTAACCGCAAACATTTTTTAAATGTATAAATATGTGCTTTGACACTTTTTTGGCTGCTTGGCCTTGGTTGTAGTGGTGGTTTATTTTGGTTATGGAAACACTTGTTTGGCACCTTTGCCATTTACTTAGGGCCTATTTGAGATCAATTTTATTATGTATTTTGTATTTTTATGTTTCTATTATTTTAAAAAATATATTTGTTTAGTGTATTTTTTAAGTATTTTTATTTATTTATTTTTAAATATACTCAAAACATTTTTTTTTATATTTTAATGTTTTAAAAAAAATTATTACTATCAAATATATTTTATTTTGAAAAAAAAAACGAATGTGATCCTACATGGCCCCTTAGTAATTTCTATTGGAGATATTTACCATAAACTTCAATGTGTACATCTATATGAGAATATTTGCAAAGAAATTTTCATGAAATATAAGCAACCACAGAATATTAATTGCACATTTTTTGTGATGTCATTTTGGATTAAAACATTTAGAGGCATTTACATACATATCATAGAATTCTTATATCTATATATCTAATACCTAAATTTTAATATTTACATAAATAATACATAAATCTTTAATCTCACATCAAAAATATCATTACCATAATTTTTTTTTACAGTGAGATATACCTTTTCATGCACAAGTAAAATGTAAATATAAACTTTAGATGTTAAATATGTAAATGAATAAAATTTGCATGTATGCAAATCTTCCAAACATTTAACTAGAAGCAAGCAAAGAATGCTGTCTTAATAAACAAACTTGTTTGTCATGCCCTAGGTCCCTATAGCGATACATTGTTAACATGAGATAAGATGAAAGGATTTAACCTTAACTCATAAGACAATACACATGTTAAGGCTAAGTTAAGTGGTTTAGTATACAAAAAAAAGGAATTTGAATTGAAGACACAACAATGACAAGCGATATGAATAGCAACTTTTGTATTAAAGCACTAGTAACATGAAATATTCATTAAGGATGCTAAGACATCTTGTTTATTAGATTTTTTAAAAGATAGAAATTTATTCCTACTATTTTATTAGTTGAATTTAGGAAACAAGATAAGTTACGAATAAGTGGGCGCTTGTTATAGATAGGTAGGACACAAGGTCAATAATAGATCAAATTTTGTATATTGAGTGAATGTTTAATTTAAAAAGATTACATGCTAGATTCAAACTTGTGACATCTATCCTGAAAACTAAGGATTATACTGTGCTTGAGCTAAAATTATTTGGTGACAATTGACACATCTTAAAGGAAAAAAGTAGAACTTAAAAATTAAAGAAAACTTAATACAGTCATTTGAAGAAAAAAAAACATTTTAAAACTGGCTAAAACCTATCCCCAATAATTACTTATTGTTATCGAGGTTGACAATCTACTAATTAACTTAGTTAGGTCTACAATAATAACATGTTATGATTTTGTTAGGCGAACTCAATTTATGTTTTTATTTATTAATGCATAAATAATAAGATTTTGATCATGCATTGTGATCGATAAACTGACATGGTTAATAAAATATGATATGTATATATAAATCACACATAATAAATATACCAATACAATAATATAAAAGGTATATGCCACAGATTGTAATCATTGGATGCTTACTAGTCTTAACATATAAAGTAAAAATTCATTATGATATAAAGTGCAATGATGAATCATAATAATGCTATAAAATGCATGCATAAACTTGGTAATTTATAAGCATTCATAATATATTTTTATATTCAAGGGTAACATCAAGAAATGTTTGTTCATCAATATTTTATATCATGTCGATCTAATAACCTTGAATCAATTGGAAGGTTATTACCAACTTGGTGTAGTCTATTGACTCATCTCATTAGAGTCATCATTATGCTTATTAGGCTCATCGAGTCAGCTATTAATTTTTTATTCAGATGGGCACCATCGATGACCATATCCATCAAGCTTGCAAATATTTATGATTTTGCATGGTATACGATGAATTACAATACACCATGAATATTTACTTAATTAAATTGTATGTAATAGGATTTTGTTTTGACAAAAAATGGCAAAAAAATACAAGAAGTATTATTAAAAATGTCAATCACATAAATCCTTACTTCTAAACTATTATTAACCATCCAAGTCGAAAAAACTTTTATTACATAACATTTTATAGATGGATCCGTATAGACACATAAAATTGAATAAATCCTATAACAATTTGAAGGGTTATGCCTCAAAAAAATAAGAGTGTGTTTATTCCTTAATAATAAGAGCTATCTACCTCGAGATCTAGTACCCAAATATGCTATTTATCTGAGATTCAAAAGAATTACACCATACATTGTGTAATTTAGAAACATTAAATAAAAGCTCTATGCTAATCATATGCACATACATATATACACATATGCATGTATTGAGCTAAAATAGTTAACTACTTATCCCATAGTCCATAAAATGAGATAAATATAATTCTAAACAAATTATTTTTTTAATCTGTGATTTAGTGCTAATTATTTTAGGTTGGAGAATTTTAGCAATAATTATTTAAGGCTGGAGTAGTAAACTCAAATTAGAATAATTGAGGTTAAAGTCATCTTAATCAAATATAAATTAACATTTAATTAATATGTAAGTTAACTTACAAGCACAGACTTGAAATCACAAAATTTGGTTACACATTTGATAATTAACTTTATTAAATTACATATTACACAACATTAATTGTCAAAATGGTTAGAAGGGGATGCAAGATTGTGGGTCGATGACATGATATAATGAAGGGAAGGAACAGTGGTGATTTCTCTATGATGACAGTACAAATTTAATCTATTGATTGTAAAAGAGAGGAAGGGCAATGATAATGTTAATTGAAGAAGCGATGAGAGATTAGAGGAAATCTCATTTGCCCTTAATCCTAATAAAGTCATTGTCATGGTAGAAAACAAATAGGAGGTTATTGATTATGGCCGCCTAGGGGAATGACGCCAGTTTTTTGTACTGTAAGTGGAGGACAATTAAGGCTTTTGGCTACAATCTATTAGGAATGAAGGGAAATGATGGTTTGTTCTATGTTTGAAAGTGAAGGAAATCTAGTAGGAGGGGGTTGCATTGAGCACTTGGGGTTGATGTTAGCAGCAAAGGGAAAGTGGCCCGTGACAGTTCTTTATGATTGAGTCTTAATTCTAAGTAGGGAAAGAGGAATGTGGTAAAATCTTAAACTTATTCCCTTATATCGTGACTTGTGGTGGTATATTAAATTGTGTTAGTAATGGTGATGTTGATTGTCAAGTTGGGTTGTTGACTATATTTTTATTTATGATTTGTTACTTTCTACCTCCTTAAAGGCTATGCTCACTAATTAATGCTTTTGCATTTGAATAATTAAGCATGCTTACAAACATCTCTTTGATTTTCTAAGTTGCTTTTTTGATTGAATGATTCATCGAAAGAACTTCTCACGAGGAATGTACCAACATTGAAATTTTGAACCAAATGATTCATGATATGCTCCATCACCTCTTCATAGATTTAGTATTCTTGAATATGTTATAGCTCATTGTGGGCTGCAAAAATTCATGCTTGGCCTCTTGATGGAGAGAGATCTTAGATTAGTATTGGTGAAATTTTTAGAAGACAGATGAATTTACGGATAATACACTACTCAGAGATTTCACCCGTATTTTGTGGGGGACTTTAGATTTCGTTCCAAGTTTTTTATAGGTGCTAATTTTTGTCGTTAATTATTACTCCTGATAGTAGTGAGAGAGAACTTTCAATTAAGGCTAGTTGTTAAATCATTGAAGAATCAACATATAGCAGCATCAAATTAAATTTAAAATTTTAGGAATTCATCATTATTAACTTAAAGCAATTTTTGGAGGAATGGTGATGTGCTCGATCAAGATCTCATGGTTTCGTTGTCCCGAGTTGTCGTGGTCTTTGATCTATTTAGTTAGAGGAGTTAGTCGATCCAACCTGATCAAAGGATTCTTATTGATAGCAATGAGTTGTTTCGTCCAATGAAATTTTGTAGACCTGGGTTAATGTTTGTCTAAGAGATAATTTTAAATTCACCATAGTTGATAGATGGCTTTTTGCCTTATTAAAAGCACCATATGATTTATAATTCAAGGGGTTGAGCCATTGAGGAACTTGCGGGCTAACGACTATGACTGTAATTTAGTGACTACTATTTGATTAGAGGGCCTTGATTGTGCTCATAATTTGATAAGGCCATTTAGAGGGTCAAATCATCTAATCAGAGAACTATAGTTAACCGTAATTATGTTATGATAACTATTTTAAGAAGTATTTCATTTAATTTGATTTAATTGCAACATAGGTTAATCTAATTTATTAATTAGTAGTGATTTTTTATAATATATATTTGTCATTTTTTCTCGCAAACATTATCACGTCTCAAATTTCATATCAATGGCTTCAAATGTATATATTTTTTGCATTTTGCATTTGTGTTTCTAAATAATTTCGACATTTTGGATGCATTGACATAGTTTGTTTTGTGCAGAAAAAAATTTTGTAAAAAATCACAATTCACCATTTTCCATGGTTACTTCAATTGTAACTTAGTCATCTTCATTTAATTGCTCTTTTGTCTCACTTGATTTGTAGTCCTCCTTTCCTATCACCTCAGATTCATCCTTTCCTTAATATTTATTATTCGTGAGCTTGGAACTTAATACAACTATATGTAATGTAACTCACTTTTTGGTGTGCATCCTTTTTTTTTTTCCCCTCTCAATCTGTATGCTGTTTCCATACCAACCAATATCAATATTAAATCTTAAAATGCTAATTCATGTTTTGTATTCGAAGTATTAACACTCTTTTAACCAAGTCATGACACTCGCCTCATCTGCTGAAGATGAAGTGCTTGCCTATAAAACACCTTAATGGTTCCATCTTGAGGAGTGTGAGATACTATGAATTCAACTCTCCTTGCTGCCTGGGTGAGTTCCTGATTTGCCTTTAACAGTATTAAATGTTAGTGCTTGGAGTTGTGATAGAGGAATTAACACTCTTATTTTTTCGTCTCATTCCTAAATATGCTCTATTATACCTTGGATCTTTTGCATTGATTGAATTAGCTTTTTATGAAAGCTTTTTTTTGCATATATTTTATTTCTTTTTATGCTTCTTCAACAAAAATTTATCTGAGCTTGTTTTTTATATCCTTATGCTAGGTATTTTGTTTCTTGATGGTACAATGCATTTTTTCCCATATAGTTCATGTTTTCTTTTTCTTTGTGAGATGGACAAGTTTTGCAAGGTTTTCTGAAAGTGAGTTAAAAGGTGATGAATTATTGGGTCGATAAGATTGATCAAATGACGTAGTTATGTAGCGGAGGAGACTTAAAAGCCAAATATGGAGGTGATACTATCAAATTTTAAGGCCAATACAACGCTCTTAGATCGTCAACCGGTTCAAGAGATTTGGTACCTTGGATTGATCATCTCTAAGTGATCAACCTTCAAGCTTGATGCGAAAGTAAATATCTATACATATTGATTCAAAAGCGTAGATGGATTCAGTCCAGAAGGAAAAAAAAAAAAGCAACAACAACAAGCCTTTATTCCACTATGTGGGGTTGGCTATATGAATCCTTCATCTCCATTGTGTTTTATTATGTGTCAAATTCTCATTTAATTCAAGTAAACTAAGGTCATCTTTTATACATCTTAACCAAGTTTTTTTAGGTCTACCTCTGCCTTTCTTAACATAAGATAAATCTAATACATCTACTCTCCTAACTGGGTCATCGGACGATTGATGCTTTGTGTCCAAACCATTTATGAAGACTCTCTTTAATCTTTTCTGTCACTGGAGCTACACCAACTTTTTCTTGAATATACTCATTTCGCATTTTGTCTCTAAGAGTAAAGCCACTCATCCACCTGAGCATCCTTATCTCTGCAATACTTAACTTAGTCTCATGCTTCTCTTTTATTGGCTAACATTTTGCACCATAAATCATTGTAGGTCTTACCACCATCTTATAAAATTTTCCCTTAAGTCTAAGCTGCATTTTTCTATCACACAATAGGCTAGATGCATTCAACCATCCAATTTGAATTCTACTGATAACATCTCCATCTATTTAACCATCATTTTGAACAATAGACCCTATATATCTGAATTGTTTATTTTTTTTAATGACTTGGTCACCTAATGTCACAACACCACCATTAGATCTTCTACAACTAAAATTACACTCCATATATTCAGTTTTAGATCTACTCAAGTGAAAACCTATAAACTCTAAGGTTGACCTGCATAATTTGAGTGTCTAGAAGAATGTTATCAGCAAAAAGCATACACCAAGGTACATTCTTCCTGTAAATGCCTAGTAAGAGCATCCATAATTAAAGCAAAAAGATAAGGGCTTAAAGCCGATCCTTGATGTAATCCGATTGAAATAGGAAAATATTTTGTCAATCCTCCTTGTGTTTGGACACAAGTAACAACTCTAGTATACATATCCTCAATGACTTGAATATAATTAATATTAACTCCTTTCTTTTCTAGAACTCTCCAAAGAACATCTCTTGAAATTTTATCATAAGCTTTCTCTAAATCAACAAATATCATATGTAGATCCTCATTACCTTCTCTATACTTCTCCATCAAACATTTTAACAAATGTATAACATTTATAGTAGACCTATCTGGCATGAAACCAAATTGATTTTGAGAAATTTATGTATCACATCGTAACCAATGCTCAATTACTCTCTCCCATAATTTTAATGTATGGCACATCAACTTAATTCCTTTATAATTTGCACACTCTTGTGCACCGCTTTTATTTTTAAATATAAGATCCAACAAACTCTTTTTTCACTCATCTGACATCTTTTTAGTCTTTAAAATAACATTAAAAAGATTTCTAAGCCAATAATTTTTTTGATCTCCTAAATATTTCTATACTTATATTAGAATATCATAAGGTCTTATTGTTTTTCCATATTTCATTTACTTTAAAGCTTCTCCAACTTCAAATTTACTAATACAATGATAAAAATAAATTCTCTATTTTTGCTTAGGGTATTAAAGTTGATAAAGTCAATCGTATTTTCAAATTTTTCATTGAAAAATTTATCAAAATACCCCATCTATTTATTTTCAATATCTTTTTCTAAGAAACATGTTTTATGATTTTCATTTTTAATACACCTCACTTGAGGGATATGTCTTCTCTTTTTGGTTATTAACTTATATCATCTTTCACCTTATTTGGTATCCAATCTATTGTATAAATCACAAAAAGTTAAATTTTTTGCATCATATATTGATTTCTTAGAATCTCTACGTACTATTTTATATCTTTTCTAATTTTTCGAGTTTTTACATATAAATCAAGTTTTATAATAATGCTTTTTATTTCTTATGTTTTCTTGCACATTTTAACTCCACCATCAACTATTTTTATTAAAGAAGCTTTCCCTTTTGATTCTCCGAGCATATTTTTTTTATATTTGTTTAATTTCACTTGTAATTTTCTTCCATATAACCTTAGTTTTCTTATCAACATCCCGAATTCTAAGTTCTTGTAACTTATTCTTAAAAATATTTTTATTTGTGTTCTTTATGTGCTCCTATCTAATCCTAGGATAATAATTTAATTTATTTTTCATGTTTTAATCCTTCATCTTAAAATCTAAAATTAATAGTCGATGTTGGGTACTTAAACTTTCACTCAGAATGATTTGAAAATCTTTACAATCTAAATGATCTATTTTTCTTATCAGAAAATAATCAATCATCGTGTTTTCTTGATTCATTTTATAAGTAATAATATGTTCATCTCTTCTTAAATAAAGTATTAGATATATAAATTTAAAGTAAAATCTAATATAGTCCTATCTTCTTCATTAGTTATTCTAAAATTATAGTCATTTTGAATACTTTAAAAATCTTCCATCATTCTATCAACATTTTTATTTAAATCTTATCTAATAAATATCTTTTCTTCAAGAGGTATCTTTTGTATTAATCTCTCTAAGTCATTCCAAAATTTTTTTATTGAGTCTACATCCAAACTTACTTGAGGAGCATAAACACTTATAATATTGATAATCTTAGTATAAGCAATAATTTTTAAAGCTATAATCACACATACATCATTCCTAATTCAACTTTTACTTGAATATTAAAATTTAAAATCTAAACTATCAACCTCTTTCGTCTTCTCTCCAACCCATTTAGTTTCTTGAATATATTTATTTTTTTACTTGAATAGTATCTATATTTCAAGTTCTTAACTTAATTCAAATTTTATGGACTAACTTTTTCGTATCATAATGTGGGGACCTTATTTGCACACAGGCGATCTGGCCCTTTGCACAATTTTCACTGTATTCAGGCCGTACAGTGCGTCGCTTCCAAAGAACGCCCTAGCATTAACATAATGTTTTAAAAGATTTATGTCATAATTATTTCGACAAGTTTTATGTGGCTGTCGATTGCCTATAGCAAGCCTCCACTTTTCACATCCGGGACAATCGCAAATAGAGGCATACAAAAAATTTAGCATTGGCCTCGAGACAATTGCCAAGTGGCTTTCCATTGGAAGCAAGAGAATGGGTGAAAATTTTCTATTTTCCCTTACTCAAATGACATTGGAATTAAGGCTGTTAGTTTAGCTCGAAAATTGAGGATCGCTTGAAAAATGAATCGAAATTTCGATCGGATCGAGATCGAATTGATTACATTGAGCTGAGCTATGAGCCAAAATTTTGGATCAAATTTTTTTTTTCGAGCTGATCTCGAGCCAGGGACAGATCAGATTGAACCAGCTCGAGATCAGATCAAATTTATCTATTATTAAAATTTTTTAAATTTATATATAATATTTCTAAGTTTGTAACAATAAAATTATTCCTAAAATTAAGTGTTTGGAGTTATAACTTATAATCTTTTAAAATAATATAATATATTTATAAGTATAAATATTATTTATTTGAAAATCATATATTTTTTTATTTCATACACTTAATTCAATCTATTTTTAATTTTTTAACAATAATTTTTATTAAATTCAAGTTGCTCGATCAAAATGAGTCAACTCCATTCAAATTCGAGCCAAAAAAAGTTTAAAATGTTCATTTCGAGCCGGCTCGAAATCGAAACGAGCCAGCTCGAAATCGATTAGAAAACGAGCCGAGCTGAGCTGGCTTGAAATCGAATGATTTGAGCTATGAGCCGATCTCAAGCCGTTTGAAAATATTTCGAGGCAATTTTGAGCCAGCCTTAGATCAGCTCGAAATCGGCTCGTTAACAGCCCTAATTAGAATATGCACTCCAATTGATAGCCCTTGCTTAGCCTTTAATTGGAGGATTCATTGGATTACTGTAATAAATTTATTATTTACTAAGAACATTCTTCCAAACAACATAACCGATTTATTTGTAACTAAAAAAAATCAAACTTGTAATAGCATGCTTGAGGATCCTATGGTGCTTTGACATTTAATCAATCCCAATAACCGAGTATTCAACTGCGCGTTTTAGTAGCACAACTTTACCCTCCTAAAATATTTAGCACTAAGTCAACGCAAAAGAAACGCAAAAAAAATATAAGTACGCGAGTTTTCTAACTCCTTTTGTGTGGATTCATGCTTCATTTTTGGGTGAGTAGAGAACGTTACTTGAAAGCTACCATAGGGGGTTGCAAAGCTAGAGTCCTTGCATGCTTTTTGTTCATTACTTCGACTATTTTTATTCCTTCTTGGAGTGTAAAAATCTTCTGCAGTTAAAAGACCTTTTTCAACAATGGCAAAACATGGTTTACCTTTTTCATATTTTACTTCTTCATAACCTCATTTTTTTTCATTTTAAAAAATAACCATTATGATGATATTATGTATATTATTAAACGCACATAATTATTTTGTCACATCAAGAAAATGCTAAATGCCACTTTGTAAAATCTCAGGAGGACATAATGAAGGGGAAGCCTGGTTACGAGCATTTGAACGAACCCCTCCACATATTAGTCGACGCAGAACTGCCGGTGGAAATCATCGACTCTCGTTTGAGGCAAGCTCGAGATATACTCGAAGAACTCCTGAAACCTGTGGTATCACTCTCTTCTAAGAAGTTTTTACTATTCTAAAAGAACTCAAAACCTTGAAATATTTCTCAATCTTTCACCTCCACCGCCGCCGCCGCCACAGGATGAGTCTCAGGATATGATCAAGAAGCATCAGCTTCGAGAGCTCGCCATGCTGAATGGCACTCTCCGAGACGACAGTTCCCAGATGTCCGGTTCTCTATCCCCTTTCCATAACAGTAACAGCCTCGGCATGAAGAGAGCGAAGACAAGAGGTTGATCTCATCTTCTCATTAATATTATGCTTTACTTTTACCTATGGAAGGCAGATTCCCCAGCTCTCAAATGATTTTTAGGCATGTTTTTTTCACTGATGGTATGTGCTCTCTGCTGTGACTATTTTCATTGTGTTCTTTTAAGTAGTTGATGCGATGTGAATTAATTTTGATCAAATAATGTTTGCTTTTTTATCTAGCTGACGAGTTGTTGTTGAGATTTACATAAAATATGCAGGAAACAGGAGAGATTAGGGGGTGTTTGTAAAGAAGATTGTTCGGTTTGTGTATATGATGTGAGGTGCTAATCCCCCACAAGTAATCAATCATTCCCTCCTTTGTATGGATATAAAATGAATTTGCAGATGATTTTATCTTTTATTAAATATTTCATGATTGCATTATTTCTATTAATATTATCCTGTCTTCTTCACATAAATATTTGATTTTTTTTTTATGAAAATATTTTTCTAGTCGATGCCTGCTGATATTCTTCGCACCTTTAATAAAATATATTGAAAACACAGAAGTGCGATCCATCAAATCCTTTGTAACATAACAAATAATAATGTATTGTTTGTTTGTTTAAGAGTGTAAATTTGAAACTAGGGTGCATTAAGAATCATTGGTTTATTCATTCTTATTTAGAATCTCTCTTTTTCTATGGGAAGAATGTTGTAACAATTTTTTACTTGGTCAAAATATATTGTAATTTAGATTGGCTTGGTCCTTTTTGTTTTTATAAGGCTCTTTACTCTAATATTATTTGAATACTTTTCTATTATCATCAAATTGAGAAATTTTGATCATGTCCAACACAGTTATCTTAAAAAAATATTTTAAATTACTATCTCCAATTTTGAGTTTAATATACTCAAGGATTGATACTCCCCCTCTTGTTATTCTGAAGCTATATGCATTTATTTTGAACATGAATATTGCTGATAATATTTCATTTATACATTAGATTATCTATGATTTTATTTCAAAGCACACAAGAAGTTAATGTGTAAAGCTAGATTTAGGAAAGACCTTTGACACTATTAATAGAAACTCTATTTTGTTTAAAATAGCTCTATAAAAGGCTTTCCTCAATGTTTTTATTAATTAAACTAGTACATATATTATTGACGTCCATTTTTAATTAAGTAAGAAAAAATGGATACTTTCAATTATTGAATGTATTAAGGCTATCCATTATCTCTATTCCTCTTCATTATAGCTATGAATGTGTAATATAGTTGATATCATGAGATATACTTTGATCTTTAATGAGAATAATTTAATTGTACACCTTTTCTTTGTATAAGATCTATCAGTGATGGGAAAGGCTGTAGCTTTTAAGCACCTCTCCTATCTTGCTTTGGTTATGGACCTAGAAATGGTTAATTTTTAAATTAAGTATAGTTTAAAATATAATTAACAAATTAAGTAAGATTAATTTTTTTTAATATAGGTATAATCGTCTGTTAATCAGGTGATTAGGTATCCACGTCGGATCTGATGTGGCGGAGCACTTTTCTCATATTTGAGATGGGAGCTAGTCGCACGCTTAACGGCCCTCTATAAGTTCATGACTAGCTCATAAGTTGAGCTAGTCGTCAGTTAACTGGCGGCAACATGCGAAATTTTTTTTTAGTTGATTGTTAAGAGGTTTAGGGAGAAGCATAGAATAATTGAGGGGGATATATATATGATATTTGTTGATTTAGAGAAAGCATGCGATAAAGTTCCAAGAGAAGTATTTTGGAGAGTTGTAAAAAAAAGAGGAGTTAATATTGGGCATATTCTAGTCATTAAGAATATGTATGCTATTGCTATTACTTGTGTCCAAACACATGGAGGATTGATAAAATATTTTCCTATTTCAGTTGGATTATATCAAGGATTGGTTTTAAGCTTTTATCTTTTGCTTTATGTTATGGATATTCTTACTATGTATGCAATACATTTCTTAAGAGGTTTGATGGAATAGTATAGAGAAAGTAAGGAGGATCTACATATAATATTTGTTGATTTAGGGAAAGCATGTGATAAAGTTTCAAGAGAAGTATTCTGGAGAGTCGTAGAAAAGAGAGGAGTTAATATTGGGCATATTCAAGTCATTAAGGATATGTATACTAGAGCTGTTACTTGTGTCCAAACACATGGAGCATATTCAAGTTATTAAGGATATATATACTAGCCTTTATCTTTTTGTTACTTGTTGATTTAGATAAAACCTACAATAAAGTTCTAAGATATGTAAGATAATAATACAAAAAAAAAATATATGAAACATCTACTATAGTACAATACAAAAAAAATAAAATAAATAAATCAATAAATAAATAAATAAATAAATAAATAAAACATAAGTGACAGATAATAAATAAATGAATACATGTACTATAGACACATAGTTAACAATATCCTAAACAACTAACGTCTTCGTCGTCTACGTATAATCACATCACTCTTAGGTGTATATTGATCAGGAGCACGTGGTGGATGATCACGCAACTGATGGTGGCCCTCCAATGCGTTCTTGGATATGCAGGGATGATGTAATGGAATAAAAGGCGGTTGTGACTCAAAACTAGGCTGGTACATAGAAGGACCTAGATCAGCATATGTAGATGGTCCGACGTCCCAATCATGCTGTGAGGCACCCTTTATAGGCTCTGGTCCATAATGTGTGTCGTTGATATGTACCTGTAGCCTCAAGTCCTTGCAAAGCATATTGTATCTATCTACAGCTCCCTGTAACTCATGCTCATATGTACGGCTGAAGTACGACTGAAAGATGTCCTAAGTAGCCAATATGTGCTCTAACTGCATGAAAAATAACATTTAAAATTAGCCTCAAGCAACATATTAAATTTAGTAGAATACTTATGTAAATACTCACATATATGCGCTCCATAGGTGCTCTGGGATAATAAGTAGTGGGAGGATCTGTCGGGGCCTTTAGTAAATAGAGTGAAGCCCAAGATATGAACCATGACATGTACTGATTGATAGCCGTCAGTTTGTCCTCGTCTTCATCCAAGCCATCAACTATACAATCTTTTCGCCTCTCCCATGCAACAATGTGCATCTGATGATAATTAGCCCAATCTAAATCGGCTTTACCACGACCGTCGACCCTTTTGAAAGTAGGATTTACAGGTGCCACATCCACCTTAGGTATAAGTCCAAGCTGTCTAAGAACTCGATCAGGTAGGTGTCACTCTACCCTCTTTCAGCTGATGATGTGAAGATCGTGCTAACCAAATATCAGAGCTTGCTGAGCATATACCTGATAGGTGCTACGTGATCTGCTCAATGTAGGGCTCCCAAATCACATGTGCATATTAGAAAGTATATTAAAATAATCATACACATAATGAAAACTAAACTCAATAACCACTCTGAAAGTCATATCTGTGTATGTAGCAAACCATCCAACTCATTCCTATATACTGCCTCGTTCGTCACTAGCATCTGGCGCACATATGGCTCGTTCCACCTATTCGCACAACACATTCAGAACAAACATATAAGCATAAATTTGAAATAGAAGGAATTAATTTATACCTCAAGCCAATGCTGAGCCCATCTAGATCTCTCAGATATGACACATGCAGAGTCGGCCTCTCTACATGAAGGTGCTCTCAAGACCATATCTGCAGAAGGTGTAGACCGGTGGCACGATAGCTTAGTAGACTCATATAGCTCCTTGTACAAGTGTGCCAGAATTGCTCCCCAGTGGACAATGTACTAAATGTATTTAGGTCCTTAAGTAGTGGTAAATACTGCAGATGGACCTCAGATCCTAAAGTGCATGGTAATAGGAAGCTCTCAATAAGAAACAAAATATAGGCACAAACGTGTATGCTCAACATCTAGATGGACATATGACTCCTTATAGAAATACCATCTGAGCCACCTCAGAGGCATGCAAGTCTGCGCCTGTGCCTGACCCATCCGGAATATCGATGTGATGTGTGGGTTGGTCAGATCATGATAAACCACATCTGGCAGGGGATGTCGACCCAACACCTTGTTACAATAGTCTGGCCAGCTCTGCCACCTCTTCTCCTCACCAACCACAATTGGGCCAATAACAGACGACCCATCAACACATAAGCCCAGTATTATCGTCACATCCTGTAGGGTCACGGTCATCTCACCAACGGCTAGGTGAAAGATATTGGTTTGTGGAGGCCATCTCTCAACTAGAGCAGTAAATAGATGATGGTACAAGCGAATATAACGTAGTTGGCTAGCACAGTAAAGGCCTAGTGCACGCAGAGCAGCGGTGAACCTACGACAAGTGATGGGCCACTCATTCAACATAAGCAAGTGGGAAGCAGCCTCTAGAATAATACTCTACATTTAAACAAATCACACAAACATATAAATCATAGGATGAGCTAAGATGTTAGTAATATAAAGTTGAACTTAAAATTATACTTACAATATCAGGGTGGGCGGCTATATGCTGATCACACAAGGAGGCTATGCTAGGGTGGACCTCTAGAGGAGGCTGATCTAGCTACGTGGTGTCCTCCCTGGCATGACCCCTACATCTGCGTCTAACCGAAGGGAGGTGCTCCTCGGCCATCGTACCTATTGAAAGAAACACATATCATAATCAGTGTCAATCAATTGTAACATCTCCTGTAGACACATTAAAAATCATAGCTAGGATTCAGTTGACTTAGATTCAACCACAGCAAAGGCAATATAAAATAAACTGTTATTTTCATCTATTCCAACAACAGTCAGTAATGTACCATGGTACTCGCCCAATAAAAATGTACCATCCAAGTTGATGCACAAGATGACAACTACCCTAGCCTAAAATACCAAAAAGCCTAAAAAAAGTCTAGAATCAGTGTACTACTGGGATCAGTATTCTAGACTGCACGATAGAGTGAAATAAACTGCTTCCATACAGACGTTGAGAGTCTTATAAGACTCTTCCCAACTACCAAAAATTACCTTTATTTTCTTATGCCTAGCATCCCAAGCCTTCATGTAAGATACTTTCAGATTAAATCTCTCTAAGTTTCAGATCAATTTGATGCTTGATTACATGTATAATGAAATAAGTAATGAATTTAGAACTGTACTACTGATGACCACTACCTATCATTGTATTGATACACCCGTGGCCATCTTTAACTCTGGAGATTCTCCAAGCTCCCCCTAGATACTTGCTCCAATTACATGCTCTATTAGGACTATCGTGATGTATAGATATCATAGTATAGTTCTTTTGGTTTGAGGGGGATGTTTGAAATTGAACATTGTAAACTATACATCAACCAATAACAACAAACTGAAGGCTCCTTTTACTTGTAAAACACATTCCTTCGATAAGATCACCTGGGATTTCAACATCACCCGATAGGACATTTTTCTCAGATAGACCATCAAAGGAAATATCGTTATCCCATTCTCTCGTGGTTTGACACATTCAGACATACTCATTATTAGAAAATATTGCGCATTCACTCTCAATATTCCGGAATTAATGTTTCTTTAACAGATCCTAATTGGCTACATTATCAACCATAGCTTCTAACCCAGGTGAACAATCATCATCACTGATATCATGCTCAGAGTCACCACTTGAGCCACTGCTCATAGTCTCATACGCATCATCACCTGTAGCACTATGAGTCCCATATGGTTCCTCTAATTGATAAATAATATCACCGCTCGATCTGTAATTCCACGACACACATCAGTACCATGACACATATCACTATTGAAAATTAATTACAAAAGTAGGGTAAGATAAATAAGGTATTACCTGGGAATCAATTCCTCAAAATTGCTCTGTATCATCAAAGGAGCAGGTGTGATGAAATCCTGTGTATGAGTCGATGGTATATATGCTGACCTCAACACCGAATCAGCTGATGTGGATGCAATATTAACATCTTTAACTTCCACATACAACACTAATATCTGACGGGAAGGTTTGTCCAGTTTATAGTCACAAACTTCATCATCAGAAATAATAGACGCTATAAATTTGTTACCCATTGGATAATGACATGTCAGACTAACTGTGTGACACTCTGAATCAATGTGCAGAGATCTTATAATTCTTTGGTTCAAATCAATAAGGTGTTGTGCCATAGAACCTTAATTGGATGATTTCGACCACACACATAACTTGGAATGAACTGATCATCGACAGTTAGTTTGCCTCCGTAGAATAAGATCAATGAAACCAACTCTCTACTCATTCTTGACAAGATAAGTTGAGGCGAACTAAATATCTAAAATATAACCAATCATATTAGGCTTACTCAAATTTGGAAATGGCTTGCACAAACAATTTTAAATGTTGTACAAACTACATAAGACAAATGACATTTAACTTAATTGACATTTTATGTGAACAAATCATCTAAGGCGACTAGCTCTAATCTTATCTGCCTATGCAGCGGTGAACCAATCATCTAAGACTAAAGCCACTCATCCACCTAAGCATCCTCATCTGCATCCAACTGCAATAGGCAAAGTGCTACTCTAATGGAATATTTTAAACACAGTAGGCCTAATGCATTCCTTCACTTCAATCATCCAACTTGAATCCTACTATTAGCATCCCAAACTATTTCACAATCATTTTGAACAATAGACCCAACATATCTTAAACGTTCACACTTTTTAATGGCGTGATCACCCAAAATTACAGCTCCACAACTACAACTAAAATCCTAAACCATATTATTCTAACAATACATACAACCTAATCAATTACACATGAGAAAATTATAGCTTTACTGTGTGTTTACGGAGATCGGCGTCAATGTGCACTGTGAACAACAGAAATAGCAGCCGGAAACTTTTCTAAGAGGAATGGAGTCACCAGAAGTGTCGCCGGAAGCCAATGTTCGGCTTCCACGGGTTGTCGAACGAAGAGCAAGGTTGTCGAAAGTGGGGATGCGGTCGCCAAGGGACTCCACGCACGTCCTCCAATGGGAGGCGGTTCTAACGCGACCGCTGAGGCCAACGGTGGTCGAGACACCGCTGGAAGGTGGGGAGGCCGGTGGTCGGAGAGATGGGGTCGTTCGGGTCGCTCGCGAATGGAGGAAATCGCGGACGGCTCGAGAATGGGGCCGATCAACCTGTTTGACCCCATTTTGATGCCCTATGCTAGTCGCCCGCTTAAGCCATCAGTTTCTAAGCCGCATGTTAAATGGGCTACTAGCTTCAATTTCCACCGGCGGTACCGTCACGCCGTCGCCGACACGGAGCCATGTATATTTAGCCCTTAAAGGGGCTTAATATACCTATTTAAATTTTTTTTGATAATACTTATTTTATTAATTACTATTTAAAAGATACTTAATTTAAAAAAATTGCCACATAGAAATTAACCCCCAAAAAATTTTATGATTTGCCTTTTCAAAAGTTATGAATAATACCTCATTTTTTGTACCATTGCAAGAATTATTTTTTGCAATTTTTTTTTAAGTTATTATGAATTAATTTTGATGGTGGGGATATTTCATCTCTCTTTTAAATAAGTTAAGCAATAGATTTTAGTTATTTCATTCATAATAGCTACTTATCTTATTGGTTTAAATTCATTTTTATCTTTGAATATATTATTAAAAGTTATTTTTATTTAGTATTCAAATTTTTTTTAAGATGGGGTTGATTTCAAAAAAAAAAAAAAAAAAAATCTAAATTATTAGAGTCACCTTGCCAAAGATTAGGGTGGAAGGGTTTAAACTCTATTAATTCTCAATTTAATATATAAAGCATAGGCCTTGTGAAAATTTCTTAATTTTCTAACCCTTCTTTTTAATTCGTGGGTTAATTCCTATTTGTCTTGGCATAAACCATCTTGAAGATCTACTTTTGGAAAGAATTAAAACAAGTGACTCTGTTCTTGAATTGTAAGCTTAATTATTGCATTTTAGATAGTTTTGTATTCTTTCTATATTTTAACCCTTGGTGTGGGCTAAAATCATTTATTAGTATTTTTAGTTCTAATTTGTTTTAAATCTTTAATAAATCTAAACTTGTCTATCTCAATTTTATTGTTAAAGATGGTGCATAGGAACTTATTAATATTGGTTATCTTAATTTTAATGACAATATTATATCACCCAATGAAAATGATGTTATATATTGGGTTGATGAGAATTATTTTTGAAACTAATTATAAAAAGGTGTAATTTTTGAAAATCACATGAGGTTTGATTGGTTTAGCAAATTTTGGTTTAAGGCGAATTTAGTTTAACACTCTATTAGTTAGATGGTTTATATTACATGTTTGAAAATAACTAGTAACTTAGAAGCTCATGGCTTATGCTAATTTAATCAGTGCAAACTATATAATGAATCAACCAAAACTTATTTTCACCTATTTTTTGGATGTCCACTTTCTATGTGGATGATTAGAAATTTACTTCCATAAAAAATTTTCTTTTATTCTCAACATACTTTGTATTAAATTTTGCATGTATATTCTTTAAAAAATCTATTAAAATAGCTTATTTGCTTATTACTTTAGCTTTAGTTTACACTATTAGACATGAAAGAATGTTAGTTTTTCAATAATAAGCAAATCTTTTTAACTAGAGTCACAATCAAAATGAAGATTAGGTGGCCCACAAACTTCATAAATAAAAATTTAAAAATCTATAACTTATTGATATTAAAAATTTAATTGAGTAGTGGAGATTTGTTTGGATTCTTCTTTCTACTATGTTTGGTTGAGCCATAGGGCACATCTAATTTCCTTTGAATTCTAAACAATTCATCTTTGGATGCCCAAGCCCTAGGTATTATAATCATGTGCAAGATACATTATGAGGCTTCTTTTTTTTTGCAGAATCATTACTTTGGCATACCTATGGCCTATCTTATACCTTCATTCTTGGTGGTTTCATGTGTATAGATTTTTAGTACTAAATGGCTATAGTTTGTTTTTCTATGATTTTCTAAATGTTGCCATCTTGATTTCCGTGGCATGCTCTTTTTAGTAACTTTGGTGGATGGTTTTATATTATTGCACTTTATTTTTCCTTTTACTTTGGTAGCATTTTATTTTATTTTGCTATTGTTTTATACTTTAGTCAATGATACTGATCTTTATATTGATCATGATGATTGCTCATGCACAATCCATTAACTTTTAACCTTTCATAGTTATGATTCATTAAATCCTCTTCATTCTTTGTTATTGGGACTTCTCATTTCTAGTCTAAATCACAATCCTCATGGTGGGAGGTTTTGGTGCCATATTAACTTTTGATTCTTATACTATTTTTATTTTCTTTTATAATTATTTATAAATCATAAAAATTTTTGTAGCTTAAACTTATGTTCCACTCTTGTAATAGTTTTTACTTAATATTATGGGGATTTTCCATCAAAGTTTTCTTTTAAAAATGTAATATTTTTATAGTAAAAGAAAAAGAACATAAAAGTAGATCCAATAATAATGATAAGTGACTCTATTTACAAAGTTTCCTACAACAACAACAACAAGCCTTTATCCCACTATATGGGTCTACTACATGAATCCTTCTTCTCCATTGTGTCCTATTATGTGTCAAATACTCATTTAATTCTAATAAACTATGGTCTTTTTTTATACATCTTAACCAAGTCTTTTTAGGTCTACCTCTATGTTTTTAATATAAAGCAAATCTAATACATCTACTCTTCTAATCAGGTCATCAGACGGCTGCTGCTTTGTGTAAGCAAACCATCTAAGGAGACTCTCTCTAATTTTATCTGCCCGAACATAGTCATTTCACATTTTATATCTAAGAGCAATGCCACTGATCCTCCAGAGCATCCTCATCTTTGCAATACTTAACTTAGTCTTATGCTTTTCTTTTACTGGCCAACATTTTGCACCATAAATTATTGTAGGTCTTACCACCATTTTTTAAAATTTTTCCTTAAGTTTAAGCGGTATTTTTCTATCACACAACAGGCCAAATGCATTCCCCCACTTTAACCATCCAACTTGAATTCTACTAATAACATCTCCATCTATTTCACCATCATTTTGAACAATAGAGCCTAATTATATGAAATACTCGCTCTTTTAATGACTTGATCACCTAATGTCACAACACCACCACTAGAACTTTTACAACTAAATTATTCTCCATATATTCAATTTTAGATCTACTCAAGCAAAAACCTTTAGATTCTAAGATTGACCTCCATAATTCAAGTTTCTTTTAGACTCCCTCTCTAGTCTTATCAACTAAAAGAATGTCATCAGCAAAAAGCATACACCAAGATACGTCTTTCTATAAATGCCTAATAAGAACATCCATGACTAAAGAAAAAAAGTAAGGGCTTAAAGCTGATCCTTGATGTAATCCAACTAAAATAGGAAAATTTTTATCAATCCTCCTTATGTTTGGACACAAGTAATAGCTCTAGTATACATATCCTTAATGATTTGAATATAACCAATATCAACTCCTTTCTTTTCTAGAACTCTCCAAAGGACTTCACTTGAAATTTTATCATAAGCTTTCTCTAAATCAACAAATATTATATGCAAATCCTCTTTACTTTCTCTATACTTCTCCATCAAACCTCTCAACAAATATATAGCATCCGTAGTAGATCTATTTGGCATGAAACCAAACTGATTTTGAGAAACTTTTATATCACATCGTAACTTATGCTTAATTACTCTCTCCCATAATTAACTTAATTCCTCTATAATTTACACACTCTTGTGTATCACCTTCATTCTTAAATATAGAACAAACAAACATTTTCTCCACTCATATCGCATCTTTTTAGTCTTTAAAATAACATTAAAAAGAATAGTTAGCCAAGAAATTCCTTGATCTACTAAATATTTCTACACTTTTATTGAAATATCATCAGGTTTTATTATTTTTTCACATTTCATTTTTTTAAAGCTTCCCCCAACTTCAAATTTACTAATACAACTATAAAAATAAAATCCTCTATTTTTGTTTAGGGTATTAATGTTGTTAAACTCAAACGTATTCTTAGATCTTTCATTGAAAAGTTTATCAGAATAGCTCAATGATCTATTTTCAATATTATGTTTATACTTCACTTGAACTAGATCTTTACTTCTCTTATCTTTTTTACTTCGCTAACTTATACATACATCTTTCTCCTCTTTTGGTATCAAATCTATTATATAAATCACTAAAAGCTCTATTTTTTGCATCATATATTGCTTTCTTAGAATCTCTACGGGCCACTTTATATTTTTTCCTAATTATCTGAGTTTTTAAATCTAAATCAAATTTTATAATAATCCTTCTTATTTCTTATCTTTTCTTGTACAGTTTGACTCCACCACCAATTATTTTTATTAAAAGAAGTTTTTTCTTTTGATTTTACATGCACATTTTTTGCAACTTATTTAATTTCATTTGTTGCTTTTTCTCACATAACATTAGCTTTCTTATGAACATCTCAAATTATAAGCTATTGTAGCTTGTTCTTAAAAATAATTTTATTGGTATTTTTTAAGTGCCCCATCTAATCTTAGGATAATAATTTAATTTATTTTTTATCTTTCAATCATTCATCTTAAAATCTAAAACTAACAGTCAATGTTGGGTACTTAAACTTTCACTTAGATCATTCTTACAATCTTTATAATTTATTTTTTTTATCAAAAAATAATTAATCTATGTTTTACTAGATCAATTTTTATAAGTAATGATATGCTCATCTCTTTTCTTAAATAAAGTATTAGCAACTATAAAATCATAAACTAAAGCAAAATCTAATATATTCATACCCTTTTCATTAGTCACTCCAAATTCATAGCTACCATGAATACTTTTAAAATCTTCTACCACTTTACCAACATATCTATTTAAATCTCCTGCAATAAATACATTTTTTTTCAAGAAGTATTTTTTGTATAAATATCTCTAAATCATTCTAAAAGTTTTCTTTTGAGCCTACATCCAAACCTATTTGAGGAAATACTTATAACATTAATAATCATAGTATAAACAACAATCTTTAAAGTTATAATTGTATCTTCAATCCTTTTAATATTTGTAACATTATCCTGGAAACTTTTTTCTATAATTACACCTACACTATTTCTAATTTGACACTTGAATATAAAAATTTAAAACCTAAACTATCAATCTTCTTGGCCTTTTCCCCAACCTTTTAGTTTCTTGAATACATAAAATATTTATCTTCTATAAATCATAATATTTATTAATTCTATTAATTTACCTGTAAGAGTACCTATATTTTAAGTTTCTAACTTAATTCTAATTTCATAGATTACTTTGCACACAATCGTCTATAATGTGGGAACCCTTTGTTGACCTCCATGCATGTTGCATCCCAGAGTCACAAGAATAAATTCGGATTTAAAGCAATGAACAAATTGAAATAAATACAATAATTCAAAAATCGGTAAAATGACATCCGATCAACGAACGGACTCTCCATCATGTTCAAAATGTCGAAATTAATCAGAATATATATTCTGTAAAATCCGACGGTCGATTGATCAAGAAAGAGCCGATACATCGACGCGCATATCGTGGCTAACGACGCCCAAACGAGCTCATAAAATTGATCATGCCGTTAGCATCAAAATATCGAAACCTATCAAATGAGACTATCTGCGCTCAATTCGGACGAGTATGCACGAATGTTGAGCGATCGAAAGTAATAATGCACATTTTTGAAGTGAAATTGATCCAATTCGGCACCGATTTGAACCAAATGACCTCCGTTCGTGAAACGGACTACGCCGTTGTGCTCGGAACATCAAAATAACCTAAAATTGATATATATATATATGTATATATATATATATATATATATATATATATATATTCATTATAGAATTTTATCATCATAAAAATTAAAATCGGGGTTAATTTTTATTTTAGCAAATGAGCTTATAAATACCTACTTATTCCCAACCGTAACTGGAGGATTCACTACCTAATTCCTATTCAGAGTCACACAGCCCACTCTTCCCTCGTCTGTCTCTCTCTCTTTTTCTCCTGCTCTCTAACCCTCTCTCGTTCGGCTGGGCACTCGCTCTCTCTTGCTTCTTCCAATTTGTTCGATTCAAGGAGCTGAAGGTAACTCTCTCTCGTTGATCTTTCGTCCTTCTCTCGTCTGTCTTTCTCTCTCTTTCACCTTCTTCTACTCTGCTGCTGCCCAAAAAATAGAGAAGGGAGATGTCATGAAAGCATCTTCATCTTTCCTCCCACCCCGTTTCACGCGCTTCTGCTGTCTAAATACCGTAAATTAGCCTACCTACAGGATTTAATAAATTCAGATTTAACCATGGCAAAGTGGCTTTAGCAGATTGCACAACCATGGATTTAACACGTCCAAAACACCTTTTGGCTGTATTTAAGTTAATTTAGGCTTAATCTTGCTAAAATCCTGCAGCCAAATAGCTCCAAAACTTGTTCCAATCCTGCTGGTATTGTAGTGCGTACCATAGCACGATACTGTAGCAAAGTTACTATAGCACCAAAAATATATATATATTTTCTTCTTTTTCTTGGCCCTTTCTCATCTGCTACAATACTCGAACCTCTCCTCCAACATCCCCTCTTGGCAACCCAGAGACAACTCTATCATCAGGTAGATTCCTTTCGGCAGCCACTCGCCTTCCCTTTCTGCCACCTAGAGTATAGTCGAGAGGCAACTTTACTATTAGGCAGGTTCCTCTCGGTAACCACTCTTTTGCAGTGAGGTACACCATCATCGAGTTCCCCTGATTATCTCCTACAACTATTAGATCCCTCTTTGATTGGAGTCAAATTCTTTTCCTCAACTAAGAAATTACACAAAGCGGGTTCCTCCTGGCATTTCTCCCACCTATTCAACCCAAATAATCACCCCGATAATTGCTCCTATTCAATTCTTTCTAGCCGAATTGATGCAAAATTATCGTTGTTGCTCATTTTTAAATGTAGAGAAGTGTGAAATTTATATGTATATGTATATGTGTTTCTTTATGCAGATTTCAAGACTCTCTAATGGGGATAGCGCAAAAGATATGTGATCACTATAACCACGCTTCATAAGATACCAGTGCAAAATTGTTAGATTTAACTCTATGAATGCTACCAAATTAATTAAATTTTACATTTAAAAAAAGGAGAAAAAAAATCAAGATTCAATTAAAAGAAATCATCACATCAAAATAAACAATCTAAAATGAAATTTGAATGTGTAGTTAATATATATTTGTTTTACGATGATTCTCGTATGCTCATCACATGAACGAGATATTGACCAGAAAAACACCAACCCGCATTTCATCGCGAGATGAATTCAAAATAATTTTGATGTAGTCATAATGACGACGAATATCCAAAATCAAATTTGTCCAAAATTCATATTTGCAAATAGAATTCAAACTAAATAAATAGCGCTGCTTAAGCCCGCTAAAATAAATTGATATTAAATTAAATTTTGAATTATAAATGAGAATAAATTTGAAGGATTATATTTCAAATAAAGAAAGATGGACTGAACTCAAATAGATTTATGAATTTGAAATGAATTGAATATTTTGTCAGTAAATATAAATTTGGCATTTCAATATCTCAGTTCAATGGATTTAGAAGATTGAGTAAAGAGCAATAAGATCTTAGAATTGGAATATAGATTTCAAATCATAATTCACTCCAAATAAATTAAAGAAAATTAAAGAATTCATAAAAGATTTTTTTAATGAGATTGAATGATAACTAATAAGCATAATCAATGAATTCTTGAAAAATATTTAAACCATATTATTCATCTTATTAAATACTCAAATTAGATCAAGGAAAAATTGAACGAAGTTTATGATAAGTTTGAGAATTATCAATAGACATAAATGAGAGTCTATTGAACATTCAAAGGCTAATCAACTTTGAATAAAATAAAGCAATTAAATATTATTCCAAGGGATCTAATAAGAAATTAGAACAATTTAAAATGCCTTCCTCGCCACTGGATATGCAATTCTTCCTACAAGCAGATAGAATGAGATACTAAATTAAATTCTGCAATAATTATGGAGCTTCTTCAATCCAAAAATAAAAAAAAGTTTATTCTAATTATGATTTTTAAAATCAATAATTTCATTAATTATCTAAGTCATAAAAACCCATTTCATTAGAGATTTAAAATGCAAATTTTAATGTCTGAAAAGATTGCGCGCGCTAAGTTGAGATTAAATAAATATGAAATTAATCTCATAATTTAGAATTAAAATTACCTAAATTTCTAAGTACCCACATGGGCCCTGATACTTTTACGAAACACCTGAACTTTGTGTTTGATGATGCTGCACGGATTTTAAAAAAATGAGGAAGAATAATGAAATCAATTCAATCTTTTATGACTATATGCATGTAAACTAATGAATATATTCAATGCTAATTCAAGTCAATGAAAGATATAAATATTTAGCTCCATAAAATGTGATCACAGTAAGCCTAATCTTCTAGGCTTGAAATAGAGTTGATAAGGTCTACTAAATGATCAACTTCTAAATGAACTTAAATTATATTAGATCGTAAGACCCAATCCTCTATATTTGTAATAAAAGTTGACAAGGTCTACTAAATGATTAACCTCGAAATAAACTTAAATTACATTAGATCATAAGACCCAATCCTCTATATTTGCAATAAGAGTTGATAATGTCTGTTATAATATCAATTGCCTAAATAATTTTAATTACACATAAGTCATAGACCCGATCCTTTACTAGCAAATAAGTAGAGTTGACAAGGTCTACCCCAATGATAACTGCGTTGATTGAAGATATCAACTGGAGGGGTAACTATTTTTAAAATATTTATAATATTATATTCAATATTCTTAAATTTAAAATACTCAAAATATAAATCTAGTTCTGATCCTCTATTATTAAATTAATAGAGTCGATAGGATCTGAAATAATAAACTAAATGATCAAGCAGACTTATATACCCCGATGATGGTTGCGTTGATTAAAAATCTCAACCGAAGGGGATATTATCATCAAAAGATACTTGAGTTCTAAACTAATTCATCATAAAACTAAATTTCAACTAAGTAAATATTTGAACTAAGTAAAATTTATTATTTAAATACTTAAAGCAAATAATTCACACACCCATCCATCATCATTTATTGGGGATGACAGATTAAGAAAACTCTAGCTCACAAAAGAATTAATGTCAAGTCAAATAAATCACTATATTCAAACTCAAATAATCTCATGCCAGTAAGGACATGGCTCGTCCATGCTCGTTTTGGCCAAGAGTTCCATATATTATGTTACACTAATCCTCCGACGGGTGATTGCACCGAATGATACCATTATATTATATTCATCGTGTCCCCAATGACTCAGTCTTTTGAGTTAGGAATCATATGGTATATTTGATAGGCGCAAAATTCCTTTTATCAGCTAAGGTAGACTTAAGATTGTCTCCTTGGACAAACACCACCCAAGGTCTATAAGGTTCTTTTGGACGATACAACCCATGGCTGCTGATAAGGATCCTTCAATTAGGTTGGGTCGACTATCTCCTTTGACTAAGTATACTAGGGACCACGACAGCCCGGGATAACGGAACCATGAGATCTAGATTGGGCACGTCATGATTCCACCAATCATATGCTTTAAGTTAAAAAATGGTGAATTTTATAAATTATAAATCCCAAATTTTAAACTCCACATGCTGCTATTATATGATATGCATTTAGCGATTTAACGACTCACCTTAATCGAAAGTTCTCTCTCAACATTGGGAGGGGTAATTAATTATAGGTACTTGTGCCTATAGGAAACCTGGAACCAGATCTAAAATCCTCATAAAATGAGAGAAAAATATCTGGGAAGTGTCTCATCTACTATTCCATCTGCCTTCTAAAAATTTCACCGTACATAAATCATACTCTCTTTATCGAGAGGTCGGTGGTGAATTTTTGGAGACCATAGATTTCTAGCAACTCCGCTGGAGATATGTTTCTCTTTCTATCTTTGGCTAGTCAAATTTGAAGTATAGTAGTAGTAGAGTATAAGTGATCAAAATTGAAATTTAGTCATGAAATAAAATATCTAATGAACATAATAGTTTGTTAACTATAATTTTATTTGCTTGAAATTTTCTTTTAAATATGTCATTTTTTTGTTATATTGTATCTCTGTATTTTGAAATTATGGGGTAGAATATTTATTTTTAATTATTGATCCCCATATTTCATTTGCACAGATGGATCTTCAGAACACTTCGTTCATTATGAAGCTGAGCTGTGGGTCTAACATCCGTCTGGCTAATGCTATCATCAACACTAGAGATGTTAGAGCTACCATTCAATTTGGTAATGTTGACTTTCCAGCAATTACAACCAAAGCTAATATCGCTTCAGTTCAGGATACATCTACACGTCGTGCACATCAGCCCATGCAATAGAGAAAATTTACTGAAGTAGTTACTACTGAAGCTCCATAAAAGAGAGCTTTTGTGTTTCAAAGATTGGGATATTCTGACACTCTGATTATGAAGAGAACTATTGTCGGGCATAAAGTCTCAGTCGTGCCTGTAAATACCACTCTTCCAATTGAACCTTTCGTACTAGGAAAGCATGATCATGAAGCTTTCTCGTTTGGAGGAAAGTTAATAAGAAGGTAGAAGAGGAGGATGAATAGCGAATTGCGAGCTCAATAATTGCTGTTTGAACAACATACCATGCAATTAGCCTCAAAATTGGAAGTGAGTATTCCCACCCAGAATAAATTCGAGAACCTGAAATGGGTAAAAAGGAATAGCTCTACTGGTGAGCTGAAGCAATATTTTTGGGACCAACCACTGCCTCAAGCTCTGGTTCTCCAAAAGAAAATTCCTGAAACCTTATCTGCTAGAGTGCATCGAGTGTTGAAGGTTGCCAAAGAAATAAGCCAAATGAAAGAAGAGTTTAAAGGCTTGTGATAATTGAAACTGCTGATGTTTCATCTGGTAGAGTACCACTTGTTGTGAGAGCTCATGATCGATTCAAGAAAATCCTGTACAGTGAGCGTCGAAGTGTGACACCCCTACCATATTTCTGGGAATCAGCTTTCAAAAGGTCCCGACGGAAGGTCAAACAAACTTGAAAGTCAAGGCCTTGAAGAGAAACTATTAAAAATAAAGGAAAATGTGTGACATCTGGTTCTCACTCTCAGAAATTTGCCAATGATAAGAACTGACAAAAATGGGTTCAAAAGAAGAAATCTTCTGATGATGAATTACATGATGCTCAACACTCAGGTGAACATTCCAGGGAATGCCATCATCGATCAACTGAATCTCCATGAAAGAAAGTTGATTTTGATCATAGCCCTCCGATTGAGGTGAGGTTTGTCTGAAATCCGTAGCCAGAAATTCATTGGAGGAGATGTTCTGAAGTCAGATTACAAGAAGATGAAGAATATGATGAGGATACTATGGAAGTGGAAGTAATGTATGTGGTATAGCACGTCAGAGAACCATTTGGTGCACGATTGTACCAATATAGACGATATGGAGCTGCACATTCTGTTCACATTGAAGAACCAGCTCTTGAGCAAATAGAACAGGGAGCTTCAAGCACATCCTCATGTGATGAAGTGGAAGAAGAACTAGAAAGAGAAGAGGATAACTCTTTCTTTGCCGACACCACCATGTTAGCCCAAATGCAGAAATGAATGCAACGATAGATGAAGAAAAATGATAAGGAGATCATCTAGTGTAATGCAAAGATGAATCAGATGATGACACAAATGAATGTAATGTTGCAGAGAAATGCAACAATAATGTCAGCATCTATTTCACCTGTCAACCATCTGACAACTAATGCTACACCTGCTGAGCCACTAGTTGACTCAGTGCCTTAAGCTTCAGAAGCACTGAATGCTCCCGAGGGGAGAAATGAAGTCAATCAACTAGCTCCTCAACCTATCCCTCAAGATGTGCCTAACATATCTAAGCCCAGGACAATAGCTCAAATAGAAATAATTATAAGTGCAAAGATCAAAGCTATCATTGCCACTGACCAGGCAGAAAAATTGGTAAACAAAGGTCGTTCATACCCAGTAGAGTACGATCAAGTGCCATACCCTAAGAGTTATTCAGTGCCTAAATTCAATACATTCTATAACACTTGGAACCCCAGACAACACCTGGTGAAATTCAAAGCAACATGTGGCAATATAGGAGGCAATGATGCACAACTATTCTGCCAGTTCGTTAGTAGTTAACCTCAATTGCTCTTGAATGGTATGCTGAATTGCCTAACGACTCCATCAAGACTTTTGCTGAATTAGAGATGATGTTCATCAAAAGATTTGCTAGTGCAACTGAAAGGATTATAATTGCTGACCTCACCTTAGAATGAAGAAGGAAAGACGAGTAAGTGACTAAATATATTTCACGTTGGAAAAACATGAGCATGAAATGTAAACAACAGTTAGAAGAAAAACATGCAATCCAATTATTGATGGGTAACATCGATGATAATATGACACTATATTTATGTATGGACTCTATCTCAATATTTCAAGAGTTATTGGATCGAGCGGTAAAATTTGAAAAGCTAAACTGCTCAAAACCTGAGGGTCACTTAGAAAAGGTGAAGAAGAATAAATTCTCAGACTCAAAGAGGAATGAGTCTCATACAACATCCTACAGCTCGAGTAATGGAAAGCGAGCAACTTACAATATTGATAAAGGAAAATAGTTCACTTATGCGGATGAAGGGGGGAAGCAATCAATTTACTCCTAATCAAAGCAATCAATGAGAGATGATAAGTGAGTGCACTCATCTCTAAAAGATAAGATGAGTAAGGAATACTCTTTCAGGAGGGAAAGTGTGGCTAAGTTATTCTGTCAAGTGCCTAAAGCAGGATTAGAATTGTCATAATCCAAAAGACTTGAAGAGTTAGGTCAAATTGATAATCCAAAATATTATCCATATCATCAGGTAATTAGCCACTCGATTGAAGATTGTTACATTTTTAAGGATTAGCTGGAGAGAAAATATAGAAAAGGTGAGTTCACATTGTCTGATAGTGTTCTCGTTCATCTTAAAAGAGAATATGCTAGAGTGGTTACGTCCACTTTAGTACCATTGATGGAAGTGAAGAAAAAAGAAAAAATAATACAAGATGAGCAATGGGAGACATCAGTCTCTAAGAAGTCCATGAAAATGTTGAAGTAGCTAAAAGATGTCCCTAGTGTTAAGTTGAAATCACCACTTAAACCTATATTAGATATAAAAGAAATGCCTAAACCAAGCATTCTAGCTTCTTAGCGATATTTTGATAAGGCTACTTCATCACGTCATGAGTAGTTTGTTAAATGTTGGCCTCATAAGTCAAATAAGTCGGCTAAGAAAAAGAAGATCAAGAAGAGAACTATAATTCAAAAAGTCATCAATAATCTAGGGGAGTATCATCAACTGATGAGACAGACTATCAGGCTTGCTGATTACATGTCAGGACTTCAGATCACTGAGTCGAATGAAGAAGAAAATAATGATAAAGACTTCCTTTCTAGAGAAACATGTTGAGTTATTTCTGTGGTGTTGAACAACCCCCAATGTGATCCATGCCCGAATAATTAGAATCAAGCAGCTTTGAAAAATGTAATATGCAAAAATGAAATCAGAAAGTTTGTCTTGCCAAGCAGGAGAATTCCTAAACTTATAACATCAAAGTCGTGCTTGATGGTGCAACAATCAGAAGATAGTTCAGAAGAATACTTATGCTTTCTTAACGAAGATGAGTCTGAGCCTTCAAAGACATCCCAAATGGGCTGCTTGAAGCTTGGCAGTGACTTTAAAGCATCCGCACAGTCCTTCGGGGTAGATGGTGACTTTGAAGGGGCTACCTCATCTGAAGAGTTTGAGCCGAATAAAGCAGCCCAAGTGCAACTAAGGAGTGGCAATATACTACCACCTTCATTAAAGAAAGGGCTATTAAATAAGCACAAAATTAGAAATGAAGATAAAAATATTAAAGTTAATGAAGATATCATCCTAAAGACCCCTAAGAAGAAAGTGAATTCAAGTGGAAGAATTGATTATAATATCCTATCGTAACTGAGAAAGATCCACACACAATTGGGTGTGTGCGAGGCTCTCTTGATGTCGAAGGACCTCCGAGAAATATTGATTCTAGCTCTTAAAGATCTGAAGGGATATGAAGCTTATTTTACTGAATGATACATGACAGAAATTTTGCAAGCTCAAGATCTCCCGATGATCACTTTCTCTGATGATCTTATGCTCGGGATGATGGAACACAATCGTCCATTATATGTAGCTGCAGAAAGTGATGGAATTATAATCAATTGAATTCTGATTGACCCAGGTTCATCAGTAAATCTTATGAGTCTGCAAGCACTTAGGGGATTGTCCCTAGACGTTCAACATCTTGGATGAGAAAAATTGATGGTCCATGGCTTCAATGAAATGGGGCAGAGGACTCTCAGATCTTTCATTCTACTGCTTAGGTTTGGAGAACTCTATACCCAAGCTAAATTTCATGTGATAGATGTCGACACCTCATTCAAAGCTTTCTTAGGCCATCCTTGGCTCCATGAAAATGGTATGGTTCCATTTACTCTACATCAGTGTATGAAGTACTTAAGAAATGGAGCATAACATAAGATTCTTGGCACTATTCAACCATTTATAGTTCATGAGTCAAAAATTTATAAGGATGCAAAGTATTTTCTTTTAAAAAAAGTAAGCCTCAATAACCTACAATTGCAACTTCAAAAGCTACAAAGCAACCCAAAGAAGAGAATGAGTGGAAAGGAAGAAAGAAGGCCACATTAAATCCCCTTAAAACTTATGACACCTCACCAAAGCTGAAGGCATGTTCCTCATTTGGGTAGTGATACAAAGGGAGAATAAGATATTCCAGTTGAACTCAAAAAAAATGTGAGCCTTCAATAAAAGCAAATGAGATAAACAACTTTGATTTCGAGTCCATCTATGCAAGTGAAGTTCAATGTGTCTCTTCTAGAAGGACTGCTAATTTATTAGTATCAAATGATTTATTCGTAGTTACACCAGTTCCTCCCCGATATTTCAAAGAAGTCACATTGCCCAATGTTCATAACAATGAGGAACTAAAAATCTTTTATGTACCACCACTACTTGGGAGCAACAGATTGGGAACTTCATTCTATAGATCTGAGGAATGTCAACACTATGACTCTAAATGGCTTATTCAGTACTTAAAGTCTGAAGAGATGATACCCACTAGAATGCTTACTATCCTCCAAAAATCTGAAGGATGATGCACAAACTTGGAATTTGGAACTGATAAATGGTGAGCTCTCTTCTTTAATAACTTATAGAGTTCAAAGAGTCCATAGGCATCTCAAAGAAGCGATAATTATACCATTAAAGGTCTTAGATACATCCAACAAAAGCATCACCAAAGCAACACTTGCTATACAGTAATCGAAAGTGAGATTAAAACTGAAACTTAAAATGAAGATGAATTTTATGAAGTCATTCTCACAATCGATGGGGAAGTAGAAGCCAAAACAACACCTGAAGAACATAAAGATGGTGGGCAGACGTCTACCATGGATGAGTTGAAAGAAATTAATTTGGGGATTGAAGAAGAACCCCGTCTAACCTTCGTTAGTGCCTTTCTACTTGACAATAAAGTTGAAGAAATAAAAATGTTACTTTGTGAATTCAAGGGCTGCTTTGCTTGGACATATTTTGAGATGACTGGCTTATCTCTTGATGTGGTAGTTCATAAGCTTGCTATAAATTCTGATTCAATACCAGTCAAACAAGCTCTTAGAAGAATGAAACTGGATGTTGATGAACAAGTGATCGTAGAAACCAAAAAGCTAATTGAAACATGTTTCATTCGTGAGGAGAAGTATGTAGATTAGATAGCCAATATTGTTCCATTAAAGAAGAAGAATGGTTAGATTCGAGTTTGCATTGACTTTAGAGATTTAAACAAAGCATTCCAAAAAGATAATTCCTCGCTCCCTGTGTCAGAATTACTAGTGGATAACACCTCCAACTATGACATGTTCTTTTTTATGGATGGATTGTCGGGGTATAATCAGATCAAGATGGCTCCTGAATATGAGAAATACACATCATTCAGAACACCAATTGATATTTATTGTTACATAGTTATGCCATTTGAATTGAAGAATGTCGGAGCTACATATCAGATGGCCATAACACACATATTTGACGAGTTAATTCATTAGAAAGTAGAATGCTACATTGATGACCTTTTCGTTAAAAGCATTGATAAAAAAGATTACCTTGAGGATTTAAGGATTATCTTTGAAAGGATCAGAAAATATGATTTCAAGATGAATCCTCATAAGTGTGCTTTTGGGGTTTCCTCAAAAAAATTTCTTGGATATATTGTAAGACATAAAGGAATTGAGATTGACCCCAACAAAATCAAGGTGATCGTGGAGATACCTCCACCGAAGAACCTTCGCTAGCTTCGCTCTTTACAAGGATAACTTGCTTTCATTCAGCATTTTATATCAAACCTATCAGGAAGATGCCAACCTTTTGCGAAGATAATGAAAAAGGATGCTCCATTCAAATGGGACGAGGAATGTCAAGATGCATTTGAGAGAATTAAAAGGTATCTACTCAATCTGCTAATTCTAGTAGTTGCTATCCCAGGGACACCTCTTATCTTATATATCAAAGACTTAGAGGAGTCCCCTGGGGCTTTACTTATGCAACATAGTGAAGAAAATAAAGAAAGCGTGTTATATTATATTAGTTGAAGATTAATAGGAGACGAAGTACGCTAATTTTCTATAGAGAAATATTATTTAGCACTGATATACGTAGTCCATAAGCTTCACCATTACATGCTTTCTCATAAAATTACACTAATCTCAAAGGTCAATCCGCTGAAGTTCTTGATGATGAGACCAACATTGATAGGTCATTTAGCTCGATGGGCGGTATTCTTATTACAATTCAATATTATGTACGTACCCCAGAAAGTAGTGAATGGATAGATCTTGACAGACTTCCTTGATGCACATCATATCCCAATTGACTCACCACTTAATGATGACATGCCAGATGAGCAAATTTTATTTATTAATGAAAGAGAAAGCCTGCAAATCTGAGAGATGTATCTTGATGGAGCATCATCGATCAAGCCAGCATATCCTCCAAACCTACCTAGGGCGTGAGCCAGTATCAGCCTCGTATTCATAACACCTGAAGAAGGCATCATAAGACATTCATATGGATTTATTGAACCTCGAACCAATAATGAAGCTGAGTATGAGGCTTTGATAGCTGGTCTTGAAGAAGCTATTGCCGTAAGTATCCAAAATTTGTAAATATTTGGAGACTCTCAGCTAATCATCAATCAAGTTTTGGGAATCTATAAGATCACCAAGCTTGAGTTAGCCTATTATCATAAGCGAGTTCTCGAGCTAATGACACAAATTTTGAATGTTATATTGACTCGAGTCTCTCAATCCAAAAATAGTAAAGCAGACTGCTTAGCTAAACTAGCCAAAGAGATGGAAAGCATGAACGATGAGCACGTGTTGATAGAAGTTTTCACTCGTCAAGTTCTACAGCTAGTGAATTCATATTCCCCCCTGGAAGAGGGATCATCAAGTGTAAACTAATAGGATGCAATTCCGATTGATCCTCACACTCCGTTGAAAATATTTAAAACCAAACAACAGAAGCACACTCAAAAAGAACATAAATTTGAAGAACTATTAGAAGTACAATAAGAAGTCTTCATAGTAGAAGAACTAGATGATTGGAGACAACCCTTCATTAGCTATTTTAAAGAAGGCAAATTGCCAAGTGGCAAATCATTGGCCTCACAAATGGAGAAGAGAATACTATGATATGCTTATGTCAATGATACTTTATATCATAGGTCTTTTGAACAGACATTGCTACGATGTTTGGGAAATGAGGAAGCTAATAAAGTGATATATAAAATTTATGAAGGACTTTGTGGTGCACACCAATCAGGTCCTAAGATGGCAATCAAAATTAAGAGGATGGGTTATTATTGGCCATCAATGGTGAAAGATTGTATCGATCATGCAAAAAGGTGTTATGAATGTCAAGTCTATGGCAATATCATTCATCAACCTCTGAATCCACTGCATCCAACAGTTGCATCTTGGCCATTTGAGTGTTGGGGAACATATATAATCAGACCTATTGATCCACCATCGTCAGCAGGTCATCGCTTTATTTTAGTAGTAACCAACTATTTTTCTAAGTGGGCCAAAGCAGCTCAATTTAGAAAGTTATTGCTGATCGAGTCATCAACTTCTTCATGCATAATGTTGTCTATAGATTCGGTATACCATGATGAGTCATCTAAGACAATGACCCGTCATTCAAGAGTGCAAAGATCTAAAAATTTGCTGATCGATATAAAATTGATTGACGATATTCATCAATTTATAATCCAAGAGCCAATGGTTTGGCAGAAGCTTTTAATAAAATACTCATTAAGCTACTCAAAAAGATCTTCACGAGGAATAAAAGAGAGTGGCATATCAAAATGCTCGAGGCGTTATAGGCATATAGAACTACTTACAAGACGCCAATTAAACCACTCCTTATGCTTTAACTTTTGGAGTCGAAGCAGTTTTGCCACTAGAAGTCAAATTACCATCACTTCGAGTAGCTATCTCAAGAAGAGAATGTCCATTTATGGATGGAAGAGCTTGACACGCTTGAGGAACTCATACTTCAAGCCCAACAAAGCTTAGAAATCTATCGAGCAAGAATGTCTAAAGCCTTCGACGGAATAGTGTGTCCCCAAACTTTTTAAAGAGGAGAGTTGGTCTTAGTGCTGAGAAGACCGATAATCCCTCACAAAAGAATCAGTGATAAATTTGAAGCTAATTGGGAAGACCATTACATCATAGAGAATGTATACAAAGGAGGAGCCTATCAACTTATTGATTCGAGTGGTCGACGGCCTATGCCACCCACCAATGGTCATTATCTCAAGAAGTATCATGTCTGAGTGCACATGATTGCATGATTGGATAAACATTATATTCATGACTCCTCATATTATATATGAAATAACACTAGAAAATTCTCTTGCATTGTGAGAATGCATTTTCGAGTTGTGATGAAATTCCCCCTACAAGACAGGAGGCATTTTTATATTTTTATTTAAGTTGATATCGTGCTTTCTATCGATATCCCAAGATGTATATATATATATATATATATATATATATATATATATATATATATATATATATATATATATATATATATATATATATATATATATATATATATATAGTCTCATCTAATCTTAGCTCGAAAATCCTCCTATTAGACAGGGGACATTTTTAAATTTTATATTTGAAAGGTACTCATGTCAATTTTGGGTTGGCATCACGACTTGTGTTGAGATCACCAAATAACATTTAAAGTTATATTTGCTTAAGTCATAGGTGATTATGTGAATAATAGGTAAGATTACATCGACTCAGGACATGTAGATGGCAACTTCAAAAGCTAAAGGTTCGCCTCCCGAACTCATCAAAATCTCAAGGATCAAGAGAAAAAGCTTTCACGTTTCGTTAGACTCACTAATTCCAAATATGACTGAGTCACCAACAAACTGTAAAAGAAAGGCCACAAGGAAGGAGTCGCTCTCTTGTTTGTCTAATGACTATGGTTGTCTATCCTCCAAAGCTGATCCAACTCAACAGATTTAAGCGATCTATATCAGAAGAATCTTTCTAATTGATTGACGAATCAAGAGAGCATTTGAGGAGAAGTCTAAGTAACCATAATGCACAGACCTACATAACTTTTTCAACAAGTCTGACAAAGCAGCAAGCACGGGGTCGAAGAAGCTATCTTGAAGTTCGTAAAAAGCTAGGTCGCCGGTACGCATCCTTCAACAAGTCCGTCGAAAGCAACGAGCAAAGGATCGAAGGTATGCACATTCTCCTGACAAGTCAATTCGGACAAATTAGGTTAATCCTTCAACAAATCCACCAAAGCAATAAGCAAAAGACCAAAGGTATGCACATCCTCCTAACAAGTCATGTTAGACAAATCAGGTCAAATCTTCTATGGTCAACCAGTTTGCAACAAATATAGTCCACTTCATATGTGCACAATATTTGTTGGGAAGTATTTATTGAGCTCCATGCATGTTGCATTAGTCTAGTCGAGCTCACAAGAATAACTTCAACGGACTTCAGATGCAATAATGCGCAAATCGGTGCTGAAATATACTCGATAGTATCAAAAATCAGTCGAAATGACATCTGATTAATGAACGAACTCCACCATCATGTTCAGAATAACAAAATTGATCAAAATATGCATTCTACACAATCTGACAGTCGATTAATTAAGAAAGAGGCCTTCGCGCCATAATAATAAGATTGAGAAGCATACGATGCCCAAACGACTTATAAAATTGATCATATCGCCACCAAAATATCTATCAAATGAGAATATCTCATCTTAAGCAAATGTCGAGTCATAAGCGCATTTCAACCGAATGATTTTGGCCAACTCAACTAAATGAAATTTATATGAAATTAATGCACTGCCAAGGTAATGTCGAATAACTAAGATTGATATATATATATATATATATATGTATACATATATATATATATGTATATATATATATATTAATTATATAATTTGTCATCTCAAAAATCAAAATCAGGCTTAATTTTTATTTTAGTAAATGAGCTTATAAATACCTACTTATACTTAACCCTAACTAGAGGATTCACAACCCTAATTCCTATTCACAGCTGCACAACCCACTCTTCCTTCGCCTGTCTCTCTCTTTTTCTCCTGCTCTCTAACCCTCTCTTGTTCGGCTGGGCGCTCGCTCTCTCTTGCTCCTCCCGATTCGTTTGAATCAAGGAGCTGAAGGTAACTCTCTCTTTCTCTCATCGGTCACTCGTCCTTCTCTCATCTGTCTCTCTCTCTTTCACCCTCTCCGCTCCGCTGCTGCCCAGAAAATAGAGAAGGGAGATGTTGAGGAGGCATCTTCGTCTTTCCTCCCACCCCATTTCACGCACTTCTGCTTGTCTAAATCCCATAAATTAGCCTACCTGTTAGATTTAATAAATCTAGATTTAACCATGGCAAAGTGGCTTTAGCAGATTGTACAACCATGGATTTAACACATCCAAAACACCTTTTAGCTGGATTTAAGTTAATTTTGGCTTAATCCTGTAGCCAAACCGCTCAAAACCTGTTCACAATCCTACTGGTATTGTAGCACGTACCGTAGCACGACACTGTAGCAATATTACTGTAGTACCAAAAATATATTTTTTAATTTTTTCTTCTTTTTCTTAGCCCTTTCACATTTTCTATAGTACTCAAACCTCTCCTCCAACATCCCCTCTTGGCAGCCGAGAGACAAGTTTGCCATCAGGCAGGTTCCTCTCGGCAGCCACTTACTTTCTCTTTCTACGACTTAGAGATAGTGCAAGAATCCTACCATCAAATGGCTTTCTCTTAAGAACTCTTTTTACGTAAGAGGTACCTCTGTCATCAAATGGGTTCCCCTCAGCACTATCTCTTGTAGCTATTCCATATTCTCTCTTTGATTGGCTGTCATCAGGTAGGTTCCTCTCGATTTTCGACATTTCTCCAACCAATTCAACCCAAATAATCAACCTGATAATCACTCCTATTCAATCTTTTCTGAAGAAGTGTGTGAAAATTATATGTATATGTGTTTCTTTATGAAGGTTAAGACCCACTAACGCCAACAGCATAGTGTGTCGACATTTTGTGTCAAGAGACACGCCACGCTTCAAAAGGCTGAAAGTTCAAAATTGTTATGCCTTCTACAAATATTATCAAAAATTATAAATTTTGACCAAAAAAAAAGAGAGGAAAAATCAAGATTCATTTAAAAAGAAATCAATCACATCAAAAATAAACATTATAAAATGAAATTTGAATACGTAAGTGATATATATTTACTTTACGCAGTGAAAACGCATGCTTATTATGATAACGAGATTGAATCCGGTGTTTAAAACATAACCATCACACTCGTGGTGCGATGAAGCCAAAATAGTTATTAGCCTATACGCGATGATCTAATCGCCAAAATCGCCAAAATTTTGTCCAAAATTCATATTTTCAAATAGAATTCAAGCTAAATAAATAGCGCTGCCTAAGCCCGCTAAAATAAATTGATATCGAATTGAATTTTGAATTATAAATGAGAATGAATTTAAAATGAATTTGAAATATTATATTTCAAATAAAGAAAGATGGGCTGAACTCAAACAGATTTATGAATTTGAAATGAATTGAATATTTTGGCAAGAATATAAATTTGCACTTCAATATCTCGCAATAGATTTAGAAGATGACTTAACAATATCCAAGAAAGAAGATCTTCTTGGAATTGGAATATAGCTTTCAAATCATAATTCACTCCAAATAAATTGGAGAAAATCAAAGAATTCATAAAAGATTTTTTTTAATGAGATTGAATGATTACTAATAAGCATAATAATGAATTCTTGTAAAATATTTGAAGCATATTATTCATCTTATTAAATACTGAATCGGAGAAAATTAAATTTGTGATGAGTTGAGAATAGTCAATAAATATAAATGAGAGTCTATTGAACATTCAAAGGCTAATCAACTTTAAATAAAAGAAAACAATTTAATGTTATTCCAAGGAATCTAATAAGACATTAGAACAATTTAAAATGCATTCCTCGCCACCGGATATGCAATTCTTCATACAAGCAGAAAAAAGGCGATACTAAATTAAATTCTACACTAACTATGGAGCTTCCTTCAATCCAAAAATAAAAGAAATTTTATTCTAATTATGAATTTTAAAATCAATGATTTCATTAATTAGATGAAATTGTCTTAGCCATAAATATGTGCATGTGCTTGGACATAGAGATTTAAAATGCAAATTTTAATGTCTGAAAAGGCTGCATAGGCTAAGTTGAGATTAAATAAATATGAAATTAATCTCATAGTTTAGAAATAAAATTACCTAAATTACTAAATACCCGCATGAGCCCCGACACTTATACCAAGCACCTAAACTTTATGTTTGAGGATGTTACGCGGGTTTTAAAAAAAGTGGAAGAATGATGAGATCGATTCAATCTTTTATGACTATATGTATGTACATTAATGAATATTTTCAATGCTAATTCAAGTCAATAAAAGATATAAATATTTAAAAAATGTGATCACAAGAGTAATCTTCAGTTGAAAGTTGATAAGGTCTACTAAATGATCAACTTCTAAATGAACTTAAATTACATTAGATCATAAGATCCAATCTTCTATATTTGTAATAAGAGTTGACAAGGTCTACTAAATGATCAACCTGTAAATAAACTTAAATTACATTAGATCATAATACCCAATCCTCTATATTTCTAATATGAGTTGACAAGGTCTATTATAATATCAATTTTCTAAAAAAATTAAATTACACATAAGTCATAGACCCAATCCTCTACTAGCAAATAAGTAGAGTTGGTGAGGTCTACCCCATTGATAGCTGAGTTGATTGAAGATATCAACTAGAGGGATAATAATTATCAAAATATTTATTATATTATATTCAATATTCTCAAATTTAAAATACTCTAAAATATAATCTAGATCTGATCCTCTATTATTAAATTAATAAAGTCTACATGATCTGAAATAATAAATTAAATGATCAAGCAGACTTATATGCCCCGATGATAGCTGCGTTGATTAAAAATCTCAATCGGAGGGGATATTATCATCAAAAGATACTTGAGCTCTAAATTAATTCATCATAAAATTAAATTTCAACTAAGTAAATATTTAAACTAAATGAAATTTATTATTTAAATACTTAAAGCAAACAGTTCACCCACCCATCCACCATCATTTATTGGGATGATTAAGAAAACTCTACACAGCGAGCTAATGTCAAGTCAAATAAATCACTATATTTAAACTCAAATAATTAAGGGATGCGCCTTACTCCTCGTCTCGATTTTGCAAGAAGTTTTATATGATGCCATGACCATACCTCGACGGGTGGTTGCCGCCAAATGATACCATTATATTACAATCACGATTGTAGTTCGTATGCTCCCCAATGGCTCAGCTCTTTGAGTTAGGAATCGTAGGGTATATTTAAAATGCATAAAGCCCCTTTTGTCAAGTGAGGTGGACTTAAGATTATCTCATTTAACAAACACCACCCCAAGTCTACAAGGTTTCTTTGGACGACACAACCCATGGCTGCTGACAAGGATCCTTCGATCAAGTTGGATCGACTACCTCCTCTGACTAAGTAGACTGGGGACCATGATAGCCTGAGATGATGAAACCATGGGATCTAGATTGGGCATGCCATCAGTCCACCAACCATATGCTTTAAGTTAATAAAGGTGAATTTCATAAATTCTAAATCCCAAATTTTAAACTCCACATGCTTCTACTATACGCTATGCATTTAGCGATTTAATGACTCACCTTAATCAAAAGTTTTCTCTCAGCATTGGGAGGGGTAATTAACTATTGGTGCTTATGCCTATAAAAAACCTGGAACTAGATCTAAAGTACTCATAAAATGAGGGTGAAATCTCTGGGTAGTGTCTTATCTACTATTCCATTTTCCTTCTGAAAATTTCACTGACACATAAATCATACTCTCTTCATTGAGATGTCGGTGGTGAATTTTCAAACTCCACACCCTTTCTTATTTAACATTACATCCGGACGATGATGTAATGGGCTTTGCACACTTTTCACTAAATTCAGGCCATACGACGTATCGCTTTCAAGGGACGCCCTAGCATTAACACATTATTTTAAAAAGATTTATGTCATACTTATTTCGATAAGTTTTATGCTAGATGTTGATTACCTATTGCAACCCTCCACTTATCACATCTGGGACTTGGGACTTGACAAAGGCAGTGTTAAATAATTAAAATAATTAAAATAAAAAAGCATTTTCATTTTAATGCATTTATTTGAGATATAAAGTTTCTTTAAAAATGTATTAAAGTTGATTTTATATATATATATATCATATTATAATACATAATCATGTGGGAATTGATGCATTCAATTTTTTTTGAAGTTGATGGTTTTGGACCTAATGTTTGAGTGGGTATAATAAACTTCTTTTGAATTTGGGCTTATATAATTTATTTCATTTTTCCTTTAAATAAACTAAAAACATGATTATTGACTTATGTCGATTTAGCTTAACTAAAGTTGGGTAGGTCATGAGCTTAATGATTTAGATTAGGCTAAGACCAACTTGACTTAGTTGTGACCCTCAATGTTAGGTTGAATTTATTTAGCTTAACGTAGATTAAGTGTTCAATTAGTTTTAGGCCATATATATTAACAAGAATCTATCATGGTTAGAGCACACCACCTAGGTCTATTATGTTTGATTTGTTATTGATTTTAGTAACCATGTTGATTAAATAAGTCTAATAGATGTTTAGAGATCATTTGGAAATTCGTCAAGTTAGAAATCATATTATTTGCATGATAAATTTTGAGGTTCAAGATAGAGCAAATAGTGCAATCAACTCACAACCTAATCAATTGTACCAATGGCCTGAATTAAGAAGTAAAACCACTTAGGGTGTAACATACCTTGATTATGTTAATGCATCTTAATTAAACTAAATATTGGTGGTAATTAAGATGTTTAATGTAACAAAGGTCATGTAGCAAGCATTGTATGTTTGAATTATGGATGTCTAAGAGTTCATTAAATCAAATAATTGGTTTGTTCACGGACAAATATTGTAGCAAAAGTGTTAGAATGAGCAATTGAATTATACTTCCTAAGATTCTTTCTTTAAGGTTGTTGATTTTAAGTTGAGTTTTAGTAAGATAAAAGCAAATAATTCTTCTAAATCAAGAATCATGCAAGTGTCAATCCATATTTATTTAATGTAAGGTAATGATATGCAATTATTATTATTATTTTATCTAGGATAGCCAAATGGATAATTGATATCCGATGATCTTATTCAAAGGATTTGATATTATTTAAAAAGTATTTTAATTAGTTAAAATGACATATTAGTTTATCTATTATTTTAATTATTGCATGTAAAAAAAATGACTTTAGATCGCTTAAATGAAACTCATTTAACATGGATAATTTTACACATGTATAATCAAAAAATGAAATATCATAACACTATTTAAAGATTGCATCTTTTGAAAAAACTTTAAATATTTAATACATTATCTGAGTTTAAATTTAAATAAAAACTAAAATAAATTTGACAAAATTTGTCTTAAGAAGAGAGAGACCCTAATCATGCCCATTTTAGTCATATATATCTTCTTGGGCAAACGAAGCTATAATTTCTTAAATCATGACAACTTCAATATTTGTGTCAGATAAAAATATAATTATTCAATAGTATTCTAACCCTTAAATCAATCAAATGAACACAAACACAAATCCTTTAAGAACTATGGTGAATCATCATGCTCCTAATATTTTGAGGAATTGATTGATAGAGAACCTAAGCTTTGCAATAAATGTTGATTTAGTTTTGAACCGTATGATCTGCTTGCTTTTGATACCTCTAGGATTAATATTGATAGTTGTTAGAATTATATTCCCATATTTATGCAAGAGTTCCAAGATTAATGCAATGGAAGGTGTTTCATTAATATTAATTGATGAACTAACATAAATTATGAATAGCTTGGGAGCTAAAATGGCATTCTTCTATAAAGAAATCTCATTGCATGAAGATTATTTAAACTTGAATCATAACATGAAAAAAAGATTTGAAATAATCAATATTTTTAGTACAATATTAGTATAAATTATATATAGTCATTCCTAAGAAAATGGTATAATTTTCTCAACCAAATTTGAGAATTTAGTGGCTTTGTTAATAATAAAATAATTAAACTAATACAAAATTTCAGGGGGTGGGCTCTATATATTGTTTCTAACAAATGAACTGTGAGTTCTAACATCAAAATTATGGCTTGATTGATTAATTTAAATTGGAGGTAACTGAGAGCTTAATATTTTAATAAAGAGGTCTTCGATTCATGATCTTATACATATAATGTGTAATATTATGATTAAAGTCTCTAAAATTTTTCATAAAAAAATACATAGTCTCATTAGTTGATGGACTTGTAGCGCAATCATTCTTCTTTCGCAAGCTAACATAATTCAAGGGAGAATAAGTTGGGGTTTTATATTGAATACTTTATTACTCTTTCTCATTGCAAGCAATCAATCCATCACAAGTACACTTATCTCATTGATTTTTGTTATTATATCTTCTTCTTTGAGATTGCAATTCCTATAGCCATTTTACAATCTCCACTCTTTTTTTACCTTTTATTTAATTTTATATATTAAATTCAATAATTACCAAGATTATTTATCCAAAAAAATTCTCATATTCATTATTTTCTCATCTCAATATTCATAATCATCACACATCATTCCCTTGAAAATCTATAAACTGGAGAGATATTCTACAAAGTTCATGTAATTTTTCACAACTTATTTCACTTAGGCCCTCTTTGAGATCAATTTTATCTTGTATTTTTTGCATTTATTTTTTATATTATTTTATTTTATATACATATATATATATATATATATATATATATATCACGCTATTTTTAAAAACCTGCACAATATTTTTTGTGATATGCCATTGAAAACTCTACTAGTTGAAGGATGAATTTTGACATCGAAAGCAATCTGATTCTAAGTCAAGACTAGCCTAGACTAAGCACTTAAAATATAATAAAAAATTTTGGGAATCAGTCAGATCCCTAAATAGCTTCTAAGTATGGAGTGTTTAAAGTCAAATCGAGCGTCTTGATGAGCCGGATCTAACAAGCCTAAGATCTCTTAATTTTAACTTCATTTGAGCATTTAAATACTTAAAATAAATTAGATGATCAAAGGAATTATTCTGAGCCGTCTGATGGAGTGGTTTAGATTTTGCCTGTATTTATAGAAATGTCACTTATATAATCTATAAATAGCCTCTCATTCTTCACGAGGGGACCCGAAACTAAAGAGAGGAGAGAGCTATGAGACTCGAAGAATCTCAAAGCATAATCAGGCCACCGGCCGACCATCGCCGAATCATTGCTGATCACTGCCAGCCGCCACCACCACTGCCGACTGCCCTCATTGATCACCTCCACCGACCATCGCCGGCAGCGGTCACCACCGTCGACCACCACCGTCGGTCATCATCGTGCCGATACGGCTGGTCACCGCCATTATCGCCACTGCATACCGGATCACACGCCTTGCCGCTACCGCCATTGTTGGTCATTGCCGACTGCCTCCATCAATCACCACCGTCAGTTGCCACTGCCTGACAGTTGCCAAATCACTGCCGACCGCCACCATTCACCATTGTCAGCTGCTTCCCACTGCCACCCGACCATCTTTCGATAGTTTTCATCAGATCATCAGACTACTACCTCAAGCAATGCCTTCGTCGCTAATCTAGCAAATCTTGTTACAAAACTTATTCTTGTAAGCCATCCTTCTCCAACTTTGGAGAAAGGATAATAATTGTAACATAAGCTGATATAGTGAAATTATTTCTAAGTGGGCTAGGCCTTGTGGTTTTTCCTTTTTTGGGTTTTTCACATAAAAAGTATGAGATCTCTCAAACTCTTTTGCTATGTGTGTGGAACTTTTGTGCGACGCTAAGACATCGAATTCTCTACTCTACCGACTCGAATCTTCTTGCATGTAATAGTTTGGCGCCGTTTGTGGGAAAGGAATCCTACAATTGTAATATTTGTGAACACCTGCATTATGGCCAACAGGCGCAATACGAAGCCTCTCGCTTCAATTCCCGTCACTCCCAAAACTAATCCTTAAACCTAGGATGTCAAGCTTCTGCCTCATTTACCCCTGATAGGCGTGTTACCTTATCGGCGAAGGTGCAACAGGAACCTCTATAGAAGATTGTGTTCGCCGAATGGAAGAGTCTCAGAATGAGATAATTCAACTTTTACGAGAAATACGACAACCACTACTGCTACAAACGCATCTCCCCCAAGATCTATCATTAGCTAGGGGAGGTCAAAATGCTTACACGGGGCCTTCTTACTATCAGGCTAAAGTTCCTCTGCTTCCAGATCATGATGCCGACCTTCTTGACATTGCTAGCTCTACTCATTCATCACTTGCGGCTCAACCGATCGCTAACCCACCAATTATTGCCTATAGCTTGACACGTTCTTGACCTGTTGATTCTCCCGTCATGTTATACGTACGAAATTACAATGCTTAATGCAAGAGAATTCCACCTTAAGGATAGAAATTATCTTCCCTCTCACTGCGGCTATCAGGAGTCTTCACCTTTAGCTGAAGCAATTCTTTAACATCATATTCTCGTAGGTTTCAAGCTTCCAAGTTTTGACTCCTATGATGGGGCAATCGGCCCATATGAACACATCGACCATTACAAAACCATTATGCACATCCAATGAGCTCCTAACACACTGCTTTGTTAGGTCTTCCCAGTCACCCTCAAGGGAATTTGTCAAAATGAAGATGAATCACTTAAGGAGTACTTCTAGAGATTCTCCTTAGAAGCTCGCTAGATACCAGGTGTGGACTCTGAATTACTAAGAGGAGTTTTTCTTGGAGGACTCCATCCTGGGCCTTTCTACTCATCACTAATGCCTAATATGGTTCGCTCATATGCCGACTTGGTTCATCGTGTGGAAGCACAAATTTCTGCTAACGAGGCTATCAATGCACATCGAAAGCAGTTTGAGCAATATATGAGAAATAATCAAGGACTTTGGGGGGGAGGCAACCCACTTGATCTAAGATAAACGAGTCAAGATTGAGGAGCAATTCCGATTGCAACATTCAAATAATGATATTCTGGTATAATTATGATTACAAAGCTCGTTTCTTCGATCATCTAATTTATATATTGGATTTATGATGAATAACGCAATATGAAGATGCTTTCTACAAATATATAAGATGTCATAAGAAACTCTTGGGCGAGATTAAAATTCTTCATATAGTCTTCAACTAGACTTTTGCTCATTGGGCAAGATTATAATTTTTATTCTGAAAGTGTAGTAATAATACAAACCAAATTTTGATCTTCGATTTGGATACATGTGCCAATCACCTCATCTTAATCAGAGTATAATCAATACAGGGGGATTTGATTCGACCCCTTCCATACAGGTTAATGCCATCAAATAATGCTTTGACAAACAACCTCGGATGGGTCAAAAATTCTGGGTGAATTTCTTTCGACCTATTATATATAGGTTAACATCATCACGTAACATCATGAAAAATAACCTCAGATGGGTTAAAAATCCTTAGCGGATTCGATTTAACACCTTCTATACATGTTAATGTCATCAAGTAATACTTTAACAAACAACCTTGGAGGGGTCAAAAATCCTTGGCGGATTCAATTTGATGCCTTTCATACAGGTTAATATCATCAAGTAACACTTTGACAAACAACCTCGGATGGGTCAAAAATTCTTGTCGAATTTACTTCGACCCCTTCCATACAGGTTAATGTCATCAAGTGACACTTTGACAAACAATCTCAGATGGGTCAAAAAGATTTAATAGACTCTTTTGACCCCTTCCATACAAGTTAATGTCATCAAATAACGCTTTGACAAATAACTTCAGATGGGTCGAAAATCCCTAACAGATTCGATTCAGCACCTTCCATACAGGTTAATGTCATCAAGTAACACTTTGACAAACAACCTCGGATGGGTCAAAAATCCTTGGCGGATTCGATTCGACCTCTTTCATACAAGTTAATATTATCAAGTAACACTTTGACAAATAATCTCGGACTGGTCAAAAATCCTTGGTGGATTCTCTTTCATACAAGTTAATGTCATTAAGTGACACTTTGACAAACAACCTCAGATGGGTCAAGAATATTCTATAGATTCTTTCAACCTCTTTCATACAAGTTAATGTCATTAAGTAACATTCTGATGCACAATCTTGGATAAGCCAAAAATTCTTAATGTATTACTTTTGGGTTCTTCCATACAAATTAATGACATCAAGTAACATCATAAAAAAATAATACTATAAAATTATCTATCAAAATTTCTGAGTTTTTATGAATGATCCCTAATCGATGGTTCTCCACCACCTTGGTAGTTGTCAACTATTGAACAATCTATTGGAGTTTCAAGAAAATCAAATTTCTATAAGAAAAATAGAAACTATGGACCTCGATCACCTCCAAACTCGGTCGGTCCGACGAGGACAGTTGACGCCTATTTTGAGAGAAAATAAGAGCATTATCGTAATAACTATGAGCCTTGATCTCCTACGCCTGAAGGCCGAGCGCGCTGCACTATGGCCTCAAGGCGTGCGGACCCTTCGTGCAGATCCTGGGGTCACGCATGCCCGCGGCCTCTTTCGACGGAGTGACCACGATCATGCGCACTAGAGGCCAGGCCCGCCAACATCCCTACACGTTCGCATGTGCGCACCTGTACAAAGTTGTCCACAACCTCGCACGTCTGCCACTCTGCTTTCCCACGCATTCATGGCCTCACGCATCTGTGTGACTGGTCTCTTGTGCCCGCTTCTATGATCATAGTCTTGTGCGTCCATGAAGATTTACTCTCTTAAACTATATGTGACGCAAAGGTTAATGAACTCGCAAATTTCATTAACATTGAAGAAGTTGTTATATATTTTTAGATGATAGAGATAATATCATCCAAAAATAGGGGAAAATTGATATGTCTCTGAAAACTCTACTAGTTGAAGCATGAATCTTGACATCGAAAGCAATCTAATTCTGAGTCAAAACTAGGCCAGATCATACACTTAAAATATAATTGAAAACTTTGGGAATCAGTCAGATCCCTAAATAGCTTCTAAATATGGAGTGTTTATAGTCAAATCGAGCATCTTGATGAGTCAGATCTAACAAGCTTAAGATCTCTTAATTTTGACTTCAATTGAGCATTCAAATACTTAAAATAAATTAGATGATTGAAGGAATCATTTTGAGCCATCTGATGGAGTGGTTTGGATTTTGCTTATATTTACTACCATAATTTATAAATAGTCCCTCATTCTTCACATGTTGGGACCTGAAGCTAACGAGAGTAGAGAGCTCTGAGACTCGAAGAATCTCAAAGTATAATCGGCCACCGCCGTCGGATTATCATACCACTCACCGGCCACCGCACCACGGCCACCGCCACTACTAGGGCCATCACGCCAACCGCCAGACCACCACGCACCATCATGGTCATCACCGCTGACCACCGCCGGCCATTCGCCGTACCACAGGTCATATCGCCATCAGGGGATCATTGGTTCAGCCGGCTGCTGGCCATATTATCACTATTCATCACCGACCGCCACTGCCACCGCCATTGCCACCACTGGACTATCGGATCACCGCTTACCGCTATCATTCATTATGCTAACCGCAATCCCCACCCGACCATCTTTCGATAGTTTTCATCATATCATCAAACTACCACCTTAAGCAAGGCCTTCATCGCTAATCTAGCAAAGCTTATCATAAAGCTTATTCTTGTAAGCTATCTATCTCCAACTTTGGAGAAAGGAAATAATTGTAACATAAGCTTGTGGGCTCCAAAAATTCGCCACCAATCTCTCGACAATATTGAATTGAAGAGAGTGTGTTAAATGTCAGTGTAATTTTCAGAAGGAAAAATGAGATAGTAGATAAGACACTATCCAGAGATTTCATCCTCATTTTATGAGGACTTTAGATCTAGTTCTAGGTTTCCTATAAAAGCCCCATACACTAATTACCCTTCCCAAGAGAGAGAACTTTCATCAAAAGTCACTTAATGCGTATAATAGTAGATGTAGAGTTTAAAATTTAGATTATGAAATTCATCATTTCAGCTTAAACTGGATGGTTGGGGAATGATGATGTGCCCGATCTAGATCTCATGGTTCTGTCATCCCGAGTAGTCACGGTTCCTAGTCTACTTAGTCAGAGGAGGTAATCGACCCAACCTGACAGAAGGATCCTCATTAGCAACATATGAGTTACGTCGTCTAAGAAATCCTTGTAGACCTGGGGTAGTGTTTGTCTATAGAGATAGGCTTAAGTCTACCTTAACTGTCAAAGAGTTGTTTGCCTTATCAGGTATACCCTATGATTCACAAATCAAAGGGCAAAGCCATTGAGGGGCATACGAGCTATGGTCGTGATCGTAATATAATGGAGCCCGACTGGCCAAACCACCCGATCGGGACTGTAATCGCTTCATCTGGACCTGGCCACCAATGGAGACACGGGTCACATCCTTAGTAAGAGATTGAGAGAACATAACACTTGATTTGACATTGGCTCCTTTATGAGCTAGAGTTTTCTTAGTTTGTCACCCCCGACAAATACTTATGGAAGGTGAATAGAATGAGTTTGTTTTAAGTTTTTAAGGATTGGATTCCATTTAAGCAGTTTTAGGTTGCTACTTAATTTGATTTGAAAAATTGATTAATTTGAATAAGTTTAAGAGCTTTAGATCTTATCAACTTTGTTTAGCTACTAACAGAGGATTAGATCTACTATCACCTGACATAATCAGCTTCTCAAATATTTCATTGATTTAAAACTCTTATTATAGATTTTTAAGTTTTGTTAACCTGGACCCAGTCCTAAGGCTAAACCGGGAAGTAACTCACGCAACATTCTTAGACACTTGAATTTAAACATTCAGCGTAGTGTCGGGCCCATGCGGATGTATTTGAGAATTTATGTAGTTTTTATTTCTGAATTGTGAGATTAATTTCAGATTTTCATTTAATCCCAACTTAGCCTATGCAGCCTTTTCAAACATTAAAATTTATACTTGAAATCTCTATGTCTGAGCACATGCAGGTATTTATAGCTTAGCTAATTTCACTTAATTAGTGATTTCATTGATTTTGAAAATCATAATTTAGAATGAAGTTTCTTAATTTTTTATGTTGAAGGAAAGCTCCTTCATTCGTGCAGCATTTATTTTAGTGTTGCCTTTGTCTGCAAAGAATCAGATCCAAATTTATTTTGAAGCTATAGATTCAAAAGATAGTTTAATTTGTTGTTTTAAAAGAAGATTTACCCCTCAAAGTAGCTTTCATTTTCCCCCTCTTTTTTTTTTAAACTTTCCTACATTCATTTTCCCCCCTCTTTTTCTTTTGAAAGTAGACTATTTACTACCCTTCTAATTTCTATAAATAAGGCCAAAAAGGAGTCTCATATTCTATTCCATTTTTTTGAAAGGTTGGAGTTGAGCATTTGAAAGAGAGCAGTTAGAAACTTTAGTGAGCTTTCAACTCTGCTTGGATAAATATCATAAGTGCTTTTCGTCCCTCCTGTTTTATTTTATTTTTGCGTTCGTTGTATATTATTTTCCTTCCTTTTTTGTTTGGAGTATTTAATTTGAATTTGAATTTTAGGTTTCATTGTTTGACGTTCTTAAGCCGATTCTTTTACTTTTCATTTTTTTAAGTCACGAGATTTTGACAAAATTTCGGCAGCATTTCGACTAGGGGGAGTGACATCTAACGGATGTTGACTTACTCGGTATGCCTCATGAGCGTAGTGAACGATGTTTTGCGACACTGCAATCAGTTTTTCATCTCGTCGCGCCCTCATGAGCACAACGAGGCCTTCAAACCTATAAAGAAACACAAGCATATATATATATATATATATATATATATATATATATATATATATATATATATATATATATATATATATATCCACATTCACACATTGATCCCACATGTTTTGACTTGTTCTTTCTGCACGATGTAACGATCGGCAAGAAAACGGTGTATGAAACCAAGAGAAGATTACCATAACTGTTCCACACAGTGAAGGGTAAAAAGGGGACGAAAATGGGAGGCGATGCTGGAAACCGAAAGAAGAACCCGCCTCATGATGGTATTCTTCCCCGGTTGTGGCGAAGCAGATTTGAAGAGGTAATGCAAGGGGTGTGACACCGAAAACCAAAAAAAAGAACCCATCTCATGACAATGTTCTTCCCCGATTGCGATGAAGCAATTGCGGCGAAATTTAGATTGGTTTTGCGAGGGAAAGAGGTGAAATTTTCTATTTTTGTGGAAATGAGGGGATAAGTGAAATGAAGAAGGAGGAAGAGGGGAGGTTTTGATTTTCGGATTGTAAAAATGAGGGAAAAATGGAAAAACTGATTTTGGATTGGAGAAGGAAGATCGAAGAGGAGTTCTTTGCACTTTGGAGAAGGAAGAGAAAGAAAAGAGAAAAAAAGAAAAGGGAAATAATTTTTGGATTGGGAAAAAAAGGATGAAGAAAGGAAAGGACGGAAGAAAAAGAAAGAAGAAGGAGAAGAGAAAGGAGGAGAAGAAAAAAAAAGAGCCCAACCCTTTTTCGATTTTGGAGGAGGAGAGGAAAAACCTTGATTTTCATTTGGGACCGAAGTCGAGAGGGAGGAAGAGGAGGCTCTTTTGGAGGAGAGGGAATAATGGAAAGGAGTCATGCTGGAGTGGTGGCGAACGGGGAGGGAGCAGAACTCACAAAGAAGGAGGGAGGTGCCTCCGTGAAGGGAGGACTGAAAGGATGGAGTCGCGGAAGTTGAGTAGAGGAGTGAACGTTGAGGTTATTTGAAAACCTAGATAGTTGTGGAGTTAGTATGAAATTGTTTAATCGACTTTAAATTGAATTTTATGCTATCATGATTAGATAATCAATATATATTAATTTAAGGTTATTCCGATGTTCTGAATGCAACGGCGCTGTCCATTTTGTAATCGGAGGCCATTTGGTTCAAGTCAGTGTTAAATTGAGTTTATTTCAGTTCAAAATGCGCGTGACCATTTTCGACCACTCGATATTCGCGTAGAGTTGTCTGAATTGAGTGCAAATAATCTTACTTAGATTTTGATGTTTCAAAGCTAATGGTGCAATTAATTTCATGAACAGAGATCGTTTGGTTTGTGACGTGTCTCGACCTCGGCTGATGCGCGTTCGACTTCGCTTTGATTGATCATCAAATTATGCAATATTCATATTCTAACCAGTTTCGATGTTCTGAACATGTCGATGAAGTCCGTTCACCTATCAGAGATCATTTGGGTTAATTTTGGTGACGTCCAGTGCTTTTCAACCTCGATTTGCACATTATCATTTTCGATTATTCGACATTTGCACAGACTTGTCCAATTTGAGCATGGACAGTCGCATTTGATAGTTTTTGATATTTCTAAGCTAACGACGTACCCAATTTCATGAACGGAGGTTGCTCAGACATCATCGTAGCTTCTCGACTCCGATATGTGCGTCGACATGTTGATAGCTCGATCACTTGATAGGTTGATCATTAGAAAATATTTATATATTGACCAATTTCGACGTTCTGAACACGATGGTGAAGTCTGTTCATCGATTGGAGATCGTTTCGATCATTTTCGATGACATCTAATGCATTTTGAGCCGATGGTACCGCCATTTCCAAAGTCCCGAATTGATAGGGTTTGACTTGACTTATGACACATATATGGAGGTCAACAAAGCCGATATAGTGAAATTATTTCTAAGAAAGTTCCATGGTCTTATAACACTAGAAATCAAATTCTACTACTCTACCAACCCAAAGTTTTGATGAGACTTGGAGAGTCATCTAAGGGAGAAAATATTACCTCCGGAGTCCGCATGTAGCTTTACGTGCAGACTCCAATCCATGGCCGACGCGTGTCCAGTATTTTTTTCTCCATTTTAGCTTAACGATAAAGAACTGACGATCAGTAGATGGCATATTCACGACGTTCCTGCCCAACCCGCCCATCTGCTCAAACAGAGAAGAAGCATCGTTGGAATGCGGAGGAATTTAAAAGAAATATATAGACAAATTTATGGTGTATTTTTTCGTGCAAACCAGCGAAGAGAAATAGAAAATTCATTTCCTTTTTACAAAAGAACCATGAAGATGGAGAACGTTGAGGAAATAACGACCAATTTAGCTGAGGATGTATTAAATAAAAATTCATTGGTAATATTTCTTGTACAATTTTTCTATGATTTGTTAGTGATATTCATGATCTGTCTGAAGAGAATATGTTCATTACATTCCATTAGAAGCAATTTGGATACTGTTTGGTTGAATTTTTTACTTTTTAGTATTATTTTACATATATACTCTCTGTACCTCTTTTGAGAGTACATAGCATTTAGAGACTTCTTTTTCCAGTTTATTTTGCCTGTTTATTGAGATTATATTTAGGGCATTCCAATGGAAGTAATTTGATGGTCTTGGATGATTTCAGTATTTTTTGGTGTACTTCTCCTCACTGCATTTAGTACCTTTTTCCTAGTTTATTTTGCACGGTTCTTGAGATTATGTTCATTACATTCCAATGGAAGCAATGGTCGCTTGGATGATTTTTTGGTGGTTTTTTTCATCTCAGACTCCTCAGATTTGGGTGGATTTCTTTTTCCAATTTATTTTGCCTGTATCTTGAGATTATGTTCATTACATTCAAATGTAAGCAATTTAGAAGCTGTTTGGATGATTTCTGGAGATTTTTTTGATATATGTACTCTCTGTACCTCTCTTGAGGGTACATATCATTTAGGGCCTACTTTTTTCAGTTTATCTTGCCTTCTTCTTGAGATTATATTTAGGGCATTCCAATGGAAGCAACTGGAGGTCGTTGGATGGTTTCGGGGAGTATTTTGCATCAGACTCTTACTCTCTTGAGAGTACTGATCATTTAGGTTGACTTTTTAGTTTATTTTGGTTCTTGAGATTATGTTCATTACATTCCAATGGAAGCATTTGGAGGTCGTGATGGTTTCTATGAGATTTTTGCAGACTCTCTGCATCTCTCTGAGAGCATTTATGACCTTTCAGCTTTCTAGTTCCTAAGTTTATGTTTAGGCATTCCAATGGAAGCAATTTGAAGGTCGTTTGGATGGTTTCGGGGTTATTTTGATCACTCTCCGACCTCTTGAGGGTACTGATCTTTTATGGCCTTTTTCCGCTTTATTTTGGCCTTCTTGGAGTAAATATGTTTATTACATTACATCAAGCTTGAGGGTGATTATTTTTTTATAAGTTTTATGCATCTCAGACTGCACCTCTTGAGGGTATAAAATATTTGTTTTTCTTTATTTATTTTATTGAGATTATGTGCATTCTAATGGAAGCAATTTGAAAGTCTTGGATGGTTTCGGAGATTTTAAAGATCACTCTATACCTCTCTTGAGGGTACAGATCTTTTATGATCTTTTTTTCAATTTATTTTGCCTATTTCTTGAGATTATGTTCATTACATTCCAATGGAAGTAATTTGATGGCTACTTGGATGATTTCTGGGTGATATTTTGCATCAGATTCTCGTCACATATTTTGGAGTCGCTTGATGAATGTGGTCAATGAGTAGGCATGACAAGTCGTGATGTCTAATGACCCAAATTTGGGAAACTCCTGGCACCACCGCTTTAGAATAAAACCGGTGTATGCCTCGACTATGCATCAAATTGGCTTCAGTGTTCGGAAGGACCATACTAATTATTGGCCAAACTCCAAGAAATTGAAATCAAAAGATTTTCTATGTGCAAAAGCTAGTCGGAAGAAGTCTGCCAGTCTAAATGGCTTAACAAAATTCCAGAAAGTTGATACAAGAACTAGTTGTCCGGCCATGATTAGATTCTCTGTTGATTTGGAGGGGAATTGGATGATTAAAAAAATATACAGAAAGTCATAATCATTCTTTGTGAGCCATCGACCTACATCTTCTGATCACATGTATTGATGTAATGAGCGCGTCCGTGTTGAAGACAATGACAGTGAAATTAGAGCAACCGATGCATCTATTTATCTAACCGAGGCGGCGTAGAGAATATCGGGTTCACAAAAAAGGGATGCTTTCAATTTTATTGAAGAGAAAAGATCGAGGATTACGAATGATACGTAATGCATTAATATGTTAAGGAGCGAAAGATGGGATGTGTATGTACAAGTTGATGAGTCGATTGCTTAGTAAGCTTTTTTTGGAGCAATGGCATTTGGATAATGATTGTTTTGGGATGTGATAGTTTTAATACAAGTTTATCGACTCAATAAATATAATCTTGTTTGTGCCTCTTGTTGTAGTGAATCATCATCGACAAAATGTATTATTCGAAATTTTTTATCGAGAAGAGACAATTGATATTCTCATAACTATTCCAAACATTTCTTCTGATGATGAGTGACATCCTATAATAATATTCACCGATCAAGATCGCTACGGAAGCTATCAAAATCAGATTCGATACTCTTCATAGTAGGCTATGATATTTCAAAGAAAGCTCCTTCCAATGTTCATTTAATAGTAATAAGAGAGTATAAGCTATTTTATACACGCATGAGTAAGGTGACGAAGTGTAGAAAAGAAGTTTCGATTCCATGTAATGTCTGAGCTAATGAACTTGTATGTGAGAAAATAAAAAATAATGCTGCTTAGTTGTAAGTTTAAAGCTCTAATTTTATGTCTTTGTTGTAAATGAAGTTTTGTTTCAGGTGGTTTTGATCCATCAGATTAAATTTTTTTAATAGTAAATTAATGTGCATGCTATGAAGAAACATATGACAATACCAAAGCATTAACTGATGATATTCCATGTAAGTTTTTTTTAAAAAATTAACTCTTAAAAACAAGAAATTAGTTTGAAAAATTTGCACTTTAGGGTGCAATTTTTGTTTTGAGTAGTCCATGAAAGCTTTTATCACAACTCAGCTTTTTAATCAGGCATTGCTCTGTTTTAGTATATCTATTTTATTGATTTAATTATATATTTTTAATACACTCATTAAGTAATTATTTCAACAAACTATTTATCTATTTTTGTAATAACCAATTAGTGACATTAAAATCAAAACAAAGGAGTAATTATATGTTTCAATAAGGTAAGCAGATAGCCATATAGTAAACACCAATCATAGCGAATTTTTCTCTTTCAAAAGATAATCTTATCATTCCCATTAAATTCTCACTACTTATTACTCAATCTAAACTTTTTTTTTTCTTGTTTGAGCAATTTTTTTAAGGATCTAACTATGACTAATGCAGTAAATATATTTTCTTCTAATTATAAACACTTCTAAAATCACTTATTAGTGCATTTACATGCATAGCACATAATTCTTATATATTTATATATCTAATATCTAAATTTTGATTTTTACATATATGATACCAAATTATTTAATATTATATAAAAATAACATATTTATTAAATTTTTAAAGTGAAATGCACCTTTTCGAGCATAGTAAAAATTTTATATTTATTAATATCAAAATTTAGATCTTAGATATGTAAATACTTAAGAATTCTATGTTATGTATATAAATTTTTCTAAAGTTTATTGATAAAGAAAAATCAAATGAATATCTTACTCACTTCTTAAGTAAAATTTAATTGAAAGTAAAAAAAAAAAAAGATCTGAACCATTTTAATGAAAGGAAAAGTTATTGGTTGAAAGTTCCAAGCTTGAAAGAGAGACAATTTGGTACACCATTGATGGCGACTACTAACCAACAAGAACTTAATTATCAGTGATGGCCACTGCTTACCAACTAATACTCATTAATTGCCCCTCTAAATATTTTCTAATTTTTGGACCCTTTCAGAAGGCTGAGCTTCTCTAGTTAATCTGTCATTAGCGTTTGATTTTCTCAATTTTCTTCATTGACAACTATAACTTCTACAGCTTTATTCTTCAAAGATTGACATCAATGATAGTTGTCAACAATTATAATCATTTAATCATTACTCATTTTTATCATGATCATCTGATTAATGTAACTCAATCATCGTTGCTATGAAATTATTTAAATATGGAGATAAGGGAAGAGGATTTGCACTTATTTTAAGCACAATATTAAACAAAATATTGAAAGTATGCCTCAATTGATTTCATTTAGGAGCGAATCAAAGTTCTTTTTTTAGTAACTTTAATAAGTAAATAGAATTATATCATCCAAAACTCCATTCAATATTGGATTGGAGAAGCATTGATGAGTTGATAATACATTTTGTGTTCTCCTTAAAGTCATATATAATACATGTGTTTGTGATTTATCTCTCTATATTCAAGCTCTTTGTCTTATTTTTATTTTTTAAATAAATCTTTAATCGTAAGTGGTAAAATGAAAGGTGATTGTGATGGAAATTTTTTAAGAGAGAAACCATTCATCATATCAACAATATATTAAAAGAAACCTGAAGCGATCATATCATATACATGATGACTGTGAAAGTAAATTCAAATATGTTCGATTGACTTTAGATGAAGAAAAGTGAGCATTTAGTGAAAATAAGTGTTTGAAAAAATGGGCTTTAGTGATGTCAAAAAATTAGCGATGATGAATATTGGGCGGTGGTAGACATTAATTAGTGATAGGACATTATGCAATGATAAATATCGAGTGGCGATGATCGTCAAGCTCTAATAGCCCTCAATCTCACAATATTTGCTATTGATTGATGCTGAGCATCACCTTATATTATTGATGTTTAGTATTTAACATCACATATTGATCATCATCACTGGATATCTAATTTGACACAGTGTCACTTATTGCTCGTCACCTAATGTTCATTACTGTCTGACATATGCCATGACCTAACACGCATTATTGCATGATATTTTTTTTCTTGATGCCCACAATCACTTTTCAGCATCAACACTTCACTTCATGTTTCTTTATCATATATCATTGAATGTGATGATCTTTACATTGCATCATGTTATTTTCAATTTCAAGAAATTTAAAGCTAAAACTAATAGAATTCAATATAAAAGGGGCAGGCTTTTGGTTTCTCCTTTTATAATTGCCACATAAATTATTTTAATCTTCTATTTATTTACTTTTTCTAATCGTGTGCTAATTCTTATGCTAAAGTTTATCTCTTTCATTTATAGTTGTAAATATTATGGCAAAGAATAAGTCCAATTGATGAATTATAATTTTTTGTGGAGATATTTAGTCAAATTTGATTGTCAATTTATACAGATAATTTATGTGTATAAATTTAAATCTAAGATCTCTTTATAAGCTCTCAACTATTAGATTAAGATATTTTATACATCATGCGATGCACTAATCTCAATACAAATATAGGCAAGTATTCCTCAAAAGGAATATTATGAGGCAAGATTATGTCCCCTATTAAAGAGATCATGAGATACTAGCCATGATTTGAAAGTATGATAGAGAAATAATATTTAACATTTCTACGAGTTAAGTCCCATCAAATCATAAATGTAATTTCATAACTTTTTTTTTTTTGGGGAAGTTAAGCCGTAAGGGCAACTAAACTCACTCACCACATGCACCTCGAACCTACATCTCCGCATTGAGAGCAAAGCCCCCAGTTGACGGATCGCACGATCACACACTAATTTCATAACTCAATACTATTTTGACAACCATTGCAAAATAATATTAGCAAGCACCCTCTAATTCTTTTAATTCTTAAATCCATCACATATCATATTTTAAAATTTGTATTTATTTTCATAAATAATTTTTTGAGAAAAAATTAATTAAGAAAATTATAAAGTATAATTTAATATCTTATCATGAGCAAATATGATTGATTTCAACAATTTGAATAATAAATTAATAAAAATCAATTGATTTTAAATGTTTAAAAATCTAGAACAAATTGATCAAATAAAATAAAATGTAGAATAGAATCATACTAAATAATATTTTGATTCAATTAATTTGATTGTGTTTTGAATAAATCTAAGTTAAGTATTTTTGAAAATTATTTATGCAAATTATATTGAAGATAGAATAGTGAAGAAAATATGATTTTATTAATACCATAAATTAATATTCAAACCACTAATTTCAAAAACTGAATCAAATCGTATGAATAAATTTATTTCGATTTGATTTTTCAATAATAACTAAATAATGCACACCTCTTAAGTGCATCCTCTATTGTGCATCATGTGTTCTATTTTTTTTTTTTTTTAAAGATTTGAAAGTAGGGCACATCCTTAGCCTCCACCAAATCTTGATTATAAGTAGCATTTGTAGAGTCCTCTTATTTTTGCAATATAAGTTTTATTTTATATTTTTATAAAATTTAGAACTAAATTATTTAATTAATTATAAGAACACTTTATTGTATGATTATTTAGATTTTTATATGTAATGTATTAGTCATTTGTTCTCTTTTAAAGATTTTTTTTCTTTTATTTTTATCATAAAATATAAAATTGTCTTTACTAAAAATTACGGCTGGTCCCACCTTTGATCCTAGCTATGTGGAGTATATGATGGAAGAGTCATATTAACTCAAAATTTAAATGCTCATGTGACTATATTACATGCTGAAATGAAAGAAATACATCAGCAATAGTAGAGTAGCCAACAAGAATAAGATGAAGAAATAAAAAGTAAAAGGGTTAAAGAGAGGAAGAACGATCTCTAGTGTTTATGTTTTGAATTGTAATGCTATGTTTATATATATAAATAGTAATGCTACAATTATGTTCACTTTGACGTATACTGACATATTTCTAATGCTTAATGGTTGATCTTCTATGTTAAAGAATTAACATTTATGCTTTCAAGTTTTTTGATATTGTACTATTTATGTGAATTATTTAAAATTTGATGTGTGTGATGATGATTTGGGCAATTTATCTCTAGTGATAGAGGTGTTTGCCTATTTATTATCCAAAGTTTTTTTTTTAGAGTTGAAAATCATTAAATAAAAGATGACACTGTGTTATCTGGGTTTGACCTACTTATTAAATATATTAAAAATTTTGACCCAAATTTGACCCACCTTCAACCCACTGACTCAAATTGACCCAATTGACCAATTTAGACGTACATTTAAGATTAAATTGAGGTTGAAATTGTATCAATTTTAAATTTGCATGTCAAAATCTAATTAAATTCAAGTCAATCTTAATTTGATGATAAAAATTGAGTTAATTTTGAATTTGTTGTTAAACTTAAATTCAACCTATAAAATTAGAGAGTCTGACTCCTAAACCCATATCCAACTCGAAGTCAATCAGATTAATTTGAACCTAATTTTTTTAATTAAGTTTATATATTATTATTATATGAGATTAATTAATGACACCCTAATTCTATAATTCTATGTGATATATGCATATCCCGATGAAGAATGAATTCACAGCCAATAAATTGCTTTCTTCTTACTCGAAAAATAGGTAAAATAAGCGGCGCTATCCTTTCAACTAACTGACGTAATCATTCATACACAGATATGTAATGTAAAGTACATGCCTTAGATGGAGAAAATATTACATCCGGTTTATCTTTATGCGAACTCAATCCATGGCGACCGCGTGTCCAATATTTTTCCCCATTTTAGCAGGCGATCGGATGAACGACGGTGTAAAGGGATGGCGTATTCACGACGCCGTTTACGCTTCCCCTGGCCCAACCCGACCCGTCTTGTTCAAAAAGCGGGAGAAGAAAAATGAGATGATACTGTCGTTCGACATTTCTCGTCACAGAACAGTTTAGGGCTTTCTTTCGATGAAGGATTTTTTCTCGCTCCGCTCGATCGACGCCGTTCGCCTTTGCTTTCTGATATAGCAAATCAAAAATTGAGGTATTGTAGGTGACTACATGAGGTATTTACACATGCATTCTCGAATGAATTTAAGGTTTACTCGTTCTTCTCAAACATGAAAGATTGGTTATTTTTTATAGGTTATTTTATATCTGTACTCTCTATACCTCTCTCTAGGGTACATAGCATTTAGGGCTTTTTTTCCAGTTTCTTTAGCCTGGTTCTTGAGATTATATTCATTACATTCTAATGGAAGTATTTGGTGGCTGTTTGGATGGTTTCTGGGGAGTTTTTTTTGTATCTGTACTCTCTGTACCTTTCTTGAGAGTACAGATCATTTATGACCTTTTTTCATAGTTTCTTTGGCCTGGTTCCTGAGTTTATGTTCATTATATTCCAATGGAATAATTTGGAGGCTATTTGGATGGTTTCTGGGAGGTATTTTGTATATGTACTCTTTGTACTCTCTCGAGGGTACAGATTATTTAGGGCTTACTTTTTTTAGTTTATCTTGCCTTCTTCTTGAGATTATATTTAGGGCATTCCAATGGAAGCAATTTGAAGGCTGTTTGGATAGTTTCTTGGGGGTATTTTGCATCTGTACTCTCTGTACCTCTCTCGAGGGTACAAATCATTTAGGGAATACTTTTTTCAGTTTATCTTGCATTCTTCTTGAGATTATATTTAGGGCATTCTAATGGAAGTAACTTAGAGGATGTTTGGATGGTTTTAGGGTATTTTCAGATTTATACTCTGCCTCTCTTGAGGTCTGAACATTTAACCTTTTTTTCAGTTTATTTTGTCTATTTATTGAGATTATGTTTAGGGCATTCCAATGGAAGCAATTTGAAACCAGCTTGGATGGTTTCAGGATATTTTGCATCGTACTCTGTCTCTTGAGGTACATCTTTTATGATATTTTTTTTCAGTTTATTTTGCCTATTTATTGAGATTATATTTAGGGCATTCCAATGGAAGAAAATTGAAGGCTGTTTGGATGGTTTCTGGGGGATATTTTGCATCTGTACTCTTTGTACCTCTCTCGATGGTAATAATCATTTAGGGCCTACTTTTTTCAGTTTATCTTGCCTTCTTCTTGAGATTATATTTAGGGCATTCCAATGGAAGAAATTTGAAGGCTGTTTGGATGGTTTTGGGGGATTTTTGCATCGTACTCTCTGTACCTCTCAGTGCAGATCATTTAGAATTTACTTTTATCTTGCATTCTTCGAGATTATATTTGGGGCATTCTAATGGAAGCAATTTGGAGGTTGTTTGGATAGTTTCGGGTATTTTCATACTCTGTTCCTCTCTTGAGGGTACGAATATTTAGCCTTTTTCCAGGTTTATTTTGCACGTTTATTGAGATTATGTTTAGAATTCCAATAAGCAATTTGAAAGGCTGCTTGGATAGTTTCAGGAGGATATTTTCATCGCACTCCTGTACCTCTCTTAAGAGTACGATCTTTTATGATCTTTTTTCCAGTTTATTTTGCACTTTATTGAGATTATATTTAGGCATTCCAATGGAAACAAAGAGAATTTGGATGGTTTTGGGGTATTTTGCATCTTCTCTACTTCTCGAGTACGGATCATTTAGAACTACTTTTTAGTTTATCTTGCCTTCTTCTTGAGATTATAATTAGGGCATTCCAATGGAAGCAATTTGAAGGCTGTTTGGATGGTTTCTGGAGGGTATTATGCATCATTACTCTGACCTCTCGAGGGCAGATCATTTAGAACTACTTTTTTTATCTTGCATTCTTCTTGAGATTATATTTAGGGTATTCCAATGGAAGCAATTTGGAGGCTGTTTGTATGGTTTTTGGGGTGTTTTCTGCATTTGTACTCTCTGTACCTCTCTTGAGGGTGCAAAATATTTAGGGCTTTTTTTCTAGTTTATTTTGCCTGTTTATTGAGATTATGTTTAGGGCATTTCAATGGAAGCAATTTGAAAGCTGCTTGGATGGTTTCTCGGGGGTATTTTGCATATGTACTCTCACTCTCTTGATGATCTGATCTTTTATGACCTTTTTTTTAGTTTATTTTGCCTTTATTGAGATTATATTTAGGGCATTCCAATGGAAGCAAATTGAAATTTATTTGGATGGTTTTAGAGTATTTTGCATCTGTACTCTCATACCTCTCTCGAGTCAGATCATTTAGAACTACTTTTAGTTTATCTTGCCTTCTTCTCGAGATTATATTTAGGGTATTCCAATAGAAGCAATTTGAAGGCTGTTTAGATGGTTTCTGGGGTATATTTTTCATCAGTATATAAAATATTTTTATTAATTCTTTTGGAGTGATGCATGGCTCTTTATTTATTGCTTCATTAATGTTATACAGCAGAATGCATAAAATTAAATTAGGGATTAATAGCCATTTTGTCGCCTTAGAACTGATTAATGGTATAGTCAACTGTAATTCATTCATTGTGTGCTGTGTTGGTTGCAGTTGATTGTTATGAGTAGGATTTTCATGTAGTTTCTCGGCTGATTTAGGGTTTGTTTGGGGTGATTATCTTTTTTTTTTAAATATTAATTGTAAAATTATTGTGGTTGGTGTAAGTAAATTTTTTTTAAAAAAAATTTTGAACTTTAATTTTTTTTATAATCATGATATTTTAACAGTTTTAATTTTTAAAAGTAAATTTTTATCATGATTTTTTTAAAATATTTAAAATATTAATAGTTAAATCGATTATGATTGTTTTAGCTATTTTTTATTTTGAAAATAAAGCGTAAAAAATTAACTCAAATGTATTCTGCTCATGCTCGAGTGAAATGAAGTCAAAATTAACTTGAACCTTATCAGATTGACTTGTCTATTTATTTAGAGGAAACCCAAACAAAATAAGTCAATCTATTATAAAAATAGTATTTTTTTTGTCTCATTGCAATATGAAAAATTTAATTCTTTTATAACTATAATGAAACTAAGTCACGAAAGAGATAACTTATAACATTTAATTATATAATAATTATTTTCAATTAATGAAAAGTGTAAATACAAAAGATTAAGAGGCTTTTTAAATTTGCGACATTATGAGATTAAATTTGCCAACTAACTTAATACTAATAAAAAATTAATTCTAGATATCCTTTCTTATAGATATGTGATTTAATACAAATAGATTTAGGTTAACTTATCTAAGTTATACATATGTATACCTGAGATATTGTCACCATAAATGATTTGTATCCTCAGAGTGCAGGATGCAAAACACCCATCAAACCATCCAAACAATCTTCAAATTGCTTGTTAGCCTAAATATAATCTTAAGAATCGCAAAATAAAGCGAAAAAGGCCTTAAATGATCACGTACCCTGGGAGATAGAAATCTGGATGCAAAATACTCCCCAAAAACCATCCAAATAGCTTTCAAATTACTTCCATTAGAATGTAATGAATATTATCTCTAGAATCAGGCAAAATAAACTAGAAAAAAAGGCCATATGATCTGTACCCTTGGAGAGGCGATGCAGATAAAATACCCCTCAGAAACCATCTAAATAGCTTTCAAATTGCATAAACTGGAATGTAATGAACATTATCTCAAGAATCAGGCAAAACAAACTGAAAAAAGGCTATAAATAATTTGTACCACGAGGAGGCAGATGCACATAAAACCATCCAAACAAATTGCTTCCATTGGAATGCCTAAACATAATCTCAAGAATCGAATAAAATAAAGCGAAAAAGGCCATAAATGATCTCGAGATGCAGATTAAATACCCCAGAAACCATCTAAGTAGCTTTCAAATTGCTTCCATTGGAATGCCCTAAATATAATCTCAATAAACAAGCAAATTAAACTTGGAAAAAAGGCCCTAAATATTCTGTACCCTCAAGAGAGGTACAGAGAGTATAGATGTAGAAAAACCTATAAAAATAACCACTCACCCTCCAAACAGCTTCCATTGGTAATGTACTGCACATATTTATTGCTATAGTCGAATGATTACAAGGTCCTTAGTAAGAAATTAACTCAATAACTACTGCTTAAAGAGCTACAAACAGCCTAGTGAGAAAATCCCCTAGCTAAATACAGTCTAAACATCTTGGTGTGTCTGTTAAGTTAAAGAGAGTCATCTTAGGGACTCTAAAGTATTACAGAAAAGATTGTACAGTCGAAGAACACAAAACTAGATGATGTCATGCATTAAAATATTTTCCTGAAATAATATCATTAATGTACTTCCGATTGATGTGGAGCTTAAGTTAAATTCACGCATGTAGAATATCATTAGTTGATGATTTCTTACGGCATTGATGTGTGATATTCTGTGCGTACCTCTAAAAAATACTCTGGCATAACAGAGAAAGGTGATGCAACTTATGATGAAACATGTTCTGCAACACCATCAAACTGTACTTTGGTTTCTACAACAACAAAAGTAGAATGGTTTGAAGATTAATAGCAATATTTAAAATACTAAAAACTAATACGTAAATAGAAAATTACTCTTGGCTTTCTTGGATCTCTCCCAATATCCCTTAAGCCAGTTGGAAACACCTCTGGGCGTTAACTGGATCCTTTAAGATGCCTTTTCCCTTAACTTTTGTGGTTAACTTCTTCTTCTTAACTGCTCTGTCAGCTGGAGTAGAATTTCCACTTATTATAGAGTCGACATCATCATATAGTTATTTTAAGGATCCAAGCATATAGTCCTCAGCTCTCTTATTGCCCTGTGCCTTGATGCTTATTTGATATGCATATCGACTTATGTGGTTTCGAAAAATAATGCCAGTAGCATTTCCATCACGTGCTTTTCACATCTCTTAATTTTACGTATGCCTTATCAATGTAAATATCCTCTTTGCTCACGGTAGACCATGTGAAGATACTTGTCCGGAATGCGCACAACATCTTCCTGACTAAGAACTTTGATATAGTTGGCACAAAGTAATACCATCATTTCAAATTTTTTATAAGTACAAGTTACATCTAGGGTAGTCCCATCGAAATGTACAGTCCATATTTTGGATGCATTTTTATTCTCTAAGTTTCTCACCAAATACTCCATAGTGCTATCATCTGACTTAGTTACTGATAGGCCTCCAACTCCATGCAAAAATTCCTCCTCAAATATAGTATAAACCTTTCTTATATAAAACATAGCAGCTTATTTTAGAATTGTGGTCTTAATCGAGAATCGATGGTACACTTGAAGTCTTCGTCATGTTCATTCCTTGCCATGTCTCCATAACCTTTTCAAAGAAATAATCGCAGTGAACTTGTTGGTTTAAATATTCTGTGACATATGTTGTTGGGTGTCACTACATTGCGTTGATGATGTCCATGCGAATGAGTCCTTGAATGTAGTGGACCACTTGAATCTTATAAAGCTCAGATGACCAAACATGATCATGCAAATTGCCTTCTTAGCATGGCGGAAGCTTCTTCAAACTCTTCCTCGAGTCACACTTACTCATGCATGTATAAAATAGCCCTTGTACTCTCTTATTACTATTAAATCAATGAACCTTGGAAGGAGCTTTCTTTGAAATATGCCATTGATACAACTTATGAAAAGTATACGACAATACAATTTTGATAGCTCTCGCCATAGCCTGATCTTGATTAGTGAATATTGTTATAGGATGTCTGTCACTCATCAATCGAAGAAATATTTGGAATAGCCATGAGAATGACTCAATTGTCTCTTGATAAAAAACTCCAAATAATACATTTTACAAGTGATGATTCACTCCAAGAGGGCACAAACAAGATTATATTTATTGAGTCGATAGCTTGTATCAAAAACTATCACATCCCCAAAATAATCATATTCTATCCTAGACATGCCATTGCTCCAAAAAAAGCTTACTAAGTAATCCGACTCATCAACTTACACATCCTATACAAACATCCCATCCGCTGCTTGCCTTTCCTTAAACAACTGTATTAATGCATTATTGTAATCATTCGTAATCCACGATCTTTTCTCTTTCTGAATAAAATTGAAAGCATCTCTTTTTCTGAACCCAATATTCTCTAGGCCTCCAACTTCCTCAGTTAGATAGGGAATGCATCGGTTCTTTAATTTCGACCTCTCGTGTCTTCAACACGGATGCATTCTCATCACTAATGCATCTGTGTGATCTGAGAAGATGTAGGTCAGCAGGCTCTACCAAAGAATGATTATGACTTTCTGTATATTATTTAATCATCCAATTCCCCTCTAAATCAATAGAGAATCTAATCATGGCCGGCCAACCAGTTCTTGTATCAACTTTCTAGAATTTTATTAAGCCATTTAGATTGGCAGACTTCTTCCGACTAGCTTTTGCACATAGAAAATCTTTTGATTTCAATTTCTTGGAGTTTGGCTAATAATTATGGTCCTTCCAGAATCGCCAATTTGATGTGCATAGTCATAGTCGATGCATACCCCTCGTTTCATTAAACAGTGTGGAGTTTTCCCAACTTTGGGTCATTAGACATCACGACTTTATCATCGACCGCCTTTCATTAATTCATCGGCCAAAGCTCCAAAATATGTGACGAATCTGGATGCAAAATATCACCCAAAATCATCCAAGCGATATCAAATTGCTTTGGAATGTAATGATAATCTCAAGAAAGCAGACAAAATAAAGCGAAAAAAAGGTCATAAAGATCGTACCCTCAAGAGAGGTATAGAGTCTGATCAAAATCTCCCATAAATCATCCAAGCGACTTTCAAATTTCATTGGAATGCCTAAACATAATCTTAATAATCAGGCAAAATAAAGCGGAAAAAAAGGCTAAATGTTACGTATCCTCAGAGGTACAGAGAGTCTGAATCAGAAAAACTTATAAAAATAACTAGTCACCCTCAAATCACTTATGATGTAATGAACATATTTACTCCAAGAAGGCCAAAATAAACTAGAAAAAGGATAAATGATTACTCTCAAGAGGTGAGTACAAATGCAAAATACCCCGAAACCATCCAACGACCTTTCTTCCATTGGAATGCCCTAAATATAAACTCGGGAACCAGGGCCAAAGAAACTATGAACAAAAGGTGTGATCGTACTCAAGAGTAGGAGGAATGCAAAAAAACAATCATCCAAACACTCTAAATGCTTCCTTGGAATGTAATGAACATAATCTCAAGAACCAGCTAAAGCGAAAAAAAGCTAAATGCTATGCGGAGAGGTGAGAATACATATACAAAATAATCTATAAAAAAACAATCAATCTTTCACTGGACGGTGAGAAGAACGGAGTAAACCCTAAATTCATTCAAGTTCGGGAATGCATGTGTAAATACCTCATGTAGTCACTCAATACCTCAATTTTGATTTCTATATCGAGCGAAGGCGTTGCCGCGTCGAGCGAGCTAAGGCGAAAAAATCCTTCGTCGAAAGAAGGCCCTAAAGCTGCAGACGAGGAATGTCGAACGACAGATCATCTCGTTCTTCTCCCTCTTTTGAGCGAAGGGGTTGGGAGGAACCGTAAATGGCGTCGTGAATACACCCTTTACTGACCGTCAGTCCATCGCTCGTTAAGCACTAAAATGGGGAAAAAAAATACGGACAGCGTCGGTAGAAGTTACGCGTAAAGCTACGTCGGACTCCACATTAATATTTTCTCTGTCAGGCACGCTTTACATTACATATCTTTGGCGGTGTAATAACCAGTTAATTGAAAGGATAGCTTTGTTGCCTGCTCGTTTATTTTACTTATTTTTCAGTTTCAGGGGAAGTAGAAAGCAATTTATTGACTGTGAATTCATTCTTCATCGGGATATGCATATATCACATAGAATTATAGAATTAGGGTGTCATTAATTAATCTGATATAATAATAATATATAAACTTAATTAAAAAATAGGTTCAAAGTAATCTGGTTGACTTCGAGTTGGATATGGGTTTAGGAGTCAGACTCTCTAATTTTATAGGTTGAATTTAAGTTGACCCACAAATTCAAATTTAACTCAATTTTTATCATCAAATTAAGATTGACTTGAATTTAATTAGATTTTAACATGCAAATTTAAAATTGATACGATTTCAACCTCAATTTAATCTTAAATGTACGTCTAAATTGGTCAATTGGGTCAATTTGAGTCAGTGGGTTGAAGGTGGGTCAAATTTGGGCCAAAATTTTTAACATGTTTAATAAATAGGTCAGACCCAGATAACACAGTGTCATCTTTTATTTAATGATTTTCAACTCTAAAAAAAAAAACTTTGGATAATAAATAGGCAAACACCTCTATCACTAGAGATAAATTGCCCAAATCATCATCCCACACATCAAATTTTAAACAATTCACATAAATAGTACAACATCAAAAAACTTGAAAGCATAAATGTTAATTCTTTAACATAGAAGATCAACCATTAAGCATTAGAAATATGTCAGTATACGTCAAAGTGAACATAATTGTAGCATTACTATTTATATATATAAACATAGCATTACAATTCAAAACATAAACACTAGAGATCGTTCTTCCTCTCTTTAACCCTTTTACTTTTTTTCATCATCTTATTCTTGTTGGCTACTCTACTATTGCTGATGTATTTCTTTCATTTCAGCATGTAATATAGTCACATGAGCATTTAAATTTTGAGTTAATATGACTCTTCCATCATATACTCCACATAGCTAGGATCAAAGGTGGGACCAGCCATAATTTTTAGGAGAGACAAATTTATATTTTATGATAAAAATAAAAGAAAAAAAATCTTTAAAAGAGAACAAATGACTAATACATTACATATAAAAATCTAAATGATCATACATTAAAGTGTTCTTATAATTAATTAAATCTAAAATTTATAAAAATATAAAATAAAAATTATATTGCAAAAATAAGAGGACTCTACAAATGCTACTTAAAATCCAATATTGAATAGAGTTTTGGATGATATAATTCTATTTACTTATTAAAGTTACTAAAAAAAGAACTTTGATTCGCTCCTATATGAAATCAATTGAGGCATACTTTCAATATTTTGTTTAATATTGTGCTTAAAATAAGTGCAAATCCTCTTCCCTTATCTCCATATTTAAATAATTTAATAGCAACGATGATTGAGCTACATTAATCAGATGATGATCATTGAGAGACGACAGTTGAATAATGATGATTAAATGATTATAATTGTTGACAACTATCATTGATGTCAATCTTTGAAGAATAAAGCTCTAGAAGTTATAGTTGCCAATAAAGAAAATTGAGAAAATCAAACGCTAATGACAGATTAAGTGGAGAAGCTCAGCCTTCTTAAAGGGTCCAACAATTTGAAAATATTTAGAGGCGCAATTAATGAGTATTAGTTGGTAAGCAGTGGCCATCACTAATAATTAAGTTCTTGTTGGTTAGTAGTCGCCATCAATGGAGTACCAAATTGTCTCTCTTTCAAGCTTGGAACTTTCAACCAATAACTTGTCCTTTCATTTAAATGGTCCAGATCTTTTTTATTTTTTTACTTTCAATTAAATTTTACTTAAGAAGTGAGTAAGATATTCATTTGATTTTTTTTTTATCAATAAACTTTAGAAAAATTTACATACATAACATAGAATTCTTAAGTATTTATATATCTAAGATCTAAATTTTGATATTTATAAATATAAAATTTTTACTATGCTCGAAAAGGTGCATTTCACTTTAAAAATTCAATAAATATGTTATTTTTTATATAATATTATCTAATTTTGTATCATATATGTAAAAATCAAAATTTAGATATTAGATATATAAATATATAAGAATTATGTGCTATGCATGTAAATGCACTAATAAGTGATTTTAGAAGTGTTTATAATTAGAAGAAAATATATTTACTGCATTAGTCATAGTGAGATCCTTAAAAAAATTGCTCAAACAAGAAAAAAAAAGTTCAGATTGAGTAATAAGAAGTAGTGAGAATTTAATGGGAATGATAAGATTATCTTTTGAAAGAGAAAAATTCGCTATGATTGTTGTTTACTATATGACTATCTACTTACCTTATTGAAACATATAATTACTCCTTTGTTTTGATTTTAATGTCACTAATTGGTTATTATTACAAAAACAGCTAAATAGTTTGTTGAAATAATTACTTAATGAGTGTATTAAAACTATATAATTAAATCAATAAAATAGATATACTAAAAAAGAGCAATGCCTGATTAAAAAGCTGAGTTGTGATAAAAGCTTTCATGGACTACTCAAAACAAAAATTGCACCCTAAAGTACAAATTTTTCAAACTAATTTCTTGTTTTTAAGAGTTAATTAAAAAAAAAACTTACATGGAATATCATCAGTTAATGCTTTGGTATTGTCATATATTTCTTCATAGCAGCACTAATATTACTGATGATTTACTATTAAAAAAAATTTAATCTGATGGATCAAAACCACCTGAAACAAAACTTCATTTACAACAACGACATAGAATTAGAGCTTTAAACTTACAACTCCATAAGGATTATTTATTTATTTTTCTCACATACAAGAGTTGCATATTTAGCTTATAAGAACACAGATCATAAAGAGGCCAAAAAAGAAAAAGAAAAAAAAAGAGGAGGTACTGAATCTACTGATCAAAACCTCTTCAGAAAAAGAAAGAAAAAAACTAAGTAAATTAAAAAGAAATATATGATCCATCACCGCATCCACGGCTAGCCGCCGGCTTCCTTGAACGCTTGATCGAATTCGACGAATTCTTCGGGTGATCGATGCAGGAGAAAATGATCATAGAGATGACAGAAAGCCACATAATAATCACACAGAACATAACATCATCACTTCCATGAGCTTCAAAGGTTGCTTCAGCCATTTTTCTGAGCTCTCACAGTTCAGCAGCACGGAAGAGATGGGTCTCACCCTTCCCAAATTATTCAGTATTTTATCTTCTCCCTTGCCGTCCACTCCCACGACTTAATTAATAGCCACCTCAACTTTTAGGTGTTGGCTTTATGCGTGCAAATAATTGATTTGTTATATTCTTTAATGTTTGATTTGGCTGAAATGAGAGATGTGAAGGTTATAAGAGGGCAGAAATGGCACAAATGGATTCATTTCTGGTGTGAATATAATAAATTTTGTGAATTTAGGACTTGGTAAAGTCAACTTTGGTGTTTTTTTTTTAATTGGAGTTGAAATATATATATATATATAATTTAAATCTTTAATATAAGATAAAAAAAAACTATATCATTAAGTTTTTTAAAGTATAATACATATTTTAATGCATAGAATAATAGTACTGTATATATAAATAAGAAACTTAGGTATTAGATATATACGTGCATAATAATTGTGTAAAATATATGCTAATTTTTTAAATAAATATTAATAAAATATATGTATTTAATTATTTCTTATTTATAAAAAAATTGATTGGTTTAAAAATTTTTAAAAATATTTTTGGTATTTTTACTACATATTAGAATAAAATAGAATAAAAAAACAACAAAAATAAAAAAATGAAAAAAAAAATCTAGACCAGTACTCAACTTGCAATGGCATTTCTATAAGGCAAAATTTGTAAAATCAGTATTATTTAAATTGTAATTAACAATTTAAGTATATTAAAAAAATAGATTTAGATATAGTCGCCCGTTTAACAGGCGACTAGGTTGTCACGTCAAAACTGACGTGACGTTGCTCTCCAGTTTAGGTGCTAGAGCCAATCGCCCGTTTAACGGGCGACTTGCCTGCAATGATTTTTTTTTTTAAGTAATTTGACAGCTTTAAATTCTTTGCATCAACCAAAGTTTGTAAATCTCCCACATTAATATAAATAAAGAGTCCATTTAAGCACTTTCACTAAGTTAACATTAATATCATAAGATGTTCTAGAAATCATTCATGTGCAATTATCATATTATTAAGCCTAATAAGAACACACTCATAATCTAATAAACCAATATCACAACTCTTAATTAAGTCCCAATCCTATAAGAAAATTTATAATTATAGATGAATATTATCACAATTTTTATTAAAGTTTAGAATCTATTGTTAAGAACCAGATGAAAAATAAAGAAGCCTAAATATGAAACAATCTGATAAGTGCTCAAGATAGTACCAAACGCATCCATATGATAGTCCAAAAAATTAAACATATGATTGATAGTCAAAAAAATAAACACATGTGCTCCAGACACGGAAGTAACACTGTCTTAAACAGCTATCACCTCTGCCGTCTATGTGGAATGGCATCACTCCCATGTGTATACCGACCAAGTGCACGCGGTGGAAGATCACACAGCTGATGGTGGCCCTTCAATGCAAGTTCTTCATGAACCTGTGGTATATCATCGTGCGGTGTCACTCCAACAAATTGAGTAGGAAAGTCTTGTGATGGGGTAAATAGTGTGTAGGGTTGTGACTGAGAACTGGGTTGATATGTAGATGGACTTGGATCAACATATGTAGATGGACCGATACCCAAGTCATCGAGCTGTGCCACCTGGGCAGAAACCTCCTCCTATGATAATCCTCTATAGGATCTGGTCTATTATATTTGTCGCTGATATGCATCCGTAGCCTCATGTCCCTGTAAAGCTTCTCATATCTATTTATAGCTAACTATAACTCATGATCATCTGCACGACCAAAGTATGGCTGGAAGATAGTCCTGAGTAGCCAAGAAGTGCTTTGACTGCATGAAAAATAACAATAAAAATTAGCCTCATTTATGTAATCAACATATTGAAAGTCTCAGAATATTGATGTAATTACTCACATATACTCGCTCCACAAGTGCTCTATGATAATATGTGGTAGGAGAATCTATAGGGACCTTCAATAGATAAAGCGAGACCCACGATTTGAACCAAGACATGTACTAATTAATAGCAGTCAACCTATCATCGTCCTTGTCTAAGCCATCAACTATATAATCTCTCCTCCTCTCCCACGCAGCTATGTGTACCTGATGATAATCAACCAAATCGACATTAGCTTTTCCATGACCATCGATCCTTTTGAAGCTGGGGTCTATAGGTGCCATATCAATCCGGGGTAGAAGTCCAAATTGCTTAAGAACTCGGTATGGTATGTGTCATTCTATCCTCTTCCAGCTGATCAATGGGACACGTGCTAGTCAAATATCTGAGCCTACTAAGCATATGTCTGATAAGCGTTGTCTGATCTGCTCAGTGTAAGACTCCCAAATAACTTGGGCAATCATCATGTTACATTGTAAGGGTAATTATAATTATGAAAGTAGTACTCATTGACTACTTTGAAACTCGTACCTATGTATGCAACAAATCATCCAGCTCATTCCTGTATAATACTACGTTCCCCATTGACATCTACCTCACAAATCGCTCGTTCCACCTATTTAAATAATATAATGAGAACAAGTATATGTGCATCAACTTGAATTCTGAAGAAGTAAAATTTACCTCAACCTAATGCTCAGCCTGTCTAAATCTCTCGAATATGGCATGTGCAATGTCGGCCTCCCTACATTAAGGTGCTCTCAAGACCAGATCTGCAATAAGTGTAAGCAGCTAGCGATATTGGCCCTGGTGGGCCTAGTGGACTCAAATAGCTCTCTATACAAATGTTCCAAAATTGCTCCCCCAATAGATAATGTACTGGAGGTATCTATATCCTAAAGTAGTGGAAGAAACTACAAATGAACCTCAGATCCAGAAGTGTTTGGCAATAGGAAGCTCCCTATAATGAACAAAATGTTGGCTCTCAACTGTCTGCTGAACTCAGCTTTGGTCAAGTCTATATATGAATCCATGTAGAATGACCATCTAAGCCACCTCAAAGGCATGCATGTCTATGCCCGCACCTGATCCATTCAGAATGTGGATGTGATGTTCAGATTGGTTGGGTCATAGTACACTACATATGGTATGGGATGTCGGATCAGTAACTCATCACAGTAAGCTAGCCAGTTATGACACTGCTTCCCCTCATCAACCATAATCGGGCCTATAACTGGTGGCCCATCAACATGTAACCCCATAATCATCGCCACATCTTAGAGTGTCACTGTCATCTCACCAACGACCAAGTGGAAAGTATTGGTCTATAGAGATCATCTCTCAACTAGTGCAGTAAGCAAATAATGATCTAGACGAATATAACATAGCTGATTAGCACAGTTGAGGCCCAGTGCACGCAGAGTATATGTAAATTTATGACATGTGATGGGCCACTCCTTCATCATAAGCAGGTGTGATGCAGCTTCCAGAACAATACTCTGCATTTAAAAAAACACAAGGAATAATGAGTCAAATTAGTTGATATGCATAAAACTTAGAACTGAAACTTTACTTATTGGGTCCAGGTGGGCGGCTCTATGCTGACAACGCAGGGAGGCTATACTAGGTTGAACTTTTAGAGGGGGCATATATGTCTGCATAGTGTCCTCCCAGGTATGCCGACATCTACCCGGAGGGTGGCGGTCCTCGACCATCGTACCTGTGAAAAAAAATATTTCATAATCAGTAATAAACAAAGCATAAAGCTAAAAAGAAAACTGTAACATACAAAGCTAAAACTATATAGAAAAATTATAAAGCAGTGTTACTAAAAAAATATGTTATACTAGTTGCAGCTAAGACATACCTTCTATTATTAACATTGTAAGGGTACGATGACCTGTAATGACTAATAGTCTTGCATAAGTTACAAGACCTGTTGCTGCTACCTATGTTCTCATCCATTATATTTCTATGTCTACTACTGCGTGGTCTGCCTGACCTTCTTCAGAAAGCATATTATAACAACTCAACAATACCTTGATCGGCGTTATAAATTGGCCAGTCAGAATGGTTTGGTATTGTATGAAATTCGGCAGCGTATGTCTCCTTATAGAGCTGTAGAGTGTAATACTGTGACACATAAGTCAAGTGATTTAATCTTCTGAATCCTAATGAGGTAATAGCATGCGAGCAAGGCAAATGGTATATTATTATCCTATTACAGGTGCACCTACGCTGGCCATTATCGAATAAATCCACTCTGAATGATCTGTATGACCTATCAAACACTTGTATTTGTCTAGGGTTGATGTTAACTGGTTTTGGGAATTATCTAGCCTCTCTTTCAAAATATTGTAGCATAGTTGCTACCCGCTGTGTGAACATAGAAATGTTTGATTCTTGTTGTTGAGTTATAGTAGCATATATTTTTTATAAAAATTTCAATGATATTATAATAAATAGTAGTGATGAGTGCTTGAATTAGCAAACCATGTGCTCATTTAAGCACTCCATTGAAACACTCTGATGCATTTATCGTCATAGTCCCATAACACATTCCACCATAATGTACTAAAGACCACTTTACTGGATCACAGTCAAGAAGCCATATTTGTGCTTCTTCCCTTACATTTTGTATGTCAACCATGTAGCGATTTAAAACACACATATCATCAGAGTTTTCAGCCATATATATATTTTTTGGCATAAAAATTCTATATCTCCAATCCTCATTCTACGGATGGAATTTTTGAAGTTTTCCTGTAGATGTCTTAAACAATGCCGGTGAGCGGCCCATGAAAATACGTCTCTACATCCACTTAGTAAGCCGACATGTTTATCCGATATTATATATAGGTCACGGCTTGCAGACACTACTGGTAGCATCTCCTCAAGACTTATTAGAAACCAAAACCACGATTTGTTTGATTCAGATTCAACCACAACAAAGACAAGAGAAAACAAACCATTATTTTTATCAATTCCAATTGCAGTAAGCAATGTTCCATGATATTTTCCAAGCAAGAATGTACCATCCAAACTAAGGACTGGATGACAACTGCCCCAACCTAGAATAGATGGATTGAAAGCCCAAAAAATTCTCTAGAAATAGTGTGTGGTGCTTGACTGTATTCTGTAAATTGTACATGGTAAACTTGAACTCACTGCTTCTATGAAGATATTGAGAGGCCTCTAAGAATTTTTCCAGCTACCAAAAATTATTTTAATTGTCTTACGCCTAACATCCCAGGCCTTCATGTAAGATACATTGACATTAAATTTTGATTTTATTCGATTGATAATCTTCCAAGGCTTTAAGTCAATTTGATGATGTATTACAGGGAGAATGAAGTAAGCAATGAATTTAGAACTGCACTGTTGATGGCTGCTATCTATCACTGTATTTATGCAATTATGGTCATCTCCAACTAGTGAGATTCTCCAGGCACCTCCTAGACGATTACTGTGGCTACAATGTAAGCACTAGTGATATGCTCTACTAGGATGATTGTGTTGTACAAATATTACTATCAAGTTCTTCTAGTTTGAAGTAATTATTTCAAACTAAGCATTGTTATTTATGGACCAACCAATAACAACAAACTGAAGACTTCTTTTACTCATAAAATACATGCCTTCAACAAGTTCACCTAGGATATCAACTTCATCTAATAAGACATTTTTATCAAATGGTCCATCAAAAATAATATCATTGTCCCATTCCCTTATCGTTTGACAAATATATACATAATCATTATTATAAATCATATGACTTTCATCTTCAATATTCTAGAATAAATGATTCTTTAAGAGATCATGACTGCTAATATAATCAGTTATATTTTGAAACCCAGGTGAACAATCATCATCACTATCACTGTGCTCAGATTCACTACTTTAGTCACTATTCATGATCTCGTACTCATCATCAGGTGCAGTACTATGTGCCACATTTGGTTTATATAAATGATATACAACATCATCTATGGATATGTAATTCTATAATACACGTAAGTAGCATAAGTATTGCATATTATGACAAATTAATGAAAGTAGCTTATGTTATACAAGATATAACCTAGAATTCAATTCCTCAAAACATCTTTGTGTCTTTAAGGTGGCAGGTGAGATGAAATTCTGTGTAAGGTTTGACGTAATATATGTTAGCCTTAAGAAAGGTTCAGCTGATGTGGATGCAATATTAATATTTTCCACTTCCACATAGAGCACCAATGTCTAACGAGAAGTTTCATCTAGTATAACATCACAAATTTCTTCATTAGAAATGACTGATGTTATAAATTTGTTTCCCACCAGATAATGACATGTCAGATTAACTATGTGACGCTCTGAATCAATGTGTAATGATCTCATAATTTTTTGTTTCAAATCTCATAAAGTATTGTGCCGTTGAACTTTAATCGGACGGTTTCAACCATCAACATAAGTTGAAATAAATTTATCATCAACACTTAGTTTGCTACCGCAGAATAAGAACAACAAGACTAACTCTCGACTCATTGTAGAGATAATATACCCTAAATAAAAAATGAAGACTTAAAATGAGGCGTTCCTATGTCTTTAAATCCCATAAATTCATTTGTCCACAGGAATTTGTGAATTTCGAATTGACCATGTGAAATCAACTTTTGTGGATGACACAAATTATGGGATTGAACTTACCCAATTAGACGATTTGATTGGATTTAAGTTAAATACAGCTCAAATCCTATTCTCAATCAGAAACCGCTCGGGGGGCCTCTGTCGAGAAGAGAAAAGGACTGATTGAAATGAAAATGCCCCATTTTTGTAACCTAAGCTAGTCGCCCATTTAAAGGACTAGCTCCTATTTTAACCTTAACTCGGTCGGTTGACGTGTGCAATCGCCTATTTCTAACTTTTTTTTAAATATACTAAAATTATTAATTATAATTTAAACCATACTTAATTTACAAATTTTGCCTTTCTATAACATCTATCTAATTATTAGTTGCGATACAAATATTTCTTAAAGAGTGAAATATGGAGGGTCTAAATTGAGACTGAAATATATTAACCATTACAATTTAAAATATTAATTAAATTTTATTTTGAGCTATTAAATACATATAAATTACATGCAATGTTGATTATTCAAATATATATATATATATATATATATATATATATATATATATATATATATATATATATATATATATATATATATATATATATATATATATATATATATAATTCATTGGAGATTATGATTGTATTTTAGATTTATTAAGTATTTATTCAAGGATAACTAAGATATAATTTAAATAGTAATTTATGATATTTAAATATAAATATTTTATATTTTAAATTTTAATTCTCAATATGCTTTGATTTTGATTTTTATCACTCTATGATGAGATTGCTTCATAGATTATGCTTCCTTTTTAGTGCATGTTAAGGGAGGTGGACTACACTTAGGCTATATTTAGGGAACACTAAAATTAAATATACAATATTTTTAGGGTGGTATCCATCAATTTAAAAAATCAAAATAAAATTAAATTTGACTTTTTGTGCTTAGCTAATGGAGATAAAATATTTGGCTCCTCTTTGACTTTTGTCACTCTCTGTGAACCTAACTTTGAAATTTTTTTCTTTGGATTTGTTATTCTAACTTTGACTTATTGGCTATTAAGTTGAAAAAGTCTACCCTCTAATACCCAGCAAATATATAGTTAAAAATTGAATTGAAGTTTAAAAATATTTGAAAATTTTGACTTTATAAGTCCTCATAATAGTGAAACATAAAAATATATATTACTTTCTCAAGAAAATATGTTCTAAATTTCACTTCGTATCAAAATATCTTAAGTGTTGATTAAAAAAAGTTGGCACTCTCATTGAATAATTGCATGATCTTTTAGTAAAGGAGCTCATCGACCTTTCTTCTCTCTAAGTTCTTTATTTTCGATGATTGTAAAGTGTGGGTGTTTAAGGTGTGGTGAAATTTTCTGATAATAATATCTCTATTCATCATCTATCAAATTTAGTGATATTATTCATTGATTATTTAGAATTGAATATAGTGTTCACATTCTAAATCTTAAACACAGAATATTCGTTAACATCAAGTTAATAGCTAGAAATATGTTAGAACCATTTTCAAGCTATCTTCATCTTCAAATCATGATTAAATCACCATCAATATATCTTTGAATAATAATCACTCTTCAAATAATGATCAAATCATCTTTAAAACATCATCAATCATGATTGGATGATCTTTAAATAACTTTCAACTTGATCTAACAATGATCAAATTATGATTAAACCATCTTAAAATATCATAGATCATGTTTGATGACTATTAGATCATGGTGCAATCATTATTAGAACATGATTCATAAGTGTAAAAATATTATTTAGGGATTGTTTGGTTGTTTGAAAAAGAAGTGCAGTTTGAAAGAAATACAGTGTAAATTGAATGTAATGTATTTGAATTACTTTAAAGTTATTTGGTTGGTTACTTTACAAATACATGGATTTATTTTTTTATTGTTTGGTAGAATGAATGTAATATAAAGTATTTTTTGAGGTTAAGGGTGGTGGTGGTGGCGTGGCGGTAGGGATTACGCCACAACGATGTGACTCAGAGGTGGCTGTAGCCAGGTGGATGGTAGACGGTCATTCTCACTTTGCACTAATTGGTGTATTTGAAATTCGCTCAAATTTGACAAATTTTAAATACACAATAATTACCATTTTTAATGTATTTCAAAAACACTACAAATACCTTATAATTTTACTTTGAACCATACCAAACACTCCAAAAGTTAAAATCCCAGCATTTGATTTACTTTACACCAAAAATACATCCAACCAAACAACCCCGTTATCATTGATGGTTAGTAGATGCCTTGGTCATTATACAATCATTACTGAAACATGACTAGAAAGTGATTTAAAATTTATTTGATCAAGGTTTGATCTATGTTTGATAATTATTTAAAGTTGGCTTGATGACTGTTATATCATTTTTTGGTTATCATCCCAAATGGCGATCTTCCAAATTACATAATTGTTAGAATTTTATTTTACTCATTTAAATTATTTTGTTATGTATTTGATATCTAATTTAATCATACCAAAAGAGTGACATTGCAATGCTAAAGTTTGATGGAGAAATTAACAAGATATTTTGACGTTAAAAATTACAATAATAAGGCAAAGATATCTCCTTTTGGCCACTACTTTAGATCCTAAGAGATAACTATAATTTAATCCATTTGAGGGATGTAATATTGTATAATGAGTCTTTCAAGGGTCAAGGGCTTGTCATTTTATAATAAGGAACAAAAAAATATTTAAGTATTAAGTAAGATTTGTTAAGGGAGTAGTCGGCTAAATCTTTTTTTTTTTTGCTTGTAATCTAGTGGTGATTAACATGTTAACCTAAAAAATTATTTTATAACCTCATTGGACATCCAAGGGTAGTTACAAATCATCTTCATTATATACTCATAGTAAACTTAACTCACTCAGTTTGTTATAAAGCTCAGCTTAGACTAAGCCGCAACTTTCCTGGCAACCAAGGGGTTAAGTTAGACCAAGTGTATCATCTATTAAAGAACTCACTACCTCGATAAAAGAGCTCATCACAACTCACCAAGTGAACTCACTTGAGCTACCTATTGAAGGTGCTTGACCGAGTAACTCACCAATCATTCATCTAAAGTACAATTTGGACTTCGATAGGACTAGTAAGTCATCCTATATGGAAGGCCATATCAATAAATGGCCACCTTCATCACCTTACCAGACCATCCATTGATGGTCTCTCTTGTTCTATCTAATATAGTTGCACAAGTACTTTATACCTCCTATCTTTCTCTATTCTCTCAACTTCACTAAACCATCTAGCAAGTAAGGTCTACTGTCATCTACAAACAATCCATGATGCCAACACTCATCATCACAAGAAGCAAGAGATATAGAGTATGCAACAAGCATAACATAGTAAAGGTTAATGCCTTAAGGGGTGATCTTCCAAAACAATTATTTTATAATAATAAAGAAATATAACACAAATGGCTAATTTCTCTACTTCTACATAAAAGGAATGTTGGTGAGTGGTTCTTTAAAATTCTCCTTCAACTCTACTACCCATCTAACAAGGGGACATATCAACTATTACTTAAGATCACTCTAATTAACTTGTATTTTGGTGAAACTACCATCCATTTAATTTTTTTTAATTTTAAGTATAAATCTTGAGAAAATCTATTTTTGAAGTAATTTAAAGTGTTTGGTATAATAAATTCATCTCTTGGTGCTAGTTGGACAAGAATCCTTTTTTGTGGGTATTTTTATTTTTAAAACTCATTTTTTAGTTTTGTAACTATTGATTAAGCTAAACTTTAAAACTTCCTTACATCTACCCTAACATCTTCTTGTTGATGCTTATGTTTTCTTTTGAGAAAAATAGAAGATATTCTTAACTTACCATAATTATCCTACATTAAGATAAGTATAACTTATCTCAATTGTCTTCTTTGACCCATTAAAATCACTTAAAAATTTTGAAGAACTCCATACATAATCTATAAACATTACTTGACAATATCATATGGTTTTTAAGTCTGAAGGCTTTTCAAGAGAAAATCCTAGTTGTTCAAAGTCATCATAAATGTCACTAGCCTACATTAGATTTAAGGGACCTAGTCTCAATTTGAGCTTCATCTACATATTTGAAGCCCTTAAATAATTTCACCCAACTCTAAATCAATCTTTAAAAAAATTCAACAACCATCTTCAAAAGCTTTTAGGTTCATTATTTTTTTCCCCTTTTTTGTAAACTCTAGCTTTTTCTAAAATGCTCCTACGTGAGCTCAGTGAAATAGGGCATATCGTGCTTGGTTAACCTTAGCCCATCTTAAGCCAATCCAACTCTCTTCAAAGAAAAATTAGGATACCTAAGATATAGTAAAACACATCTGCAATAAGTATAAGCCATTGAACTCATTTAATTACATGGATACATGAAGTAGTTTTTACTTTCATGAAGCTCAAGAAAAAAAAAAGATGGCATTAAGTGGTTAAACGAGGCGAGCATATATATTATTAAGGAGGGAAAGAAGTTCCTGAAGTCATAAATTAATATATAACATATATGTTATCTAATTAATTTAAATACAATTTATTAGATTATATATGAAATCTTATTTCTTATAATGTTCATGATATTATATGATTATGTGTTATATATAATTGTCATATCTCATAAATTACATTCTATTACGTTATGCCTATTATATTATATCTTTCATAATCTCTACTATGATTGCATTCACACTTATACATGCAATCAAAATGCAAGTCACACTGCTCATTGCTTTTACATTTTTCATATCATCCATTTCTCCTTTAACACATTGAAGAGAGTATTGGGCCTCTTGATCCCATATGACCAAATTGTAAGTCCTATCTTAGAAAAGCATCCAATTCTCTCATTCTCACAAGAATGAATTAAAGTCCCTTCATTTTTGTCTTTGCATATCTTCTCAACCATATTGATGGGATTCTTGGACATCTCCATCATATATCATATGTGATCTTGTAATAAGACCCGCCTTTTAGATTCATACAATCTTATTTATCATATTGAGTAGACATATTTTTTGGCATTTTAATCATATGTGGTTGAGTTGTATGACTCATCTTTTATATAATTTCTATCTTCTCTACCATATTGAGGATATTCTCAGACTTCTTTATCATAAGAAATTAAGTTGTAAGTTCTATATATATATATATATATATATATATATATATATATATATATATATATATATATATATATATATATATATATATATATATATATATATATATATATATATATATAGGCTATAACTAGGTCCACACCCTTGGTATATAAGATTCCTTTAAATAAAGTACTAAGTAGACTAATGGCATTATCCTTTCATCTCTCTTTTTAGCAAGTGCTACCCTATGGTACTACTATTCCAATATTAAGCATCTCCCTTTAGTCAATAGAGGTTATTAAGTCCCTCTTTATTTGTTTTGATGTCATTGAGCCTATTTTTGTTGGTTCCTAGGATTTTTTATACCCTTCTTCTGCCATAGAGTTCCATAAGTTCCATTTTAATTTTGACTTGATCAAAAATCATCTGACTACTTCTATACAGAGATGAACACAAACATCAACTTCTTAATCTAGAATGTTCTCAAATATAAATAAGATATAATTAATCTTAGAAGCTTTCTTATTTATGAAATCTAAATCCCAGAAATTAAAATAAATCTCATTTGATGCCACATTTTTTGTCGAGAAAACTGTAAGATTTATACTCTCAATATACTGCTTATTGATCGCTGTAGATCCATAAAGTGCATTGGTTAACTATAATCAATCATCTAATGCAACACTATCGGAATATTTCTAAGCTTATAGTTATAAAAGAATCAATTATTTAATTATAAATAACATTCAATAACTAAGGTATACATATTATTTAAAAAACTGAAAACATTACTACATGGAGGGAAATTTCTTATATATTCTATTCTATTAAGTTCTATAGATTGTTAATGTTGATAAAGTCACTTCATATCTAATCCACATCACGTTGGATCTATCGAAAAATAGTTCGAAATCATATATTTCATATATCATACGTCTCTTGCTCTTGGTGGCGAACACGACCTCCGTGAGGAGATCTTAGAAAAGTGGGGCCGATCGGGTGGGTGATGAATGTCTTCTATGGCATAGGATTAGTGTGATACATCATTTCAAAGATGGGTGAGTTGAGTGGATACCATCCAAATATATATATATATATATATATATATATATATATATATATATATATATATATATATATATATATACTATTTTATTTAACACGTGTTGCGTAACATACATCACTGGTATGTGTTATAGGATTTCGTTTATTACATGGGCCTTGAAACCTATACGGGCCTTTAGGTAAAGACAAAATATAATTGTAAGATTGGCATGAATTTTGAGGATACCTGATATGTTTTCTCACGTATTAATTAACGAGAAAAATTAATCTTCTCCGAAAAGAAAAAAAAAACTATATTTTTAATTTTTTATGATTTTAAATATATATATTTTTTCAAGTTTTAATTTTTTAAATATTTATAATTATTATTTATTTGAAGTTAAAATCAGTGGGTATCACTTTCATCACAAGTTAATATTTTATCTTTTAAATTAAAACAAATATATTAATTTTTTTATAAATATTACACAAAAATAAGTTAATTAAATATATGATTTAAAATTTTAAACTACGTACGCCGTCCTTTTAAAATTATTTTAACAGGATTTTTTTTTTATAATTTTGTTCTTAACTTTGAGGGCAAATAGCCAAATTTTAGTACAAAATGAGTTGAGATGTCCTGATTTAAAAATTTTTTCTCAAATCTGAAGTATGATAAAAAATCTGAACTCAAAAAATGAATTTCCTAAAGAAAGTTAACTTCGTAAAAATTCCCATAGTGAGAACCAAGAATGATCGATAAATATGAAAAATATAAATAAAATAACTAGAAATTTTAAGTATATGAAAAAAATAATAATCACTATCAATTAAACATTATTTATAATAAAAATATAAATAAAATAAAATAAATAAAAACAAAAAACAAAAAACAAAAATGATCTCTAATGGCCTTTAAATTTGGACTTTTTTGACAAGATTTTCAACTAAAATCGGGTACAAATAATTGTGCTTCTTTTTAAAAAAAAACAGTTTTTTAAAATTAATTTTAGTGAGCTTCAAAACTGTTCAACAAAATAAAATTTCCATAATAACTTCTATATCATTTTTATGTAAAGAAAGAAGACCAATCAAAAATCATTCTTAAAAATATAAATATCTCTTATTTTGTGAAGTTGGGGAATATAATATAAAAGTATTCTAAAAAGATAGTATTAATAAGCTTTATTTGAGGGATTAAGTTTTCTCGAGAAGATTCTTGAAGAAAAACTCTGGAAATTTTTTTATGAAAACTCAAAAAACTATCTTTTCTAAAATTTCTATATGTGAAAGTTCAAAAGATTTTGATATCTTTTGTTCTTTTTAATGCAAATATCATAATAATAAAAAAAAATAGCATTTCAAGTTTAAAGCTTAGTGATTGAGTGGACAAGGAAGCATAAGACTTAGATAAGTAATATTTTTGTCTACAAAAATAAAAAATGGCTATGGTTGAACATTGGGTCCATCTCATATATGCCCATTTTCGATTATTTCACTATCCTTTCAGAATTCTCACACTAATGATAGACATTGAGCCTTATCATATTGATACATAGTGGCAATGCTTTGTACCTTTATCTTGAAGATCTGACTCAAGTGGATTTGTACGATCATAGAGTCAAACGCCTATCAAGAACTTAGATTTTCATCTTAGGATAAGTAAGTCAATCAGGAGGAAGCTCCCAATTGTACTGCTCGAGGGTAAAATATTAAGGTATGTGCACAGATCTAATTGACTTTAAAGGTCAATGGATAACCAATCAAGTTTGACCAAGAAGTAATTGAAAAGTTAGGGCATAATTTACTGTTTTTTTTAAAAAAAAATATACTATGAATAAAAATTTCACGTTTATAGAATTACCAATCTTATTTTGTGTATTTTTGGTTTGAATGATATGTAGATATACAAGTATAAACAACAACTATTTCGCTCAAGTGAGACTTTATATATCTAAGCGAAATTAGAAGGGGATACAAGCTCTCAAGCTAACTCTTTATGCTTAAATAAAGAAGAATAAAATTTTGTTTGTGAGATCTCTTCATATCTTCTTATAATTGGAGAGGTCAAAGTACATGGTGATTAAACATTCTAAGAACCATCACATCAATCTTTCATAATTCATCAAATACATAAAATTTGAAAGGATGGATGATAGAGCTTCTTTTATCTCCTTTTTACATCTCTAATGACATTGTCTTCTTTTTCAGTGTCATAATCTATATTTGTTTTCAATCCATGAAATAATATGCATTTTAAAAAAAAATTTCTTTATTAATTGAGTTAGATTAAGATGAATTGAGTGATATCAGCAAATAATAACTAAGAATGATCATTGACCAAGATACTCTGTAAAATCATAATATATCAATAGAAAATAGGTGAATCCTATATAAATTTTTTTAAGAAGTATTACTTCTAAAGTTAATTATATCTTGAAAATATGTGAGAAAACTCTTGATTAAAAGGTCTCACTTATGTTTATTCATATATCACGATCTTTACAAATAACAAAGAAATAAGTGATATGACTAAAAGATAAAAGGCCAAGTTAAGGCTAATGAACCATAAAGGCATAAACAATATACAACTATTAATATGTGGGCTAAAGTGAATTTATCAAATAGGCTCTAAAGATTTTAAGGTTCAAAGTGTGATTTAGGCAGGGTTGTTATAACCAGATCGGTTCGACCGTGAATCAGTCACTGCGCCAGTCCGAAATATTCCAAAAACCGGCTCAACAAAGAACCGTGGAGACCGTAGCAAGCTGGCAGCTCAACTGCGGAACCAAATAACCGACCATGGTTCGTCGGTTTATACTTAATCCCCGATCGGATGCTAAAAGCTACGCTGCGCCTCAAATACCGTTTTAATTTGTTTTGCCCCGCCCACCGATATGTCCCAGCCCAGCTAATCCGTTCTTGGGTCGTCATCTTCCAGGGATATATATCGGTAGGCTCTTCTTGCAGGAAAAGCAAATATTTTTTGACAGGAAAAACAAATATATTTTTTTTAAATCGAAGAGCAAATATTTTTTTTGATCGGTAGGCTCTTCTTGCTGGATATAGATCGGTAGACATCTGTCAAAAACCGTTGGCCTTGTTCTCTCTCACAGGAAAAGCAAATATTTTTTTTTTTAAATCGAAGAGTGGACAATAGTCGAAGAAATTCAAGACACGCATTCCAGACAAGATTCAAGGTGTATCTAGCAATTTTTTAATTTAATCTTGTATTTTTTTTCTCGATATCTCTCACGGATCCCTTCATAAATATGATTATATATGTATTATTCTCTCACACAAGTTAATAAGTGAATTGATTTTATTATATGTCTTTTTTAAGAAAATTTATATAAATAGATTTATGATAAGTTCATGCTGAGTTTGATGAACCAATTCATCTTCTTATGGGATGTATGTTGACAATTTATTTATTCACATTCTCTTTCAGTTATTCAACATTTAGTTTCTTTTTTATATTTAGGATAGAGCCTTCTAAAAGTCAAAATTCTATTTCTTTCCATAATGTTCGTGAGAAAATAGATCCGGCTTGGAATCATTTTAGTGAATCTAGATGTCCTAATGGGAAGAAATAATATAAGTGTTTATATTGTGGAGTTAAGGGAAACATTACTCCATGCAAAAAAGTTTCACATGATATTCACTTTCAAATGCAACAAAATTTAAAAATAAAATCTCAGAAAAAATAAGATACACAAGAGGATAGAGAGAGTGTATATCCTTATAATCAACATATTATTGAAAAAGTGAGAGGCTCTTATCTATCAAAATCACAATCATCAATTACACATGATAAAAAATTACATAAAGGAAAAAAGAAAAGTATATGAAATTGATGCTTACTTTTCTCCAAGAACAAAACTTAGGTCACAACCATCTTTAAAAAGTGTTTTGACATCTAAAGAAATAGTACAGAGAGCTGACTTGGCCATTGCTAGATAATTTTTTGACAGTTGTATTTCATTCAATGCTTTAAATTCTTTATTTGCTCAGAAAGCTATAGATACAATACTTGCTATTAGATTAGGTTATGAACTTCCATCATATCATAAGATGAAAAATTAATCTATTGAGAGATTGCAAAGAAGAATGCAAACTTATAGTTGAATCTTATAGATGTTGTTGAAAGGAAATATGGTGCACTTTAATGACTGATGGATGGACAGATGTTAAAAATAAAACATTAATTAAAATTTTAATTTATTATCCACGAGGAGTATCTTTTTTAAAATCTGTTGATGCTTCTAACATTAAGAAAGATGCTACAACTCTTTGTTCTTTATTTGCTGAAGTAGTTGAGGATAGGTCGTAAAAAATCAGTGACCGATAATACAAAGAAATTATAAGAAGGCTGGAGAGTTATTGCATGAAAGTACGAGAATATTTGTTGGTCTCCTTGTGCAGCACATTGCTTAAATTTAATTTTAAAAGATATTGGTAACTTGCCTCATGTAGTGGATCTTGCTAAGAAGGCATCGAAGATAACAATATTAATTTACAATCATATTTTCCTATCTTGGTTGAGGAAAAGACAAGGGTGGACTGAAATAGTATGCCCAGGGGCTACTCGTTTTACAACAACTTTTATTACTTTGAAAAGTGTATATGATCATAAACATGATTTGCAAGCTCTTGCTACAAATAAATATTATGTGGATTCAAAGTTAGCAAAAATTGTTAAAGGAAAAGAAGCATCTTTTATCATCATGGATAACTAATTTTGAAATGATTGTTTAATCATGTCAAAAATAACAGGACCATTAATAAGATTATTGCAAGTTATTGATTCAGATGAAAAATCATCTCTTGGTTATGTTTATGATGACATGTATAGAACAAGAAATACACTTAAAATAACGTTTAGATGTGTTAAAAGATTGTATAAGCCATATACTTATATTATTAAGAAAAGATGGGATGAACAACTCCGCAAGGTATCCACTCAGCTGCTTATTTCTTAAATCGATATTTTCAGTATGATCAAGAGAATTACTGTCAAAAACCTGAAGTTATGTAAGGATTAAATGAACTTATTGGAAATAAAAATAATGTCTCAAGCCTAAATTGGCAATGAATGAAGTTAGAATATATCAGAATAATTTAGAAAGTTTTGAGAAGCCGATTGCACTCACTATGACCAAAGAAATGTAACCTGGTTAGTGAGTTTTTCATAATTTAATTTATTTTTCATTGTATGCCATTATCTTTTTTCTGACATATTTTATATTTTTGAAGTTAATTAAAATTTTATATGCAGATGAATGGTGGAAGATATTTAGTTCTAGTGCTCCTAATTTACAAAAATTGGCTATTAGAATTTTAAGCCAAACTTCTTCTTCTTCCGGTTGTGAAAGAAATTGGAGTATTTTGAACAAATTCATACAAAAAGAATAAATAATTTGGAACACGAGAGGTTAAATGATCTTGTCTATGTTCGTTATAATCTTAATTTGAGGAACAAGTATGTTTTTTTAATTTTTTATTATTATGCTATAGTTCTTAAGTTCCTAACATTGATACTTTTCTAAAATTGTATGTTTATTTGATAGGTTTCATCTTAAAAAAAAAAAGAAATTATGATCCATTGGATTATTCAAGTATCAAGACAATAGATTTTTGGATAGTTAATGAAGAATACACTCCTGAATTAAATTATGATAATTTAGAAAATGAAATATATAAAGATGATGCCATTCATATTAAGGAAATATATCATCCAATATAACAACTAATAAGTAAGTTAATTAAATTATACTTATGTTGATTATAAAGATGAAGAAGTAATTTATTTTGTATGTGTGATTTGTATACTAATGAGGTTATGAAGAACCCATAAATGTATGAAATACAAAACATCCAACTTGATATTTTAGAAGCTTTTGGAGTTGATTGGGAGACAAACTTTGGGGAGGCAGCTTTTGATGCAAGATCCTTTGAAGAGACAACATTTAGAGATGAATTTTAGTATATTTGACTAGAATCTATTTCTTTTGAACTTATTTTAGAGATAAATTTTAATATGAATTTGATGTTTTAGTTTTTAGCGAAAGTTTTTGGGTAAAGAATATAAATTATTGATACGCCATATATCATTTCTATTAAATTATTAATATCTAAAATTTGTTATGACTTGCTATTTATCAGTTTTAATTATTAAGTGTTATAAATCATAATTTACAATGTCTTTTTGTATTTAGTTTCGTTTATATTTTACTTGTATATTTTATATAATTGATGCCAAATTACTAATTTTATTTTAATTTCAATTCCTTTTTATATAAGCAATTTCTTGAAGCTCTACAATGGGTTATTTCAAAGAATTATCATGGCTACAAAAAATATTAGTATTTATATATTTATATATTTAACTTTAAAATTGCACAATATTTTTTTGCATATAATTTATATTTTATAATTTATTTCTCTCAAATTGTACATATTGCATGATTATTTGATCATTTAAATCTTATTTAGATAATTTTAATATTTATTATATCATCTGGTTCAATCTCCGGTTCGACCCCAGTTCGACCTTTAAATCTTGAACCTCTCTATATTTTGGTTCTATGTCCGGTTTGATTTTCACAACCTTGGATTTAGGTATGAATATGGTTCTAAGGTAAGATGGAGGGTTTGGGTGAATTTTAGATAAAGGATATGATAGAGTATATGAATGAGTTATAAAATAAAGGATGCATAGTCGTAAGATTGTGCTCAAGGATACCTAAGCCCCAAGTATAAAAATACTTTAAGAGGCATACATTCTATAACATCAAAAAAAAATGTAGAGCTTAGTTTTTTTTTTTTTTTTGTAATATATATATATATATATATATATATATATATATATATATATATATATATATATATATATATATATATATATATATATATATATATATATATATATATATATATATATATATATAAATGTAGCTCAATGATCATGACTTTTCTTTTATTCTTTTAGCCAAGACATTATTTTATGATTTTTTTTATATATACAATTTATGATTATATATTTTTTGTTTTTTTTTTCTATTATGTGTGATTTATCAGAAAATTATATATGTATAGGAGCCTCTTAGAAAAAGAAAGTTCTACTAAATTTTAATAAATTAATAATCAACTTCAAATTTTATTTTAAAAAAATTTTCTTTAAAATTTTTCATATCATGATTATCCCCAATGTATAGTATAAATATAGTATAAATCACTCACTTAAGAATTGATAACATACATCAATTATATTTCTTATAATAGACCTTTAACTTATAGGCATAGTTCTAATTGATGCATCTAATACACGAGATAGTTTAAATAGTTCTTATGTATAATTAGGCTATCACATTCGTCTTTTTTATCAATGGTCCTAATACCATTGAAAATAGTTCTTAGGTATAATTCGGCTATCACATTCGTCTTTTTTATCGGGTTAGGTTGAAAAAGTTAGCTTTTCAACCACAGCTTATTTAAAATGTAGACAAAGCGTGGCTTCTCAAATACTATCTACTGTGTGATTTAGATCATACTGTAGATAGAGAGCTTTCTCAAATACAGCCTAAAGGTGGAGGACAAGACCTGATGATAAGCTAAAAATATTGAACACATAGCTATATATTTACATAATCAAGACACAATTATTATGTATTGACTGTGAAATGCTATGTATTGTTGTATATTGATATGTATATAGATGATGTATATTATCGTATAATTACTATTATATCAATACACAACACTTTAATGTTAAAAATTTACTTATATAATGTTGAATATAATGTATTACAAGTTAAAAAGATTCTTATGCAACATATCAAAATCTAGAAGCCGCAAAGAATCCAGTAAAGAAAGTAATACCACTGAAAACTGTATTTTCATTATTTGGAAGGAACTCAAAGCCCAGAAATGGTACCTTTGCCCGGACACTTTACTGGTAGCACTAAGGTGAAGAATGGAGACGATGGTGAATTAGCTTAAGATTGTCGTTATTACCGATAATTTAAAACACTGTGGGCATAAACGTAGTAGACTTTATAAACTACGAGGCTAATTATTTTAATTAATTACCATTAACAAAGCATAATTGAGTATAATTGTTCATTAAAATACATATTTGGGGTTATGTTAATTTCAACGAATTTAATTTAGGGTTTAGGGAGTAATTAAAATTACTAAAATCATAAGATTTGATATTAGGAATATATTTAATATGCGTTCACATTTTAATATTGCTTGACTCTTAGCAAAATATTATTGTCCTTGGTCAACAAATTGGAATGAATAGAAGTATCAAGTTTACCAAATAAAGAGTTTAATTAAGTGATTATTTAAATAGTTTATATATGCTACATAATTATATATGCTAGAAAATGTTAGTTGCTTGAATTAATGCATTTTTAATCAGAATAATACATAATGAATAATAAAATATGTAGCTCAAATTTATGATCTTATAAAAATAAAATTCTTCTTTAATCAAAGAGGTATAAAAAATAAAAAAATTGGCAATAAATTATTTTTTTTAAAAAAATTGAATCTATAGGAATGTCTTATATCTGTTAATCAAATTCGTAAACCATTAAATATGTAAGGTTATTTTATAATAAGGGTCAATAATAAAAAGTAGAATCACTATTAGCAATTTTAAATAGTATTATGACATTTAAATAAAAATATCATTGAATCCAAATACACTATTTTAATAATTAATATGTTTGTTTAAGTAAAATTAATTTTATTTTCTGCATTTATTTTAATTATTTATTTATATTTTAATTTAAAATAAAATATATTTAATGATGATAATTATTTTTAAAAAGAAAATATTCAAACATACAAAAATTGTTTTGAATGTTTTTAAAAATAATATGATTTTCATTCAAAAATAAATAAAAAAAACTTAAAAAACATACTAAATAAATATATTTTAAACAATAAAATAAAAAACTCAATTTTAGCAAATAAACCATTATTAATTTTGGTTCACGCATTAGTCGAAGGGAGGCTCGATGCTTGTAATGCAAACTTTGAAACAACTGCTTCGACATACAATTTTTGCTTTATACTTGTATTAAAACAAAGAGAATCTTAATATCATAATGATTTTGTTTTAAATGAGAAGGTAAATAACAATTAAGGAGAAAATAAAATTTAATAACTATATGGAAAATTTACACACATAGCACACAATTTTTCTGTTTTTTACATATTTAATACACAAAATTTTATATTTATAAAAATAGTATTTTTTTATGCCTAAAAATATATATTTCAATTTAAAAAATAATGATAGTGCTAATTTTAATATAATGATAAGATTTAGATGTTATTTAAGTAAATATGAAAATTTAAATATTAAATATATAAATATATAAGATCTGTGTGTTATATTTGTAAATGCCTCTTATAATTTTTTTAAAAAAACTTAATTTATTTTAAAAAAATATAATATATAAATAATCAATTAATTTTGATATTACATTAAACTTAAACTTAAAATTCATGAAGATATTCTTAATTAATTTTTTCTATTTTACTTTACAATTTGAAAGAAAAAAAAAATAATAGTTAACAAACCTCTGAGAGAAAGACTATCATTCACGCGCCAGAGGTTTTAGGACAGCAGACGACGGGGAGCGGCTGCCGCAGGATTCTGCCCCATATGCTCTCGAAATCTTCGGCGTCCCCATCGGAGTACATTGACTCATCGGCCACCGCCGGGAGAATGATCGGAGAAGCCTTTGGCCGCGAAAGGCGGTCGCCGGGGAAGCCGATGGTGGCGGAGCAGCCATCGACGAGGGAAGAAAAGAACACGTCTCTGAGGCTGTACCGCTCTAATTCCGGCGCTAGGCCTCCCGCTTCCTTCAGCCATGGGAACTCGAAAATCCCAAGCGGCCGACACCGATTCGTGTGTTGCATTTCAAACAAATCGTCGAAATCGTCCGAGAAAACGTCGGGTATCTTCACCGGCGCATTCCCCATCTTAGCCGTCCGTTCCAGCGCCGGCGATCTGTTAGTCTTTAACGCCGAGTTTTTCAATTCAGCTCTGCGTCTCTTCCTCGATAATACTATCTCCATCTGTAGGGAAAGAAATGGGATTAGAAAACTCCTGAATTTGTCGGGGAAGATGAAAGGGAACATGATATTCGAATCGTTTACTTAAGAATCGGAAAACTCAAAGCCGGGAAGATAGATAACTAATGGGCGATCCGAAAATAGAAACTCGGTATATAGATTGAGCTGGAAGATCCCGAAATCAGCTCCACTTGACAGAGCTAGATGCAAAAGCGATCAACAATGAACATAAAAAAACATCGACATCAGATCTTTGTTTCCTAATCCCACTAGGTTAGAAAGAAAATCTTCAAAAAGAAAAGATGATCAGAAAGAAACAAAAATTCAGAACCTCGGCACATTGAATTCAACAAAAAAACTTCTCCGAATTACGTTCTCCAATGAATCGAAATACGATGATTCAACCAACCTATCATCAAATCAAATGTAGCAGACCTAGAAAATTCAAACCAGAACGAGTAATTTACTATAAACATATCGAAATGTGAAGATTAGAAAATGTAAACAACATAAACATAAAAGGTCTGCTGCCTGCTTACTCGTTCTTCTTTTCTTCTCCAATGGATATCATCGTTTGCGAGCCAATCGAGACAATTGTAGATATATATATATTTATAGATCGCGGCGGAGAACTATTTGAAAAAAAATATATAAGTAAAACTCTTCACCGCACACCACGTACGTGAACACGGAGAGCGGAAGCGAAAACAACGTGTATAAGGCCACAGGCCCAGATTAAATTCGCTTATTTATTTTTTTTTTTTGTTGACGAGGTATTCACTTGATTCATTCATTTTATGACGTGTGATTTTAGGCATGATTAATCCTCGGACGAGCTTGATAATCTCGAGCCCACAAATGCCGACCCCCATTTCTTTTGACCCAAGTGGGGTAGTGCACCCCATCCTGAAGAAAAATCGAATACAATCTGGGAAGTATTGAGTCGCATTCTCTCTCATCAACTAAGTTAAAGGCCGTGGATAAATTCGCTCATTGTCTTAAAATAAAAAAAATTAAAAAAAAAAAAAACTCAGCGGCATGTACGGTCTTCCTTTGCAGATGGCCTCTGGCTTTCCCTTCCTGCTGGTCCTCCGACATATCGGATCTGCTAATCAGCCACGTATCCCTTCCTCTTAGGGCTGCCAATGGACTGAACGTTCCACAAACAACTAATGACCCGACTCAATTATATTTTGTTCACGATCGATTGACTAATTAATCAAATGAATTTGAGCATTTTTATAAATATTTTATTGCTAAATAAATAAATTTAAATAACTTACTGTTTAGCTCATTTATATTCATGAATAATATCATTTAAAGCTCATAAATAAGTTCATTAAAGAGCTCAATTATAGCTCAATTACGACTCGATTAAGACTTATTTATGATTAATATTATTAAAATTTTTATTATTTTTAAGCTTAATAAGCTTTAACTGATACAAATTATATGTATTTCTCAAGAAGCTATTAGCGAACAAGCTCGATTAAGGCCTGACGTTTATTTCATTAAACAAGATGCTCGTTAATAGACTCGATAATCCAATTTGAACTAAACTGCTCGATTCGAGTAAACAAGTTCAAGCTTGAACACCATCCTAAAAAGCTCGAATCGAGCTCAAGCTCGATAATGATAAACAAACTTGAACTTGAACACGCACATACTCAGCTCATCTCGATTCATTTGTAGCCCTACTCCCTCTCCCCTAACAAAATTTAAGGAAAAAAAATACTAGCACATAGACAAATTTAATTATTTAAATACAAATAAAAATTATTTTAGAATATCTTAATATATTTTATATCAAAATAAGATTTTTTTGTGATACATATATTATCCCTCAACATAATTATATTACTATATAATATAATTAATTATTAAATAACAAAAAATAAAATATTAGATAAATAAAAATAAACTATTAGATATTCATAAATATAATCATAATAAAAATATATTCTGAATATATAAATATATAAATATATTTATTAATTAATTAATTTGTGTTTATGTAATAATAGTTTAATCATAATGTCTAATAGTTTAGTTGTATTAATGAATAATTTATGTTAAAATAAGAGAGATTAACTTTTTGTGTGATGAGATGACACAACTTAAGCAATAATTTGAAATGCACTATATATACTAAATTTCATAATAATAATAAAATTTTTGAGTTGAATATCTAACTATAATAGACTAATATATTCTAGAAAATTCTGATAAAAATGGCATAGATAATTATAAGAAATTTTTTAAAAGTGCATTACAGGTATTTGTTTAACATGAATGGAAACTAAAAGTCTCTAGATCCCTTTTTATTAATTAACTGTTTTGGTCGAGCATATGGAAGAACTGGCCCACAGTGCCCCCACTATAAATTCAACATTAAATGACAAATTTTGTTTTTTTTCAATGTTATATAATAAAATTTTAATGTAACAAATATGAGAGAATCTGACTTTTTTTATTATTTTTATTTTAATATATATATATATATATATATATATATATATATATATATATATATATATATATATATATATATATATATATATATAATTTTTTAAACAATTTATCTTGTTACATTGATATAAATGATATGAGAATACCTTAATATAATTTCCTCCTATCTAAAATTATTTAATTTGTTTGACTGAAAGAGGAATGTATTGAAAATGAATTTAATATAAAATAAATATAGCGTATCTAAAATACTTTATAATTATTCAGATAGAAGTAAATCAAATTCAATAATTTGCCTTTTGATGTTTAGTTTGAAGTAATATCAAGTAATGCAAATCTCGAAAGCGGCTACCTGTGGCAATGACGAAGAACTTCCAGCCATGGAGCCATGGATGGAAGCGGTTGTTAGTGATTGTGATCATTGTTGACGATTGGCACCAAACGCGTGAGCGTGACGCTCACTTTCAACAATCGATGTAAATGAAAATAACTAAAATTAGGCAAACTTCTTTTTTTAACTAAAATTGAACTAAATGTTGAAAAAAGAATGCATTTAAATTTTATATCACATATCTTTTTTAGCCAACCAAACACTAAAAATTTTATATCACATATCTTTATTAGAATTCATTTCATTAAAATCTATTTTATTTGAATCATTTTTATTAAGATTAACTTTTAATGAAATCTATTTTTGATTTATTAGAATTTATTTTGCTATATTTTTATAGATTATTTAAATTTATTTTACAATTTTTCTAAAATTGCTAATATTTACTCCATTAGTTTTTTAAAATTATTGAAATAACTTTTAAGTATGTTTTTCCTTAAATTTATATTTATTTCACATGAGCTTGAAAATTAACATTATATATTTTCAAATCCTTTCAAAATTAGTTTGTTTAAAACAACTCTCAACTCTAAAAATTAGATTTCAATCTTTAGGATTGAACTTCTATTATATAATGAGTATTATTGCATTATATCATTAGTTTACTTAACAATATGTTTGCCCATCATAAAAGAGGCTATTTCCACCCCAATTTACAATGAAATAATTTTTCATAGCCATCTCTACTTTTATTCTACAAATACACTCTTCCTTAGCCATCAGATTCCAAATGCACGCTAACATTTCGTTCAAAGTAAAGTAAAATTCCAATGCATTTCAAATACACCAGAAAGAAATTCGGTATTTAGAATTAAGGGCGAATTCCAAATACACAGGCCAATATAAAGTGATGCAGGGGCGATGCCGGACGCATGGCCGCATCGCCGCCGCTTCCCCGCTGCCTCCGCCGCCGCCTGCCGCCACCTACCGTTGCCGCCACTGCCGCCGGCCAAGACACCGGCCGTCGGTCGACTCCCACCGCCGATGTCCAAACATTCAATTTACTTTACATTATATTTTGTCAACCAAATAATAAAATGTAAAGTCATGAATTTGTAAAGCTCTCAATCAAACAACTATAAAGTAATCCTTTTACACTGAATTCTTTTTACACTGCATTCCAAATGCAGGAAACCAAACAGCCCCTTAGAGAGTATTAGAGCATGCAAAGGAGTCAACAAAATTTCAACTTGTCTTCTTCCCTAGTGACACTCTTCATCTTCAAATTATCTCTCTCTTCTTCATTTTCAATATTTTATTACATCAATCTAACATTTTTTTTCTCACAAACATTGAGAAATTAATCTAATTTATTGACAAAAAAGACTACTATGTGATCTAGATAAGACATCACCACATAATATAATAAAAAAAAAGCCTCAAAGGTTCACAAAACAACAATTAAAAGACACAACAAGTCTAAATGTGAAAAGCCAAAATAATCAAGCTATTATAGCAATAAAAACCCATTGAATTAAATCCATATTGGTGATAAATTTACAATTTAGAATAGCTATTATTAAAATTATAAAAGTCTTGAATATCTTTATTGAATTTATTTAAAAATTAATTTACTCTCCTATATATGTCATATAAAATTTATCCATTTCGAATCTTCATGTTTTAAAGCCATTGTATAGACATTTTCACTAGCAAATCATATTAAATACATAGTTTTAATATAGAATTAGGTAATCCTTATCCAAAAGTACTCTCTTATATAATTTTGTAAATAATTTTTAATAATCTTTATGATAGAGAATGCTCTTTCATTAGTTGTCAAAATAATTAATAATATCAAAACAAGATTTTAAATAAATAAAATAAATAATACACACATAGGGGTGTCAAAAATTGACCCAACACGACGACTCGATATGAACCCAACTCGAAAAATTCGGGGTTGGGTTGAAGGAATTGACCCGCTTAATATTTTGGATTGGGTTCGAGTTGACCCACCAACCTAAAATTGACTCGATTTTGACCCGCCAACTCGAATTTGACCAGCGGATCTGAAATGTACCTGATTTTTACCCACAAATCTGAATTTGACTCAATTTTGTATATATATATCATCCGGGTCATGTCAGGTCAATCGGGTTGAAGTTGTGTTGGGTTCGGATTGAGATTTTTGACCCGTTTAATAAACGGGTCGAGTTCGGGTTAAACCTACTCGGGTTGGGTTAAATTCGGGTCATGTCCGAACCTAACTTGCCGACCTGAATTGACACCCCTACACAGGCGTGCACACACACTAAATTGCATAATAATAATAATTTTTTTGAATTGAATGTCAAACTAGAATAGACTAATATATTCTAGAAAACTTTGAAAAATGGCATAACTAATATTTAGAAAGAGTGCATTATAGGTATGTGTTTAACATGAAAGGTGATATGACCCTGAAAATTTCACTAGTCGAAGCACGAATCTTGACGTAGAAAGTAATCTGATCGTGAATCAAGACTAATCGAGATTAAACGTTTATTATCAATCTACTCTTAAACATGGAGTATTTATAGTCAAATCGAGCGTCTTGACGAGCCGAATCTAACAAGCCCAAGATATCATAATTCCGACATCATTTGAGCATTCAAATAAACAAAATACGTCATATGATCAAGGGGATCATTTTGAGCCATCCGATGAAGTGGAGTGATACGGGTTTTGCATGTATTTAGAGACGCCACCTCCACCTACAATAGCCCTCATTCCTCATATGAGGGGAGGGCGAAGCAAGAGAGAGAGAGCTTTAAAGATCCTCCAAGACAATCGTGCCGCCACTGACGGCCGCCAACCACCGCCATCGCCGCCGCCGTTGATCTCTATCGCCAATCTCGCTTGCCTCCATCATGATGACTTCTACCGCTGATTGTTCTCAGATTTCTACCGAGATTGTTCCCCGCATTGCCGATTGTTCCTCACGTGATTGTCTACATTTCGCCGAATTGTTCGCATTTCCACCGGTGATTGTTTCGCACAGTTCACCATCATATGCTACTACTAGCAACTGTTACAACCTGATCGTTGTCACATAGCTGTTGTTCCTTTCTCATATACAATTATGTAATCCCGATATCGGGAAGATCTTGTACTCTGAAACAGATGCATAGTGGAAGCTTTTTATTGGGCTAGGCCCCGTGATTTTTCCCTCTTTTTAAGGTTTTCCATATAAAAATTCTGGAGTTTTCTTGTTCACTCTTTAAATACCTGTGTGTGTGCTGGATTTCACAACGAAGCTAAGGCGAAAACTTTTACTCTACGAATCGGTTTTCAAAGACGCAATGCTTGGAGCCGCTGCGGGATATCGATTCCCATTATATCATCTTGTATGGCGACCAAGTTCCCAACAAGATAAAAACTACCATCGAGATGTGCGATTTCAAGCTTTTTAAGAGTGCAAGCTTAAGAATGAAGTTAAACTGCTTCCTTGATTTTGTCAAAAGCGGGGCAAATCTTAATCTCAAAAGATTATCCAAATCGATATTTTAGATATCTAATTGATTATCGCTCAAGAAGCTAATAATAAAAAAGACCAAGGTTAAGGAGCAACTTTGGCTAAAACCACAAATGGATCTTTTAATCGACCTCTTCCATACAGGTTAACGTCATCGAGCAAAGACTTTAACAAACAACCTAGGATAGGTCAAAAGGTCTTTGGTGGACTTCCTACGACCTCTTCCATACATGTTAACGTCATCGAGCAAAGACTTTGACAAACAACCTAGGGTGGGTCAAAAGGTCCTTGGTGGACTTCCTACGACCTCTTCCATACAGGTTAACGTCATCGAGCAAAGACTCTAACAAACAACCTATGATAGGTCAAAAGGTCCTTGGTGGACTTCCTACGACCTCTTCCACACAGGTTAACGTCATCGAGCAAAGACTCTGACAAACAACCTATGATAGGTTAAAAGGTCCTTAGTGGACTTCCCACGGCCTCTTCCACACAGGTTAATGTCATGGCAAAGACTTTGACAAAAAAATCTGGATGGGTCAAAATCCTCGTGTATTTAATTCAACCTCTTTAAATAGTTAACATCTGCAACACTCGTAAACAACCTCGAGTCAAAATCGGCCAATTAATTCAACCTCTTCCACACAGGTTAACGTCATTGGGTAACACTCTGACAAACAACCTCGGATGGGTCAAAGATCCTCAGCGGATTCAATTCAACCTCTTCCATACAGGTTCACGTCATCGAGCAAACACTATGATAAACAACCTCGGATATGTCAAAACTTTATACATACTCCACACAGGTTAACGTTATCGAGCAAACACTCTGACAAACAACCTCGGATAGGTCAAAAATCCTCAGCGGATTCAATTCGACCCCTTCCATATAGGTTAACGTTATCGAGTCACACTTTGACAAACAACCGATAGTCAATGATCCCGCCGGCCAACCACGCTGGCCGACTACTGCTGCCACCTCCGATACTGCCGCCGGCCACCGCCAACCATCGCTGGTAATCTCGCCGGTATCTCGCTGACTACCGACGCTGGCCGTCGGTTGACTACTGCGCTAGAGCCGTTGCTGACCACCCTGCTGACCGCTAACCATCTATAATGCCGCTGCTGCTGACATCATATTATCGGTACCGCCGCTGACTTATCGTGCCACCACCGCTGACTACTGGTCACCACTGACCATTGCCGGCATCCGGCTACCACCGCGCTACCGGTATCGAGCAATATCGATGTTGCCGCCACTGCCGACTACTGCGCCAGGTTGCGCACCGACCACCCCGTGGCTAACTATCGTCATTATCACTGCCGACATTGCTTGCCGCTGCTACACTCGGCTACCGCTGCGACCATGGTGTAATTCGGTCACCACTATATCGGTATCTCGCTGATTACTGATCGCCACGCTACGATTACTGCCGGTTGCTGCTGATTATCCCCGGCCGCCAACCATCGTCTGGTCACGGCCACCACTATCATCGATCACCGCCCATCATCGCTGGTTTACATCGCACCGACCATCGCCGACAATCTTCGTCGGTGACCATCATCGTCGCCGATCATCCCCGCTAACACTGATGTTGCCGCCACCGCCGGTACTGCCGCTACTGCCGCGCCAACCACCGCCAACGCCCGGTGATCGCCACCGACCATCGCCATCAACCACCGCTTGGGTGTAAACGAAGCCGATTTGAGCGAACGAACTTTGTTGTTCGGCTCGTTTGAAATTTGTTTTATTCGTGTTCGGCTCGTTTATATATCGAGCTTGAAATATCTGTTCGTGTTCGGCTCGTTTAACTAAACGAGCTAACGAGCCGAACACGAGCTGTTCGCGAACAACAAGCTTTTTTGACAGAGGAGGATTCGAATCTGGGCCAATCTTTTGCATAACAAAAATTTTAACCACTAAGTATGCTTGCATTTGTGATATGTAAATGTGTTCGTATGTATATATAATAATAATAATAATAATAATAATAATAATAATAATAATAATAATAATAATAATAATAATAATAATAATAATAAAATAATAATAAATAAAAATAATAGTAATAAAATAATAATAGTAATAAATAAAAATAATAGTAATACAATAATAATAATAAATAAAAATAATAGTAATAAAATAATAATAGTAATAAATAAAAATAATAGTAATACAATAATAATAATATAATATAATTTTTTATTTCGAGCTAAATCGAGCCGAACACGATCGAACAAATGATTGTTCATGTTTACGCTTTATATATCGAAATGTCATGTGTTGCTCGTTAGTTAACTAACGAACCGAACATAATGAGCTAACGAAGCTCACGAACAACGAGCTTTTGATACGCCGGCTACCATCGCTAGTCACGCACCATCACCGCCAATCTTCACGGCCACCACCATCGCCGCCGGTCATCCCGCATACTCGACGCTGGCCGCTACTATCGATTATCGCCGCGCTTGCCGTTAATCACCCCGTCCGCTAACGCCGCCAGGTCCACCATCGCCACGGTCATCTCGCTGACCATAGACGCGCGCCACTGCTGACTACTGCACCACCGCTGCTGTCGATTTTGTTCGCCAACCACCTTGCGCTCTTGCACCACTATCATGGTCACCGCTGTTGACTACTGTCGCCGGCCACGCCATTACTTACGCCATCGAGTACTGTTGCCACCACGCTGGCTACCGCCGCAAACCACTGACAACTATCTCGGTTACCACCATTGTCGCTGCCATCCTCGCTGATTAATACCGTTGCGCGACTGCTGACTACTGCTGCATCTGGCACAATACCCCGGTTGGCCATAGCTGCCGGCTATCGCTGCTGATCATCAGATATCAATGGCCGACTACTGCCGCGCCACCTCCACCGACCATCGCCAGCAATCTCCGCCGGTCACCACCATCGTCGCTGATTCTCCTTGCCGACCACCGTCGCAGGTCACCGCCACCGAACACTGTCACCGGCCACCATCGTCGAGCATCGCCGTCAACCCCCGTCTCCGATTATCGTCGCAGTGATCGCCTCCAAACCCGGACGGTCCGACGAGGTTATCTTTCGAGGGAAAATTGGGCGTTGCGTATGAACTATGGGTCTTGATCGCTTTGAACCCGGCCGTCCGACAAGATCGCTTAACACCTCTTTCGAGGGAAAACTGGAGCCTTGTATGAACTACGGTCTTGATCGCCCGGTCCCGGGCCCGGTCGTCGGGCTAACACCTCTTTCGAGGGAAAACTGGAGCCTTGCCGTATGAACTACGGGTCTTGATCGCCTCCGAACCCGGTCGGTCCGACGAGGTTAGTTAACACCTCTTTTAAGGGAAAATTAGAGCCTTGCCGTATGAACTACGGGTCTTGATCGCCCCGGTCGATCCGACGTTGACACCTCTTTCGAGGAAAAATTGGAGCCTTGCCGTATGAACTACGAGTCTTGATCGCCTCCAAACCCGGACGGTCCGATGAGGCCGGTTGATGCCTCTTTCGAGGGAAAACCGGAACAATGACATAAGTACCATGGGCCTTGATCGCCTCCAAACCCGGACGGTCTGATGAGGCCGGTTGACGCCTCTTTCGAGGGAAAACCAGAACAACGACGTATGTACTGCAGACCTTGATTGCCTCTAAACCCGGACATTCCGACTAGGCCAGTTGATGCCTCTTTCGAGGGAAAGCCGGAACAACAACGTAAGTACTGCGGGCCTTGATCGCCTCCAAACCTGGACGGTCCGACGAGGCTGGTTGATGCCTCTTTCGAGAGAAAATAGGAACAACGACGTAAGTACCGTGGGCCTTGTCAACTCCGAACAACCCTCACTCAAGAAGAAGAGAAGCACTAGAACAATGAAGAAGTGTGCTTTCTCCCTTGGCCCTATGGGGGTTTTTATAGACCCCTTTTAGGGGCAAAAGTATAAAAAAGCATCCAAAACCGTTCAAAACCGCTCAAAATGGGTGAAAACGGGCCAAACGGAACCAGCGGCACGCGCATGCCACGCTTTCGACCGCTTCGCCCGCCCGTGCTCCGTTCGACTGCCCGCTCCCGCTGATCCACCGAACTTCCGCCGCGGATCGCAGAATGTGCGACCAGACCGCCTGTTCATCCCCAGATACTCCTGCTTCGCTCCCCTCAGCCCCTAACTCGCGCTCACCAAGGCCACCCACGGATCTGATGCGCGCATTTGCGCCGCAATCCTCACGACCTATTCATTTCAGAAATCGCCTTCAGCTTATTCGACACGGCGCAAAGACTTTCTTCACATGAAATCAGCTACTAAAATTTCTTACGCCCGCGTAATCCAACCCAAAACCTTGTGCAGTGCGTAAATGTCCGTCCATAATCCCGAAATCTTGCCATGCAGCATACATCCGCGGCCTTGCACTCACTTCATGGTCATAATCTTATGCTCCTATGAAGATATGTTCTCTCAAAACGTATGGTTAACGGACCCGCAAATTTCATTGAGAATCTGCTATTTTCAAATATTCGACATATATATATTTGGATGATTGAGATAATGTCATCCAAAAATATGGGGGCAACTGATATGACCTTGAAAATTTCACTAGTCGAAGCATGAATCTTGATGTAGAAAGCAATCTGATCGTGAATCAAGACTAACCGAGATCAAACGTTTATTATCAATCTACTCTTAAACATAGAGTATTTATAATAAAATCGAGCGTCTTGATGAGCCGAATCTAACAAGCCCAAGATATCATAATTCCGACATCATTTGAGCATTCAAATAAATAAAATACATATATGATCAAGGGGATCATTTTGAGCCATCCGATGAAGTGGAGTGTTTTGCATGTATTTCAGACGCCACTCCAATCTATAAATAACTCCTCATTCCTCATATGAGGGGAGGAAGCAAGAGAGAGGAGAGAGCTCTAAAGATCCTCCAAGCACAATCATGCCGCCACTCTCGACATCGCTTACGCCGTCTGCTTGATCCGTCACATCTGGCTTGCCATCATGATGACTTCTACCGCCCTCGCATTTCTACCTGATTGTTCCTACATTTACGCGATTGTTTCTATTTATACCGCGTGATTGTTCCCTCGTTTCTTGATTGTTCCTACATTGCCATTGTTCCCGTGATTTCCGGTGATTGCTTCGTATAGTTCACCATCATCTGCTACTACTAGCAACTGTTACAACTTGATCTTTGTCACATACTGTTCCTTTCTCATATACAATTATATAATCCATCGGGAAGATCTTGTACTCAAAGTGATACATAGTGGAAGTTTTTTCTGGCTAGCCGTGATTTTTCCCTCTTTTCGAGATTTTCCATGTAAAAATTCTGGAGTTTTCTTGTTCACTCTTTAAATACCTGTGTGTGTGTGTGCTAGATTTCACAACGAAGCTAAGGTGAAAACTTTTACTCTACCGCAACTGATTTTCTAGCACGCAACAAAAGGAAACTAATGATCACTAGTTTAAATTTCCTTATTTATCAAACTGTTCTGGTCGAGCACATGGGAGGAATGGGCCAATAGTTCCCCCACTATAAATCCAACCTTGGATGACAATTTGTTCCTTTTTTATGTCATATAATAAAAATTTAATGTAACAAATATGAGAAAATTTGACTTTTTTTTATCTCAAAATATAATAATTCTGCCTGATCTCTTCATTATATTTATATATAAATAAATATCTTTTAATATATATTTTTGGACTAAAATACCTCTAATGAGTGATAAATCTTTATATTCATAAAAATTTATTAAATTATAATAAGAATAACTACATTATTTTTTTACTGAATTTATTTCAAACCAACTTAATTAACTTATTTTGCTATAGAAACTGACAACTCGACTATTTCTCCTCTTGCCTCTGTATAATCTTCATCAATATCAACACTCAAATCTTAATCTGTAAAATATGTTAATTAAGTTTGATTTACATAAATTCAATGTCAATAGATAAATATAATTCATGTCAATAAATAAAAGCGATTATATATCCTAATTTTAAAGAGTATTCATGAATATAAAGGATTATTTTTGTTTGGGTAATTTGGTTAAAAAATATTTTGATGGATATTAACTCAAGTAATTATTATAAGAGGGATAATAAAATAATATTTTAAAAATATTAATTTGAGTAAGCATGTAAATACTTTTTTTTATAATTGAAGGATGTTAATTTATGTATGATATCTCATTCTTTCTAAAATATATTTTTTATTCAACAATCTATGTCAGAATAGAAAGATAGCAAATCTAAAATTAAAGTACTCAAAATTAAAAGGTATTTAATTTTTTTTGTTCATAAAAAAACTAGTTTGTATTATTATTTTTATTTTTATTTTATTACCTTTTAATTTTAAGCATTTTATCTTGTATCTTGGTATACATGATATGAGAACACCTTAATATATTTTTTTCTTACCTAAGATTATTTATTTTGTTTGGATGAAAAAAATGTATTGTAAAAAGAATTTAATATAAAAGAAATGTGATTATTTTAATTGATGTAAATAAAGTTCAAGAATTTACTTTTTAGTGTTTGGTTTGAAGTAAAATTAATGTAAATCTCAAAAGTGACTAACTGTATGACAAGAGATCGATGATGGAGGAGGGCGAGATAGTTAGTTAGTCATAGGGGCTAATTTACTAAATACCTACTGATGTAAATGAAATTACACAGATTAGGTAAAAAAAAATTACTAAATGCTAAAAAAAAGAATGCATTGAAATTTTATATTGCATTTCTCTTTCTGTCAATCAAGCACCAAAATTTTACTTTATTTCTTATATTTGGAATGCAATGCATTCTTTTTTGAGACAATCATATAGCCCCAACATAAGTGTAGATAAACAAAGAGTAATTTATAACATAACATGCTCTAGATATTAAACTTCATTATTCATTAATGCATAATCCCAATGTTTACAATGAAATAATTTTTCACAGCCATCTCACTGCTTATATTTCTAAGCTATTGTGTTCTATAAATACTCCCTCTTTGAGGGTGTTAGAGCTTGCAAAGGAGCCAAAAAAAAATAAAAAATAAAAAAAAAAAATAAATAAAAAAATAAAAAAAAATAAACTGCTCCTCTTCCTTAGTGATTATCTAGACTCGTTCACATCCTCAAATCATCTATCTCTATTTTTTTTCTTCTTCATTTTCTATATTTTATTTCATCAATTTTACATTTTTTTTAAAACATTGAGAAATTAGTCTGGTTTATTAAAAAAAAAAAAAAAGAAGGCTACAATGTGATCTAGAGAAAACATTGCCAAATAATGTAATAAAAAAAGCCTCAAATACATAAAAAACATACAACAATTAAAAGACACAGGGTGAGATACTATTGACTGTCATAGGAAAGGGTGGACCCATCAATCTACTATGAGCATCAAGGGTTAATCAACCTATGATTAAATGATCCTATAAAATGGGTTCGGACTTTGAACATAGAGGTATGTTAAGGCAGTGATAATGATCTTTAAACCAAAAAGTGTATATTAAATTAAGTCTAATAATCTAACATTTTAGGGGTGCTCTTCCTCCTCACATAAATATTATGATCCAATTGTTGAAGATTCTCTTAAGTGACAACAATCAAAATAGAAATGTGCAATTTTAGAGCTTGATCTTAGTAGATCAAGCATAACCTAGATCTAAGGTCAAGCATGGTAGCCATGATCATCCACTTCATAAAGCATAAGATCCTAAAGGTTGGATATATGATTTGAGCCACTAGAGTGTATCTAGTGGTCACTTGATTGAAATTAAGTTTTTTTCTAAGGAATAAAAACTTTTTGTTGTTGGTTTCCACACTTTCCTCCCATAAGTTATCTTAAATACGAACTCATAGTCATGTTATTGTCAAACTTAGTCCTTAATGTATATAAATGCCCTTATAGAGTAGAATGAAGGTAAAATAAAAAAAAAAGAAGATTATGAAAGCACAAGGAAGCTAATTGGAAGCAATGTTGCTCTCTTCCTTGTAAAGGTTAATGCAATGCTTGGGATAAAACTTAGAGCTCATTTATCTAAGTTTTGAGCCATTAGAGCTTACCTAGTGGTCACTATTGGCTCCAAAAATTTGCGCCCCAACATCTTGATGTAAGAAAATGTAGATTTGTGCCAAATGAAATTTTTAAAAGGTAGATGATTTTTATTAGTAGATAAATAAGGCACTACCTAAAGATTTTGTTCTCATTTGGTGAAGAATTTAGATCTAATTCTAGGTTTCCTATAAGGACAAGCACCTATAGGTAATTTCCCCTCCCCACAATGGTGAGAGGGAACTTTCGATTAAGGCTAGTAATTAGGTCACTAAATACTTAACTTATAGTAGAAATATATTAGTTTTGAAGATTTATGATTGAAAATCATCATTATTGACACTTAAAGTGTATGATTAGAGAAATGATGATGCACTCGATTAAGATCCCATGATGTCATCATCCCGAGCTATCTATCCCTTGGTCCACTTAGTCAGAGGAGGTGGTCAACCCAACCTGACCAAATGATCATTGTTAGTAGCTATAAGTTACTTCATCCAAAGAGACTTTATAGACCAGGGTTAATATTTGTCAAAAGGAAATATTTTAAGCTCACCTTAGCTAACAAATGGCTTTGTGCCCTATTAATTAAACCCTATAATTCACAACTAAAAAGATAGAAAATCATTAAGAAACATATATGTTACAGCTATGACCATAATATAGTGGATCTTACTAGCCAAACCACCCGATTAGATGACTCTGGTCATAGCTTCACTATATGTGAAGCCTATTGGCCAAACCACACAAATAGATGACTCGAGCCACATCCTTATTAGTGCATAATATTTTGAGCATGAATGTAGTAGTATACTTAACATGAAATTAGTTTATTATGAGCATAATTTAATATTAAAATTTTTACCTTCGATAAATAATTACGAAAGGCAAAATGAATTTTGATTGAGTAGGTTTAGCTTTAAGTTTTGAAATGATGGATTTTCATTTAGACATTTCTTAAAATTTTAGAGTTTTCTTGAATATTTAATAGTTTATTAAAGTTTGACTTCAAGATGATTTGGCATTAAAATTAACAGATTTTGATAATAATAAATCACTCTGATTGAAATGTATAATTAATGCGACCATCATCTTGTTGATTATTTGGGGCATTTATTTTACTTCTCTAGACCTTATCGACTCTACATGATTACTAATAAAGGATCTAGTTTATTATTTACATATACAAGTTCAAATTCAGAATGATTTAGCTTTAATATTTCAGAAGTTTAGATAATAACAACTCATTTGATTGATATTCTTAGTCAACACAACTATCATTGGGGTGTTGTTAATTGAATTTATTTTATAGCTCTAGATCCTGTCAACTCTGTTCAGTTGCTAACAGAGGATCAGGTTAGAGATTTGTATATTATTAATCAGTTTTGAAATTATAGACCATGTAAACTCTATTCCCCATGTAGAGGATCGATCTATATATTGAATCATATGATCATACTTTATTTTTTTTAAGTGATTGCTCTTTGGATTTTGAAGAACATAGATATTCTTAAAATGATTATTAATCAAAATCTATTTTATGACAAATCCTATCAAATCTATTCTCACATTTAGAGGATTATGTTTGTAGGCTAGGATATGTAATTATACTCTATGATTTTGTAATCAATATTTTAAGAGTTAAGCTCTCTTATTATGACCTCTGAAGGCTTTATAGAACTAACAAAAGTAAGCTTTTAACCATACAAATGATTATTTATTATTTATAATATCTACATAATTTAGATATTCAACATCATGTATTTGTATTTTAAATAAATTTAGATTTTTAGAAATTTAATAAAATATTAATATGCTTCCACATGTGTCAAAAAAAATCAATTCTAAGTTTATTCAATTTTAACCCACGCAACATCTCAAGACATTGAATTAAACATTCTATAGCACATGAGAGATTTCTGTAATTCAAATAAATTTATATTTAATTTTCGAGGATCAGAGGTCTTTTAAAGTAACTTTAACAATTCTCAATTTGACCTTGAATTTACAATGAGCATAATTTTCGATGTTGGGATTGTACTCTAAATCTCTTAGTCTAAGCACATGTAGGCATTTTACTTTTCATGATTTGAATGGACTTTGATGCACTTGTGTAATGTATTAACACTATTCTTATCATATTTATGTGATGTATTTGCAAATAATTCAATCTAATCAATACAATTTTCAAGGTATTTTAATCAAATTTGAAAGTTATCTTATAAATCGTGCAAATCTAAAAATTACTGAAGGTTTTGAATTTTTGTGCAAATATTTCATCATTAAATTGTATTCAATATTTTACTAGAAATTCTCAAATGATGCCTTCTATTCGCTCGTAGATGAATGTTGCAAATATTGCAATCGAAATCATTACATCCTTGCTAGCTTATCAATGAGTTAAATTCAAGTAAAAGGATTACTTGTCTTATGCTCATTAATGAGCTTTTAAATATTTATCAATTTATCATACTTGGCTTTTATTGTCACCCAAACTAGCTATTATATCTCCTTTAAGTGGACTTGTGTGAGCTCATATTTTTTGTTAATTCTTTTAATGCAAAATATGATGTTACTTAATGTTTATTGAATAGTCATGTTCATGCTCATTGATGAACTATTGAGTTTATTGCAAATCCTTGAATATAGTTTGATTATTCATTGAGAAGCTTTGGTTATATTCACTAATTAGTTACTTAGCTTCACTAAAGTCTCTTATGAATTTCATTTGAGCTTAAAAAATAGCACTCAATAAATTTATTATGCTTTAGTTTTGCATTCAAATATAGATACAAGTATTCTTTGAAAGTGTAGCATTTAAAGTTATTGGCAAGTTGTATAGTTATCTTGATAAGCAAGCCATCAAATTTCATTCTCAAGTTGGATTACTTTATTCAATACAAATGTAATACTACATGAATGCTCACAAGAAAGTTTTGCTTATAATTGCTTTGCCAAGAAGCAAACTTTCAAGTTTGTTGCTAGTCAGTTATTATTATGTGTTAAATTTAAATTCTTGTTTTATATAACATCAAATGTAGCTATCCGGGTGTTCAATTTATTATATCTATGCTTTTTACTGTTGTATTTTTATTTATTGAGGAGAATGATGTGGGACACCATGCAAATCCACAGATGTACTCATTAGGGTGATCGGGTGCGACATTGAGGAATGATGTACTATCTTGAGAGACAGAAGTCACCATCCTGATAATCTAATAATAAGAACTCCCTAAGGACAATGGGTCTTGAATGTACGAGATCTTTCCCCAACTTTATATGGAAAAGTAAAGTAAGGTTTATTTTAAAATTGAGTTCGTTAAGTTCCCTATGGAGGCAAGCCCTCATAGTTAATTACATCCTAAGAAATGATATTCCTTAGGAATACTATCTATTAAAGTAAATGATCATTCTCTCCAAAGATTTCAAAGACAGGTCTATCAATCAATTGGTTATTTTTGGAAAAATCAAGTGGGATTTGAGCAAAAGGAAAGAGTTATTATTAAAACCAAAGAGAGATGAGTAGGGGATGCTCATGATACTAGGAAGCCCAGTGAGCATTCCAAACTATCCTATGGTTAGGCTTTACATTTTTAAAATTGAGGTGAGTTATATGTTCGAGTTGAATTTTTATTAGAAATCTAGGGCTTACAATTCCACAACACAAGATTGTGAAAATGCCTAAGAGGTGAAGATTTATGCTTGTAGCCCATGAAGAAAAACAACAATCTCAAATCTTAAATCTAGGGAGCTTTGGTTAGGGGCAAAGTACGACTTAAATCTAAGGTAAAAATGGGTATATGGTTTACCTCCATAAGAGAGAATAAATCACCTGAATGTTGGACTTACAATCACACTGGCCAAATAACTCCTCCTATGATTTTAAATACATGTAGGCAAGTTTTATGCTTTACAAGATAGCTAGACTGTTATTTATTTAGAAAGAAAACTAAGTCCTTAAACACACTCCCTAAGAGACTAGATCATAAATGACATGAATAATGACTTAATCTAATGCAAATTTTGATAAGTTTTATTTTGATTTTTGGACATTTTTATTTGACACAGGCTATGGGATTTCATATGCCTAATGCATGAGAAAATTGGTTTTGGGCCAAAATCAGAAATAAGGAGATGTGTTTCCACCATGGCTCTCAAAGGTCAAGCCATTTTCTCTGGTAAAGGTGGAAGCCCTCCATTAGCAAGTGTGAAGCAATATATTTTATGCATGATGTGAGATATATAACATCCAGTTAAGTGGTTGTTAAATCTTTTATTATCTTGATTTATTTCTTAGGATTTAGGTGAGGTTATAAGTTGTTTAATTTAATTTAGAGTTGATTAATTGGATAGAAAATTTATTTTTCCTAAGAGTCTATTCGCATCTAGGCCATTCATCAAACAATGAAAAAACTAGGAAGATCATACCATCATAACTGCACAATCATAAACAAAATATCAATTAATTTATAAAATTGGCATAAAAGAATAAGAAGCCGATGTGGTCGGGCTCCACCACATAAACTCGAAAAGAAATGTGGGTAAACAACCCAAATTTCAAATGAATAATTATAATTAAAATGAATTCATGTTATCGGGGTGTTCATTTTTCATTTCTTAATTTCTTCCTTTCTTCATTTCTTTCTTTGTTTTGGTTTGACTTGAGATGTAGTTTGCTCCAAGGCTTCATATGGTACATAAGACATGATCTTATAACCAATATTCACCTTAATTTTATTTCTCCACCTACATCAAAATAGAATAAACTTTCCCTCATGTCTAGATTTAGATTATACCAGTATAAACTTTAACTCACATTTTTATTACATGCTTATAATCCCACAAGAAGACATGATTAAATGATCGTCTATCATCAGCCTACACATGCACCCTAACATCCAGTCTAAAAAATATTACATCACAAAATAAAATCGCATCAAAATATGTATCACCCTAACATAATAGAAACTTAAAATGTGTATGCCATTTAAGGTTTGTGTGGCATGTCTTAGCTAGGCTTTAAGTTGGAATTTTCTAAGTGTGAGAGATTCAATTTAGAAGGGTGGTTTCATTTTAAGTGATTTAGTTGATTTGTCAATTTTAGTTGGTGATTTGATTTGGTTTGAATGAACCCACACTTAGTTACTAAATATTATGAAGAGAAGAAAAGGAGAACTCTTTCATCCCTACCTTAAGACATTTCTAAGGTAGATTCATTAATAATTTTTCTTTAGTGAATATTTTATTATGTGTTTTAATTAACCCTAAGTTTAGATTTACTCTAAATAGCTCTATTCAATAATAAAGACATCTTAGGATTAATTAAGGTGAATTACTACCACATGACATGTAATCATCTATTTCTTTTCAGCATGTATACCATGCATATGAATGATCCTAAGCATACCTATACATGCAATGCAAATTTAGCACATCTTAATGATGAATGCAAAGAGATATTATTTAAGAAATTTGGATATCCATGAATGCATATTTTATTAAGTAGAAAAGATGGACTCTTTTATTCATTGATTAAATGCACATCCATATATAAAAGACATAAGTGAGTCTGTCATTATTTTTTTAAGGTACAAGACCTACTTGGGGCCACTTAAATCCTCACATCCCTGGATGTCTAGACTAATATATCACTTTTTTTAAATACATGTGAATGTACAAAAAGAAACAAATGGATGAAGAATCATGCAAAGGATTATGTTTAATTTGGTTGTATAATTTACATGTGTAAATGTGAAGATCCTTCTTAAGTCATAACATAGAAATGCATATGAATAAATTTAAGCAAGTGGTGTGTTCTTTTCAAATGAACTATACACTTTACAAATCCTATTCAAATCCTTGTTAAGAGAAGAGAAGAAAATCACATAATACACATCTTATGATATAATCACATGCAAGCTTATAAGTACTTATAAGTAGCATCACTTCATTTATAATCTTTGATTTATAGGTTTTGAAAATAATCTTTGGTTTAATAATGATAATAGTCACTCTTATTCTTAACTTTAGCCAAAATGTACAATTTGATATAAAAGGAAACATTTTATTTAATTAGTTTTTAAAAAGAAATGAATGCATGATTTCATATGGAAAATAAAGTTTAGTATGCTTGGAAAAAATAAAGGGATGTAAGCACATGACTTCACTCACCGTAATTACTTCCTAAGAACAATCATATAAAATGGGATTATTTAAAATGAATAAAAAATTCTTTAAAGAGATTTTTATTTTTGGATTTGATTTGAAAATGATTTTTGAGAAAGAGTTTTTGGTCCTAACCCATTTCCCCCTTGTGTGAATCAATTTAGTTTAATTTTAGAAAAATTAAGTTGATTTTATAATTTTGTTCTTGTTAAGGTATAAATTAAGTCCATTAATTACCCCTTACATATACCACTTTAACATAATTATCCAAACAATTATGAGCCAACATATGATATGCAACCATATGGAATTTAAATCAGCAACTGTACCTAAGAAATAAAGGGGCCTAATACAATTGACTCATAATTATTGATTAATTAAGCTAAATAGTTTAATTAAGTATTTTCACAACCATCCTACACATGTAGTTTGATTATAATTATCTTTGAAGTCTCTTAGGTTATTGAACATCTAAAAATCTACCCAAGATTAAGTGATTAAGGTCTCGAATGATTTGATTTTGAATTTGATTAATTGAATTTATTAATCAAGTGATTAAGCCATTAATTAATTTGCAAATTAATTAAGTGTTTATCCAAATGAAATAAACTTAAGGGGAAAAGATTGGAAAGAAATCTTAATCTCATTCCCTAAGTCCATTCACAGTTTCATGAAGATTAACAAGTTTAATTAGTGAATTTATCACTATTTAATGAGTTAATTAATCATTTAATTAATTAAAAAAGGGATTAAGGATGAAAGGAGCAATTCGCCTAATCAATCCAATAATAAAATCCAAAAAAATCATGGGAGGCAGAGGTCATCCCACTAATCAGCCGTAGGAAGTTTAAAATTAATTGCTAAAGTAATTAATGAGTAATTAACGTAATTATATTTTTAATAAAATCCAAATTGAGTGAAAGTCACTATTCAAAATCAATTGATCTTAATTTTATATTTTTCCTCACTGAATTATCTTTAAAATAAACTTAAGTTTGTATTTTTTAGATTTTTCTATAATTAGTTATAAATTTTGAAAGTTTTAGCATTAAAAATGAATTAATTAGAGCTAATTAACCCCTAATCCCATTGGGCCATGTGGCGGCTGACGCGACGTGCTTTTGACGTGGCATGATGGGATAGATTATTTAAGTTATCACATTCGTGGCTGAGTTAGTCGGTGGCGAACTCGCTTCTCCACAGGCCGTACGATCTAAGATCAGACGACCGTGGTTAATCCCGTAGTTTAGGCTTAAATCAAAGGGAGATCTAACATGATTTAATCACAATCGTCCGTTCCAATCATGCGGGACAGACGGTGTGTGATCTGTCTCCTTCCGAGAGGTGAGAGACGGATGCCATCCGTCGATCGTCGCACGATCCGAGCTCGAACTCAAACTCACCCCACATCTTCAGGGAAGCACAAGCAAGGTATCCAACGATCAAGATCTCATGGGATTACAATTTCCTTCACGAAGGACCAAGTAATTTTTTATCCTAAGATCGCTTTGAGCAATACCTCACCAGAGGCTATCACTGACGCTTCCAACGGAGGAGGTAGCTTTGTCTATTAGAAATGAAGCTCTGTTATAGGTATCAAGTATTGATTTAGGGTGGATGGCTCGGTTGACCAAGCTCCCCTTCAATGGAAATCAGCTTTGATCAAAGTCCTCCTTCCCATGGCTTGGTGGTTTGGGAAATAACTTGATTGAGCTTGACGAAGTTCCTTGATGGTGCTTGTGAGTTTAATTTGGTTTTGGTAGAGAATTGAGTGGCTTGGAATTGGGATGGACCTCCCCTGGCTTTGAGAAAAAACGAGAAGGAGAAATCAAGGGAGCTTTGAAATGGCCTTGAGAAGCTTAGGAATGCTTGGTTTCGATTCCTAGAGCTCAGTCAAATTTAGTCCTTTCGGTTTGAGTGGGAATGAGGGGGAGTATATCTCCCCCTCCTTTGATCAGACGATCGAGAGTTGAGTTACTATTTTAGCTCAATTTTTGAGATTGGTTGATCGGTTTGGGCTATTTAGCATCCTATGTGATTCATTTTAGGTAGTGGAGGGAAGGAGAGTGAGTGCCCATGTGCTAGGTGAGTGCATTGGGTGACCCAAGTGGTTAATTCCCATTAGAGGGGTCGGTTTGGCTTGGGTTGGGTCATGGCCGACCTAAACCCATTGGGTCATGTTCACCACCCTTCTTGGTGTCCATGTGGACCACTAGGAGGATGTCAAGTGGCCTTGAGAAAGAAATGACCAAATTCTAAGTGAATTTGGTCATAGGATACCCTTTGACATAAGGGTAAAATGATTATTTGGCCTTGATTTTGATTTGGGCAGATTTGGAATGATTAAAAACAAATTTCAAGTGATTTGGAGTTCATTTGGTTTGAATTGGTTCAATTTGACCCGTTTAGGCCAAGTTGGGTCAAATTGGGTTAGGTTGACCAATTGGTCAAATTGAGTCAAACCATGGGTTAGGCCAAGTTCAAATGATCATTTAGAGCCTATGGGTATCATTAGTTTGGTTCAATTTGGTTTATATTTGGTTTTGGTTCATTTGAGTTCATTTAGGTCAAATGGGTCAAGTTGACCAATTTGACCCATTTGACCTAGTTGGGTTAGGTCATGGGTTGGTTTAGGCTTGGTTGATCATTTAAAATGTATTATAAGCTTTGGTTTCAATCAATTTTGATTTGGTTTGATTCATGATTTAGATTTTGGAATTGATTTGATGATTTGAGAAAATCAATTGGGTTAGAACTGATTTAAGGTTTGGTTTGGAATTGATTCATGATTTGAGAAAAATAATTCAGTTGAAATTGATTTCCATTTTAAGAAAATCAATTGAGTTAGAATTGATTTGAGATTTAATTTGAAGTTTGACTTGAAAGAAGGAAGCAAGGATTTGGTTCAAGCTATAGGGTAGGCAAGTCCTCCTAATATCCCTAAGGCATAACCTATTCATATAGCTAACTCTTCCAAGTCTCTAGGGTTAGGTTAAGTGTTCACCTAATTACTAGAAGTGTCTTAAGACTAAGAAACTCTTAGTGTCTAGAGGATTCCTATGTCTAAGATGGAGAAGTTGAAAGCTCACTCTAAAAGTGAGGCCAATGGTTATGTACTTGTATGTAAATTTAACACATTGAATAGTCAATAAGAATCTTGTTTATGCTAATTGGTGAGATGTCAAAGTTTGCATTTGTTCATAAGTAAACTATCAAGCTTCGTTATTTAAATTTGGTTGTCTAATTGAAAACACTTTTAGTTCACTTAAAATAAAATTATAGTAACACCAATATTTACTAAAAAAGCCATGATTGCATTCAATGGTGAGCATTCAAGTCATGTTCTTGCTCATATATGTGCTACTAAACTCAGTTTGAATTCATTCTTAATTCCACTTCAAGCTTTATTTTTAATTGAAAACTAGACTTCAAATTTATAGCAAGTCTTTTATGAATTTGGTATTGGTCTCAAGTATCACTTATATTTGTGTGGTGTTTATTTTTGGATGTGCTGAGTGTACCCCATGCAGATCATAGGGGGTACTTATTGAAGTGTACGACATTAAGTTATGATGCACTATCTCAAAAGATAGAAACATTATCCTACAATGGACATAAGCACCTAATAAGAACTCCTAAAGCATGATGGGTCTCCAAATATACTAGATATCTTTCCCCTACTTTACATAGAAAAAGTAAAGCAGGATTTATTTTATGTCGGGTTTTAAGTTTTCTATGGAGGCAAGCCTCCATAGTTAATTACATCATAGGAAATGAGATTTCTTAAGAATATTCTCGATTAAAGTAGACAATTTTATCTCCAAAGATTTCAAGGTTAAAATTATCGATTGGTTATTTTGGAAAAATCAAATAGATTGTTCAATTGGAAGACTTATTTTGGAATCCCAAGAAGATAAGAAGGAAATGCTCATGAGACTAGGAAGCCTAGTGAGCATTCCAATCTACCCTATGGTAGGGCTTTATATATTTGAAGGTGAAGAGATCTTTTTTGAGTTGAATTTTTATTAGATTGCTTGGGCTTATAATCCACCAACACAAGATTATAGAAATGCTTAAGAGGTGAGAATTTATGTTCGTAGCCCAAGGGAAAGAGCTACTTCAAATCCTAAATCTAATGAGCTTTAAGATAAGTTAAGCATGACCTAAATCTAAGAAAAAGGTGGATCTAAGGGTTTATCTCCATAAAAGAGAATAAACTCATTCGACTTCTAGGCTTACAACTGCTTGGAGTGGCCTAACACCTCATATGATTCAAAGCCATGCAGTCCAGTCTTATAAAATTGCAAGATGATTAAGCTTGTTATTTAATTGGAAAGAAGTTAAAGTCCTAGACTCACTCCCTAAGAGACTAAAGCATGAGTTGTATGAGCATATAACTTAATCTAAAAATATAAATCTTTATAAATTTTATTTCATTTTGACATGATATTTTGAACAAAGGCTTTGGGATTTTCATTACCTAAATGCATGATGAAATTAATTATTGGCTAAATCAGTGAGAAGAGGGTGTTCTCCACTACAACAGATGCCCTCATAGGTTAAGCATTCCCTTATCGTGCAAGGATGGAGATCCCTAATATTCAAGGAAGAAGGAATATGACATGCATGATGTGAGACATACAACCATATAGCTATGGGGATACTAAATCTTTTAATTATCTTATCTATGACCTATACTTTATGGTAAGGTTATGAGTTAATTAAAATTTAATTATGAGTGATTGGTTGGGGTAGAAAAATTAGTTTTTTATCCTTAGAGCCTTCTGCATTCAGGCCACACTTTAAAACATCAATCATAAAGAAACTATGAAAAGAAAGCAATCCTAAAGCACAAGTTAAACATAACATCAAATAATTTTTATAGACCCCCATAAAAAGAATAAGAGGTTGGTGCGAAACCTGCCGGAAAGCAAAAAAGTTGGGTAGTCGAGCTCTACCCGAATATAAAAGAATAATTATAATTGCAAATGGAATACATGCTATGGGGTCCTCGTTTCTTCATTTTTCTTCTTATTCATGTCTTCCTTTTGATTTGATTTGCTCTAAGGCATCACGAGCACCCCAAGACTAAGCCTTAGCCACTCATCTTAATCCCTCATAGCACTAATCTTAATTCTTATTATAAAATTACATTCATAGAAAGTAAATCTAACTACACAGAAATAGAGGTTAGCTAAACAAACATATAATCCCAAGCAGTTATATTCCATAATTTAGAAATAGTACCTTACACATGGGTAACCAAGCCCACCTGTCCTAATGTGGATTATGCTTAAGGGTTTAAGTAACCTGCAAGAAAAGCATTTATATTTATTTGTAAGCAACCCCTTAAGCATAATCCCCTAGAGAAAATGTGATTAGACTAATATTAGCCTAATATCCAGTTTACGAGGCATACACCCTAACATCTAATCTAAAATATTACATCATAAAAAAAATATATATTACACATACACCGTCCTACCTTAGGACTAAAAGTAATGAATTAATTAATGTGTGTGTGTTAAAGCTCGTGTAGTATATCTTAACCAAGTATTAGAGTTATGATTTTCTAAGTGTGAAAGAATTTAATTTAACATAAAGGTTGGTTCCACTTCAAGTTGTTTAGTTAGTTTGTAAGTTTTAATTTATATTTTGTTTTGTTTCATTTGATTTACACTTAACATCTAACTATTATAAGAAGAAAAAAAAGCTTACCTTCTTTCATCCCTACATTAACCCATTTCCTAAAACACACTTTTTATGATTTAGTTCTCTTTAGTGAATAGCTTATTAAATATTTTCTTATTAATCCTAAGTTTGGGTTAACTTCAAATAATCCTATTCAATATGAAAGACATCTTAGGATTAATATAATTGAATTACTATCACATGACATATCAAATCATTCATTTCCATCACATGTAACATGCACATGATTTAACACTTAGCATATCAATACATACAACATGTTTTGGCACACTTAAATGATGAAGGATGCATACATACTTAGTGAAAAATAAAGACTTTCATTCATTTAGTAAGTATACACACATATGTATAAAAGATATAAACAAGTGCGTGCCATTGTTAACCAGGGAAGTGAAATAATTAGATTACCTTCTTGGGGCTACTTAAAATCTCGTATTCTAGGGATGTCTAGACTATATACTTGTTATATTAAATACATATTAATGTATACAAAACTATAAAGATGAAAATCATGCAAGAGGTGATGTTTCCCTTAATTGAACTATTTGTATATCTGATTAAATCTCTATCCAAATTCTAATACAAAAATACATAGGAATAAAATTGAATAAGTATGCGTGTCTTTGTTAACTAGAAAAGTAGGTAATCAAATGACCTCCTTAGGGCTACTTAAAGCCTCATATTCTTAGGATGTCCAAACTATAAACTTATTAACATTCAATTATATGTAGATTCATATACATGAATAGAGGAAAGAATCTTTACATCCACATACTACATATTTTAGTGACTTAGGTAATTATGAATGCATATATTTTTAGTAGAAAAAGAGAGGGTATTCGTTCTCTAATCATGTACACATACACATGTATAAAAGATGTAAGAAAATATATGTCATTGTTAACCAGTGAAGTGAGATAATTAAATGACCTCCTTGGGGCTACTTAAAGCCTCATATTCTCGGGATGTCCAGTTATATATGTGCTATCTTAGATACATATTAATGTATACATGAATTAGAAGAATAAATATCATGAAAATATTATATTTTTCATTGATTGAATTATTTATGTACATGAATTAAAGCTTTATCCAAATTCTAATACCAAAATACATAAGAATGAAATTAAATGGGTACGTGCCTTTGTTAACTAGGGAAGTGAGATAATCAAATTACCTCCTTGGGGCTACTGAAAGCCTCGTATTCCTGATATATCCAGACTATATACTCATTAACATTCAAACTTATGTAAATCTATGTATGAGTTCAAGAAATAGAGCTTCACATTCACATAACTAAGCTATGAGCACATACAAGTCCTGTATGAGTTTATAATTATCATCATTCCATATATTACTATCAATTTATAAGCTTTGAAAAATAGATTTGAATTTATTAGTAATAATAGCCACACATATCATTAAATCTATTTAATTTATTTAGATTTGAAAATATGAATGCATGGAATCATATGCCATACAACATTTAACATGATTGAGAAGGAATGACTAAACATAAACACATGGCTCATTCAAATATGTTAATTCCTAAGGATAATCATATTAAATAAAATTGTTTGAAGAAAACTAAAGCTCATTATTAATTTAATTTTGGATTTGAGTTGAACTTAAAGAAGAGAGAAATTATTTTCTATTTTAATCTCATTCTCATGTTGGTAATCTTAGTTAGTTCAAGGAAATATAGTTAAATCAATTTTATGAAGTAATTAAGTTGAATCATTAATTAAATCATTTATTTACCCTTTCCTATGCTTCTTTAACTTGATTAATCATTTAATAATGAGCCATAAATGAAATGTACATGTGAGAAAATATAATTGCAATGCTCCTAAAAGACCTAATGATTATTAGAGATTAATTAAGTTAAAGAATCTAATTAAGTACTTTTATGATTTTCCCACACTTATGGATTAATCATAATTTCCTTAAGGGTCTTTATGTTATTAAACACATAAAGAGAAATCCTTACTCTCATTGTTAATTATATGATGTGATTTGCATTTCAATTTGATTTAATTCAACCATTTAATTGATTAATTAAGCACTTAATGAATTATCATCTTGATTAATCCTCTTAAAATGAAATGAACTTGTGAAAGAGACTAGAAAAGAGGTCTTAATCACTCTCCCTCATCCTCTTACTATTAATCAATGATTAATGGGCTTTAATTAATTAATTCTTGCTATTTGGAATGCTAATTAGTCATTAAATTAATTAAAGAAGGTAATTAGGATTTGAAACATCAATTTTCCTAATTACTTAAGCAATAAATTTCAAAAAAATCATAGGAGGTGGTCATCCCATTAAATAAATTCTCCAAGTTTGGAATCAATCACTAAGTAATTAGGGCTTAATTAAGCTAATTAAGTATGCATTCAAACCCTAATTAAGCCTTAATTACTGTTCAAAACTAAGTGATATATTTTTAATTAAAGTTTTTCTATTTTACCTTTAAAATGAGTATTTATTTATATTTTTTATTTTTCTATAATTTGTTATAATTTTTTAAAGTTACAGTGATTAAAACCCATTATTAAGCCTTAATTAAGCCTAATGCCATTGGTGCCACGAGGACCACTGATGTGGCATGCTTTCCATGTGGAACTACACGATTGGTTATTTAAAACCGTTCGACTCAGTGCTGATGTGGCGGTGACGGTCACGCTTTTATCCTCGCCGTTCGATCTAATCCCGTGGTTCCTAAGGATTTAATCAAGATTAATCTAATCGAAAGATCATGACCATCCATTCTAATCATGCAGAATGGACTTCGGATGATCTATCGTCCCCCAAGCGACGAAGACGGACACCATCCATCTTCCTCCACCCAATTCAAGCTCGCGGGAGCTCGGGGAGGCTCGTGATTGATCCCACACCTTCACGAGGTTGATCTACAAAGACCCAACAGTTGGATTCACACGACATTCAGAGTTCCTTTAAAAAGGCCTAAAATATTTGGAAAATGCTCAGTTTGCTGAAAATACCTTGCCGGAGCTTTAGACGGGCGGTGAACCAACTGAGGCAGCTTTGCCTTGAAGAGGCGAAGCTCTGTTGGGAATATGGTGCCTTGACTCCTCGTCGGCAGCCCTGTAGACCAAATGTCATCAAAATCCTCACCGGAGTTGGTATAGAGAGGGCTTTCGGTGCTCTAATCGCTCGGGGGAGAGTTCATTTCGCTTTGCCGGAGCTTGGTGAAGGTGTAGAAAGAGTTAATTGGAATGTGGTTGAGTTTTGGTGGAGATGGTTGGAGCTAAGCCTCGATTTTGCTTGGTTCCGTTGTCTCTGGTGATGGGAATGCTAGGGAACTTGGGAGGAAGCTTTGGCAGTTCGTCTCGAGTTGCTAGGGTTCTGAGGATGCTTGGTGTACCTAATTGGAATGAATTGGAGGGGGGGGGTATACCCCCACCTCCCTTAAATTAGACAAACGAGATCGATTTGGCCTCTAGTGGCCGTCTGACCGATGTAGGTGGCCATGGGTGGCAGGGAGGTGCTAAGTTGGCTCAATTTGAGTGGGCGAGTCAGGAGGAGTGACTGTCATGGGAGGAGAAGTGGGAGTCCTTGGTTTCCAAGTGTCCCAATGGGAAGAGAGGGGTGAACTCACCTCCACTTGGCTCATGGCTGACCCAATCACCTTTGGGTCAGGTGAGCCAGTGTCCCTCTTGCTTAGGTGGAGGCCTAAGAGGCAACCATGTGGAGGAGAGTGGGTTTAACCCTTCAAATTGGGTATTTGTCCCATTTGACAAGCTTTACTCATTAGGCTTTAGGTCAATTCAGGTTAAGTATGGGTTGGGTTGGATTTTGGGCTGCCCATGGTGACCTAAGGAAGGACCATGCCAAGTTTCATTGGATTTGAGCTTGGTTTGAATGTGTTTGGCTCAATTTGACCAATGTAAGTCAAATTAGTCTAGGTTGGGTTAAGTTGATCAATTGGTCAAATTAGGTCAAATCAAGGCTTGGGTCAAGTTCAAATGAGTATTTGGAATATTTTAGTGCAATTGGTTTGATTCAATTTGACTTAGATTTAGATTTGACCCATTTGAGTTCAAATGGGTCAAATGTGTCAAGTTGACCAATTTGGTCAAATTGATCAAATTGGCTTGGGTTAGATATTAGTTCATGTTCAATTGATCATTTGAAGATGATTGTAGGCTTTGATCTCAATCAATTTGAATTTATGGATGATTTAGACCAAATTGATCCTTTAGGCCAATTTGGGCTAAATTGGTCAATTTGGTTCAATTGGTCAAATTGGGTTCAATTAAGGCTTTGATCATGTTCAATGATCAATTTGGAATGAACTTGAGCCATTGGTTATAATCAATTTGGGTTATATTTTGATTTGATTTAATTTGGTTCTTTAGGTCAAATTGGGTCAATAGGCCAATTGGGATTTGATTTGGCTCAATTGATGGTCAAGTCATATTCAAGGATTGATTTTAGGTTGGCATGAATCATTAGTTTTAATTAATTTGGCATAGGATAAGATTTGGTTTATTTGACTCATGTAGGTTAAGTGGGTTGATTTAGTCAAATGACCAAATTAATTGGTTTGACCTAATTGATTACAATTGATCAATCTGATAACAATCATTTGTAGGAGGTTTTGATTGGTTTGGTTCAATTCAATTTGGGTTATATAAATATATAAATATATATATTTATTAATTAATTTGTGTTTATGTAATAATAGTTAATCATAATGTCTAATAGCTTAGTTGTATTAATGAATAATTTATGTTAAAATAAGAGAGATTAACTTTGTGTGATGAGATGATGACACAACTTAAGCAATAATTTGAAATGCACTATATATACTAAATTTCATAATAATAATAAAATTTTTGAGTTGAATATCTAACTATAATAGACTAATATATTCTAGAAAATTCTGATAAAAAATGGCATAAATAATTATAAGAAATTTTTTAAAAGTGCATTACAGGTATTTGTTTAACATGAATGGAAAAAAAGTCTCTAGATCCCTTTTTATTAATTAACTGTTTTGGTCGAGCATATGGAAGAACTGGCCCACAGTGCCCCCACTATAAATTCAACATTAAATGACAAATTTTGATATATATATATATATATATATATTAATTTTAAACAATTTATCTTGTTACATTGATATAAATGATATGAGAATACCTTAATATAATTTCCTCCTATCTAAAATTATTTAATTTGTTTGACTGAAAGAGGAATGTATTGAAAATGAATTTAATATAAAATAAATATAGCGTATCTAAAATACTTTATAATTATTCAGATAGAAGTAAATCAAATTCAATAATTTGCCTTTTGATGTTTAGTTTGAAGTAATATCAAGTAATGCAAATCTCGAAAGCGGCCACCTGTGGCAATGACGAAGAACTTCCAGCCATGGATGGAAGTAGTTGTTAGTGATGATTGTGATCTATTGCTGATGATAGTTGGCACCAAACGGTGAGCAGTGACGACAGTTCACTTTCAACAACCGATGTAAATGAAAATAACTAAAATTAGGCAAACTTCTTTTTTTTAACTAAAATTGAACTAAATGTTGAAAAAAGAATGCATTTAAATTTTATATCACATATCTTTTTTAGGCAACCAAACACTAAAAATTTTATATCACATATCTTTATTAGAATTCATTTCATTAAAATCTATTTTATTTGAATCATTTTGAGAAAATCATTTTTATTAAGATTAACTTTTAATGAAATCTATTTTTGATTTATTAGAATTTATTTTGCTATATTTTTATAGATTATTTAAATTTATTTTACAATTTTTCTAAAATTGCTAATATTTACTCTATTAGTTTTTTAAAATTATTGAAATAACTTTTTAAGTAAGTTTTTTCCCTTAAATTTATATTTATTTCACATGAGCTTGAAAATTAACATTATATATTTTCGAATCCTTTCAAAATTAGTTTGTTTAAAACAACTCTCAACTCTACAAAAATTAGATTTCAATCTTTAGGATTGAACTTCTATTATATAATGAGTATTATTGCATTATATCATTAGTTTACTTAACAATATGTTTGCCCATCATAAAAAAGAGGCTATTTCCACCCCAATTTACAATGAAATAATTTTTCATAGCCATCTCTCTACTTTTATTCTACAAATACACTCTTCCTTAGGGGCGTCACTGCATTCCAAATGCACGCTTTTGAACATTTCAAGCGTTTGGTTCCAAGTAAAGTAAAATTCCAGTGCATTTCAAATACACCAGAAAGGATTTCGTGTATTTAAATTCAGGTGAATTCCAAATACAGCAATATAAAGTGATCGGCGGGGCAGATGGCGCCGGGCGCCACCCATGGCGCCCGTAGGCTACCGCCGGCCTCCTTCCTTCGCCCGCCCGCGCCAGCCGCCATCACCTACCGTATGCCGGTAGCCGCCATACTTGCTTAGGCCGTACTCGCACCCACCGTCGATGTCCAAACATTCAATTTACTTTACATTATATTTTGTCAACCAAATAATAAAATGTAAAGTCATGAATTAATAAAGCTCTCAAACAACTATAAAGTAATCCTTTACATTTTTTCTTTGCGTTCCAAATCAGGAAACCAAACCCTTAGAGTATTAGAGCATGCAAAGGAGTCAACAAAATTTCAACTTGTCTTCTTCCCTAGTGACACTCTTCATCTTCAAATTATCTCTCTCTTCTTCATTTTCAATATTTTATTACATCAATCTAACATTTTTTTCTCACAAACATTGAGAAATTAATCTAATTTATTGACAAAAGACTACTATGTGATCTAGATAAGACATCACCACATAATATAATAAAAAAAAAGCCTCAAAGGTTCACAAAACAACAATTAAAAGACACAACAAGTCTAAATGTGAAAAGCCAAAATAATCAAGCTATTATAGCAATAAAAACCCATTGAATTAAATCCATATTGGTGATAAATTTACAATTTAGAATAGCTATTATTAAAATTATAAAAGTCTTGAATATCTTTATTGAATTTATTTAAAATTAATTTACTCTCTATATATGTCATATAAAATTTATCCATTTCGAATCTTCATGTTTTAAAGCCATTGTATAGACATTTTCACTAGCAAATCATATTAAATACATAGTTTTAATATAGAATTAGGTAATCCTTATCCAAAAGTACTCTCTTATATAATTTTGTAAATAATTTTTAATAATCTTTATGATAGAGAATGCTCTTTCATTAGTTGTCAAAATAATTAATAATATCAAAACAAGATTTTTAAATAAATAAAATAAAGAATACACACATAGGGGTGTCAAAAATTGACCCAACACGACGACTCGATATGAACCCAACTCGAAAAATTTGGGGTTGGGTTGAAGGAATTGACCCGCTTAATATTTTGGATTGGGTTGGGTTGACCCACCAACCTAAAATTGACTCGATTTTGACCATCTCGAATTTGACGTGGATCTGAAATGTACCTGATTTTTACCCACAAATCTGAATTTGACTCAAATTTGTATATATATATCATCCGGGTCATGTCAGGTCAATCAGGTTGAAGTTGTGTTGGGTTCGGATTGAGATTTTTGACCCGTTTAATAAACGGGTGTTGGGTTAAACTTTTGGGTTGGGTTAAATTCGGTCATGTCCAACTAACTTGACGAATTGACACCTACAGTGCACACACACTAAATTGCATAATAATAATAATAATTTTTTTGAATTGAATGTCAAACTAGAATAGACTAATATATTCTAGAAAACTTTGAAAAATGGCATAACTAATATTTAGAAAGAGTGCATTATAGGTATGTGTTTAACATGAAAGGTGATATGACCCTGAAAATTTCACTAGTCGAAGCACGAATCTTGACGTAGAAAGTCGATGCGTGAATCAAGACTAATCGAGATTAAACGTTTATTATCAATCTACTCTTAAACATGGAGTATTTATAGTCAAATCGAGCGTCTTGACGAGCCGAATCTAACAAGCCCAAGATATCATAATTCCGACATCATTTGAGCATTCAAATAAACAAAATACATCATATGATCAAGGGGATCATTTTGAGCCATCCGATGAAGTGGAGTGATACGGGTTTTGCATGTATTTATAGAGACGCCACTCCATCTACAAATAGCCTCATTCCTCATATGAGGGGAGGCGAAGCAAGAGAGAGGAGAGAGCTCTAAAGATCCTCCAAGCACAATCGTGCCGCCACTCGACGGTCGTCAACCACCGCCACCGCCGCGCCGCCGTCAGCCGCCGCGTTGATCCTTGCCATCGTCAATCTCTGTCGGTCTCCATCATGATGACTTCTACCAGTGATTGTTCCCTGTATTTCTACCAGTGATTGTTCCCTGCATTTCTGCCAGTGATTGTTCCCTGCATTTCTGCCAGTGATTGTTCCCTACATTTCTGCCAGTAATTGTTCCCCGCATTTCCACTGGTGATTGCTTCGTACAGTTCACCATCATATGCTACTACTAGCAAATATTACAACCTGATCGTTGTCACATAGCTGTTGTTCCTTTCTCATATACAATTATGTAATCCCGGTATCGGGAAGATCTTGTACTCTGAAACAGATGCATAGTGGAAGCTTTTTATTGGGCTAGGCCCCGTGATGTTTCCCTCTTTTTAAGGTTTTCCATATAAAAATTCTGGAGTTTTCTTGTTCACTCTTTAAATACCATGTGTGTCTTTGGATTTCTGGCTAAAGCGAAAACTTTACTCTGCGGTTTTCTAGCACGCAACAGTTTGGAGCCGTCTGTGGGATACTGATTCCCATTATATCATCTTGTATGGCGACCAAGTTCCCCAACAAGATAAAAACTACCATCGAGATGTAGCATTTCAAGCTTTTAAGGAGTGCAAGCGAAGAATGAAGATTCATTAAACTTCGTTCCTTCAGATTTTGTCAAAAACTGGGGGGCAAATCTTAATCTCAAAAGATTATCCAAATCGATATTTTAGATATCTAATTGATTATCAGTTCAAGAAGCAAGTCAGTAATACTAATAAAAAAGACCAAGGTTAAGGAGCAACTTTGGCTAAAATCACAAATGGATCTTTTAATCGACCTCTTCCATACAGGTTAACGTCATCGAGCAAAGACTCTGACAAACAACCTAGGATAGGTCAAAAGGTCTTTGGTGGACTTCCTACGACCTCTTCCATACATGTTAACGTCATCGAGCAAAGACTTTGACAAACAACCTAGGATGGGTCAAAAGGTCCTTGGTGGACTTCCTACGACCTCTTCCATACAGTTAACGTCATCGAGCAAAGACTCTAACAAACAGGTCAAAAGGTCCTTAGTGGACTTCCTACGACCTCTTCCACACAGGTTAACGTTATCGAGCAAAGACTCTGACAAACAACCTATGATAGGTTAAAAGGTCCTTAGTGGACTTCCCACGGCCTCTTTCACACAGGTTAATGTCATCGGGCAACACTTTGACAAAAAATCTCGGATGGGTCAAAAATCCTCAGTGTATTTAATTCAACCTCTTTTAAATAGGTTAACGTCATCGGGCAACACTCTGATAAACAACCTCAGATAGGTCAAAATCCTCGGAATTCAATTCCAACCTCTTCAGTTGCGTCATTGGGTAACACTCTGACAAACAACCTCGGATGGGTCAAAGATCCTCAGCGGATTCAATTCAACCTCTTCCATACAGGTTCACGTCATCGAGCAAACACTATGATAAACAATCTCGGATAGGTCAAAACTTTATACATACTCCACACAGGTTAACGTCATCGAGCAAACACTTTGACAAACAACCTCGGATAGGTCAAAAATCCTCAGCGGATTCAATTTGTCCCCTTCCATATAGGTTAACGTAATCGAGTCACACTTTGACAAACAACCTCGGATAGGTCAAAGATCCCCGTCGGCCGCCAACCGCACGCCGGCCCGTCGCCGATCACCTCTCCGTGCGTCGCGGTCACGCCGCCAACCATCGGCAATCGGCGGTCATCCCGTAGGCGTCGATGCTCGTCGACTACCGTCGCCGATTCTTCTTGCCGACCACCCGTCGACGCCAACCACTATAACCGGTGCTGCATCGTCATCGGTCACCGCCGACTACTTATCGTCGGTCGCGACTACGTCATGGTCACCACCAGACCATTCGGCAATCTTCGCCTGGCATAATCGCGGTCATCACCATGCTCGATGCTTGTAGCCGCCGACTAGTCATTCGCCTTCCGACCACCCGTCGGCCGCCAACCATCGTCGTCGGTCATCACCGTCGACTATGTCGGGTCACGGTATTGCCGTCTCGGTCGCGTCGACCATGGCGCAATCTTCGTCGGTCACCGTATCGCCGGTCATCCCTGGCATTCTGGGCGTCGGTCGCCCGCCGTCGACCGTCGCCGGTTGCTTGCCGGCCATCCCGTCGCCGTAACCACTGCACGGTCGCTGGCCGCTTGTCGCCGATCGCCGTAGCCGACTCTGCGTCGTCGCACCGACCATCGCCGACAATCTTCGTCGGTGACCATCATCGTCGCCGATCATCCCCGCCAACTACCGATGCCAGTCGCCACCGTCGACTACCGTGATTCTGCCAACCACCCGGTCGGCCAACCACGATCGCCGGTGATCGCCCATCATCGTCATCGGTCCACAGGGGTGTAAAAGCGGCGAGCGACGAACTCTTGTTTCGTTGGTTCGTTTGAAATTTGTTTTGTTCTTGTTCAGCTCGTTTATATATCGAGCTTGAAATATCTATTATTATTCGTTTAAGCTAACGAAAGCTCGAATACAGTGTTCAACAAAGCTTTTTTTGGAGGATTTGAATCGGGCCAATCTTTTGCATAACAAAATTTTAACCACTAAGTATGCTTGCATTTGTGATATGTAAATGTGTTCGTATGTATATAATAATAATAATAATAATAATAATAATAATAATAATAATAATAATAATAATAAAATAATAATAATAAATAAAAATAATAGTAATAAAATAATAATAGTAATAAATAAAAATAATAGTAATACAATAATAATAATAAATAAAAATAATAGTAATAAAATAATAATAGTAATAAATAAAAATAATAGTAATACAATAATAATAATATAATATAATTTTTTATTTGAAATCGAGCGAAGATCGAACAAATGATTGTTGTTCATGTTTATATATCGAGCTTGAAATATGCATTGCGTGTTCGCCGTTTAGTTAGCGAGCGAACAGCGAACCTCAGCGACAGCGTTTTGAGCTTTTGACCCTACCCGTAGGCTACCATCGCTGGTCACCGCCGACCATCATCGCACAATCTTCGCGGTCACCACCATGTCGCGGTCATCCCCGGCTTCCGGCGTCGATTACTTATCGACTATCGTCGCCGGTTCGCCGTCAATCACCCCGTCGGTTGCCAGCGTCCGCGTCACCATCGTCCGTCATCCCAGGCTCGGGCGCCGTTTGCGTCAGCTACCGTCGCCAATTCGTTCGAGACCGCTTGTCGGCGGTCAATCGTCGTCGGTCGTAGGTCGGCCACCATCAGAGTCAAGCCCGTCGCCGACTACGTCGTAGCCGCACCGTCGCGATTTATTCTGGTTGCCGATACAAATGATATCGGGCAATCTTCGTAGGTCACCACCATTGTCGCCGGTCATCCCACTGGCGTCGGTCATCACCGTCGACTCGTCGCCGATTCTTCTTCTGCGACCACCCGTTGGCCAACCACGGTCCGGTCATCCGTAATTCGTAATTGGTCCGCCATTCGTCGCCAGTCACCTCCACCGACCGTCGCCAGCAATCTCCGTCGGTCACCACCATCGTCGCTGATTCTCCTTGCGGACCACCGTCGCGCGGTCACATACCGAACGTGCGGCCACCATCGTCGAGCATCGCCGTCAACCCCCGTCTCCGATTATCGTCGCAATGATCGCCTCCAAACCCAGTCGGTCCGACGAGGTTAGTTGACACCTCTTTCGAGGGAAAATTGGAGCGTTGCCGTATGAACTATGGGTCTTGATCGCCTTTGAACCCGGTCGGTCCGACAAGATCAGTTAACACCTCTTTCGAGGGAAAAGCGGAGCACTTCTTTGTATGAGCTACTTGATCGCTCTCCGGTCGGTCCGCGGTTGATTCTTTCGAGGGAAAACTGGAGCCTTGCCGTATGAACTACGGGTCTTGATCGCCTCCGAACCCGGTCGGTCCGACGAGGTTAGTTAACACCTCTTTTAAGGGAAAATTGGAGCCTTGCCGTATGAACTACGGGTCTTGATCGCCTCCGAAGCCGGTCGATCCGACGAGGTTAGTTGACACCTCTTTCGAGGAAAAAGCTGAGCACCGTATGAAACTGAGTCTTGATTGCCTCAAGCGGACGGTCCGACGAGGGTTGATGCCTCTTTCGAGGAAAACAATGACATAAAATGCGTGGGCCTTGATCGCCTCGAGCGGACGGTCGATGAGGCGGTTGGCCTCTTCGAGGGAAAACGAATAACGGCGTATGTACTGGACGATTGCCTCTAAACCCGGACATTCCGACTAGGCCGGTTGATGCCTCTTTGAAAGCGAACAACGTAAAATCTTCTGCGGGCCTTGATCGCCTCAAACACAGACGGTCAGAGGGGTTGATGCCTCTTTCGAGAGAAAATAGGAACAACGACGTAAGTACCGTGGGCCTTGTCAACTCCGAACAACCCTCACTCAAGAAGAAGAGCTAGAACAATGAAGAAGTGTGCTTTCTCCGCAGCCTATGGGGTTTTATAGACCCCTTTTAGGGCAAAAGTATAAAAGCATCCGTTCAAAACCGCTCAAAATGGGTGAAAGCAGGGCCAAAGCGGACGTTTTACCCGAACGCGTGCAGCTTTCGGCCGCTGACGCGTCGCCCGTTCAGCTCGACTGCCAGCTCCCGCGATCCCAGCGACCGAACTTCCGGATTGATCAGACGTGCGACTGTGACGGTTCATCCAGTATACCGGCCAGCTCCTCGGCGCCGACCCACTGAGCGTCAGCCAGCGCCGACCCATGACCTGCGCATTTTCGCTACTCGAGCCGTCCGCAATCCCTCACGACTATTCGGCATTGTCGCCAAAGCTGGCTGTCGTCTATTACGACCCACGCAGGCGCGCACACTTTCTTCGACCCATGAAGCTGCGACTAGCAATTTCTTACAGCCCGTTCCGCGTAATCCAACCCAAAACCTTGTGCTTGCAAGTGCCCGTAAATGTCCGCATGGGTCCATAATCCTGAAATCTTGCGCGCAGCGTACCGCGTACATCCATGACGCACTCACTTCATGGTCATAATCTTATGCTCCCATGAAGATATGTTCTCTCAAGCGTATGGTTAAGCGGAGCAAATTTCATTGAGAATCTGCTATTTTCAAATATTCAACATATATATATTTGGATGATTGAGATAATGTCATCCAAAAATATGGGGCAACTGATATGACCTTGAAAATTTCCTTGAGTGAGCATGAATCTTGACATGTGAAAACAATCAACCGAGATCAAACGCGTTTATTATCAATCTACTCTTAAACATAGAGTATTTATAATAAAATCGAGCGTCTTGATGAGCCGAATCTAACAAGCCCAAGATATCATAATTCCGACATCATTTGAGCATTCAAATAAATAAAATACGTTATATGATCAAGGGGATCATTTTGAGCCATCCGATGAAGTGGAGTGGTATGGGTTTTGCATGTATTTACAGAGACGCCACTCCTCCAATCTATAAATAACTCCTCATTCCTCATATGAGGGGAGGCGAAGGAAGCAAGAGAGAGGAGAGAGCTCTAAAGATCCTCCAAGCACAATCATGCCGCCACTCGACGATCGTCCGCCGCCGGCCAGCCGCGATCCTTGCCGCCGTAATCTTCTGCCGTCTCCATCATGATGACTTCTACCGTGATTGTTCCTCGCATTTCTACGGTGATTGTTCCTCGCATTTCGATTGATTGTTTCCTATATTTATACCTGTGATTGTTCCCTGCGTTTCTGCCAGTGATTGTTCCCTACATTTCGCTTGTTGTCCCGATTTCCACGGTGATTGCTTCGCTGAGTTCACCATCATCTCGCTACTAGAATCTAACAACTTGATCTTTGTCACATAGCGTTGTTCCTTTCTCATATGCAATTATATAATCCCAGATCGAAGATCTTGTACTCAAAACGGATACATAGTGGAAGCTTTTCTGGCTAGGCGATTTTTCCTCTTTTCGAGATTTTCCATGTAAAAATTTTGGAGTTTTCTTGTTCACTCTTTAAATACTTGTGTGTGTGCTAGATTTCAACGAAGTAAGGTGAAAACTTTTACTCCTGGTTTTCTAGCACAACAAAAGGAAACTAATGATCACTAGTTTAAATTTCCTTATTTATCAAACTGTTCTGGTCGAGCACATGGGAGGAATGGGCCAATAGTTCCCCACTATAAATCCAACCTTGGATGACAATTTGTTCCTTTTTATGTCATATAATAAAATTTAATGTAACAAATATGAGAAAATTTGACTTTTTTTTATCTCAAAATATAATAATTCTGCCTGATCTCTTCATTATATTTATATATAAATAAATATCTTTTAATATATATTTTTGGACTAAAATACCTCTAATGAGTGATAAATCTTTATATTCATAAAAATTTATTAAATTATAATAAGAATAACTACATTATTTTTTTACTGAATTTATTTCAAACCAACTTAATTAACTTATTTTGCTATAGAAACTGACAACTCGACTATTTCTCCTCTTGCCTCTGTATAATCTTCATCAATATCAACACTCAAATCTTAATCTGTAAAATATGTTAATTAAGTTTGATTTACATAAATTCAATGTCAATAGATAAATATAATTCATGTCAATAAATAAAAGCGATCATATATCCTAATTTTAAAGAGTATTCATGAATATAAAGGATTATTTTTATTTGGGTAATTTGGTTAAAAAATATTTTGATGGATATTAACTCAAGTAATTATTATAAGAGGGATAATAAAATAATATTTTAAAAATATTAATTTGAGTAAGCATGTAAATACTTTTTTTTTATAATTGAAGGATGTTAATTTATGTATGATATCTCATTCTTTCTAAAATATATTTTTTTATTCAACAATCTATGTCAGAATAGAAAGATAGCAAATCTAAAATTAAAGTACTCAAAATTAAAAGGTATTTTTTTTTTGTTCATAAAAAAACTAGTTTGTATTATTATTTTTATTTTTATTTTATTACCTTTTAATTTTAAGCATTTTATCTTGTATCTTGGTATACATGATATGAGAACACCTTAATATATTTTTTCTTACCTAAGATTATTTATTTTGTTTGGATGAAAAAATGTATTGTAAAAGAATTTAATAGAAAAGAAATGTGATTATTTTAATTGATGTAAATAAAGTTCAAGAATTTACTTTTTAGTGTTTGGTTTGAAGTAAAATTAATGTAAATCTCAAAAGTGACTAACTGTGGCGGTGACAAGAGACTGTCGATGATGGAGGGCTGTGGCGATAGTTAGTCATAGGCGGCGGGCTACAATTTACTAAATACCTACTGATGTAAATGAAATTACACAGATTAGGTAAAAAAAAATTACTAAATGCTAAAAAAAAGAATGCATGGAAATTTTATATTGCATTTCTCTTCTCAAATCAAGCACCAAAATTTTACTTTATTTCTTATATTTGGAATGCAATGCATTCTTTTTTGAGACAATCATATAGCCCCAACATAAGTGTAGATAAACAAAGAGTAATTTATAACATAACATGCTCTAGATATTAAACTTCATTATTCATTAATGCATAATCCCAATGTTTACAATGAAATAATTTTTCACAGCCATCTCACTGCTTATATTTCTAAGCTATTGTGTTCTATAAATACTCCCTCTTTGAGGGTGTTAGAGCTTGCAAAGGAGCCAAAAAAAAAAAAAAAAAAAAATTAAACTGCTCCTCTTCCTTAGTGATTATCTGGACTCGTTCACATCCTCAAATCATCTATCTCTATTTTTTTCTTCATTCATTTTTTATTTCATCAATTTTACATTTTTTTTTAAAACATTGAGAAATTAGTCTGGTTTATTAAAAAAAAAAAAAAGAAGGCTACAATGTGATCTAGAAAAACATTGCCAAATAATGTAATAAAAAAAAAGCCTCAAATACATAAAAAACATACAACAATTAAAAGACAGGGTGAGATACTATTGATGTCATAGGAAAGGGTGGACCCATCAATCTACTATGAGCATCAAGGGTTAATCAACCTATGATTAAATGATCCTATAAAATGGGTTGGACTTTGAACATAGAGGTATGTTAAGTGATAATGATCTTTAAACCAAAAAGTGTATATTAAATTAAGTCTAATAATCTAACATTTTAGGGGTGCTCTTCCTCCTCACATAAATATTATGATCCAATTGTTGAAGATTCTCTTAAGTGACAACAATCAAAATAGAAATGTGCAATTTTAGAGCTTGATCTTAGTAGATCAAGCATAACCTAGATCTAAGGTCAAGCATGGTAGCCATGATCATCCACTTCATAAAGCATAAGATCCTAAAGGTTGGATATATGATTTGAGCCACTAGAGTGTATCTAGTGGTCACTTGATTGAAATTAAGTTTTTTTCTAAGGAATAAAAACTTTTTGTTGTTGGTTTCCACACTTTCCTCCCATAAGTTATCTTAAATACGAACTCATAGTCATGTTATTGTCAAACTTAGTCCTTAATGTATATAAATGCCCTTATAGAGTAGAATGAAGGTAAAATAAAAAAAAAAAGAAGATTATGAAAGCACAAGGAAGCTAATTGGAAGCAATGTTGCTCTCTTCCTTGTAAAGGTTAATGCAATGCTTGGGATAAAACTTAGAGCTCATTTATCTAAGTTTTGAGCCATTAGAGCTACTTAGTGGTCACTATTGGCTCCAAAAAATTTGCAACATCTTGATGTAAGAAAATGTAGATTTGTGCCAAATGAAATTTTTAAAAGGTAGATGATTTTTATTAGTAGATAAATAAGGCACACTAAAGATTTTGTTCTCATTTGGTGAAGAATTTAGATCTAATTCTAGGTTTCCTATAAGGACAAGCACCTATAGGTAATTTCCCCTCCCCACAATGGTGAGAGGGAACTTTCGATTAAGGCTAATAATAGGTCACTAAATACTTAACTTATAGTAGAAATATATTAGTTTTGAAGATTTATGATTGAAAATCATCATTATTGACACTTAAAGTGTATGATTAGGGAAATGATGATGCACTTTCGATTAAGATCCCATGATGTCATCATCGAGCTATCTATCCCTTGGTCCACTTAGTCAGAGGAGGTGGTCAACCCAACCTGACCAAATGATCATTGTTAGTAGCTATAAGTTACTTCATCCAAAGAGACTTTATAGACCAGGGTTAATATTTGTCAAAAGGAAATATTTTAAGCTCACCTTAGCTAACAAATGGCTTTGTGCCCTATTAATTAAACCCTATAATTCACAACTAAAAAGATAGAAAATCATTAAGAAACATATATGTTACAGCTATGACCATAATATAGTGGATCTTACTAGCCAAACCACCCGATTAGATGACTCTGGTCATAGCTTCACTATATGTGAAGCCTATCCAAACCACACAAAATAGATGACTCGAGCCACATCCTTATTAGTGCATAATATTTTGAGCATGAATGTAGTAGTATACTTAACATGAAATTAGTTTAAATTATGAGCATAATTTAATATTAAAATTTTACCTTATAAATAATTACGAAAAGGCAAAATGAATTTTGATTGAGTTTTAGCTTTAAGTTTTGAAATGATGGATTTTCATTTAGACATTTCTTAAAATTTTAGAGTTTTCTTGAATATTTAATAGTTTATTAAAGTTTGACTTCAAGATGATTTGGCATTAAAATTAATGATTTTGATAATAATAAATCACTCTGATTGAAATGTATAATTAATGCGACCATCATCTTGTTGATTATTTGGGGCATTTATTTTACTTCTCTAGACCTTATCTACATTACTAATAAAGGATCTAGTTTATTATTTACATATACAAGTTCAAATTGAATGATTTAGCTTTAATATTTCAGAAGTTTAGATAATAACAACTCATTTGATTGATATTCTTAGTCAACACAACTATCATTGGGGTGTTGTTAATTGAATTTATTTTATAGCTCTAGATCACAACTCGCTCGCTTGCTAGAGGATCAGGTTAGAGATTTGTATATTATTAATCAGTTTTGAAATTATAGACCATGTAAACTCTATTCCCATAGGCAGAGGATCAGATCTATATATTGAATCATATGATCATACTTTATGATTTTTAAGCTGATTGCTCTTTGGATTTTGAAGAACATAGATATTCTTAAAATGATTATTAATCAAAAATCTATTTTATGACAAATCCTATCAAATCTATTCTCACATTTAGAGGATTATGTTTGTAGGCTAGGATATGTAATTATACTCTATGATTTTGTAATCAATATTTTAAGAGTTAAGCTCTCTTATTATGACCTCAAGGCTTTATAGAACTAACAAAAGTAAGCTTTTAACCATACAAATGATTATTTATTATTTATAATATCTACATAATTTAGATATTCAACATCATGTATTTGTATTTTAAATAAATTTAGATTTTTAGAAATTTAATAAAATATTAATATGCTTCCACATGTGTCAAAAAAAATCAATTCTAAGTTTATTCAATTTTAACCCATAACATCTCAAGACATTGAATTAAACATTCTATAGCACATGAGAGATTTCTGTAATTCAAATAAATTTATATTTAATTTTCGAGGATCAGAGGTCTTTTAAAGTAACTTTAACAATTCTCAATTTGACCTTGAATTTACAATGAGCATAATTTTCAGATGTTGGGATTGTACTCTAAATCTCTTAGTCTAAGCACATGTAGGCATTTTACTTTTCATGATTTGAATGGACTTTGATGCACTTGTGTAATGTATTAACACTATTCTTATCATATTTATGTGATGTATTTGCAAATAATTCAATCTAATCAATACAATTTTCAAGGTATTTTAATCAAATTTGAAAGTTATCTTATAAATCGTGCAAATCTAAAAATTACTGAAGGTTTTGAATTTTTGTGCAAATATTTCATCATTAAATTGTATTCAATATTTTACTAGAAATTCTCAAATGATGCCTTCTATTCGCTTTATGAATGTTGCAAATATTGCAATAAATCATTACATCCTAGCTTATCAATGAGTTAAATTCAAGTAAAAGGATTACTTGTCTTATGCTCATTAATGAGCTTTTAAATATTATCAATTTATCATACTTGGCTTTTATTGTCACCCAAACTAGCTATTATATCTCCTTTAAGTGGACTTGTGAGCTCATATTTTTTTGTTAATTTTAATGCAAAATATGATGTTACTTAATGTTTATTGAATAGTCATGTTCATGCTCATTGATGAACTATTGAGTTTATTGCAAATCCTTGAATATAGTTTGATTATTCATTGAGAAGCTTTGGTTATATTCACTAATTAGTTACTTAGCTCACTAAAGTCTCTTATGAATTTCATTTGAGCTTAAAAAATAGCACTCAATAAATTTATTATGCTTTAGTTTTGCATTCAAATATAGATACAAGTATTCTTTGAAAGTGTAGCATTTAAAGTTATTGGCAAGTTGTATAGTTATCTTGATAAGCAAGCCATCAAATTTCATTCTCAAGTTGGATTACTTTATTCAATACAAATGTAATACTACATGAATGCTCACAAGAAAGTTTTGCTTATAATTGCTTTCGCCAAGAAGCAAACTTTCAAGTTTGTTGCTAGTCACTTATTATTATGTGTTAAATTTAAATTCTTGTTTTATATAACATCAAATGTAGCTATCCGGGTGTTCAATTTATTATATCTATGCTTTTTACTGTTGCATTTTTATTTATTGAGGAGAATGATGTGGGACACCATGCAAATCCACAGATGTACTCATTAGGGTGATCGGGTGAGACATTGAGGAATGATGTACTATCTTGAGAGGTCACCAATAGAACTCCTAAGGACAATGGGTCTTCGAATGTACCAGAGATCTTTCCCCTACTTTATATGGAAAAGTAAAGTAAGGTTTATTTTAAATCGGGTTCGTTAAGTTCCTATGGAGGCAAGCCCTCATAGTTAATTACATCCTAAGAAATGATATTCCTTAGGAATACTATCTATTAAAGTAAATGATCATTCTCTCCAAAGATTTCAAAGACAGGTCTATCAATCAATTGGTTATTTTTGGAAAAATCAAGTGAGATTTGAGCAAAAGGAAAGAGTTATTATTAAAACCAAAGAGAGATGAGTAGGGGATGCTCATGATACTAGGAAGCCCAGTGAGCATTCCAAACTATCCTATGGTTAGGCTTTACATTTTTAAAATTGAGGTGAGTTATATGTTCGAGTTGAATTTTTATTAGAAATCTAGGCTTACAATTCCACAACACAAGATTGTGAAAATGCCTAAGAGGTGAAGATTTATGCTTGTAGCCCATGAAGAAAAACAACAATATCAAATCTTAAATCTAGGGAGCTTTGGTTAGGGGCAAAGTACGACTTAAATCTAAGGTAAAAATGGGTATATGGTTTACCTCCATAAGAGAGAATAAATCACCTGAATGTTGGACTTACAATCACCTGAGGTGGCCGCCAACTAACTCCTCCTATGATTTTAAATACATGTAGGCAAGTTTTATGCTTTACAAGATAGCTAGACTGTTATTTATTTAGAAAGAAAACTAAGTCCTTAAACACACTCCCTAAGAGACTAGATCATAAATGACATGAATAATGACTTAATCTAATGCAAATTTTGATAAGTTTTATTTTGATTTTTGGACATTTTTATTTGACACAGGCTATGGGATTTCATATGCATAATGCATGAGAAAATTGGTTTTGGGCCAAAATCAGAAATAAGGAGATGTGTTTCCACCATGGCTCTCAAAGGTCAAGCCATTTTCTCTGGTAAAGGTGGAAGCCCTCCATTAGCAAGTGTGAAGCAATATATTTTATGCATGATGTGAGATATATAACATCCGGTGGTTGTTAAATCTTTTATTATCTTGATTTATTTCTTAGGATTTAGGTGAGGTTATAAGTTGTTTAATTTAATTTAGAGTTGATTAATTGGATAGAAAATTTATTTTTCCTAAGAGTCTATTCGCATCTAGGCCATTCATCAAACAATGAAAAAACTAGGAATATCATACCATCATAACTGCACAATCATAAACAAAATATCAATTAATTTATAAAATTGGCATAAAAGAATAAGAAGCCGATGTGGTCGGGCTCCACCACATAAACTCGAAAAGAAATGTGGGTAAACAACCCAAATTTCAAATGAATAATTATAATTAAAATGAATTCATGTTATCGGGGTGTTCATTTTTCATTTCTTAATTTCTTCCTTTCTTCATTTCTTTCTTTGTTTTGGTTTGACTTGAGATGTAGTTTGCTCCAAGGCTTCATATGGTACATAAGACATGATCTTATAACCAATATTCACCTTAATTCCCCCATAACATTCATTTTCAAATCTTAATTTCAAAATTTACATCAAAATAGGAAATATAAATCTAACTAAACCTGCAAAATAGAGATTAGATAAACATACCATGCAACCCAAGCAGTTATATGAATAAGTTGGACTTAGCACCTCACACATGAGTAACCAAACTCACATGTCCTAGTTTGGATTATGCTTAGGGGTATAAGCAACCTGCACAGCAAAAGCATTTATATTTTTATTACAGTGCCCCTTAAGCATAATCCCCTGTAGAAGACATGATTAGGCTAGGATCGTCCTATCATCCAGCCTACACACATGCACCCTAACATCCAGTCTAAAAAATATTACATCACAAAATAAAATCAGGCATCAAAATATGTATCACCCTAACATAGAGCTAGAAATGTGACTTAGCCTAATGTGTATGCCATTTAAGGTTTGTGTGGCATGTCTTAGCTAGGCTTTAAGTTGGAATTTTCTAAGTGTGAGAGATTCAATTTAGAAGGGTGGTTTCATTTTAAGTGATTTAGTTGATTTGTCAATTTTAGTTGGTGATTTGATTTGGTTTGAATGAACCCACACTTAGTTACTAAATATTATGAAGAGAAGAAAGAAAGGAGAACTCTCTTTCATCCCTACCTTAAGACATTTCTAAGGTAGATTCATTAATAATTTTTCTTTAGTGAATATTTTATTATGTGTTTTAATTAACCCTAAGTTTAGATTTACTCTAAATAGCTCTATTCAATAATAAAGACATCTTAGGATTAATTAAGGTGAATTACTACCACATGACATGTAATCATCTATTTCTTTTCAGCATGTATACCATGCATATGAATGATCCTAAGCATACCTATACATGCAATGCAAATTTAGCACATCTTAATGATGAATGCAAAGAGATATTATTTAAGAAATTTGGATATCCATGAATGCATATTTTTATTAAGTAGAAAAGATGGACTCTTTTATCCATTGATTAAATGCACATCCATATGTATAAAAGACATAAGTGAGTACGACGTCATTATTTTTTACACCAGGGGCATAAGGTACAAAACTTACTTGGGGCTACTTAAAGCCTCACATCCCTGGGATGTCTAGACTAATATACCACTTTTCTTAAACACATGTGAATGTACAAAAAGAAATAAATAGATGAAGAATCATGCAAAGGATTATGTTTAATTTGGTTGTATAATTTACATGTGTAAATGTGAAGATCCTTCTTAAGTCATAACATAGAAATGCATATGAATAAATTTAAGCAAGTGGTGTGTTCTTTTCAAATGAACTATACACTTTACAAATCTTTTCAAATCTATGTTAAGAGAAGAGAAGAAAATCACATAATACACATCTTATGATATAATCACATGCAAGCTTATAAGTACTTATAACATACTTCATTTATAATCTTTGATTTATAGGTTTTGAAAATAATTTTTAGTTTAATAATGATAATAGTTACTCATATTCTTTTTAGCCAAAATGTGCAATTTGATATAAAAGGAAACATTTTATTTAATTGGTTTTTCAAAAGAAATGAATGCATAATTTCATATGGAAAATAAAGTTTAGCATGCTTGGAAAAAATAAAGGGATGTAAGCACATGACTTCACTCACTGTAATTACTTCCTAAGGACAATCATATAAAATGGGATTATTTAAAATGAATCAAAAAAATCTTTAAAGAGATTTTTATTTTTGGATTTGATTTGAAAATGATTTTTGAGAAAGAGTTTTTGGTCCTAACCCATTTCCCCCTTGTGTGAATCAATTTAGTTTAATTTTAGAAAAATTAAGTTGATTTTTATAATTTTGTTCTTGTTAAGGTATAAATTAAGTCCATTAATTACCCCTTACATATACCACTTTAACATAATTATCCAAACAATTATGAGCCAACATATGATATGCAACCATATGGAATTTAAATCAGCAACTGTACCTAAGAAATAAAGGGGCCTAATACAATTGACTCATAATTATTGATTAATTAAGCTAAATAGTTTAATTAAGTATTTTCACAACCATCCTACACACATGTAGTTTGATTATAATTATCATTGAAGTCTCTTAAGTTATTGAACACCTAAGAATCTACCCAAGATTAAGTGATTAAGGTATGGAATTATTTGATTCTGAATTTGATTAATTGAATTTATTAATCAAGTGATTAAGCCATTAATTAATTTGCAAATTATTTAAGTGTTTATCCAAATGAAATAAACTTAAGGGGAAAAGATTGGAAAGAAATCTTAATCTCATTCCCTAAGTCCATTCACAGTTTCATGAAGATTAACAAGTTTAATTAGTGAATTTATCACTATTTAATGAGTTAATTAATCATTTAATTAATTAAAAAAGGGATTAAGGATGAAAGGAGCAATTCGCCTAATCAATCCAATAATAAAATCCAAAAAAATCATGGGAGGCAGAGGTCATCCCACTAATCAGCCGTAGGAAGTTTAAAATTAATTGCTAAAGTAATTAATGAGTAATTAATAATTATTTTTTAATAAAATCCAAATTGAGTGAAAGTCACTATTCAAAATCAATTGATCTTAATTTTATATTTTTCCTCATCAATTATCTTTAAAATAAACTTAAGTTTGTATTTTTTAGATTTTTCTATAATTAGTTATAAATTTTGAAAGTTTTAGCATTAAAAATGAATTAAGCTAATTAACCCTAATCCCATTGGGCCATGTGGCGACGTGCTTTTGACGTGGCATGATGGGATAGATTATTTAAGTTATCACATTCGTGGCTGAGTTAGTCGGTGGCGAACTCGCTTCTCCACAGGCCGTACGATCTAAGATCAGACGACCGTGGTTAATCCCGTAGTTTAGACTTAAATCAGAGGGAGATCTAACATGATTTAATCACACGTCGTTCCAATCATGCGACGGTGTGCGGTGATCTCCTCCGAGAGGTGAGATGGATGCCATCCGTCGATCGGCGATCCGAGCTCGAACTCAAACTCACCCCATCTTCAGGGAAGCACAAGCAAGGTATCCAACGATCAAGATCTCATGGGATTACAATTTCCTTCACGAAGGACCAAGTAATTTTTTATCTAAGATCGTTAAGCAATACCTCACCGGAGGCTATCACCACGCTTCCAACGGAGGAGGTAGCTTTGTCATTAAATGAAGCTCTGTTATAGGTATCAACTATTTGGGTGGATGGCGTTGACCAAGCTCCCCTTCAATGGAAATCAGCTTTGATCAAAGTCCTCCTTCCCATGGCTTGGTGGTTTGGGAAATAACTTGATTGAGCTTGACGAAGTTCCTTGATGGTGCTTGTGAGTTTAATTTGGTTTTGGTAGAGAATTGAGTGGCTTGGAATTGGGATGGACCTCCCCTGTTTTGGCTTTGAGAAAAACCGAGAAGGAGAAATCAAGGGAGCTTTGAAATGGCCTTGAGAAGCTTAGGAATGCTTGGTTTCGATTCCTAGAGCTCAGTCAAATTTAGTCCTTTCGGTTTGAGTGGGAATGAGGGGAGTATATCTCCCCTCCTTTGATCGGACGATCGAGAGTTGAGTTACTATTTTAGCTCAATTTTTTGAGATTGGTTGATCGGTTTCTATTTAGCATCCTATGTGATTCATTTTAGGTAGTGGAGGGAAGGAGAGTGAGTGTCCATGTGCTAGAGTGCATTGGGTGACCCAAGTGGTTAATTCCCATTAGAGGGGTCGGTTTGGCTTGGGTTGGGTCATGGCCGACCTAAACCCATTGGGTCATGTTCACCACCCTTCTTGGTGTCCATGTGGACCATTAGGAGGATGTCAAGTGGCCTTGAGAAAGAAATGACCAAATTCTAAGTGAATTTGGTCATAGGATACCCTTTGACATAAGGGTAAAATGATTATTTGGCCTTGATTTTGATTTGGGCAGATTTGAAATGATTAAAAAATGTGTTGGACCAAATTTCAAGTGATTTGGAGTTCATTTGGTTTGAATTGGTTCAATTTGACCCGTTTAGGCCAAGTTGGGTCAAATTGGGTTAGGTTGACCAATTGGTCAAATTGAGTCAAACCATGGGTTAGGCCAAGTTCAAATGATCATTTAGATTATGGGTATCATTAGTTTGGTTAAATTTGGTTTATATTTGGTTTTGGTTCATTTGAGTTCATTTAGGTCAAATGGGTCAAGTTGACTAATTTGACCCATTTGACCTAGTTTAGGTCATGGGTTGGTTTAGCTTGGTTGATCATTTAAAATGTATTATTTGGTTTCAATCAATTTTGATTTGGTTTGATTCATGATTTAGATTTTGGAATTGATTTGATGATTTGAGAAAATCAATTGGGTTAGATGATTTAAGGTTTGGTTTGGAATTGATTCATGATTTGAGAAAAATAATTCAGTTGAAATTGATTTCCATTTTAAGAAAATCAATTGAGTTAGAATTGATTTGAGATTTAATTTGAAGTTTGACTTGAAAGAAGGAAGCAAGGATTTGGTTCAAGCTATAGGGTAGGCAAGTCCTCCTAATATCCCTAAGGCATAACCTATTCATATAGCTAACTCTTCTAAGTCTCTAGGGTTAGGTTAAGTGTTCACCTTACTAGAAGTGTCTTAAGACTAAGAAACTCTTAGTGTCTAGAGGATTCTATGTCTAAGATGGAGAAGTTGAAAGCTCACTCTAAAAGTGAGGCCAATGGTTATGTACTTGTATGTAAATTTAACACATTGAATAGTCAATAAGAATCTTGTTTATGCTAATTGGTGAGATGTCAAAGTTTGCATTTGTTCATAAGTAAACTATCAAGCTTCAGTTATTTAAATTTGGTTGAGTCTAATTGAAAACACTTTTAGTTCACTTAAAATAAAATTATAGTAACACCAATATTTACTAAAAAAGCCATGATTGCATTCAATGGTGAGCATTCAAGTCATGTTCTTGCTCATATATGTGCTACTAAACTCAGTTTGAATTCATTCACTTCAAGCTTTATTTTTAATTGAAAACTAGACTTCAAATTTATAGCAAGTCTTTTATGAATTTGGTATTGGTCTCAAGTATCACTTATATTTGTGTGGTGTTTATTTTTTGGATGTAAAATCACGCATCATAGGGGTACTTATTGAAGTTGCGACATTAAGTTATGATGCACTATCTCAAAAGATAGAAACATTATCCTACAATGGACATAAGCACCTAATAAGAACTCCTAAAGCATGATGGGTCTCCAAATATACTAGATATCTTTCCCCTACTTTACATAGAAAAGTAAAGCAGGATTTATTTTATGTCGGGTTCTTAAGTTTTCTATGGAGGCAAGCCTCCATAGTTAATTACATCATAGGAAATGAGATTTCTTAAGAATATTCTCGATTAAAGTAGACAATTTTTATCTCCAAAGATTTCAAGGTTAAAATTATCAGATTGGTTATTTTGGAAAAATCAAATGGGATTGTTCAATTGGAAGACTTATTTTGGAATCCCAAGGAAGATAAGAAGGAAATGCTCATGAGACTAGGAAGCCTAGTGAGCATTCCAATCTACCCTATGGTAGGGCTTTATATATTTGAAGGTGAAGAGATCTTTTTTGAGTTGAATTTTTATTAGATTGCTTGGGCTTATAATCCACCAACACAAGATTATAGAAATGCTTAAGAGGTGAGAATTTATGTTCGTAGCCCAAGGGAAAGAGCTACTTCAAATCTAAGTGAGCTTTAAGATAAGTTAAGCATGACCTAAATCTAAGAAAAAGGTGGATCTAAGGGTTTATCTCCATAAAAGAGAATAAACTCATTCGACTTCTAGGCTTACAACTGCTTGGAGTGGCCGCCAGCTAACACCTCATATGATTCAAAGCCATGCAGTCCAATCTTATAAAATTGCAAGATGATTAAGCTTGTTATTTAATTGGAAAGAAGTTAAAGTCCTAGACTCACTCCCTAAGAGACTAAAGCATGAGTTGTATGAGCATATAACTTAAAAAATATAAATCTTTATAAATTTTATTTCATTTTGACATGATATTTTGAACAAAGGCTTTGGGATTTTCATTACCTAAATGCATGATGAAATTAATTATTGGCTAAATCAGTGAGAAGAGGGTGTTCTCCACTACTGATGCCCTCATAGGTTAAGCATTCCCTTATCGCAAGGATGGAGATCCCAATATTCAAGGAAGAAGAATATGACATGCATGATGTGAGACATACAACCATATAGCTATGGGGATACTAAATCTTTTAATTATCTTATCTATGACCTATACTTTATGGTAAGGTTATGAGTTAATTAAAATTTAATTATGAGTGATTGGTTGGGGTAGAAAAATTAGTTTTTTATCCTTAGAGCCTATTCATAGCCACACTTTAAAACATCAATCATAAAGAAACTATGAAAAGAAAGCAATCCTAAAGCACAAGTTAAACATAACATCAAATAATTTTTATAGACCCCATAAAAGAATAAGAGGTTGGTCGGGTACCAACACACTGAAAGCAAAAGTTGGGTCTCTACCCTTATACAACCCTAATATAAAAGAATAATTATAATTGCAAATGGAATACATGCTATGGGGGTCCTCGTTTCTTCATTTTTTTCTTCTTATTCATGTCCTCCTTTTTGATTTGATTTGCTCTAAGGCATCACAGAGCACCCCAAGACTAAGCCTTCTAGCCACTGCTCATCTTAATCCCTCATAGCACTAATCTTAATTCTTATTATAAAATTACATTCATAGAAAGTAAATCTAACTACACCTGTAAAATAGAGGTTAGCTAAACAAACATATAATCCCAAGCAGTTATATTCCATAATTTAGAAATAGTACCTTACACATGGGTAACCAAGCCCACCTGTCCTAATATAGATTATGCTTAAGGGTTTAAGTAACCTGCAAGAAAAGCATTTATATTTATTTGTAAGCAACCCCTTAAGCATAATCCCCTAGAGAAAATGTGATTAGACTAATATTAGCCTAATATCCAGTTTACGAGGCATACACCCTAACATCCAATCTAAAATATTACATCATAAAAAATATATATATTACACATACACCGTCCTAACTTAGGACTAAAAGTAATGAATTAATTCTAATGTGTGTGTTAAAGCTCTGTGTAGTATATCTTAACCAAGTATTAGAGTTATGATTTTCTAAGTGTGAAAGAATTTAATTTAACATAAAGGTTGGTTCCACTTCAAGTTGTTTAGTTAGTTTGTGAGTTTTAATTTATATTTTGTTTTGTTTCATTTGATTTACACTTAACATCTAACTATTATAAGGAGAAAAAAAAGCTTACCTTCTTTCATCCCTACATTAACCCATTTCCTAAAACACACTTTTTATGATTTAGTTTTCTTTAGTGAATAGCTTATTAAATATTTTCTTATTAATCCTAAGTTTGGGTTAACTTCAAATAATCCTATTCAATATGAAAGACATCTTAGGATTAATATAATTGAATTACTATCACATGACATATCAAATCATTCATTTCCATCACATGTAACATGCACATGATTTAACACTTAGCATATCAATACATACAACATGTTTTGGCACACTTAAATGATGAAGGATGCATACATACTTAGTGAAAAATAAAGACTTTCATTCATTTAGTAAGTATACACACATATGTATAAAAGATATAAACAAGTGCGTGCATTGTTAACCGGGAAGTGAAATAATTAGATTACCTTCTTGGGGCTATAAAATCTCGTATTCTAGGGATGTCTAGACTATATACTTGTTATATTAAATACATATTAATGTATACAAAACTATAAAGATGAAAATCATGCAAGAGGTGATGTTTCCCTTAATTGAACTATTTGTATATACAGATTAAATCTCTATCCAAATTTTAATACAAAAATACATAGGAATAAAATTGAATAAGTACGTGTCTTTGTTAACTAGAAAAGTTAGGTAATCAAATGACCTCCTTAGGGCTACTTAAAGCCTCATATTCTTAGGATGTCCAAACTATAAACTTATTAACATTCAATTATATGTAGATTCATATACATGAATAGAGGAAATAATCTTTACATCCACATACTACATATTTTTAGTGACTTAGGTAATTATGAATGCATATATTTTTTAAAAGAAGAGAGGGTATTCTGCTCTAATCATGTACACATACACATGTATAAAAGATGTAAGAAAATATATGTCATTGTTAACCAGTGAAGTGAGATAATTAAATGACCTCCTTGGGGCTACTTAAAGCCTCATATTCTCGGGATGTCCAGATTATATATGTGCTATCTTAGATACATATTAATGTATACATGAATTAGAAGAATAAATATCATGAAAATATTATATTTTTCATTGATTGAATTATTTATGTACATGAATTAAAGCTTTATCCAAATTCTAATACCAAAATACATAAGAATGAAATTAAATGGGTAAGTGCCTTTGTTAACTAGGGAAGTGAGATAATCAAATTACCTCCTTGGGCAGATTTCTCGATTCCGATATATCCTATATACTCATTAACATTCAAACTTATGTAAATCTATGTATGAGTTCAAGAAATAGAGCTTCACATTCACATAACTAAGCTATGAGCACATACAAGTCTGTATGAGTTTATAATTATCATCATTCCATATATTACTATCAATTTATAAGCTTTGAAAAATAGATTTGAATTTATTAGTAATAATAGCCACACATATCATTAAATCTATTTAATTTATTTAGATTTGAAAATATGAATGCATGGAATCATATGCCATACAACATTTAACATGAGAAGGAATGACTAAACATAAACACATGGCTCATTCAAATATGTTAATTCTAAGGATAATCATATTAAATAAAATTGTTTGAAGAAAACTAAAGCTCATTATTAATTTAATTTTGGATTTGAGTTGAACTTAAAGAAGAGAGAAATTATTTTCTATTTTAATCTCATTCTCATGTTGGTAATCTTAGTTAGTTCAAGGAAATATAGTTAAATCAATTTTATGAAGTAATTAAGTTGAATCATTAATTAAATCATTTAACCCTTTTCTATGCTTCTTTAATTTGATTAATCATTTAATCATGAGCCACAAATGATATGAACATGTGAGAAAATAAAATTGCAATGCTTCTAAAGGACCTAATGCAATTGACTCATAATTAAAGATTAATTAAGTTAAAGAATCTAATTAAGTACTTTTATGATTTTCCCACACTTAGAGGTTAATCATAATTTCCTTAAAGGGACTTTATATTAAACACATAAAGAGAAATCCTTAATCTCATTGTTAATTATATGATGTGATTTGCATTTCAATTTGATTTAATTCAACCATTTAATTGATTAATTAAGCACTTAATGAATTATCATCTTGATTAATCCTCTTAAAATGAAATGAACTTGTGAAAGAGACTAGAAAAGAGGTCTTAATCACTCTCCCTCATCCTCTTACTATTAATCAATGATTAATGGGCTTTAATTAATTAATTCTTGCTATTTGGAATGCTAATTAGTCATTAAATTAATTAAAGAAGGTAATAGGATTTGAAACATCAATTTTCCTAATTACTTAAGCAATTTCAAAAAAAATCATAGGAGGTAGAAGTCATCCCATTAAATAAATTCTCCAAGTTTGGAATCAATCACTAAGTAGTAGGGCTTAATTAAGCTAATTAAGTATGCATTCAAACTAATTAAGCCTTAATCATGTTCAAAACTAAGTGATATATTTTTAATTAAAGTTTTTCTATTTTACCTTTAAAATGAGTATTTATTTATATTTTTTATTTTTCTATAATTTGTTATAATTTTTTAAAGTTACAGTGATTAAAACCCATTATTAAGCCTTAATTAATGCCATTGGTGCCACGAGGACCACTGATGTGGCATGCTTTCCATGTGGAACTACACGATTGGTTATTTAAAACCGTTTGACTCAGTGCTGATGTGGCGGTGACGGTCACGCTTTTATCCTCGCCGTTCGATCTAATCACGTGGTTCCTAAGGATTTAATCAAGATTAATCTAATCGAAAGATCATGACCATCCATTCTAATCATGCAGAATGGACTTCGGATGATCTATCGTCCCCCAAGCGACGAAGACGGACACCATCCATCTTCCTCCACCCAATTCAAGCTCGCGGGAGCTCGGGGAGGCTTCGTGATTGATCCCACACCTTCACGAGGTTGATCTACAAAGACCCAACGGTTGGATTCACACGACATTCAGAGTTCCTTTAAAAAGGCCTAAAATATTTGGAAAATGCTCAGTTTGCTGAAAATACCTTGCCGGAGCTTTAGACGGGCGGTGAACCAACTGAGGCAGCTTTGCCTTGAAGAGGTGAAGCTCTGTTGGGAAGATGGTGCCTTGACTCCTCGTCGGCAGCCCTGTAGACCAAATGTCATCAAAATCCTCACCGGAGTTGGTATAGGGAGGGCTTTCGGTGCTCTAATCGCTCGGGGGAGAGTTCATTTCGCTTTGCCGGAGCTTGGTGAATGTGTAGAAAGAGTTAATTGGAATGTGGTTGAGTTTTGGTGGAGATGGTTGGAGCTAAGCCTCGATTTTGCTTGGTTCCGTTGTCTCTGGTGATGGGAATGCTAGGGAACTTGGGAGGAAGCTTTGGCAGTTTGTCTCGAGTTGCTAGGGTTCTGAGGATGTTTGGTGTACCTAATTGGAATGAATTGAGGGGGGGGGGGTATACCCTTAAATTAGACAAACGAGATCGTTTGGCCTCTAGTGGCCCAATGTGTGGTGGGTGGTGGAGGTGCTAAGTTGGCTCAATTTGAGTGGGGCAGTCGGAGGAGGATCACATGGGAGGAGAAGTGGGAGTCCAAGTGTCCCAATGGGAAGAGAGGGTGAACTCACCTCCACTTGGCTCATGGCGCAATCACCTTTGGGTCGTGAGCCAGTGTCCCTCTTGCTTAGGTGGAGGCCTAAGAGGCAACCATGTGGAGGAGAGTGGGTTTAACCCTTCAAATTGGGTATTTGTCCCATTTGACAAGCTTTACTCATTAGGCTTTAGGTCAATTCAGGTTAAGCATGGGTTGGGTTGGATTTTGGGCTGCCCATGGTGACCTAAGGAAGGACCATGCCAAGTTTCATTGGATTTGAGCTTGGTTTGAATGTGTTTTCAATTTGACCAATGTAAGTCAAATTAGTCTAGGTTGGGTTAAGTTGATCAATTGGTCAAATTAGGTCAAATCAAGGCTTGGGTCAAGTTCAAATGAGTATTTGGAATATTTTAGTGCAATTGGTTTGATTCAATTTAGATTTAGATTTGACCCATTTGAGTTCAAATGGGTCAAATGTGAAGTTGACCAATTTGGTCAAATTGATCAAATTGGCTTGGGTTAGATATTAGTTCATGTTCAATTGATCATTTGAAGATGAAAATCTCAATTTGAATTTATGGATGATTTAGACCAAATTGATCCTTTAGGCCAATTTGGGCTAAATTGGTCAATTTGGTTCAATTGGTCAAATTGGGTTCAATTAAGGCTTTGATCATGTTCAATGATCAATTTGGAATGAACTTGAGCCATTGGTTATAATCAATTTGGGTTATATTTTGATTTGATTTAATTTGGTTCTTTAGGTCAAATTGGGTCAATAGGCCAATTGGGTTTGATTTGGCTCGATGGTCAAGTCATATTCAAGGATTGATTTTAGGTTGGCATGAATCATTAGTTTTAATTAATTTGGCATAGGATAAGATTTGGTTTATTTGACTCATGTAGGTTAAGTGGGTTGATTTAGTCAAATGACCAAATTAACTTGGTTTGACCTAATTGATTACAATTGATCAATCTAGTATGATTAACAATCATTGTAGGAGGTTTTGATTGGTTTGGTTCAATTCAATTTGGGTTATATAAATATATAAATATATATATTTATTAATTAATTTGTGTTTATGTAATAATAGTTAATCATAATGTCTAATAGTTTAGTTGTATTAATGAATAATTTATGTTAAAATAAGAGAGATTAACTTTTTGTGTGATGAGATGACACAACTTAAGCAATAATTTGAAATGCACTATATATACTAAATTTCATAATAATAATAAAATTTTGAGTTGAATATCTAACTATAATAGACTAATATATTCTAGAAAATTCTGATAAAAATGGCATAAATAATTATAAGAAATTTTTTAAAAGTGCATTATAGGTATTTGTTTAACATGAATGGAAACTAAAAGTCTCTAGATCCCTTTTTATTAATTAACTGTTTTGGTCGAGCTTATGGAAGAACTGGCCCACAGTGCCCCAACTATAAATTCAACATTAAATGACAAATTTTGTTTTTTTTCAATGTTATATAATAAAATTTTAATGTAACAAATATGAGAGAATCTGACTTTTTTTATTATTTTTTTATTTTAATATATATATATATATATATATATATATATATATATATATATATATATATATATATATATATATATATATATATATATATATATATATATATATTAATTTTAAACAATTTATCTTGTTACATTGATATAAATGATATGAGAATACCTTAATATAATTTCCTCCTATCTAAAATTATTTAATTTGTTTGACTGAAAGAGGAATGTATTGAAAATGAATTTAATATAAAATAAATATAGCGTATCTAAAATACTTTATAATTATTGAGATAGAAGTAAATCAAATTCAATAATTTGCCTTTTGATGTTTAGTTTGAAGTAATATCAAGTAATGCAAATCTGAAAAGCCACCTGTGGCAATGACGAACTTCCAGCCATGGATGGAAGTAGTTAGTGATGATGATCTTGCGATGATAGTTGGCACCAAACGCGGTGAGCGATGACAGTTTCACTTTCAACAACCGATGTAAATGAAAATAACTAAAATTAGGCAAACTTCTTTTTTTTTTAACTAAAATTGAACTAAATGTTGAAAAAAGAATGCATTTAAATTTTATATCACATATCTTTTTAGCAACCAAACACTAAAATTTTATATCACATATCTTTATTAGAATTCATTTCATTAAAATCTATTTTATTTGAATCATTTTGAGAAAATCATTTTTATTAAGATTAACTTTTAATGAAATCTATTTTTGATTTATTAGAATTTATTTTGCTATATTTTTATAGATTATTTAAATTTATTTTACAATTTTTCTAAAATTGCTAATATTTACTCTATTAGTTTTTTAAAATTATTGAAATAACTTTTTAAGAATGTTTTTTACCTTAAATTTATATTTATTTCACATGAGCTTGAAAATTAACATTATATATTTTCAAATCCTTTCAAAATTAGTTTGTTTAAAACAACTCTCAACTCTACAAAAATTAGATTTCAATCTTTAGGATTGAACTTCTATTATATAATGAGTATTATTGCATTATATCATTAGTTTACTTAACAATATGTTTGCCCATCATAAAAAAGAGGCTATTTCCACCCCAATTTACAATGAAATAATTTTTCATAATCTCTCTACTTTTATTCTACAAATACACTCTTCCTTAGAGCCATCAGATTCCAAATGCACGCTTTTGAACATTTCAAGCGTTCCAAGTAAAGTAAAATTCCAGGTCATTTCAAATACACCGAAAGATTGAATTAAATCAAGCGAATTCCAAATACATTAATGATGGGTCTGATGGCCGACGGGCCGCTTCACGGCGCCACCGCCAGCCGCTGCCGGCCACGCCTCGCTGCCGCTCCGCCAAGACGCCGCTGCACGCGCCAGCATCCGCCACCTATCATGCCGCGTCGCCGGCCAGCCATGCCGTGCCGGTCGCAGACCGCACACTGCGATGTCCAAAGATTCAATTTATTTTACATTATATTTTGTCAACCAAATAATAAAATGTAAAGTCATGAATTTGTAAAGCTTTCAGTCAAACAACTATAAAGTAATCCTTTACATCTTTTAATCGATTCCAAATGGGAAACCAAACTCTTTAGAGTATTAGAGAGCATGCAAAGGAGTCAACAAAATTTCAACTTGTCTTCTTCCCTAGTGACACTCTTCATCTTCAAATTATCTCTCTCTTCTTCATTTTCAATATTTTATTACATCAATCTAACATTTTTTTCTCACAAACATTGAGAAATTAATCTAATTTATTGACAAAAAAGACTACTATGTGATCTAGATAAGACATCACCACATAATATAATAAAAAAAAAGCCTCAAAGGTTCACAAAAACAACAATTAAAAGACACAACAAGTCTAAATGTGAAAAGCCAAAATAATCAAGCTATTATAGCAATAAAAACCCATTGAATTAAATCCATATTGGTGATAAATTTACAATTTAGAATAGCTATTATTAAAATTATAAAAGTCTTGAATATCTTTATTGAATTTATTTAAAAATTAATTTACTCTCCTATATATGTCATATAAAATTTATCCATTTCGAATCTTCATGTTTTAAAGCCATTGTATAAACATTTTCACTAGCAAATCATATTAAATACATAGTTTTAATATAGAATTAGGTAATCCTTATCCAAAAGTACTCTCTTATATAATTTTGTAAATAATTTTTAATAATCTTTATGATAGAGAATGCTCTTTCATTAGTTGTCAAAATAATTAATAATATCAAAACAAGATTTTTAAATAAATAAAATAAAGAATACACACATAGGGGTGTCAAAAAACCCAACACGACGACTTCGATATGAACCCAACTCAAAAAATTGGGTTGGGTTGAAGAATGACCTTAATATTTTGGATTGGGTTCGTTGACCCACCAACCTAAAATTGACTTCGATTTTGACCCATCAAATTAATGGATCTGAAATGTACGATTTTACCCACAAATCAATTTGACTCAAATTTGTATATATATATCATCCGGGTCAGTCAATCGGAAGTTGGGTTGATTTTGACCCGTTTAATAAACGGTGTTGGTTAAACTACTACTGGGTTGGGTTAAATTCGGTCATGTCCAACAACTTGCCGACTTGAATTGACACCTACACACGCAAATAATAAATTGCATAATAATAATAATTTTTTGAATTGAATGTCAAACTAGAATAGACTAATATATTCTAGAAAACTTTGAAAAATGGCATAACTAATATTTAGAAAGAGTGCATTATAGGTATGTGTTTAACATGAAAGGTGATATGACCACGAAAATTTCAGGCACGAATCTTGACGAAAGTAATGATCGCGTGAATCAAGACTAATCGAGAGATAAACGCGTTTTATCAATCTACTCTTAAACATGGAGTATTTATAGTCAAATCGGCGTCTTGAATAATCTAACAAGCCCAAGATATCATAATTCCGACATCATTTGAGCATTCAAATAAACAAAATACATCATATGATCAAGAGGATCATTTTGAGCCATCCGATGAAGTGGAGTGATACGGGTTTTGCATGTATTTATAGAGACGCCACTCCTCCAATCTACAAATAGCCCCTCATTCCTCATATGAGGGGAGGCGAAGGAAGCAAGAGAGAGGAGAGAGCTTTAAAGATCCTCCAAGCACAATCGTGCCGCCACTCGACGGTCGTCAACCACCGCCACACCGCCGGCCAAGGATCCTTGCCATCAATCTCGCCATCATGATGACTTCTACCGATTGTTCCTCAGATTTCTACCAGAGATTGTTCTGCGTGCCTGATTGTTCCTGCATTTATGATTGTTCCCTACATTTACGCGGTAATTCCCCGCATTTCCCGGTGATTGCTTCGCATTCACCATCATATATGCTACTAGCAACTGTTACAACCTGATCGTTGTCACAAAGCTGTTGTTCCTTTCTCATACAATTATGTAATCCCAGTCGGAAGATCTTGTACTCTGAAACAGATGCATAGTGGAAGCTTTTTATTGGGCTAGGCCCCGTGATTTTTCCCTCTTTTTAAGGTTTTCCATGTAAAAATTCTGGAGTTTTCTTGTTCACTCTTTAAATACCTGTGTGCCTTTGGATTTCACAACGCTAAAGGCTTAAAACTTTTACTCTCGAATCGGTTTTCTAGCACGCAATAGTTTGGAGCCGTCTGTGGGATACTGATTCCCATTATATCATCTTGTATGGTGACCAAGTTCCCCAACAAGATAAAATCCACCAGCAAGATGTAGCATTTCAAGCTTTTAAGGAGTGCAAGCGAAGATTGAAGATTCATTAAACTTCGTTCCTTCAGATTTTGTCAAAAACTGGGGGGCAAATCTTAATCTCAAAAGATTATCCAAATCGATATTCTAGATATCTAATTGATTATCAGTTCAAGAAGCAAGTCAGTAATACTAATGAAAAAGACCAAGGTTAAGGAGCAACTTTGGCTAAAACCACAAATGGATCTTTTAATCGACCTCTTCCATACAGGTTAACGTCATCGAGCAAAGACTCTGACAAACAACCTAGGATAGGTCAAAAGGTCTTTGGTGGACTTCCCACGACCTCTTCCATACATGTTAACGTCATCGAGCAAAGACTTTGACAAACAACCTAGGGTGGGTCAAAAGATCCTTGGTGGACTTCCTACGACCTCTTCCAAACAGGTTAACGTCATCGAGCAAAGACTCTAACAAACAACCTAGGATAGGTCAAAAGGTCCTTGGTGGACTTCCGACCTCTTCGTTAACGCCATCGAAAGCAAAGACTTCGACAAACAACCTATGATAGGTTAAAAGGTCCTTAGTGGACTTCCCACGGCCTCTTCCACACAGGTTAATGTCATCGGGCAACACTTTGACAAAAAATCTCGGATGGGTCAAAAATCCTCAGTGTATTTAATTCAACCTCTTTCAAATAGGTTAATGTCATTGGGCAACACTCTGATAAACAACCTCAGATAGGTCAAAAATCCTCAGCGAATTCAATTCAACCTCTTCCACACAGGTTAACGTCATTGGATAACACTCTGACAAACAACCTCGGATGGGTCAAAGATCCTCAGCGGATTCAATTCAACATCTTCCAAGTGTTCACGCCATCGAGCAAACACTATGATAAACAATCTGATAGGTCAAAACTTATACATACTTACACAAGTTAACGCCATCGAAAACACTTTGACAAACAACCTCGGATAGGTAAAAAATCCTCAGCGGATTCAATTTGTCCCCTTCCATAAAAGTTAACGAATCGAAGTCACACTTTGATAAACAACCTCGATAGGTCAAAGATCTTGCCGGCCGCCAACCACCGCTGACTACTGCCACTAGCCACCTCCGATATCATTGCCGCTACCGCCACAACCATCGCTGCATCTTTCGCCGGCCATCTCGGCTGATTCGACGCCCGACTGTCAGCGACTGACAGGTTCTGCCGCCATTGCCGCTGACACCCTTGCCGACCGCCAACCACTAATTGCGGCAATCTTCGCCGGTACACCATCACCGGTATCATCCCGATCGAAATTGATGCTGACATTGCCGATTGCTGCATCAATTACGTTTGCCGAACCATCGTGCCGGGTCATCGCTGTTGACTATCGTATTCCGCCACTGATTACCGTCTCGGCTACCGGCTGCCATGGTGTAATTTCGCCGGTTACCACCATCGTTGCCGGTATCTCGCTGACTACGACGTTGCCCCTGCTGACTACTGCCGATTTGCCGCTGCCATCCGTCATTGCCGAACACTATCGCCGGCCACGCGCCATCATCGTTATCGATCACCGCCGCCGACTATTGTCGTCGGTCACTGCCACCGACCATCGCCGACAATCTTCGTCGGTGACCATCATCGTCGTCGATCATCCCTGCCAACTATCGATGCTGCCGCCAATCGCCGACTGCCGCATCCGCTAACCACGGTCCGCCACGCCGCATGCGTGCGACCATCTTGTCACCGCTTGTAAACGAGTTGAGCGAGCAACGGAACTCTTGTTCGTGTTCGGTTCGTTTGAAATTTGTTTTGTTGTGTTTTCGTTTATATATCGAGCTTGAAATATCCGTATTCGTTTTCGTTAACTAAACGAGCTAACGAAATAACGGTGCTCACAACAACAACAAGCTTTTTTGAGAGGGAGGATTTGAATCGGGCCATCTTTGCATAACAAAATTTTAACCTAAGCTATGCTTGCATTTGTGATATGTAAATGTGTTCGATGTATATATAATAATAATAATAATAATAATAATAATAATAATAATAATAATAATAATAATAATAAAATAATAATAATAAATAAAATAATAGTAATAAAATAATAATAGTAATAAATAAAAATAATAGTAATATAATAATAATAATAAATAAAAATAATAGTAATAAAATAATAATAGTAATAAATAAAAATAATAGTAATACAATAATAATAATATAATATAATTTTTTATTTCGAGCTAAATCGAGCCGAACACGATCGAACAAATGATTGTTCATGTTCGGCTCGTTTATATATCGAGCTTGAAAATTGTTGTGTTCGGCTCGTTTAGTTAACGAACGAGAACACGAGCTATAACGAGTAACACGAAGGGAACAACGAGCTTTTGACTTACCGCTGCCGACTACTGCCGCTTGCCACCGCACCATCACCGCAGCAATCTTACGGCCACCACCATCGTGCCGGTCATCCCGTAACTACCGACGCGGGCCGCTATTATCGAATTATCGCCACGGTTGCGTTGCCAACCACCTCTGCCGGCCGCTAACTAACGCCACGGTCACCGCCACCACCACCGCCACCGACCATCATTGGAAATCGCCGGCTACCACTATCGCTCGGTCATCCTCGCTGACCAGACGCTGCGGTCCGCTGATTCACTGCCTCACCTTGCGCATTAACCACGCCGGTACCGCCCGGACTACCATCAGTCATCATTGCCGATTACCGTTGCCGGGCCACCGCTGACTACTGCTGCCGGCTAATGCGGTCGTTGCTGCCACCGCTGACTACTGCCGCTGCACCACCGACAACCATCGGCGGCAATCGCGGTCACCACCATTGTCGCGGCCATCCCCGCTGACTACAGCCGCACTGCTGACTACTGCAATTCTCTCACACCCCGTTCGCGCCCATAGCCGCGGTTATCGCCGCTGACTATCAGATTGGTCACATTACTACTGGCTGCACTTCCGGCCGCGCAATCTCCGTCCACCACCATCGTCGATTCTCCTTGTCGACCACCGTCGCAAGTCACCGCCATCGACCACTGTCACCGGCCACCATCGTCGAGCATCGCCAACCTCGTCCGATTATCGTCGCAATGATCGCCTCCAAACCCGGTCGGTCCGACGAGGTTAGTTGACACCTCTTTCGAGGGAAAATTGGAGCGTTGCCATATGAACTATGGGTCTTGATCGCCTTTGAACCTGGTCGGTCCGACGAGATCAGTTAACACCTCTTTCGAGGGAAAACTGGAGCCTTGCTGTATGAACTACGGGTCTTGAGCCTCGGCCGGTCCGGTCAAGGTCGTTAACACCTCTTTCGAGGGAAAATCGGAGCCTGCCGCATGAACTACGGTCTTGATCGCCTCCAACCGCCGGTCCGGGTTAGTTAACACCTCTTTTAAGGGAAAATTGGAGCCTTGTCGTATGAACTACGGATCTTGATCGCCTCCGAACCCGGTCAGTCCGACGAGGTCAGTTAACACCTCTTTTAAGGGAAAAATGGAGCCTTGCCGTATGAACTACGGGTCTTGATCGCCTCCGAAGCCGGTCGATCCGACGAGGTTAGTTGACACCTCTTTCGAGGAAACTGGAGCCTTGCCGTATGAACTACGAGTCTTGATTGCCTCCAAACCCGGACGGTCCGACGAGGCCGGTTGATGCCTCTTTCAAGGGAAAACCGGAACAACGACATAAGTACCGCGGGCCTTGATCGCCTCCAAACCCGGACGGTCTGATGAGGCCGGTTGACGCCTCTTTCGAGGGAAAACCAGAACAACGATGTATGTACCGCGGACCTTGATTGCCTCTAAACCCGGACATTCCGACTAGGCCAGTTGATGCCTCTTTCGAGGGAAAGCCGGAACAACAACGTGCATCGCGGCCTTGATCACCTCAAACTGACGGTCCGACGAGGTTTGCTGCCTCTTCGAGGGAAAACAGGAACAATGACGTAAGTACCGTGGGCCTTGTCAACTCCGAACAACCCTCACTCAAGAAGAAGAGAAGCACTAGAACAATGAAGAAGTGTGCTTTCTCCCTTGGCCCTATGGGGGTTTTTATAGACCCCTTTTAGGGGCAAAAGTATAAAAAAGCATCCAAAACCGTTCAAAACCGCTCAAAATGGGCGAAAACGGAAAAGCGGACGTTTTACCACGACGCTGCGTGCCACGCTGTTCGCCGACCTTACGCCCGCCGTCAGCCCGCCGACTACCCGCTCCGTGTTCCAGCGACCGAACTTCCAGGCGAATCATGCGACCGACCGCCCGTTTCATCCGGCGATATACCAGCCTGGCCTCAGCGACTCCGCCAACCCGCCAGCCATCAAGCCCGCCAGCCGACCCGCGACCTGCGTGATTTTGCGCTACTCGGCCCCAATCCCTCACGACCTATTCATTTGTCGAAAGCTCACTGTCAGCCTATTCCGACCCACGAAGGCTGACACCTTTCTTCATGAAATCGCGACCACCACTAGCAATTTCTTACAGCCCGTTCCGTAATCCAACCCAAAACCTTGTGCTTGCAAGTGCCCGTAAATGTCCGCATGGGTCCATAATCCTGAAATCTTGCGCCCACGCGTACCCGCATACATCCGCGGCCTTGCACTCACTTCATGGTCATAATCTTATGCTCCTATGAAGATATGTTCTCTCAAAACGTATGGTTAACGGACCCGCAAATTTCATTGAGAATCTGCTATTTTCAAATATTCAACATATATATATTTGGATGATTGAGATAATGTTATCCAAAAATATGGAGGCAACTGATATGACCTTGAAAATTTCACTAGTCGAAGCATGAGTCTTGATGTAGAAAGCAATCTGATCGTGAATTAATACTAACCGAGATCAAACATTTATTATCAATCTACTCTTAAACATAGAGTATTTATAATAAAATCGAGCGTCTTGATGAGCCGAATCTAACAAGCCCAAGATATCATAATTCCGACATCATTTGAGCATTCAAATAAATAAAATACGTCCTATGATCAAGGGGATCATTTTGAGCCATCCGATGAAGTGGAGTGGTATGGGTTTTGCATGTATTTACAGAGCGTCACTCCTCCAATCTATAAATAACTCCTCATTCCTCATATGAAGGGAGGCGAAGGAAGCAAGAGAGAGGAGAGAGCTCTAAAGATCCTCCAAGCACAATCACGCCACTGGCGGCGTTCGGCCGCCGGGCCGCTGCCGTTGATCTGTTGCCGTCGTCAATCTCGTGGTCTCCATCATGATGACTTCTACCGTGATTGTTCCTCGCATTTCTACCGGTGATTGTTCCCTTGATTGCGTGATTTCTGTATTTATACCGTGATTGTTCGCGTTTACGCGATTGTTCCTACATTTACGCTTGTTCCCGATTTCCACTGGTGATTGCTTCGTACAGTTCACCATCATCTACTACTACTAGCAACTGTTACAACTTGATCTTTGTCACATAGCTGTTGTTCCTTTCTCATATACAATTATATAATCCCGGTATCGGGAAGATCTTGTACTCTGAAACAGATACATAGTGGAAGCTTTTCAGGGGCAGATGATTTTCCCTCTTTTCGAGATTTTCCATGTAAAAATTCTGGAGTTTTCTTGTTCACTCTTTAAATACCTGTGTGTGTGTGTGCTAGATTTCACAACGAAGCTAAGGTGAAAACTTTTACTCTACCGCAACTAGTTTTCTAGCACGCAACAAAAGGAAACTAATGATCACTAGTTTAAATTTCCTTATTTATCAAACTGTTCAGGTCGAGCACATGGGAGGAATGGGCCAATAGTTACCCCACTATAAATCCAACCTTGGATGACAATTTGTTCTTTTTTTAATGTCATATAATAAAAATTTAATGTAACAAATATGAGAAAATTTGACTTTTTTTATCTCAAAATATAATAATTCTGCCCGATTTCTTCATTATATTTATATATAAATAAATATCTTTTAATATATATTTTTGGACTAAAATACCTCTAATGAGTGATAAATCTTTATATTCATAAAAATTTATTTAATTATAATAATAATAACTACATTATTTTTTTACTGAATTTATTTAAAACCAACTTAATTAACTTATTTTGCTATAGAAACTGACAACTCGACTATTTCTCCTCTTGCCTCTGTATAATCTTCATCAATATCAACATTCAAATCTTAATCTGTAAAATATGTTAATTAAGTTTGATTTACATAAATTCAATGTCAATAGATAAATATAATTCATGTCAATAAATAAAAGAGATTACATATCCTAATTTTAAAGAGTATTCATGAATATAAAGGATTATTTTTATTTGGGTAATTTGGTTAAAAAAATTATTTTGATGGATATTAATTCAAGTAATTATTATAAGAGGGATAATAAAATAATATTTAAAAAATATACTTTTTTTTTATAATTGAAGGATGTTAATTTATGTATGATATCTCATTCTTTCTAAAATATATTTTTTTATTCAACAATCTATGTCAGAATAGAAAGATAGCAAATCTAAAATTAAAGTACTCAAAATTAAAAGGTATTTAATTTTTTTTGTTCATAAAAAAACTAGTTTGTATTATTATTTTTATTTTTATTTTATTACCTTTTAATTTTAAGCATTTTATATTGTATCTTGGTATACATGATATGAGAACACCTTAATATATTTTTTTCTTACCTAAGATTATTTATTTTGTTTGGATGAAAAAAATGTATTGTAAAAAGAATTTAATAAAGAAATGTGATTATTTTGATTGATGTAAATCAAATTCAAGAATTTACTTTTTAGTATTTGGTGTGAAGAAAAATTAATGTAAATCTCAAAAGTGACTATCTGTGGTGGTGACAAGTGACTGCCGATGATGGAGTGCTGTGGCGATGGTTAGTCATAGCCATCGAGCTACAATTTACTAAATACCCACTGATGTAAATGAAAATTATCCAGAATAGGTAAAAATTATTTTTTTACTAAATGCTAAAAAAAAGAATGCATTGAAATTTTATATCACATTTTTTTTTATGTCAAACAAGCACCAAAATTTTATTTTATTTATTATATTCTTTTTGAGACAATCACATAGCCCCAACATAAGTGTAGATAAACAAAGAGTAATTTATAACATAACATGCTCTAGATATTAAACTTCTTTATTCATTAATGCATAATCCCAATGTTTACAATGAAATAAATTTTCTCAGCCATCTCACTGCTTATATTTCTAAGTATTGTGTTCTATAAATACTCCCTCTTTGAGGGTGTTAGAGCTTGCAAAGAAGCCAAAAAAAAAATAAAAATAAATAAATAAATAAACTGCTCCTCTTCCTTAGTGATTATCTAGACTCGTTCACATCCTCAAATCATCTATCTCTATTTTTTTCTTCTTCATTTTCTATATTTTATTTCATCAATTTTACATTTTTTTTAAAAAACATTGAGAAATTAGTTTGGTTTATTAAAAAAAAGGCTACAATGTGATCTAGATAAAACATTGCCAAATAATGTAATAAAAAAAAAGTCTCAAATACCTAAAAAACATACAACAATTAAAAGACACAGGGTGAGATACTATTGACTAGCATAGGAAAGGGTGGACCCATCAATCTACTATGAGCATCAAGGGTTAATCAACCTATGATTAAATGATCCTATAAAATGGGTTCGGACTTTGAACATAGAGGTATGTTAAGGAAGTGATAATGATCTTTAAACCAAAAAGTGTATATCAAATTAAGTCTAATAATCTAACATTTTAGGGGTATTCTTCCTCCTCACATAAATATTATGATTCAATTGTTGAAGATTCTCTTAAGTGACAATAATCAAAAGAGAAATGTGCAGTTTTAGAGCTTGATCTTAGTAGATCAAGCATAACCTAGATCTAAGGTCAAGCATGGTAGCCATGATCATCCACTTCATAAAGCATAATATCCTAAAGATTGGATATATGGTTTGAGCCACTAGAGTGTATCTAGTGGTCACTTGATTGAAATTAAGTTTTATTCGAAGGAATAAAAACTTTTTGTTGTTGGTTTCTGCGCTTTCCTCCCATAAGTAATCTTAAATACGAACTCATAGTCATGTTATTGTGAAACTTAGTCCTTATTGTATATAAATGCCCTTATAGAGTAGAATGATGGTAACAAAAAAAAAAAGAAGATTATGAAAGCACAAGGAAGCTAATTGGAAGCAATGTTGCTCTCTTTCTTGTAGAGGTTAATGCAATGCTTGGGATCAAACTTAGAGCTCATTTATCTAAGGTTTGAGCCATTAGCGCTTACCTAGTGGTCACTATTGGCTCAAAAAATTTGCGCCCTGACATCTTGATGTAAGAAAATGTAGATTTGTGCCAAATGAAATTTTTAAAAGGTAGATGATTTTTATTAGTAGATAAATAAGGCACTGCCTAAAGATTTTGTTCTCATTTGGTGAAGAATTTAGATCTAATTCTAGGTTTCTTATAAGCACAAGCGCCTATAGTTAATTGCCCCTCCCCACAATAGTGAGAGGGAAATTTCGATTAAGGCTAGTCATTAGGTCACTAAATACTTAGCTTATAGTAGAAATATATTAGTTTTGAAGATTTATGATTGAAAATCATCATTATTGACACTTAAAGTGTATGATTAGGGAAATGATGATGCACTCGATTAAGATCCCATGATGTCATCATATCGAGCTATCTATCCCTTGGTCCACTTAGTCAAAAGAGGTGGTCAACCCAACCTGACCAAATGATCATTGTTAGTAGCTATAAGTTACTTCACCCAAAGAGACTTTATAGACTAGGGTTAATATTTGTCAAAAGGAAATATTTTAAGCACACCTTAGCTAACAAATGGCTTTGTGCCCTATTAGGTAAACCCTATAATTCACAACTCAAAAGATAGAAAATCATTAAGAAACATATATGTTACAGCTGTGACCATAATATAGTGGGCTCTTACTATAAACCACCCATAGATGCCTAGTTATAGCTCACTATATGTGAAGCCTATCCAAACCACAAATAGATGACTCGAGCCACATCCTTATTAGTGCATAATATTTTAAGCATGAATATAGTAGTATACTTAACATGAAATTAGCTTATTATGAGCATAATTTAATATTAGAATTTTTACCTTCGATAAATAATTACGAAAGGCAAAATGAATTTTGATTGATTAGGTTTAGCTTTAAGTTTTGAAATGATGGATTTTCATTTAGACATTTCTTAAAATTTTAGAGTTTTCTTGAATATTTAATAGTTTATTAAAGTTTGACTTCAAGATGATTTGGTAATAAAATTAATAGGTTTTGATAATAATAAATCACTCTGATTGAAATTTATAATTAATGCGACCATCATCTTGATTGATATTTATTTTTTTCTTTAGACCTTATCGACTACATGATTACTAATAAAGGATCTAGTTTATTATTTACATATACAAGTTCAAATTCAGAATGATTTAGCTTTAATATTTTAGAAGTTTAGATAATTACAACTCATTTGATTGATATTCTTAGTCAACACGACTATCATTGGGGTGTTGTTAATTGAATTTATTTTATAGCTCTAGATCCTGTCAACTCTGTTCAGTTGCTAACAGAGGATCAGGTTAGGATTTGTATATTATTAATCAGTTTTGAAATTATAGACCATGTAAACTCTATTCCCATAGGTAGAGGATCAGATCTATATATTGAATCATATGATCATACTTTATGATTTTTAAGTTGATTGCTCTTTGGATTTTGAAGAAATAGATATTCTTAAAATGATTATTAATCAAAAATCTATTTTATGACAAATCCTATCAACTCTATTCTCACATTTAGAGGATTATGTTTGTAGGCTAGGATATGTAATTATACTCTATGATTTTGTAATCAATATTTTAAGAGTTAAGCTCTCTTATTATGACATCTGAAGGCTTTTAGAACTGAAAAAAGTAAGCTTTTAACCATACAAATGATTATTTATTATTTAAAATATCTACATAATTTAGATATTCAACATCATGTATTTGTATTTTAAATAAGTTTAGATTTTTAGAAATTTAATAAATTATTAATATGCTTCCACATGTGTCAAAAAAAAAATCAATTCTAAGTTTATTCAATTTTAACCCATGCAACATCTCAAGACATTGAATTAAACATTCTGTAGCACATGAGAGATCTTTGTAATTCAAATAAATTTATATTTAATTTTGGAGGATCAGAGGTCTTTTAAAGTAACTTTAACAATTCTCAATTTGACCTTGAATTTACAATGAGCATAATTTTCAGATGTTGGGATTGTACTCTAAATCTCTTAGTCTAAGCACATGTAGGCATTTTACTTCTCATGATTTGAATGGACTTTGATGCACTTGTGTAATGTATTAACACTATTCTTATCATATTTATGTGATGTATTTGCAATTACTTCAATATAATCAATACAATTTTCAAGGTATTTTAATCAAATTTGAAAGTTATCTTATAAATCGTGCAAATCTAAAAATTACTGAAGGTTTTGAATTTTTGTGCAAATATTTCATCATTAAATTGTATTCAATATTTTACTAGAAATTCTCAAATGACGCCTTCTATTCGCTCATAGATGAATGTTGCAAAATTTGATGGCGATTATTTTAGCTCTATATTGCAATCGAAATCATTACATCCTTGCTTAGCTTATCAATGAGTTAAATTCATGTACAATGGTTACTTGTCTTATGCTCATTAATGAGCTTTTAAATCTTTATCAATTTATCATACTTGGCTTTTATTGTCACCCAAACTAGCTATTATATCTCCTTTAAGTGGACTTGCATGAGCTCATATTTTTTGTTAATTCTTTTAATGCAAAATATGATGTTACTTAATGTTTATTGAATAGTCATGTTCATGCTCATTGATGAACTATTGAGTTTATTGCAAATCCTTGAATATAGTTTGATTATTCATTGAGATGCTTTGGTTATATTCACTAATTAGTTACTTAGCTTCACTAAAGTCTCTTATAAATTTCATTTGAGCTTAAAAAAATAGCACTCAATAAATTTATTATGCTTTAGTTTTGAATTCAAATATAGATACAAGTATTCTTTAAAAGCGTAGCATTTAAAGTTATTGGCAAGTTGTATTGTTATCTTGATAAGCAAGCCATCAAATTTCATTCTCATGTTGGATTATTTTTTTCAATGCAAATGTAATACTACGTGAATGCTCACAAGAAAGTTTTGCTTATAATTGCTTTCGCCAAGAAGCAAACTTTCAAGTTTGTTGTTAGTCACTTATTATTATGTGTTAAATTTAAATTCTTGTTCTATTTAACATCAAATGTAGCTATCCGGGTGTTCAGTTTATTATATTTATGCTTGTTACTATGGTGTTTTTATTTCTTGAGAGGAGAATGATGTGGGACACAATGCAAATCTACAGATGTACTCATTAGGGTGATCGGGTGCGACATTAAGGAATGATGTACTATCTTGAGAGATAGAAGTCACCATTTTACAATAGATCTAATCACCTAATATGAACTCCTAAGGACAATGGGTCTTTGAATGTACTAGAGATCTTTCTCCAATTTTATATGGAAAAGAAAAGTAAGGTTTATTTTAAACCGGGTTCGTTAAGTTCCTTATGGAGGCAAGCCCTCATAGTTAATTACATCCTAAGAAATGAGATTCCTTAGGAATACTATTGATTAAAGTAAATGATCATTCTCTCTAAATATTTCAAAGACAGGTCTATCAATCAATTGGTTATTTTTGGAAAAATCAAGTGGGATTTGAGCAAAAGGAAAGAGTTATTATCAAAACCAAAGAGAGATGAGTAGGGGATGCTCATGATACTGGAAACCCAGTGAGCATTCCAAACTATCCTATGGTTAGGCTTTACATTTTTAAAATTGAGGTGAGTTATATGTTTGAGTTGAATTTTTATTAGAAATCTAGGGCTTACAATTTCACAACAAAATGCCTAAGAAGTGAAGATTTATGCTTGTAGCCCACGAAGAAAAATAACAATCTCAGATATTAAATCTAGGGAGCTTTGGCTAGGGCCAAAGTACGACCTAAATCTAAGATAAAAATGGGTATATGGTTTATCTCCATAAGAGAGAATAAATCACCCGACTGTTGGACTTACAATCACCTGGGGTGGCCGCCAACTAACTCATCATATGATTTTAAATACATGTAGGTAAGTTTTATGCTTTACAAGATAGCTAGACTGTTGTTTATTTAGAAAGGAGACTAAGTCCTTAAACACACTCCCTAAGAGACTAGATCATAAATGACATGAATAATGACTTAATCTAATGCAAATTTTGATAAGTTTCATTTTAATTTTTGGACATTTTTATTTGACACAGGCTATGGGATTTTATATGCCTGATGCATGAGAAAATTGGTTATGGGCCAAAATTAGAAATAAGGAGAAGTGTTTCCACCATGGTTCTCAAAGGTCAAGCCATTTTCTATGGTAAAGGTGGAAGCCCTCCATTAGCAAGTGTGAAGCAATATATTTTATGCATGATGTGAGATATATAACATCCAGTTAAGTGGTTGTTAAATCTTTTATTATCTTGATTTATTTCTTAGGATTTAGGTGAGGTTATAAGTTGTTTAATTTAATTTAGAGTTGATTAATTGGATAGAAAATTTATTTTTCCTAAGAGTCTATTCGCATCTAGGCCATTCATCAAATAATGAAAAAACTAGGAAGATCATACCATCATAATTGCACAATCATAAACAAAATATCAATTAATTTATAAACTTGGCATAAAAGAATAAGAAGCCGATGTGGTCGGGCTCCACCACATAAACTCGAAGAGAAATGTGGGTAAACAACCCAAATTTCAAATGAATAATTATAATTAAAATGAATTCATGTTATCGGGGTGTTCATTTTTCATTTCTTAATTTCTTAATTTCTTCCTTTCTTCATTTCTTTCTTTCTTTTGGTTTGACTTGAGATATAGTTTACTACAAGGCTTCATATGGTACATAATACATGATCTTATAACCAATATTCACCTTAATTTCCCCATAACATTCATTCCAAATCTTAATTTCAAAATTTACATCAAAATAGGAAATATAAATCTAACTAAACTTGCAAAATAGAGATTAGATAAACATACCATGCAACCCAAGCAGTTATATGAATAAGTTGGACTTAGCACCCCATACATGAGTAACCAAACTCACCTATCCTAGTTTGGATTATGCATACATGCAACCCGCAAAAAAGTATTTATATTTTTATTACAAAGTTCTTAAGCATAATCATGACATGATTGGCTAGATCCCTATCATCCACCTACACACATGCACCCTAACATCCGCCTAAAAAATATTACATCACAAAATAAAATCGGCATCAAAATATGTATCCCTAACATAGAGCTAGAAATGTGACTTAGCCTAATGTGTATGCCATTTAAGGTTTGTGTGGCATGTCTTAGCTAGGCTTTAAGTTGGAATTTTCTAAGTAGAGAGATTCAATTTAGAAGGGTGGTTTCATTTTAAGTGATTTAGTTGATTTGTCAATTTTAGTTGGTAATTTGATTTGGTTTGAATGAACCCACACTTAGTTACTAAATGTTATGAAGAGAAGAAAGAAAGGAGAACTCTCTTTCATCCCTATCTTAAGATATTTTTAAGGTAGATTCATTAATGATTTTTCTTTATTGAATATTTTATTATGTGTTTTAATTAATCCTAAGTTTAAATTTACTCTAAATAGCTCTATTTAATTAGAAAGACATCTTAGGATTAATTAAGGTGAATTACTACTACATGACATGCAATCATTTATTTCTTTTCACCATGTATACCATGCATATGAATGATCCTAAGCATACCTATACATGCAATGCAAATTTTAGCACACCTTAATGATGAATGCATTGAGATATTATTTAAGAAAATTTGGATATTCCATGAATACATATTTTTATTAAGTAGAAAAGATGGACTCTTTTATCCATTGATTAAATGCACATCCATATATATAAAAGACATAAGTGAGTACGATGTCATTATTTTTTACACCAGGGGCATAAGGTACAAAACTTACTTGGGGCTACTTAAAGCCTCACATCCCTGGGATGTCTAGACTAATATACCACTTTTCTTAAATACATGTGAATGTACAAAAGAAATAAATGATGAAGAATCATGCAAAGGATTATGTTTAATTTGGTTGTATAATTTACATGTGTAAATGTGAAGATCCTTCTTAAGTCATAACATAGAAATGCATATGAATAAATTTAAGCAAGTGGTGTGTTCTTTTCAAATGAACTATACACTTTACAAATCCTATTCAAATCCTTGTTAAGAGAAGAGAAGAAAATCACATAATACACATCTTATGATATAATCACATGCAAGCTTATAAGTACTTATAAGTAGCATCACTTCATTTATAATCTTTGATTTATAGGTTTTGAAAATAATCTTTGGTTTAATAATGATAATAGTCACTCTTATTCTTAACTTTAGCCAAAATGTACAATTTGATATAAAAGGAAACATTTTATTTAATTAGTTTTTAAAAAGAAATGAATGCATGATTTCATATGGAAAATAAAGTTTAGTATGCTTGGAAAAATAAAGGGATGTAAGCACATGACTTCACTCACCGTAATTACTTCCTAAGAACAATCATATAAAATGGGATTATTTAAAATGAATAAAAAATTCTTTAAAGAGATTTTATTTTTGGATTTGATTTGAAAATGATTTTTGAGAAAGAGTTTTTGGTCCTAACCCATTTCCCCCTTGTGTGAATCAATTTAGTTTAATTTTAGAAAAATTAAGTTGATTTTTATAATTTTGTTCTTCTAAGGTATAAATTAAGTCCATTAATTACCCCTTACATATACCACTTTAACATAATTATCCAAACAATTATGAGCCAACATATGATATGCAACCATATGGAATTTAAATCACCTGCAAGAAGAAATAAAGGGGCCTAATACAATTGACTCATAATTATTGATTAATTAAGCTAAATAGTTTAATTAAGTATTTTCACAACCATCCTACACATGTAGTTTGATTATAATTATCATTGAAGTCTCTTAAGTTATTGAACACCTAAGAATCTACCCAAGATTAAGTGATTAAGGTATGGAATTATTTGATTCTGAATTTGATTAATTGAATTTATTAATCAAGTGATTAAGCCATTAATTAATTTGCAAATTAATTAAGTGTTTATCCAAATGAAATAAACTTAAGGGGAAAAGATTGGAAAAGAAATCTTAATCTCATTCCCTAAGTCCATTCATAGTTTCATGAAGATTAACAAGTTTAATTAGTGAATTTATCATTATTTAATGGGTTAATTAATCATTTAATTAATTAAAAAAGTGATTAAGGATGAAAGGAGCAATTCCCCTAATTAATCCAATAATAAAATCCAAAAAATCATGGGAGGCGAGGTCATCCCACTAATCACCAGGAAGTTTAAAATTAATTGCTAAAGTAATTAATGAGTAATTAACGTAATTATATTTTTTAATAAAATCCAAATTGAGTGAAAGTCACTATTCAAAATCAATTGATCTTAATTTTATATTTTTCCTCACTGAATTATCTTTAAAATAAACTTAAGTTTGTATTTTTTAGATTTTTCTATAATTAGTTATAAATTTTGAAAGTTTTAGCATTAAAAATGAATTAATTAGAGCTAATTAACCCCTAATCCCATTGGGCCATGTGGCGGCTGACGCGACGTGCTTTTGACGTGGCATGATGGGATAGATTATTTAAGTTATCTACGAATGGCTAACTCGCTTTCCACAGCCGCATGCATCTAAGATCGATCCCGGTTAATCCCGTAGTTTAGCTTAAATCAGAGGGAGATCTAACATGATTTAATCACAATCGCCCGTTCCAATCATGCGACGATGTGTGATCTGCTCTCCTCAGAGGTGAGAGATGGATGCCATCCGTCGATCGCATCGATCCGAAGCTCAACTCAAACTCACCCCACATCTTCAGGGAAGCACAAGCAAGGTATCCAACGATCAAGATCTCATGGGATTACAATTTCCTTCACGAAGGACCAAGTAATTTTTTATCCTAAGATCAGTTCTGAGCAATACCTCACCAGAGGCTATCACTGACGCTTCCAACGGAGGAGGTAGCTTTGTCTATTAGAAACGAAGCTCTGTTATAGGTATCAACTATTGATTTAGGGTGGATGGCTCTGGTTGACCAAGCTCCCGTTCAATGGAAATCAGCTTTGATCAAAGTTCTCCTTCCCATGGCTTGGTGGTTTGGAAAATAACTTGATTGAGCTTGATAAAGTCCCTTGATGGTGCTTGTGAGTTTAATTTGGTTTTGGTGGAGAATTGAGTGACTTGGAATTGGGATGGACCTCCCCTATTTTGTTTTTGAGCAAAACCGAGAAAGATAAATCAAGGGAGCTTTGAAATGGCCTTGAAGCTTAGGAATGCTTGGTTTCATTCCTAGAGCTCTCAAATTTAGTCCTTTCGGTTTGAGTGGGAATGAGGGGGAGTATATCTCCCCCTCCTTTGATCAGACGATCGAGAGTTGAGTTACTATTTTAGCTCAATTTTTGAGATTGGTTGATCGGTTTGGGCTATTTAGCATCCTATGTGATTCATTTTAGGTAGTGGAGGGAAGGAGAGTGAGTGCCCATGTGTGAGTGAGTGCATTGTGGTTAATTCCCATTAGAGGGTTTGGCTTGGGTTGGGTCATGGCTCACCTAAACCCATTGGGTCATGTTCACCACCCTTCTTGGTGTCCATGTGGACCACCATTGGGAGGATGTCAAGTGGCCTTGAGAAAGAAATGACCAAATTCTAAGTGAATCATCATACCCTTGACATAAGGGTAAAATGATTATTTGGCCTTGATTTTGATTTGGGCAGATTTGAAATGATTAAAAAATGTGTTTCACCAAATTTCAAGTGATTTGGAGTTCATTTGGTTTGAATTGGTTCAATTTGACTTTAGGCCAAGTTGGGTCAAATTAAGTTAGGTTGACCAATTGGTCAAATTGAGTCAAACCATGGGTTAGGCCAAGTTCAAATGATCATTTAGAGCCTATGGGTATCATTAGTTTGGTTCAATTTGGTTTATATTTGGTTTTGGTTCATTTGAGTTCATTTAGGTCAAATGGGTCAAGTTGACTAATTTGACCCATTTGACCTAGTTAGGAAGTGGGTTGGTTTAGGCTTGGTTGATCATTTAAAATGTATTATAAGCTTTGGTTTCAATCAATTTTGATTTGGTTTGATTCATGATTTAGATTTTGGAATTGATTTGATGATTTGAGAAAATCAATTGGGTTAGAACTGATTTAAGGTTTGGTTTGGAATTGATTCATGATTTGAGAAAATAATTCAGTTGAAATTGATTTCCATTTTAAGAAAATCAATTGAGTTAGAATTGATTTGAGATTTAATTTGAAGTTTGACTTGAAAGAAGGAAGCAAGGATTTGTCTGCTATAGGGCAAGTCCTCCTAATATCCCTAAGGCATAACCTATTCATATAGCTAACTCTTCTAAGTCTCTAGGGTTAGGTTAAGTGTTCACCTAATTACTAGAAGTGTCTTAAGACTAAGAAACTCTTAGTGTCTAGAGGATTCCTATGTCTAAGATGGAGAAGTTGAAAGCTCACTCTAAAAGTGAGGCCAATGGTTATGTACTTGTATGTAAATTTAACACATTGAATAGTCAATAAGAATCTTGTTTATGCTAATTGGTGAGATGTCAAAGTTTGCATTTGTTCATAAGTAAACTATCAAGCTTCAGTTATTTAAATTTGGTTGAGTCTAATTGAAAACACTTTTAGTTCACTTAAAATAAAATTATAAGAACCAATATTTACTAAAAAAGCCATGATTGCATTCAATGGTGAGCATTCAAGTCATGTTCTTGCTCATATATGTGCTACTAAACTCGCTTTGAATTCATTCTTAAGTCCACTTCAAGCTTTATTTTTAATTGAAAACTAGACTTCAAATTTATAGCAAGTCTTTTATGAATTTGGTATTGGTCTCAAGTATCACTTATATTTGTGTGGTGTTTATTTTGGATGTGTGTACCCCATGCATCATAGGGGTACTTATGTAAAACATTAAGTTATGTTATGCACTATCTCAAAAGATAGAAACATTATCCTACAATGGACATAAGCACCTAATAAGAACTCCTAAAGCATGATGGGTCTCCAAATATACTAGATATCTTTCCCTACTTTACATAGAAAAGAAAAGCAGATTTATTTTATGTCTGCTTGTTTTCTATGGAGCCTCCATAGTTAATTACATCATAGGAAATGAGATTTCTTAAGAATATCTTCGATTAAAGTAGACAATTTTATCTCCAAAGATTTCAAGGTTAAAATTATCGATTGGTTATTTTGGAAAATCAAATAGGATTGTTCAATTGGAAGACTTATTTTGGAATCAGGAAGATGAAGAAGGAAATGCTCATGAGACTAGGGAAGCCTAGTGAGCATATTCCACTACCCTATGGTAGGCTTTATATATTTGAAGGTGAAGAGATCTTTTTGAGTTGAATTTTATTAGATTTAGCATAATCCACTAACACAAGATTGTAAAAATGTTTAAGAGGTGAGGATTTATGTTCGTAGCCCAAGGGAAAGGGCTACTTCAAATCCTAAATCTAGTGAGCTTTAAGATAAGTTAAAGCATGACCTAAATCTAAGAAAAAGTTGGATCTAAGGGTTTATCTCCATAAAAGAGAATAAACTCGTTCGACTTCTGGGCTTACAACTACTTGGAGTGGCCACCAGCTAACACTTCATATGATTCAAAGCCATGCAGTCTGGTCTTATGAAATTATAAGATGATTAGACTTGTTATTTAATTGTATAGAAGTTAAAGTTCTAGACTTACTCCCTAAGAACTAGAGCATGAGTTGTATGAGCATATAACTTAATCTAAAAATACAAATCTTTATAAATTTTATTTCATTTTGACATAATATGAACAAAGGCTTTGGGATTTTTATTACCTAAATGCATGATAAAATTAATTATTGGCTAAATCAGCGAGAAGAGGGTGTTCTCCACTATAATGGATGCCCTCATAGGTTAAGCATTCCCCTATCGTGCAAGGATGGAGAACCCTAATATTCAAGGAAGAAGGAATATGACATGCATGATGTGAGACATACAACCATATAGCTATGGGGCTACTAAATCCTTTAATTATTTTATCTATGACCTATACTTTATGGTGAGGTTATGAGTTAATTAAAATTTAATTATGAGTGATTAGTTGGGTCAAAAAATTAGTTTTTTTATCCTTAGAGCCTTCTGCATTCAGCCTACACATTAAAACATCAATCATAAAGAAACTATGAAAAGGAGGCAATCCCGAAGCACAAGTTAAACATAACATCAAATAATTTTTATATACTACCATAAAAAGAATAAGAGGTTGGTGCGGCCGGGTACCACCAAACACACTGGAAAGAAAAGTTGGGTAGTCGAGCTCTACCCTTATACAACCCGGAATATGAAAGAATAATTATAATTGCAAATGGAATACATGCTATGGGGTCCTCGTTTCTTCATTTTTTTCTTCTTATTCATGTCTTCCTTTTTGATTTGATTTGCTCTAAGGCATCAGAGGGCACCCCCAAGACTAAGCTTTCTAGCCACTGCTCATCTTAATCCCTCATAGCACTAATCCTAATTCCTATTATAAAATTATATTCATAGAAAGTAAATTTAACTACACCTATAAAATAGAGGTTAGCTAAACAAACATATAATTCTAAGCAGTTATATTCCATAATTTAGACATAGTACCTTACACATGGGTAACCAAGCCCACCTGTCCTAATGTTGATTATGCTTAGGGGTTTAAGTAACCTTCAAGCAAAGCATTTATATTTATTTTTAACAACCCCTTAAGCGTAATTCCTAAAGAAAATGTGATTAGACTAATATCAGCCTAATATCCTGTCTACGAGCATACACCCTAAAATCCAATCTAAAATATTACATCATAAAATAAAATATATATCACACATACACCGTCCTAACTTAGGACTAAAAGTAATGAATTAATTCTAATGTGTGTGTTAAAGCTCTGTGTAGTATGTCTTAACCAAGTATTAGAGTTATGATTTTCTATGTGTGAAAGAATTTAATTTAATATAAAGGTTGGTTCCACTTCAAGTTGTTTAGTTATTTTGTGAGTTTTAATTTATATTTTATTTTGTTTCATTTGATTTACACTTAACATCTAAGTATTATAAAGAGAAGCAAGAAGCTTACCCTCTTTCATCCCTACGTTAAGCCATTTCCTAAAACACACTTTTTATGATTTAGTTCTCTTTAGTAAATAGCTTATTAAATATTTTCTTATTAATCCTAAGTTTGGGTTAACTTCAAATAATCTTATTCAATATGAAAGACATCTTAGTATTAATATAATTGAATTACTATCACATGACATATCAAATCATTCATTTCCATCACATGTAACATGCACATAATTTAACACTTAACATATCGATACATACAACATGTTTTGACACACTTAAATGATGAAGGATGCATACATACTTAGTGGAAAATAAAGACTTTCATTCACTAAGAAAGTATACACGCATATGTATAAAAGATATAAACAAGTACGTGACATTGTTAACCAGGGAAGTAAAATAATCAGATGACCTTCTTGGGGCTACTTAAAACCTCATATTCTCGGGATGTCTAGACTATATACTTGTTATATTAAATACATATTAATGTATACAGAACTATAAAAATGAAAATCATGCAAGAGGTGATATTTCCCTTAATTGAACTATTTATATATACGGATTAAATCTCTATCCAAATTCCAATACAAAAGTACATAGGAATAAAATTGAATAAGTACGTGTCTTTGTTAATTAGGAAAGTAAGGTAATCAAATGACCTCCTTAGGGCTACTTAAAGCCTCTTATTCTTAGAATGTCCAAAATATAAACTTATTAACATTCAGTTATATGTAGATTCATATACATGAATAAAGGAAAGAATCTTTACATCCACATATTACATATTTTAGTGACTTAGGTAATTATGAATGCATATATTTTTAGTAGAAAAAGTGAGGGTATTCGTTCTTTAATCATGTACACATACACATGTATAAAAGATGTAAGCAAATATATGCCATTGTTAACCAGGGAAGTGAGATAATCAAATGACCTCCTTGGGGCTACTTAAAGCCTCATATTCTTAGGATGTCCAGATTATATATTTGCTATCTTAGATACATATTAATGTATACATGAATTAGAAGAATAAATATCATGAAAATATTATATTTTTCATTGATTAAATTATTTATGTACATGAATTAAAGCTTTATCCAAATTCTAATACCAAAATACATAAGAATGAAATCAAATGGGTACGTGTCTTTGTTAACTAGGGAAGTGAGATAATCAAATTACCTCCTTGGGGCTACTGAAAGCCTCGTATTCCCGATATGTCCAGACTATATACCCATTAACATTCAAACTTATGTAAACCTATATATGAGTTCAAGAAATAGAGCTTCACATTCACATAACTAAGCTATAAGCACATGCAAGTCCTATATGAGTTTATAATTATCATCATTCCATATGTTACTATCAATTTATAAGCTTTGAAAAATAGATTTGAATTTATTAGTGATAATAGCCACACATATCATTAAATCTATTTAATTTATTTAGATTTGAAAATATGAATGCATGGAATCATATGCCATACAATATTTAACATGATTGAGAAGGAATGACTAAACATAAACACATGGCTCATTCAAATATGTTAATTCTTAAGGATAATCATATTAAATAAAATTGTTTGAAGAAAACTAAAGTTCATTATTAATTTGATTTTGGATTTGAGTTGAACTTAAAGAAGAGAGAAATTATTTTCTATTTTAATCCCATTCCCATGTTGGTAATCTTAATTAGTTCAAGGAAAGATAGTTAAATCAATTTTATGAAGTAATTAAGTTGAATCATTAATTAAATCATTTAACCCTTTTCTATGCTTCTTTAATTTGATTAATCATTTAATCATGAGCCACAAATGATATGAACATGTGAGAAAATAAAATTGTAATGCTCCTAAAGGACCTAATGCAATTGACTCATAATTAAAGATTAATTAAGTTAAAGAATCTAATTAAGTACTTTTATGATTTTCCCACACTTAGGGGTCAATCATAATTTCCTTAAAGGGACTTTATATTAAACACATAAAGAGAAACCCTTAATCTCATTGTTAATTATATGATATGGTTGACATTTCAATTTGATTTAATTCAACCACATAATTGATTAATTAAGCACTTAATGAATTATCATCTTGATTAATCCTCTTAAAATGAAATGAACTTGTGAAAAAGACTAGAAAAGAGGTCTTAATCACTCTCCCTCATCCTCATACTATTAATCAATGATTAATAGGCTTTAATTAATTAATTCTTTCTATTTGGAATGCTAATTAGTCATTAAATTAATTAAAGAAGGTAATTAGGATTTGAAACATTAATTTCCCTAATTACCTAAGCAATAAATTTCAATAAAATCATAGGAGGTAGATTCATCCCATTAAATAAATTCCCCAAGTTTGGAATCAATCACCCAAGTAATTATGGCTTAATTAAGCTAATTAAGTATGCATTCAAACCCTAATTAAGCCTTAATTACTATTTAAAATTAAGTGAAATATTTTTAATTAAATTTTTTCTATTTTACCTTTAAAATGAGCATTTATTTATATTTTTTATTTATCTATAATTTGATATAATTTTTTAAAGTTTTAGTGATTAAAACCCATTATTAAGCCTTAATAAAGCCTAATGCCATTGGTGCCACACGGACCACTGATGTGTCATGCTTTCCAAGTGGCACTACATGATTGGTTATTTAAAACCATTCGACTCAGTGCTGATGTGGCGGTGACCGTCACGCTTTTGTCCTCGCCGTCTGATCTAAGATTAGACGATGAGGATTAATCCCGCAGTTCCTAAGGAATTAATCGAGATTAATCTAATCGAAAGATCATAACCATCCATTCTAATCATGCAGAATGGACATCAGATGATCTATCGTCCTCTAAGCGATGGAAGACAGACACCATCCGTCTTCCTCTACCCAATTCAAGCTCGCCAGAGCTCGGGGAGGCTCGGGATCAATCCCACACCTTCACGAGGTTAATCTACAAGGACCCAACCGTTGGATTCGCACGACATTCACAGTTCCTTTAAAAAGGCCTAAAAGATTTGGAAAATACTCTGTTTGTTGAAAATACATTGCTGGAGCTTTAGACGGGTGGTGAACCAACTGAGGTAGCTTCGCCTTGAAGAGACGAAGCTCTGTTGGGAAGATGGTTCCTTGACTCCTCGTCGGCAGTCCTGTAGACCAAATGTCATCGAAATCCTCACCGGAGTTGGTCTAGGGAGGGATTTCGGTGCTCTAATCTCTCGGGGGAGAGTTCGTTTCGCTTTGCTGGAGCTTGGTGAATGCGTGGGAAGAGTTAATTAAAATGGAGTTAAGTTTTGGTGGAGATGGTTGGAGCTAAGCCTCGGATTAGCTTGGTTCTGTTGTCTCTGGCAATGGGAATGTTAGGGAACTTGGGAGGAAGCTCTGGCGGTTCGTCTCGAGTTGCTAGGGCTTTGAGGATGCTTGGTGTATCTAATTGGAATGAATTGAGGGGGTGGGGTATACCCCCTCTTCCCTTAAATTAGACAAACGAGATCGGTTTGGCCTCTAGTGGCCGTCTGACCGACGCAGGTGGCCATGGGTGGTGCTAAGTTGGCTCAATTTGAGTGGGCGAGTGAGGAGGAGTGACTGTCATGGGAAAGGAAGTAGGAGTCCTTGGTTTCCAAGTGTCCCAATGGGAAGAGAGGGGTGAACTCACCTCCACTTGGCTCATGGCTGACCCAATCACCTTTGAGTCAGGTGAGCCAGTGTCCCTCTTGCTTAGGTGGAGGCCTAAGAGGCAACCATGTGGAGGAGAGTGGGTTTAACCCTTCAAATTGGGTATTTGTCTCATTTGACAAGCTTTACTCATTAGGCTTTGGGTCAATTCAGGTTAAGCATGGGTTGGGTTGAATTTTGGACTGACCCATGGTGACCTAAGGAAGGACCATGCTAAGTTTCATTTGATTTGAGCTTGGTTTGAATGGGTTTGACTCAATTTGACCAATGTAGGTCAAATTAGGCTAGGTTGGGTCAAGTTGACCAATTGGTCAGATTGGGTCAAATCGAGGCTTGGGTCAAGTTCAAATGAGTATTTGAAATATTTTAGTGCAATTGGTTTGATTCAATTTGACTTAGATTTAGATTTGACCCATTTGAGTTCAAATGGATCAAATGTGTCAAGTTGACCAATTTGGTCAAATTGATCAAATTGGTATGAGTTAGATATTAGTTCATGTTCAATTGATCAGTTGAAGATGATTGTAGGCTTTGATCTCAATCAATTTAGATTTATGGATGATTTAGACCAAATTGATCCTTTAGGCCAATTTGGGCTAAATTGGTCAATTGGGTTCAATTGGTCAAATTGGGTTCAATCAAGGCTTTGATCATGTTCAATGATCAAGTTGTAATGAACTTGAGCTATTGGTTTTAATCGATTTGGGTTAGATTTTTATTTGATCTAATTTGGTTCTTTAGGTCAAATTGGGTCAACTTGGGTCAATGGGCTAATTGGGTTTTATTTGGCTCAATTAATGGTCAAGTCATATTCAAAGATTGATTTTAGGTTGGCATGAATCATTAGTTTTAATTAATTTGGCATAGGATAAGATTTGGTTTATTTGGCTCATGTAGGTTAAGTGGGTTGATTTAGTCAAATGACCAAATTGACTTGGTTTAACCTAATTGATTACAATTGATCAATCTAGTATGATTAACAATTATTGTAGGAGGTTTTGATTGATTTGGTTCAATCCAATTTGGGTTGGATTGAAAGTTGCCTCAAATGGGTCCATCAGGTCACTTTGGATCAAGTGAGCCTAATGGGTTAGTTGGATCAATTTTGGCTTGAATTGAGTTTAGTTGAGTTTGGATATTGATTTGGGATTGATTTATAGCTTTGGTTGTAATTGATTTGGGTTCAAATAGATTTTGGCATATTTGAATATTTGGGTTCAAATTGGATAGGTTAGGTTTGATTGAATTGATTTGGTTGATGATTGGAGGATTGATTGGTTTATGAGAGAATCAATTGAATTTAATTTGGATTGAAGGAAATTTAGCTAAGTCCATAGGATTAAATCATGGGCTTAGGTTTGGGTTATGGTGGGTTTGATTTTGGTTTGGAGACTTGAACTTGAGTTGGGATCCAATTGGAATTGGATATATTGGTTTGATGTTGGATTGTGGATGAGAAGGTAGGCACGGGTTTGGTTAGACTATAGGCTAGTTAGGTTTCCCGAGGTCCTAAGGCATGGCCTAATCCTATAACTAATCCTTCTAAGTCTCTAGGCTTAGGTTAAGTATTCACTTAGCAACTAAAAGTGTTTTATGACTAAAGAGCTCTTAATGTCTAGAATACTCCTAAACTTATGATGAGAAGATGAAATCTTTACTCTAAAAGTGAGGTCAACAATTTGACTCTGATATTTTTATTTGTTTCAATAAGACCTAGCACTCATTAAAAAAATGCCACTTTGGTTTATCAAGTATTTCATTCACTATAAGTTAATTTCAATATGATATTTATAAGTTTGTTCTCATTTAAAAGTTTATATTTCATATTCAATTTAATTATCAATTTAATCTTTGATTTAGATTTCAAATGTTATTTTATTTTATCTTGATTGAATTTTTTATTGATCCAAAATAGCGATGAAATCCGGGTAGCATATAGATGCCACATAGGGGACTGTATCGAGTATCTCGGATGACACCACGATCTAAGAGGCTTTAGACCCACCACGCTACACAACATAAGCTTTTCTTGTTGCATTGAAACAAAATGAACGAGAATTTAATTCTAACATTTTTTTTTGCCATTTTGGAATAATACAACAAATACTTAGGATTTAACAGATTACCTTTTTTTTCTTTACTTCGTGCGAGACGCTCAACGATTTTGAGATGACAAGTTTGGCAAGATCACAATATGTAAAATATTTTTTTTGTTTGAATGTTTTCTAGAAAGGAGTTAGAGAGAGGGAGGCAGTGTAAGAGAATTATCTCTTCTCTGTCCTGAGAAAAAAAGGAAGTAGGAAGGAATTAAGGTTAAATACTATTTCTGGAAGATGAAAAGAGATGCTTCAGTGAAGAGATAGTTGTAGTGTTGGAAACGAAGAGGAAAGTTGAGGTTCTCACACAAGGCAGTGCTGTACGTAAGAGGAAGGCAAAGGGAGTTCGGTTTAGAAGGTTTGGAGTAGCATGAACACTAGAGGCAGATGAGAAAGTTCTTGCTGCGTGAGAGAGAAATCCAGAGGAGATATGAGAGACAGGGGATAGGAGACGGGCTTACCGCACGGGTTGGAACTTTGGCTATTGTGTAGAGGTGATGGAGAAGCTTGCTGCTCGATACCTGCATGAATGAGAGAGAAAATGAGTTGAATGGCTTGCGGGTGAGAGAGACGAAGAGATGGAGCTCGGCTATTGCTGCAGGTGAGAGTGCAGGTGTGGGGGAGGAGAGATGCGGTCACTGGAGTTGCTGCTTTGCTGGGCGATAATGAGTAAAACGGGAGTAGGAGTTGCAAGGGCTCTTGTGTGGATATGAGAGACGGCGCAGGGATTTTGTGTGGTTGAGGGAGGATGTTCCATCTCTTGAGAGAATGACGGAAAGGATTGTGGCTGCGTGAAGTAGAGATCAGGATAGAGGGATAGGTTCGAGACGATGACTGTTGGGTTGCAAGATGAGAGGTGGAGAGAGCACTCGGTTTCGACTATGTGCGATGCAGAAAGGAAGATCGGAAGCTGGCTTAAGGTTCTCTTATGCAGTGGCAAAAGGAGGTTGGCTGCTGGGAGTACTGGGTCTGGGAAGGGAGGGTTGCGAGCTCGGGGTGGCGGCTTGGAGAGACGGCGGGGGAGTTCGGCTTTGTCTTGGTGGGTGGGTGAGGTCGAAGGAGGATGGAAGACTGGTGCGAGGTATTGGAGATGGGAGAGGGGATTGCGGCATGCGCTTTGGTAGCGAGAGGGTGGACGCTTCTTCGTCGCTGAGTTATGAGAGAGAAGAGGAGACAGGGTTGAGTGCCGTTGTGGGAACAGGGAAGAACGGGCTGGAGAATGCTGCGAGAATGAGGAAGAGAAGGGACGCGAAGGAGTGGCAGAATAGCTCACCTCGGAGGAAGTTTTCTTTTAGATTATTATTCTTTTTTTTTTTCTCAGGTGCTGAAAGGATGAAGAAAATATTATATGCGGAATGTGGATGTAACTCTGTATTCAATTAAATTCAGATACGTGATGAAGTTTAAAATACAGATTTTAGAGTTTCACTTGACGATAATGGCGGACCTGATGCTGTTAATGTGACCCACACCCAACCGTGCCAGTAAAATAAAGGGATTGCATGTCATTTGTAGCACGAGCACGCCGTTTCGAAGCGTGGGGAACTAGATGATATTTTAATGTGCGTGAAAATCTTAAAAGTAATATATAAATGTATTTAGGGCATTCAAACAAAGAATAGACATATTTAAAAATTTTTTTTTCAGCCAAATTGAAGAGAAATAAAATAAAATAAAAAGTTCTCATTTTAATTGAGAAGAAAACCGTGAAGATGGAGAACGAGCAATAAAGTGTTAGACATATATGGAGACCAATCTAGCGGATGATGTCATAAATCTGAATGCATCATTAAATTTTTTATACAGTTGTACAGATATAGCTATTTTGAAACACTACTTAGTGATCTTCTTCGAACACTTTTTTGAAATATAATTTTTTTTTCATATTAAAGCTTATTACTTTTTAAAGACTGCTCATTAACAATGTTTATGTGATAGATTTTTGTTCATAATTGGTTAAACCTTATTTTAGAGTAAATTATATGATTATTTATGAAGAACTATAATGCTTGAATATGTGAAAGCACAATGTGTAACGTGCATGTAGTGTTTATTTTTAGATTATGTATGGGGGATACTATGCATATTTGAGGGTATACTTATTGAAGTGAAGTACGACATTGAGGTATGATATACTATTTCAAAAAATAGAGACATCATCCTTTAATGGACCTAATCACCTAATAAGGACTTCTAAGGCATGATGGGTCTTCGAATATACCAGAAATTTTTTCTCACTTTATATAGATGAATAAAGTAGAGTTTATATTAAACCAGATTCTAAAGTTGCCTATAGGGCAAGCCCCCATATTTAATTTCATCCTAAGGAAAGTGAGTTCCTTAGGAATACTCTCGATTAAAGTAGACAATTGTTATCTCCAAAGATTTCAAGGGTAAGACTATCAATAAATTATTTATATTTGGGAATCAAGTGGGAAAGATCAAAAGGAGAGGCTTATTATCAGAGCCAAAGGAAATAAGTAAGGAATGCTCATGACACTAGGAAGCCTAGTGAGCATTCCAATCTATCATATAATTAGGCTTTATAGGTTTGAAATTAAAGAGAGTTATTTATTTGAGTTGAAATTTATTAGATTACTAGGGCTTATAATCTGCTAACACAAGGTTAGAGAAATGCCAAAGATGTGAGTATTTATGCTTGTAGCCCGAAAGAAACAACAACCCGGATCCTAAATCTATGGAGATTTGGCAAGAGCCAAAGCATGAACTAAATTTAACCAAAAGTGGGTACATGATCTACCTCCACAAGAGAAGGTAAACCACCGGACTGCTAGACTTATAATCACCTGGAGTGGTAGCCAGCTAACTCCTCATACTCTTTAAAACCATGTAGGCAAGTCTTATGATTTGGAAAGAGACTAATGTCCTTAAACTTACTCCCTAAGAGACTAGAACATGAGTGGTATGAACAATGACATAGTCTAATGTAAATCTTTTTAATTGTTATTTAATTTATTATACTTCATTTTGACAAAGGCTATGAGATTTTGTATGCTTAAATGTATGATGAAATAGGGTTATTCGCTAAATCAGTAGGAAAGAGATATTTTCCACCACAAAGGAGACCCTCAAAGGTCAAGTCTTCTTCTATCGTGCAAGGATGAAAATCCTCTCTTAACAAGAGTGAAGCAATATGAATGCATGATATGAGACATACAACATTCAACTAAGGGGTTTCTAAATCGTTTAATTATCTTAATTTAATGCTTAGGCTTTATGTGAGTTTATGAGTTATTTAAAAATTTAATTATGAGTTCTAATTGGGTAAAATATTTATTTTTCTCTAAGAGCCTAATCGGATCCAGGTCATACAACAAACACCAATCATAAAGAAACTATGAAGAGGCATGTTATTTCTATTGCGCAATTAAACATAACATCAAATAATTTTTATAAATCTAACATAAAAGAATAAGAGGCCGGAGCGGTCGGGTACTGCGGTATAACCCGAAAAGAGAAAATGGTTAGTCGAGCTCTACTCTTATACAACCCGGAATAAGAAAGAATAATTACAATTTATAAATGATTAAGTTCTATGTTGTCGATTTTCATGCTTCATATGTCCTTCATTTCTTTATGCCTTCCCTTCTTTGATTTGGTAGGCTTCAAGGCATCACATGGCACCCCAGGGCTAAGCCTTCTAGCCAATGTTCATCCTTAAATCCCATAAAATTAATCCTAATTCCTAATGCAGAATTATATTAAATATAAGAAAAGTAAATCTAACTATACCTGTAAAATAAATGTTAGCTAAACATACCATACAACCCAAGTAGTTATATATATATGCTTAGGGGTTTAAGCAACCTACAAAAGAGAGCATTTATATTTTTATTTTTGAGCGACCCCTTTAAGCATAATCTCCTACAGAAAATATAATTAGTCAAATCACAACCTAACATCCAGTCTACGAACATACACCCTAACATCCAGTCTATACTAAAACATCATAAAACAAAATATACATCATACCATGCATTTTCCTAACATAAGGCTAGAAGTGGTGACTTCGTTCTAATGTTAGTGTTAAGGCTTGTGTGGTATGTCAAAACTAAGCATTAGAGTTGTATTTTCTAAGTGTGAGGGGATGTTTAATCATAATAGGTTGATTTTACTTTAAGTGATTTAATTGATTTGAGAATCTTATTTAGCATTTTCTTTTATTTCATCTATCTAACACCTTAAAACTAAATGTTATAAAGAGAAGACAAAGAGAAGTTTACTCTCTTTCATCCCTACTTTAAGTCATTTCTAAGGCATATTAATTAGATTATTCTCTTTAGTGAATGACTAATTATACATTTTTAATTAATCTTGAGTTTTGGTTCACTTCAAATAATCCTATTCAATATGAAAGGCTTCTTCAGATTAGCTTAATTGAATTACTAGCACGATATACATCACATTATTCCTTTTCACCACATGTAACATGCTTATGATTGAATTTTAAGCATAATTATACATGCAATACATTTCTTTTAGCACACTTTAAATGAAAGATGCATATGTATATTTTGTAGAAAATATGGGATTTTCACTCGTTAGCTAGATGCACATTCAAGTGTATAAAAGTTTTAAGAAAGTACTTCGCCATTGTTAACCAGGGGAGTGAGGTAAAGACCTCCTTAGGGCAACTTGGAGCTGTGCGTTCCCGGAATGTCTAAACTAGATATATCCACTATTCTTAAATACATATGAATGTACAAATGACCACAAGAATGGAAATCATGAATTAAAATTTTTTATACATGTGAGCTAATAGTTAAAAATAAGATTTTCATTCATTAGCTAAATGCACACATATGTGTATAAAAGTTCTAAGCAAGTACTTCGCCATTGTTGACCAGGAGAGTGAGGTAAAAACCTCCTTGGGGTTACCTATAGTCATGCATCCACAGAATGTCCAGACTAGATATACCTGCTATTCTTAAATACACATGAATGTACAAATGACTACAAGAATGAAAATCATGCAAAAGTTGTATCTCTTTTAGTTAGTTAAACTATTTATACATGTGAGCTAATAGTTAGAAATGAGATTTTCATTCATTAGCTAAATGCACATATAGGTATATAAAAGTTCTAAGCAAGTACTTCGCCATTATTGACCAGGGGAGTGAGGTATAGACCTCCTTGGGGTTACTTAAAGCTGTGCATCCCCGAAATGTCCATACTAGATATACCCGTTATTCTTAAATACACATGAATGTACAAATGACTATAAGAATAGAATTCATGCAAAAGTTGTATCTCTTTCAATTATTCAATTAAATTATTTATACATGTAAGCTAAAGTTCTATCTAAATTATAATAGAGAAATACATAAGGATGAATTCAAACAAATGTTGTGTCCTTTTCAAATGGACTACACACTTGTTAATATTCAAACTCTATGTGAGTCCATGTAAATCAAAGAAGAAGAACTCCATATCACATGTTCTAAACTATATCCATATATAAGCTTATAAATACCTATAATTATTATCACTCAAAGTATTATAGTTGACTTATAAACTTTTGAAAATAATTTTGATTTATTAGTGATAATAACCACACATATTTCTAATTTAAATCAACACATGCAAGCTTGACATAAAGAAAATCATTTCATTTAATTGATTTTGTAAAAGATGAAGGCATGAATCAAATGACATACAATATTTAACATGATTGGAAAGGAATAATAAGACATAAAACACATGTTTCATTCAATCAAACTAATTCTTAAGGACAATCATATTAAATAAAATCATTTAAAATAAACCAAGGTTTCTTAATTCCACTTTTAATTTCATCTTTGATTTGATTTAAGAGAAATGAGAGGAAATTTGTTAATCCTCCCATTGCCCATGTATGAGTTAATTTGATTTAATGAAAAAGGGTGATTAGATTAATTTTATGTATTGATTAGGTTAAGTTACGAATTAAATCAATTAATTAACCCTTGCCTATGTTACCTTAAGGTAATTAATGAAGTGATTATGAGCCAATGTAATATGCAAAGGAATTGAAAAGTAAATAGCAATGATCCTATGAAATGAAGGGGCTTAATGCAATTAGCTCATAATCATTGATTAATTAAATTAAAAGAACTTACATTAATTACTTTTATAGTTTTCTCACATTTGTGAGCTAACCATAATTTCATTAAACCTCTTTAGGCTATTAAACACCTAAAGACCTAGCAATGAATCAATTAGAGAAAATTAGATCCATTTCAAAATTTAATTAAACTAATTAAGTAATTAATTAATTCATTAATCCCTAATTAATCTCTCTTGAAAAGTGAAGGAAACTTAAGAAAAAGATTAGAAGGGAAGCCCCAATCCAATCCCCTAAGCCTTCCCACTGTTAACAGTGCTACATGAGTCCAATTAATTAGTTAATTTACTATTCTTGTGTTTAATTATCACTTAAATAAGTTAAGAAGATAATTAGGGCTTAATCAATCAATTTTTCCAATTAATCAAATAATAAATTCCAAGAAAAATGAGGGAGGTAGAGGTCATCCCCCTAAACAACCTCAGAAATTTTGGATCCAATTTACTAGTTAATTAAGGAGTAATTAGGTTAATTAAAATTTTAATTAAACCTTAATTAATACTAAATTACTATTTAAAATCTATTAAGGATCATTTTAATAGATTCCCCTCTAAAATATCTTTAAAATGAGCTCTTGTATACAATTTTTTAATTTTTTATAATTATTTATGAATTATTGAAGTTTCAACCTTAAAATTCACTTAATTAGCCTTAATTAAGCCTAATCCCATCGACGCCACATGGCATGCTAATGCGGTGCACTTTCCACATGATGCCGCAGGATTGACTATTTAAGTAATCCCATTCGCGGCTAACTCATCTGGTGGGAGGACGCGGTATTGATCTCTGTCGTCCGATCTTGGATCGGACAGCGTAGATCAAACCCACGTTTAATAACGGCTCGAAACAATAGATCTAGCATGATCTGATCGGAGCCATCCAATCTAATCATACAAAGATCCAACGACTAGGATGGGCTCACATGCAAATTTTCTTCAAATAGCTCTAAAAAATTTTAAACTAAAGCTCAATATCAATGGATTTACCTCACCGAAGCTAAGACCGGTGGCTCATCGGCTTAAGGAAGCTTCGTTTAGTTGAGATGAAGTTCTGTTGAGTAGCAAATGGATTGGTTCTAAGTGGATCATTGGCCAAGAACTATGTTTTGGAGCTTCGGTCTTGATTGAAGTTTAGCCTCCGGTCGATTTGAAGCTCGAGAAATGACTCGAGTAGCTTCGACGAGGTATGTGGAAAGTGTGTGTAGGAGGAATTAAACTTTTATTGAGAGAGGAAGAAGTTATAATCGGGATTAAGCTCCCCTATTTCGGTTACACATGAGAGAGAAAAATCCAAAGTGGGGAGGCCTTGAGGAAGCTCTGGGATGTGTTAGGGAGTTTCATTTCTCTCTTTAGTACTCATAGAAAATGAATGCAAGTGAAATATGATTTGAATTGAGGGGGTATATCCCTCAATTTACTGAGGTGAACGGACAAGATTATCTCCCATTTTCTAGCCGACCAGTTCCCACCAAGGTGCTGGAGTGGTCGCCATCATGTCCACTTGGCTCAGTTTGATTGGAGGAGTGCTTAGGAGGTGGCTCAAGATTTGATATGGTCTGGTCTCCTTGCTTGGATCCAATAGGTGCTCAATTTGTAAGGGAGGTGAGTTAACTCACCTTTTTTTGGTCCATGACAAGGCCTAGCCCTCTTAGGGTTAGGCTAGGAGGTTAGGTCAGACCCCAAATTGGGTGAGTGAGGGCTGCCAAGTGATGGGAGAGTAGACTTTGCCATTTATGGGTGGAATACTATGTAAAGAGGGCTTGACCAATATGCAATGGCTTGGATTGGGTTCATTGGGGTGTTGGGCTGACTTTAGGCTGACCCAAGATGGGTTTGGGTTGGGTTTGATCAGCCCCCAATGGGTCATGAGTTGGTTTCATTGATTTTGGCTTTGATTTGGTCATATGGGTCAATTTGGGTCTATGTTGGATTAGTTGACTAATTGGTGATCGATTGGTAGCATAACAAATCGAACCGTTGGGGGTGATCAATTGGTAGCACAACAAATCGAACCAATCAACTTACATTTTCTAAATTGGGGAGCAATCGTTGGGGTGATCGACTGGTAGCACAACAAATTGAACCCAACCTAGGGCTGCCCGTTAGTGTACAACTGTAATACTGGAAAGAATGCATAGTAGACTTACATCTTTCAAAGAAAGGATGACCGCCAGGGTGCCCTGTTGGTGGCACAAAATGTCGAGCCCGACCTAAGGGTAACTATTGAGAGAGTGTCGTTGGTGACTTATCTCAACTCAAGAGTAGTCAGATGATTTTTATAGGGAGTTTTGATGACAACGCCCTAATGCTAGGATGTCTGCTTGGGAAAAGGTACCACTGGGGGTGTCCTCCTAATCCACAAGTGAATATATATATATATATATATATATATATATATATATATATATATATTATGTTTGCATGAACCTTGTCGGTGTGCGAGGGACAATGCTGAGAAGGTGCTTATATCAGCCTAGTCTTATCTCAGACTTATTGGGCCAAGGGAGAATTTTCATATCTGTAAGATAGATTCTCCAACCACAGGGGTGATTATTAGGAAAGGAGGACTGTCCAATCCAAGAGTAATCTGGGTAGTGTCTAAATAGGGTCGTAAAGGACGTGATCTAGATAGAGTGCTCACAGGAGAGGTGCCGCCAGTGGCTTTATCCTAGACCTTGTAAAAGAAAGCCTATAGGTGTATAGTGGTTGGCTCAAGGAGAAGGTGTGTAGACTTACAGCTGCCATAAGTGGTGTATCCACTAGGCGAGTCACTATTAACATAGCGAAGATCAACCAACCTAAGGTGCCCGTCAATGTGCAATGATTAATCTAGGAAGGAGGCTTGTAGACTTACACCTTCACAGAAAAAATAATCACCAGGATAGTCTGTCATCGGTGAGATAGATGCTATCCGACCTAGAGAGACTACTAAGCGGGGAGTCCCATATAAGGACTAGACCTAGACTTGAAGTAGTTAGGAGGAAAGGAGCCACTGGGTGACTTACCCTTAAACCTCAAATATACTCGACCCAGCCAGTGCATGATGGTGAGTTCAAGAAGAAAGTGTGTAGACTTATATCTTTTTAAACGACATCAATATGAGGTAGCTTACCGCCCGTGCAGTAAGACCTACCAAACTAACAAGGTGCTCATCAGTTTATAATGGTTAAGTCAGGAAGAAAGCTTGTAGACTTACATCCTTCTAAACAAGGAACCATTAGGGTGACACACTAGCAAGGTAACATGTTAACCTGACCTAGAGTAGCTATTGAGTGAGTGACGTTGGCGGCTTTATCTCAACTCAAAGTAGGCCAAGATAAAAGATATGTGTTTATTTTATGTGATTGTGTGTAGTTTGTATTGGTATTGTGTTGACAAAGGATAGGATGTCACTTGGGTTCCTTACACCTACCCTAAACACATCATGGTGGATTCGTAAACAAAGATATTTTCAAAGAAGAGAAGGAATTGGGATGATACTTTTCATTGATAATTATTTTCAAGTAAGATTTGTAGATAATATTTCTTTAAGTAAAGCCTGTTGATTGGAAGCATCGGGCGGTCTCCCTTATGGTTTATGAGCTGATAAGATCCTCCTTGGTAGGGCTTCTCTATGGCAAAAAGGCCTTCCCAATTGGGTTCAAACGTGTCTCCTATCTAACAATGGGCAACAATTGGTCTCCTTTGAACAAAAACAATCTCTCCTACTTGAAAAGCTCTAGGACGAACCAACTTGTTGTGAGCTTGAATCATTTTGGCTTTATACAACTCGAGGTTCTGGCATGCACGTAAGCGTCTCTTCTCCAAACCATCGTGCTCTTCTAACCACAACTTGATGTTCTGCTCTGCTGTGATCTTACTACCCACAACTATCCTTAGTGATGGGAGTTGGACTTCTAAAGGTAGAATAGCTTCGAACCCATGCACTAAGGAGAATGAGGTATATTGAGTTTGAGTTCTATATGTGGTGCAGTAAACCCACAAGGCTTCAACAACCTGCTCATGCCAATGTCGCTTGTTGTCATCGAGTATCTTATTTAATATATGGATGAGAGTTTTATGGAAGACTTCTGCCAAGCTATTTGCCCTCGGGTAGTAGATGGTAGAATATCTCTAATATATGCTATGTCTATGAGTAAAGCTATTGATCTTGATGCTCTTAGATGCAGTACAATTATCGAATATAATTCATCGAGGCAACCTGAACCTATATATGCTATGGTTTCTGAAAAATTGGAGCACATGCTGAGCTGTGATCTCTCTGAGCAAAATTGCCTCTGCCCGCTTGAAAAAGTAGTCGGTGGCAGCTAGGATAAACTGATGACCCTTAGAAGAAGGAGGATCAATCGGACCCACTATGTCAGTACCCCAACACTTGAATGGCCATGAGGCCAATGTTAGATGTAGAATGTTTGATCGGTGGTGTTGGACCACACCGTGCATGTGACATTGGTGGCATTACCTAGCTATATCCATGTAGTTTGTAATCATCAAAGGCCAATAGTATCATAGTCTTTTGATGTTTGCTTTCATCTTTGGATCGTATTGATCAGCTCTGCATAAACCTGAGTGTACCTCGATCACAATCTTCTGGCTTTTGTTTTTCCAAACAACGTAACCACATATGATCAAAAGATCGCCAGTACAAGGTGTCATCCATGAGAGCATAGGAAAGGGCTCTCTACTTCACTTGATAGGCTAGGGACTTATCTTGAGGTAGTTTGCCTATATTTAGATAATGCATGAATGGTTGCATCCAATCTAACTCCTCGTCCTTTCTGGAAATGACAACCTACCCTTATAGATAGAGTCTTTCGATGAGTTCAGTGTCAATAAGGGATAAGACTTGCCTATTTTGGACCCTTATTGGTATGGACAGATCTTCGGGACATGCCAACTCCTTGGAAACTTTGGATAAAGCATCCGCTATAACATGTTTTCCTTGAGGAATTTTGTAAATGGTAACCTCTAGGTTTTGGACCAACAACTCCATAGTATACTCGTGATAATGATGGAGCTTAGGCTTTAGAACCATGTAGGAACCAACGATTTGGTTGATAACTAATTGAGAATCTTTGAAGATGTTGATATTCTAGATGCATAGCATGATGACTAACTCTAGATTGAAAATTAGGGCCTCATATTTGGCTTCATTGCTGGTGCATAGATTGGATAGGTTATATGAGAATCTCATCACATCATAGTCTACAGTTAGGAGAACTATTACTACCCCTACCTTCCCTTGGATAGTAGACCGTGGTTCTTCTCCTCTTTGAGAGGAAGTCGTACCATTGAAATACATCTCCCAACGATGAATTATATTGTCCCCTAAGTTCATGATTTGTTCATCGGGGAGGTCATCACTAAGCAGGGAGTCAACACGAAGTGGGTGTACTGCTAAAAAATTCGCTAGTGCTTGTCATTTCATCGCACAGAGGGGTATAAAAGTAATATCAAACTATGATAAAATTAGGGACCAATGCACTAACCGTCCATATAGCGTCAACCGTGTCATGAGATATTGCAGTGGATTGATCCTATAGATCAAGTTCACCTTATGAGAAAGTATGCAATGTCGTAGCTTTTGAGATGCAAAGATTAAAGCTAGATAATGCTTTTCAATGGGTGGATAGTTTATCTCGGTAGGGATTAGCTGACGATTGAGGTAGTAGAGTGCATTACCTTTCCCTTCATCATTGGAATGAGCCAAAAAAGTGCCAAGGGAGCCATCTAATGCAGTAGTATACAATATCAATGGCTAGTCCAGGATAGGGGTTACTAGAACTAGTAATATCATCAGGTAGTGCTTGATGTCTTCAAAGGCATGCTGGCACTTATCATCCCACTTAAGATAGCATCTTCTTGATATGTTGGAAATGAAGCATCTTAGATACGCTAACTACCCATGGAATAATCGAAGTTGAGTTAGGCTCTTAGGGGGTGACATTTCTAATATTGCCTTGATCTTCTCTGGATTGATTTCAATTCCCCAATTTTAGACAATAAACCCAAGGAATTTCCCTGAAGCTACTCCGAATGCATACTTCAGGGGATTCATTTTGAGATTAAATTATCTTAACTATTCAAAAACTATTCTAAAGTCAAAGAGGTGGTCTTCCTTTTCTTTACTTTTTACTATGAGATCACAACATTGCACTCGACTTAATGATGAATGAGTTCATTGAAGATTCGAGTCATGGCCCGTTGGTATGTAGCAACAATATTTTTGAGGCTGAAAAGCATGACCCTATAGAAAAAGATTCAGATAGGGGTTTGAAAGGAAGTGTTTCTTTCATCTTTTAAGGACATCTTTATTTGGTTATATCCAAATGAGCCATCCATTAAAGAGAAAAATGCATGAGATGAGGCAATGTTCACCATCAGTGCCAGTATTGGTAGTGGAAATTCATCTTTTGGACATGCCTTATTCAGATCCATAAAATCGATGCATCTGTGAATTTGGCCATTCTTTTTCTTAACTGGGATAACACTAGCCAACCAGATAAGATATTTTTCTTCCCTGATGAAGCTATCATCGATCAATTTCTTGACTTCAGAAATGACTTGATGTTCAATGTCTAATCACATATGCCTAGGATCTTACTTGGTATGGTTATCTCTAGGCTCTATTGCTAGTTTGTGGACTGCTATGTCAGGAGATAAATTGAGCATCTCTTTAATTCCATGCGAACTTATCCTTAAGCTCAGTCAATAGCATAACTAAGTCATTGGTTTTAGTATCATTCAATAAAGAACTAATGTATGTCGGATGGATTGTCTTCAGTTCCTTAGTTGATTTCTTTGAGGTCGTCGATGGCTGATCTGATCCTTTCTTTGAACTCCGATGGTGCATCTTTGACTTTAAAGTCATTTGGATCATCTAAGATTTTTAAACATACCTCATCATATGAGTTAGCATGATTTGAAAAGAATCTGTCAGATTCCAAATGATTGGTGATGACTAGCGATAATTATCATCGATTTGGATTGATCTTGAATCCAGTCTTAGATCTTAATTTTGGCATTCATTCTTTTATATTCTTTCAAAGTAGTCTAACCTGCGCCTTGACCAAGTATGTGGAATCAATCCTTTCTTTGCTAAATTTGAGACACATGGAGAGTACCAATCAAATGGTAATTTTATTAAATTTTTATATGAATCATCCTCAAGTTCTACATCAACTTCATGACTTGAGGATGATGCTTCCAGAAAGACCCTCTAGGTCTTCACATCTATGGATGACTTTGAGGCTTCCTTAATTACCAAACCCTCAAGTTTTTTGTGAGAAAAGTAGAGTCAGAGCTAAGGTTCCCAATTGATACCTGACTGTTTCATACACAGACTTGTATACATTTATGCTTTTCTTTGGAGCATGATCTTCATCACTATCCTGCTCAAGTGTCTCCTCGAAAAGGATCTGCTGCTGAGAAGAGCTGGCTGGTGTGCTAACCACATAAGGCTCATCCTCTGAACTAGATTCTAAGTCTATGTGAATAGCAGGTGTACTCCTATTGGCTAGGACATACCTCCTATTAGGTGGCCAATAGAGAGGCTTTCCACCTCGAGGGCTACCTCTGAACTGTCCTCTTTCTCTACCTGGTGGAGGTCGGGTCATCCTAGCCATATGTTTGAATGGAGTAATGAACTATGGGTGTAATCTAATGTTAGGCTCTACATCTTCCCCTGATTCCATGTCTCGCTCTATTTTATTTTCTTTTTCTTTTTTCCTTCACTTTTTATATTTCTTTTTCTTTTTTCTTTTCTTTCTTCTTATCCCTCATAGGGATCTTGACTAAGTTCGTGAGAATGGACTTGTTGATTTTGGGGGAGGAAATAGGTTGCATCCTCATATATATTGACCTCATGAATTCTGAATGGTTTGAGATCTCCCTTGATGCAGTACTTAATCCCACCTCTCATAAACTTCATGCACTGATGTAGAGAGCATGGAACTATGTTATTTTCATGTATTCATGGCCTCCCCAGTAAAGCAAAGACGTATCTGAGTCTATGATATGAAACTTGGCTTCAGTCCTCTAGTCATCTATCTCCAATGGCAACACTATAGAGCCTAAGGCCCTCTCACCTTGTTCATTGAATCCTCTCAACATCATCATTTCCTTTTGGAGTTTGGAGATATTGATCCTCAAGTAGGCAAGGGTTCTTAGACTCAAAATATTGACTGATGCACTTTAATAAACCAGAACTCTTGATAGCTTATATCTACCAACATCCACTATAATGGAAAGAGGGCGGTTGTGCTCGGTCATCCTCAAAAGTAAGTCTTCATCACTGAATGTGACTCCGAGGATATCTTTCAAGTGGTGTGTCTCCTCTTTAGTAGTGATCAGCTAAGCTAAGCATATCTCTAGATCAAGTAGCCTTGATTAGAGATTCTCTCATCTCTTTGGATAAGACAAGGGCATCATATATGCTTCATGTAGCTGTCAACTTTCTAAGATGAGCTAGGACATTGTAATCAACTCTCACTCGGTTCTCCACAAGCATATCCATAGGGGAGCATCTTGTGGAGGGGCTATTTGCTCACTGTAACTAATGACTTGTTTACCCTTATCCTGAGGTGCTAACCTAGGAGGTAGAGCTTTGCCACTACACAGTTGACCTCAATGACTTCTTGAAATAATAAACTTATGGAAAGTTCTACCTTCTCATTGAGCAAACCTATAGCTTCTCCTATGAGATCCTCAGAATCAGTTGACTCCAAGTCAATCTCAAGTGGTGAACCTGATCGATTCAGAAAAGGAAAGTCTGATTCTGAATCAGAAGATAGGGGATCAGAATGACTAGAGCTATCATTATTTATTTCTAGACTTAGAGAGTTTTTAAGAGGAATAAAGTCGAGAGTATCAGAAGTAGACAAGATGTAAGTAAAATTTGCTTTCTTCATTGATTTCTTTTTGGGTGGAGGTACATGATAGAAATCTAACAAAGGTATGTGGATTCATGGATTTAATGCCCTTGTACACTAATACAATACTCCTGCTTGTATAAGAAGAGCTACCAGAGGAAGAAGTAGTACCTGTAACTGTAGATAGAGTGCTGGACCCAGACGGTGGTTGAGCTACTGAACTATCCCGGGCAAGTATGGTGAGCTGCTATTGCTGGGTTATCACCTTCTTCAAGTTGTCTTTGACAACTCACAAACCTTCCTTGATATTGGAGGTTTGAGCTATCTCAGGCACCTTTAAAGAGAGTTTTTTTTATCTTAGAAATAGCTTTTTTAGAGGTTTTGGATAAGGCAATATCCTAACCTTCTTTTGTCTTAAGAGGATCATAAGTATCCCTAAGAATTACCCTAATAGAACTAGATGATTGTTCTAATAAGTATTCCTTGGGGATAACTACAACACTTGACTTGTAGCTACGCTCAAGCCAGTCCTTAAAAGTAATACAATCCTCTAAGACATGGCTAATCAGCAATAGTTAGGAACATTATATTTTCCCACTTCCTCTGGCCTCTTAGGTTCTAGTAACTGAAAGTCAGTATTCTTTAAGAGATTCTTAAAGATTTTTCTAACTACCTTTCTCTTGAATGAATATGGCTTATTCAATTTATTTGTAAGAGTAGGTGGGTAATAGCTACCTAGCGGTGGATAGGAGTACCATTGTTGGGTAGACCACTGAGGTGGTGGAAATGGCCATTATGGCGGCTGATATGATGGCCGATGTGGTGGTAGAGGAGGTGGTAAAGGAGGCTACTGAGCTCGAGGTCTCTTATACTGGACTATGACTAGCTGCTTCCCTCTATTTACTGCACAACTATCCCTGGCTTCTTCTAGAACACTTTTTGTGGCTTGGGCCAAGATAATTGGTCAAGAAAAGGAAACTATTTGGCTTCCTATTGCAAGCTAGCTGCCTTGTTGATTAGTTTTTCAAATGTCTGGATGGTAAAGCTCTTAAGCATGAAGACGATTGAGCCATGAATATTCTTGATAAGAATCTCAATGGCATGTTGTTCAGATAGCTATGACTCATACTTTATGCTCAGGTTACGCCACTTAAGAATATAATAAATAAGGGACTCATTGAGATTTTGCTTTATCACAATGAGATCGCCTATAGTCACTCTTTGTTGAGCTCCAACAAACCTCTTGATGAAGAGGTGCTCCAACTTAGTAAAAATCCTCACCGAATTGTTGGACAGTTTGGCATATCAGTCAAATGCGGCTCCTGCTAAGCTACTGATGAAGAGTCTAAACAGGAGTGCATCACTGCCATTGACATTACAATAACTGACTCTAAAATGTGCAATATGTTGACGTAGGTTCCCACTAGCATTAAAGATCTTGTAGGAAGGTGGTACAAAACCTTTGGGGTATTGAACTACATCGAATTCCTCCGGGTATGGCCTACCCTTTGAAATAAATGAGCTCTTTGGCTTGCGCCATCGCTTCCCTCATCTATTGTTCTACCATGTGTTTAATATCCTTCTCATGCATGGAGGTGCCATATGTGACCTTCTTATGCAAGCTACCAACATCATCCTCTATAAGAGTGCACTTAGGATGATCTAAAGTATGAACCAACTCGGAACTATCATATGAGGAGAAGGAAGGCGGGTTTGGGTGTGTTTAAACCATTACCATCAACTCCTTTACTTTCTTTTCCATCCAATCAATATGATCATCTTTTTGCTTGAGCTGATGGAGGAGATACTGAGTCGAGTGAGAAGTGTCACCTTCCTTGAACAGGGTACCTTTCTAGCTATGCTAATCCCGTTGTAAGGATCCTCGCATGTCAACCATGTGGACTTCAGCCGTGTCGTCCAACATGTCATCCTTATCAAGATCAAAGTCGACTTTATCCTCCTCCTGGTCCGATTGGTCACCCTGAGAAGTTGTTCTTTCTCGATAAAATAGTTCTCTAAATTATCATCTAGTTATCGATCTTATATGTCTGGTTGGACCAGTACAAACACTCATTAACGGTTGGCGTCGTCTTCTCACTATGACTATTTCTGAGAGGACACTCTCACTGGAAGGATCAACTGGGATGGGGACTATGTCTGTGTCCCCTTCCCTCTCTCCCTCTATCTACTGTGGAGGTGGTGTGGCCATGATACCCTTGGGTTGCCACTCCTTCTTAGCCACAGTTAAGGTAGGGGATCGAGTAGGGGAGCTCAATTTTACCTCAAAAAGTGTAATGGATGGAGTGGGATCCTTAGGCTATAGTCGGATCACTAGTGGGGATGGACTCTCCCCGGATGGGGGCTTCTGAATCTTGGCAGGGGTGGTGAATGCTGTAAGCTGAATGAGTGATGGGGACGGTGAGTGGAGCAGTGCGATGGAAACACTGATTACCTTTCAACTGGAGATCTCTGCTATGTCAGACTATGCTCGTGAGAACAATATTGTTTAAATGATTAGCCCTGATAAGGCAACGATCAGGGAAATCCATCAGGGCAGAGGCTGCCAACTACCTGGCATACTTCTGTCTCTCTCTCCTGCCCGCCTGGGAAGATACTCGAGCCTTTGCATCTTTCTCCCTGTGGATCTGATTGATACCTCATAGTGTACTGGTGGTGGAGGAAATATAGCGATCCTCCTATAATCCTTCTCTCTATCTGAGACCAAGAGGGGGTGAAACATACTGCCAGTCAAAAGTGGAGACGTCTCACAGGGAGATCCCTCCTCGGTGACATAGGAGGCAGCATCGATCTGCCTGAATGCTCTCTCATGATCCCGCTTGATCTTTCTATTTTTGTTACAGTGCTCGGTGTGGGTGAGAAAAGTAGAGCGGGAGTTGGAACCTACTTTGAAGATAGAGGAAATTATCTCAGAAGCCAAGATAGCCTTCCCTTTTGGGGTGACCAAAGAGGAGGTAACAGCCCTCACTAGATCTATGGCAAGGGTAACTGACTGAACCTGTGCTGAAGTAGATGGTACTGACACTGACATTGATCAGGGTGTGGGAATCACGACAGCCTTCCTCTTCAATGAGGAAAACTCAGAGTTAGACAGAATGTCAAAGCAGATAAGTGGCGTCTGTCCTACCACCTCCTATGTATTAACAGTAGTAAGGGTTGTCCCCTCATAAGTAACTCAGACTCCCTCAAAATCACGACCAAAGTAAGTCAAATGTGTGTCGACAGTCGTGGTGAGATTGGCCTGATCCAAGGATAGATCCACACCAGTGGGTAAGGAGAAAAGTTTACAAACTTGCACAGCCATAATAACGCATTGGTTGAATACTAGAGGCTGTCTTTGAAATGACTATATATTGAAATGGCAGTGGACTCTTGCTCTGATATTTATCTTCAATTATTTACTTCTAGATTATATTTGGAATTTGAACCCACACTTAACAAATTTAGGTATGCTAAGTGGGCTTCATCAAATTTTGGTAGAGATTTTTGATATTTGAGGAGAGACATTGCCATATGATTTTGATTTAGAACGCATACTCAACCAATTTAAGTAGGTTTAGCAGGATTCAAATATTTGGAGAGACCTTGGAGATATATATGTTATATGTCTTGTTTGAAAGTCCGATTTGGATATGTGTTGTATGTTTTTTTTTGTATATTTGATTTGGAAAACTTTTACTTAGCAAATTTGGTATGCTAAGAAGAGGTTTTGATTACATGTTTGAAAAATTTGTGAAAACATCTTTGTTTGTGATGATTGTTGGTTATGTGTGTGATATATGTTGATTTGATTTGATTATTGGTATGTTAAATAGGAGCCAAGTGTATTTGATATGTGTTGATTTGAAAATGAGGCTCTCACTTAACAAATTTGGTATATTATGTAGGAGCCAAGTGTATTTGATATGTGTTGTTGATTTTAAAATAAGGCTCTTACTTAACAAATTTGGTATGTTAAGTAGGAGCCAAGTGCATTTGATATGATGTGGGGAACTCTTTATTTGACAAATATGGTATGTCAAATAGAGTTCAATTGTGTTATGATTTTGAAAGAGGGGCATCTATTTAAAAAATTTAGGCATGTTAAATAGAGTTCTTTTTTTTTTTGAAAAATGGGCTTCCATTTGACAAATTTGAGTATGTCAAATGGAGTCCAAATGTATTTTGATTTTTCAAGACTTTGGAAAAGAGGAATTCTATTTAACACATGTGAGTATAATAAATAGAATTCAATTTTTTTTGCTTTTCCAAAGAGAGGGGGAACCCTCATTTGATGAATTTAGGTATGTTAAATGGGGTTTAAATATGTTTTTGATTTTGTGTGTGCTTTTTGTTTTTTTTAAAGAGGGAACTCCAATTTTGGCACATATGAAACATGCCAAGTCGAATTTTAATTTTATGTCATGATTTCATTTGAGGGTAGAATCTTCATTCGACAAACCTAAGTATGTTGAAATAGAGATAGCTATTTTCAAAGATGTGCATTTGAAAAGGTGTTTTAAAATTATTTGATTTTGATTTTGAAAAGAACCTCAATGGAACAATTATAGGAATTGTTAAATGAGGCTCGGTTTCTCTTATGCTTTGAAAACTTCTTATGAATTTTGTGCACAATCTTTTATTATGTGAATTTTGAAAAAGTACATTTTTGAAATATTGTTATTTTGCAAAAGGGTTTATTTTCTTAAGTATATGACAAACTTTGCCTCACCAAGCTAGTGGTAAAGAGGTTCTGAATTTTTAGTCATCTGCATTTATTAGTAAATTGCTTATTGGGGGACCCAATAAGAGTTTCAAGGCCTTCATGGAGTGAGATCCCAAAACATAAAGGATGTTGGCTAGCTTTGCTTAAGGTTGAAATAAGCTAAGGGCCAATGAAATATAAGATAGTCTCAGACTTATATAAAATATAAGTCCACTATCGATGCTTGGAGACAATAATTATCTACTAGAGATTAAGAGAGGAACCCTCCCCAGTGAAGTCCCCAGAAAAATCTGTGGTGTTTATTTTTGGATTGTGTATGGGGGACACCACAGAGATCTAAGGGTGTACTTATTGAAGTGATTGGGTATGACATTGAGGTATGATATACTATATCGAAAGATAGAGACATCACCCTTCAATGGGCCTAATCACCTAATAAAGACTCCTAAGGCATAATGAGTCTTCGAATATACTAGAGATTTTTCCCTAGATTTAAATGGATGAATAAAGTAGAGTTTATATTAAATCAGGTTCTAAAATTCCTTATGGGGGCAAGCCCCCATAGTTAATTACATCCTAAAGAAGGTGAGTTCCTTAAGAATACTCTTGATTAAAGTAGGCAATTATTGTCTCTAAAGGTTTTAAGGGTAAGACTATCAATAAATTGGTTATATTTGGGAATCAAATAGGAAAGATCAAAAGGAGTGACTTATTATCAGAGCTAATGAAAATATGTATGGAATGCTCATGATACTAGGAAGCTTAGTGAGCATTCTAATCTGTCATATGGTTGGGCTTTATAGGTTTAAAATTGTAGAGAGTTATTTATTGGAGTTGAAATTTATTAGATTACTAGGGCTTATAATCTGCTAACATAACATTACAGAAATGCCTAAGAGGTAAGAATTTATGTATGTAGCTCGAAGGAAACAATAACCTCATATCCTAAATTTAGGAAGGTTTAGCAAGAGCCAAAGCACGACCTAAATTGAAGTGAAAGTGGGTATATGGCCTAGTTCCATAAGAAGGTAAACCACCCTACTGTTAGACTTATACCCGCTTGGAGTGGCAGCCAGCTAACTCTTCCTATGCTTTAAAATCATGTAAGCAAGTATTTTTAATTTTTATTTGCTTTTTGACACTTCATTTTGACAAAGGCTATGGGATTTTGTATGCTTAAATATATGATGAAATAGGGTTATTAGCTAAATCAATGGGAAAGAGGTGTTTTCCACCACATAAGAGACCGTTAAAGGTCAAGTCTTCCCCTATCGTGCAAGGATGGAAACCCTCTCTTAGCATGAGTGAAGCAATATGAATGTATGATATGAGATATACAACATTCAGCTAAGGGTTTGCTAAATCTTTTAATTATCTTGATTTAATGCCTAGGCTTTATGTGAGGTTATGAGTTATTTATAAATTTAATTATGAGTTTTGATTGAGCAAAAGATTTATTTTTCTCTAAGAGCCTAATCGGATCCAGGCCATACAATAAACATCAATCATAAAAATTCTATGAAGAAGCATGTTGTTTCTAGTGTGCAATTAAACATAACATCAAAGAATTTTTATAAATCGAATGCAAAAGAATAAGAGGCCGGTGCAGTCAGGGACCACCGTACAAGTCAAAAAGAGAAAATGGATAGTTGAGCTCTACTCTTATACAACACAGAATTTGATAGAATAATTACAATTTATAAATGATTAAGTGTTATGAGGTGGGGGGTCTTCAAAATTTTATGCTTCATATCTCCATCATTTCTTCATGCCTTCCCTTCTTTGATTTCTTAGGCTTCAAGGCATCACATGGCACCCCAGGGCTAAGCCTTTTAGCCAATATTCATCCTTAACCTTCATAGTAGTAATCCAAATTCCTAATGCAGAATTATATTAAAAATAAAAAAAGTAAATCTAACTACACCTGCGAAATAAATGTTTTCTAAACATACCATACAACACAAACAATTATATATATAATTTGGACTTAGCAACCTACATATGGGTAACCAAGCCCACCTATCATATCTTGGATTATGCTTAGGGGTATAAGCAACCTGCAAAAGATAGTATTTATATTTTTATTTTTGAGTGGCCCCTTTAAGCACAATCCTCTGTAAAAAATATACTTAGGCTAATCACGGCCTAACATCCAATCTATAAAACATACACCCAAATATCCTGTATAAAATAATACATCACAAAACCAAAGATACATCATACCATGCATCACCCTAACATAAAGCTAGAAGTACTGACTTAGTTCTAATGTGTGTGTTAAGGCTTGTGTGGTATGTCCTACCTAAGCATTAGAGTTATTTTTTTCTAAGTGTGAGAGGATGTTTAATCATAATAGGTTGATTTCACTTTAAGTGGTTTAATTGATTTGGGAATCTTACTTAGTATTTTTTGTTTCATTTGGCTTACACCTAGAAATTAAATGTTATAAAGAGAAGAAAAGGAGAAAATTACTCTTTTTCATCCCTACCTTAAGTCATTTCTAAGGCATATTAATTAGATTGATATCTTTAGTGAATGACATATTACACATTTTTAATTAATCCTAAGTTTAGGTTCACTTTAAATAATCCTATTTAATATGAAAGGCTTCTTAAGATTAGCTTAATTGAATTGCTATCACATGACATACATTACATTATTCCTTTCCACCATATGTAGCATGCATATGATTGAATCTTAAGCATAATTAAACATGCAATACATTTCTTTTAGCACACTTTAAATGAAAGATGCATATGTATATTTTGTAGAAAATATGGGATCTTCACTCATTAGTTAGATGCACATTCAAGTGTATAAAATTATTTAGCAAGTACTTCTCCATTATTAACTAGGGGAGTGAGGTAAAGATCTCTTTGGGGCTACTTAAAGCAGTGCATCCCCAGAATGTCCAGACTAGATATACCTGCTATTCTTAAATACACATGAATGTACAAATGACTATAAGAATGGAAATCATGCAAAATTTGCGTCTCTTTCAGTTAAATTATTTATACATGTGAGCTAATAGTTAAAAATAAAATTTTCATGCATTAGCTAAATGCACATACAGGTGTCTAAATGTTCTAAGCAAGTACTTTGCCATTGTTGAACAGGGGAGTGAGGTAAAGACCTCATTGGGACTACTTAAAACTGTGCATCCCCGAAATGTTCAGACTAGATATACCCGCTATTCTTAGATACACATGAATGTACAAATGACTACAATAATGGTAATCATGCAAAAGTTGTATCTCTTTCAGTTAAATTATTTATACATGTGAGCTAAAGTTCTATATAAATTCTAACAGAGAAATACATAGGGATGAATTCAAACAAATGTTGTGTCCTTTCCAAATGGACTGTACAGTTGTTAATATTCAAACTTTATATGAGTCCATGTAAATCAAAGAAGAACTCCATATCACATATTCTAAACTATAGCTACATACAAGCTTATAAATACCTATAATTATTATCACTCTAAGTATTATAGTTGACTTATAAACTTTTGAAAATAACTTTGATTTAATAGTGATAATAGCCACACATATTTCTAATTTAAATCAACACATGCAAGCTTGACATAATGAAAATCATTCCATTTAATTGATTTTGTAAAACTTGAAGGAATGAGTCAAATGACATACAATATTTAACATGATTAGAAAGGAATAATAAGACATAAAGCACATGTTTAATTCAATCAAACTAATTCCTAAGTACATTCATATCAAATAAAATTATTTAAAATAAACCAAGGTTTCTTAATGTCACTTTTAATTTCAACTTTAATTTGATTTAAGAGAAATTAGAGGAGGTTTGTTAATCTTAATCCCATTGCTCATGTGTGAGTTAATTTGATTTAATGAAAAAGGGTGATTAGGTTAATTTTATGTATTGATTAGGTTAATGCATGAATTAAATCAATTAATTAACCCTTGCCTATGTTACCTTAAGGTAATTTATCAAGTGATTATGAGCCAATGTAATATGTAAAAGGATTGAAAAGTAAATAGCAATGATCCTATTTCAATTAGCTCACAATCATTGATTAATTAAAGCTAAGGAACTTATATTAATTACTTTTATGATTTTCTCACACTTGTAAGTTAACCATAATTTCATTAAACCTCTTTAAGGTATTAAACACCTAAGGACCTACCCATGAATCAATTAGGGCAAATCGGATCCATTTATAAATTTAATTAAACTAATTAAGTAATTAATTAATTCATTAATCCCTAATTAATCTCTGTTAAAAGTGAAGGAAACTTAGAGAAAAGATTAGGAGGGAAGCCCTAATCCAATCCCCTTAGCCTTCCCACTGTTAACAGTGCCAAATGAGTGTAATTAATTAGTTAATTTACTATTCATGTGTTTAATTATCACTTAAATAAGTTAAGAAGGTAATTAGGGCTTAATTAATCAATTTGCCCAATTAATCAACCAATAAATTCTAAGAAAAATGGGGGAGGCAGATCATCCCCCTAAACAACCTCAAAAATTTTGGATCCAATTTACTAGTTAATTAGGGAGTAATTAGGTTAATTAAGTTTTTAATTAAACCTCAATTAAGCCTAAATTACTATTCAAAATCCATTAATGATAATTTTAATGGATTCCCCTCTGAAATACCTTTAAAATGAGCCTTTATTTACTTTTTTGGATTTTTTTTTATAATTAGTTACAAATTATTGGAGTTTTAGCCTTAAAATTCACTTAATTAGCCTTAATTAAGCATAATCCCGCTGGTGCCATGTGGTGTGCTGACACGACACACTTTTCACATGGCACCATGATATTGGTATTTAAGAAGTCACATCCATTGCTGACTCAACCAGCGATGTTACGTAGTATTGATCTCTGTTGTCTGATCTTGGATCAGACGGCACAGATCAAACCTGTGGTTAATAACATGTATAATCAATGGATCTAGCATGATCTGGTCAGAACCATCAATTCCAATCACGTGGAATGGATAAATCATGATCTCTCTTCCCACGAGCGATGAATGATGGAGCCCGTCTGCCATGGATCGCTCGATTCAAGCTCACCCGAGCTCAGATTCACTCTAAAACCAACCCACACCTTCACGCGAGGGATCAACAAATATCTATCACATGCAAATTTTCTTCAAAAGCTTCAAACCATTTTAAGTTAAAGCTTAGTTTCAATGGATTTACCTCACCGAAGCTAAGATCGGTGGCTCGTACACTTGGGGATGATTCATCTAGTTGAGATAAATCCTTGTTGAGTAGCAATTGGATAGGTTCCAAGTGGATCACTTGATTGGCCAAAAATGGTGCTTTGGAACTTCGGTCTTGATTGAAGTCTGGCCTCCGTTCGATTTGAAGCTCAGGAAATAACTTGGGTAGCTTCGATGAGGTATTTTGAAGGTGTGTGTAGGAGGAATTGAACTTTGGTTGATAGAGGAAGAAGTTAGGATCGGGATTGTGCTCCCTTATTTTGGCTACCCACGGGAGAGAAAAATCTGAAGTGGGGAGGCCTTGGGGAAGCCCTAGGATGTGCAAGGGAGTTTCATTTCTCTTTTGGGAACTTAGAGGAAATGAATGAAAGTGAAATCCAGTTTTAATTAAAAGAGTATATCCCTCAATTTGCTGAGGTGGATGGATGGAATTGTCTCCCATTTTTTGGGCCGTCCAGCGGCCGTCAGGGTGCTCGAGTGGTTGCCATCATGTCCATGTGGCTCAGTTTGATTGGAGAAGTTCTTGGAAGGTGGCTCAAGGCTTGATATGGCATGATCTCCTTGCTCAGATCCAATGGGCGCTCAGTTTGAAAGGTAGGTAAGTTGGTCCATGGAAAGTCCTAGCTTTCTTAGGGTGGGCTAGGAGGTTAGGTCATACCCCAAATGGCGTGAATGTGGGCTGCCAAGTGATAAGAGAGTGGACTTTGCCATTTATGAGTGGAATCCTTTGTAAAGAGGGCTTGGCCAATGAGAAATGTCTTGGATTGAGTTTATTTGGCTTTTGGACTGACTTTAACCTGACCCAAGTTAGGTTCGGGTCAGGTTTGATTAGCCCCCAAAGGGTCATGGGTTGGTTTCATAAGTTTTGGCTTTAATTTAGCCATGTGGGTTAATTTTGGTCTATGTTGGATTAGGTTGACCAATTGGTCAAATTGGGTCAAAATAAGACCTGGGTTAGGTCCAAATGATGATTTGAAGTGTTTTGGTTCAAGTGGTTTCAATCGATTTAGCCTAGGTTTGATTTTGGCTCATTTAAAATCAAATGGGTCAAATGGGTCAAGTTGACATATTTAACTAAATTGACCAAATTGGGTTGGGTTAGGTGTTGGTTCAAGTTCAATTGGTTAATTGAAAATGATTATAAGCCTTGGTTTGGTTTAATTTGGGTTAATTTAGATTTTGGCCAATTAATCCTTTAGGTCAATTTGGGCTAGGTTGGGTTAAGTTGACCAATTGATCAAATTAGGCTCAATTCTAGCTTTGGTCAAGTTCAATAATCAATTTGGAATGAACTTGAGCTATTGGTTGTGATAATTTGGGTTAGATCATGATTCAACCTCTTTTAGCCTTTTAGGTCAATTTGGGTCAACTTGGGAATCGCCAATTGGGTTTGGTTTGGCTCAATTAAGGGACAAGTCTTGTTCAAACATTGATCATGGGTTGGTGTGATTCAATGGTTTCAACTAATTTGGTGTAAGATGAGTTTTTGCTAGTTTAGGTTCATTTGGGATAAGGGTTGACTTGGTCAAATGATCAAGTTGATTTGGTTTGACCCAATTCAAGGCAATTGATCACTCTAGGGTGATTATTGATCATGATATGAGGCTTGGATGATCTTGGCTCAATCCAATTTGGGTTTGATTAGAACTTGGCTCAAAAAAGTCCTTTAGGCAACTTTGGGTCAAGTGAGCCTAAGTGGATCAATTGGCTTGGTTTTGGCTTGATTCAATTTTAGTTGAACTTATATATGAGCCTAGGATTAAAATATAAATTTAACTACAATCAATTTGGATTCCAATGGACTTTGGCTCATTTGGAATCTTCATGTTAAAAAGGCTAACTTGGGCCTGATTTGGTTTGACTTGAATCAGGTTAGGTGATTGTGGGATTCATTTAAGTTTGGATAGATGATTAAATGAATGATTGATTCAAGAGAAAATCCATTAATTTTAGTTTGATTTGGATAGGATTTGGCTAAGTCCAAGAAATTGGCTTAAAGGGTCCAAATTGGGTTTTGGTTTGATTTTGGATTTGGCATAGGCCTTGTAAGTTTATATTTCATTTATATTTGTGAATGTAAATAAAGATATAAATGATTTATGAGAAAATCACTTGAGTTTGGAGTGATGTGGAAAGAAATTTGACTAAGCTCATGGTGGTAAGTCAAATGGGTTTAGAAGGAAATTAATTTAGTTTTATTTGGTTTTGATCATTGAAATGTGGGTTTCATTTATATTTGCAAATATAAATGAGTATATAATTGATTTATAAGGAAACCAATTGATTTTAGGTTGGTATGAGTGGGACTTGGCCTAGCTCAAGGAAATAGGTCCCTATGGATTAGGAAGGGTCTTGGTTGGATTTGGGTTTAGTTTGATTTGGTTTTGGTTATTTGAGTTTATGTTTTATTTGTATTTGTGCATATAAATGAAGACATAAATGATTCATGAAGATATCAGTCAAATTTGGGATGAATTAGGTGGAGATTTGGCTAACTTATGAGGGTGAATTGTATGCCTTAGGAAGGATTTTTTTAGCTTGGATTTGATTTTGGGTTTCAATCATTTGGATTTGAGTTTGGGTTTATATTTGATAAATGATTAAGGGATTGAATTAATCTTGGGGTGGATCAATTGAATTTAGATTTGATTTGAATTTGGCTAATGTGATGGCAATGGGATTCAGTTAGGGTTTAGATAGGATTTTGATTTTGGTTAAAGGTTTTAATCAAATGATTTGGAATTTGAATTTAGATTTTAATTTAAGGTTTGGCTTGAAAAGGTAAACATGGATTAGGTTTAGGCCATAGGATACGAAAGTGTCCCTAACTCCCTAAGGCATAACCTACCCCTATGATTAACTCTTCTAAGTCTCTAGGCTTAGGTTAAGTGCTCACCTGATCACTAGAAGTGTCTTAAGACTAAGGAGCTCTTAGTGTCTATAAGAGTCCTAGATCTATGATGAGGAGGTTAAAGACTCACTCTAAAAGTGAGGTCAATAGTGTACAATGTGTACAACATGTACAACTTGTACACCATATACAACCTAAACTCTACACAGTGTGTACAATCTGTATAATGTGTACAACCTGTATAATATGTATAACTTGCACAACTTATATAATGTGTACAACTTGTACAATCTGTGTAATATGTATAATGTATATGATGTGTATTACATGTAAAATGCTTATAATAGACACCACAATATGAATAAAGTTGTACATGTTGTATAGATGGTGTACAATAAATTTTTTTAGATTTTCATAATAGATGGTGTAGAAAGTTGTACATGTTATATAGATTTTCATAATACGTGCACGCATGTGTGAGTGTGTGTGTCTGTGTGTGCAGGTGAATGAGCAAAAAGATCAGTGCAATGATGAAGTTCTTATGTCTCTTGAATCAATTATAGGCAAACTCCTTGGCACCATTGTTCACAATGAAAAAAAGGCATATGAACTATATTGTGATTATGCACATCAAAATGGATTCAGTGTTTGGAAGGATCATGTTAGTTATTGATCGAACTCAAAGAATTTGAAATCAAAGGATTTTTTTATGTGCAAAAGTAGATTTTAAAAAAGGTTCCAATCTAAACTACTTAGTAAAATTTCAAAAAATAGATACTATGACTGGTTGTCCTACCATGATTAGATTTTTTTATTGATTTAGATGAGAATGAGAAGGTTAAAAAATTTATACAAAGACATTATCATTTATTAGCAAAGCTAGGTGAAAAACATCTTCTAAGATCTTACTGAGGCATCAACGAAGACAAGGCTATTGTGTTAAAATTAATGACATATGCAAGAATTAGGGCAACTGATGCATTCAAGTTGGCGGAGTAGAGAATGTTGGCTTTATAAAAAGAGATGCTTTCAATTATATTCAAAAAGAAAGAAGAGCGAGGATTGCGAATGGTGATACTAATTAATTAATACAATTGTTCAAAGAAAGGAAAATGGAAGATGAAATGTTTGGATGGGATGTCCAAATTAACGAGTCAGATAGGTTGGTGGATTTTTTTTAGCGATGACATGTCATGGATAGACTATGACTATTTTGGGGATGTCATAAGTTTTTACACAAGTTATTGACTCAATAAATATAATCTTGTTTGTGCTCCTTTTGTTAGAGTTAATCATCATTGGAAAAATATTTTATTTGGAATAGCATTTCTATCCGAAGAAATAATTGAATCATTCACATGGCTATTCAAAATATTTCTCTAGATAATGAATGAGATACTTATTATAATAATATTCACTGATCAAGATCAAGTAATGGTGAGAGCTATTGAAATTGCATTACCACATACTCATCATAGATTATGTCAATGGCATATTTCAAAGAAAGCTCCGTTAAAAGTACATTGCTTTAATAATAATATAATAGTACAGAGTTTCTTTTAATACATGCATGAGTAAATATGATTCAAAAGAAGAGTTCGAGCAGGCTTAGTCTAAAATTCTAGAAGAAGGAAATCTGCAGGATCATGCTTGGCTAGTTGAGCGATATAGAATTAGAAATAAGTGATCAACCATATTCAATAAAGATTCATGTTGCATAGATATTTTGTCAATGTAATATAATGAGTCCACAAATATTGGATGTCATGGAATCTCTAAACCAACAAGTTATATCATCGATTATTTTTTGGGATTGGAGAAGGTTATGGATACATGGCGATGAAATGAATATAATAAAGATTTGAAATGTAGCAAATCTACAATTGTTCTAGTTTTTAGAAATCAGTCATATATTGAAGCAAGCTGCTACATTTTACATAAGAAAGCTGTACTCAATTTTTGAAGAAGAATTTTTGCTTGGAGTGGGTGGACTAGTAGCAGATGTCTCTGATGATAATCCCATGGAATATTTGAAAAGAAACACAGAGAATAAGACAATTTTGAAGATATGCATTGTTCATTTGGACAAATCATGTTTGAATATAGCTTATAGTTATAAAAAATTTGAAATGATGGGATTACTCTGTTCTCACTGCATTAGAGTTTTGAGTAAAGAAAATATTATGTGGATTCCTGAGAAGTATCTTCTCATGTGATGGTCTTTTAGATAAAAGAAGGATATATACTTTGAAAGTTCTTACAAAGACTTGAAAGATTTACAAGTTAAGAATGGTTGTCATGCTAGCATCATTTTTTTGAACTACATCAGTAGATATTCATATCAAATAAGCATCAGAGCATAATGTAATAAAGAAGCTGAGCATTATATGTTGGATTCTTTGAAGAAATTATCTAATGATATTAACTTAATATTATGTGGGAATTCACCTCATATGCATCATACAAAGAAGAGAAAGAAGTTTACTGTTAGAGATTCCAATTATAATAATTTACTAAAGGACCCAACTAAGATGTGACCGAAGGGTGTTTCCAATGCAAGATTGAAAGGATATTGAGAGAGAAATAAAAAAGCCAACAATATTTTTTTAATAGTTTTTAAAAATAAAATCTTCAAATGTTATTATGTAATTTTCACCCATTATATTTTTTTCTATCATAGAGAGATTTGTACAAGTTGCAATAGTTGGAGAACATAGAGAGTCAGCCATTGCAACCCTTTTTTCTGTAATGCCATTGTACTTTTTTAGAAGAATGCTAGTTATGATACTTTATTTTTGCTTTTACATTTAAGAAACTGAAATGATGTTTCTATTTATCAGAAATTTCACTCAAGAATAATAGTAAGTCAATCGATAGAAGGATACACCAAGATGATGATAGACATTATTAGAGAGAAAAATTATAATGCATGAAATATAGAGTCAACTATTTTTTTTATTACTACTTTTTATGTTTAGTTCAAACTCAGGTTTTTTATATTCATATCAATTTGTGAATTCCCAGTTCAATTTGATTGAAAGTATTTGACTCTGTTGTTACTGGATTATACTTTGAGTTATGCATTCATGCTTTCTAAGTGTACTACTTTTATACAACTGTGTACAGTCATAAAATCTAGCATATTGCATAAACTGAAACTTTAATATCCTCACAATTATTTTTTAGATTCAGAATAGGCCAAATTGCTACTATAATAGGCAGTACACTCTAGAGTGTATTGATTGTACTCCAGTGTACAGCCTCATATGACATCAAAATGGATGCTTTCAACCTCCAATAATAATAAGACATATATCAAACCTTAAAACAAGTCAAACTAGTGCTATAATAGGTAGTACACTTTAGAGTGTTCTAATTATTTAGGGTTGTACAGCCTCAAATGCCATTAGAATGGATGCATTCAAGCTCCAGTAATAATAACAATAATATTAATCCTTAAAATAGGTCAAATTGCTGCTATAAAATGCAGTACACCATAGAGTGTAAAGATTATAATCCTAGAAAAATGGTCTAAAAAAGCTCAATTACTCTTGAAATGTACTCAAAATAACATATATTATCATTTATATCTAAAATTAGGGAGTTCCCCATGATTTAAATATAAAAAATTATAGTATAGTATAGAGTGTACAGATTGTACTCTTGAAAAAATGATTCATAAATACTCAGTTAGTCTTGAAATGAATTCAAAACACCATATAATATCATTTACATCTAACATTAGAGAGTACACCATGATTTATATAAAAAAATGCGGTACACTCTAGAGTGTATTGATTGTACTCCTAAAAAAATGGATAAAAAAATACTTAAATACTCTTGAAATGAATTCAAAACAACATATAATATCATTTAGAGCCACATTTGGGGAGTATGTCATGAGTTAAATATAAAAAAAAGGTAGTACACTTTAGAGTTTACAGATTATACTCCTGAAAAATAGTCCGAAAATACTCAGTTACTCTTGAAATGAATTCAAAATAACATATAATATCATTTAGAGTCATAGCTGGAGAGTACACCATGATTTAAATATAAAAAAGGCAGTACACTCAAGAGTGTACAGATTGTACCCCTGGAAAAAAGTTTCATAAATACTCAAATACTCCTGAAATGAATTCAAAACAACATATAATATCATTTAGAGCCATAGTTGGGGAGTACACCATGGTTTAAATATAAAAAGGTAGTACACTCTACAGTGTACAGATTGTACTCCTGAAAAAATGATCCAAAAATACTCAGTTACTCTTAAAATGAATTGACAACAAGATATAATATCATTTAAAGTCATAGTTGGGGAGTACACCATGATTTAAATATAAAAGGTAGTACACTCTAGAGTGTATAGATTGTACTTCTGGAAAAATGATCTAAAAATACTCAAATACTCTTGAAATGAACTCAAAATAGCATATAATATCATATAGATCCATAATTGAGGAGTATATAATGCTCTGCACAACAAAAAAGATAGTACACTCTGGAGTGTATAGATTGTACTCCTAGAAAAAGATCTAAAAAAGCTTAACTACTCTTGAAATATAGTCAAAACATCATTAAATATCATTTAGAGCTACAGTTGGGGAGTACACCATGATTTAAATATAAAAAAAGTAGTACACACTAGAGTGTATAGATTGTACGCTTAGAAAAATGATCCAAAAATACTCCTGAAATGAATTCAAAATAACATGTAATATCATATAGATCCATAATTAGGGAGAACATAATACTTTGCACAATAAAAAAGGCAGTACACTTTGGAGTGTACATATTATACTTCTGAAAAAATGGTCCAAAAATACTCAAATACTCCTGAAATGAATTCAAAATAGCATATAATATCATATAGATTCATAATTAGGGAGTACATAATGCTTTGCACAATTAAAAAAGTAGTACATCTAGTATACAGATTGTAATACTGGAAAATGGTTCAAAAATACTTAAATACTCTTTAAATGAATTTAAAATAGCATATAATATCATTTAGAGACACAACTGGGGAGTACACCATGATTTAAATATTAAAGAAGGTAGAACACTCAGGAGTGTACAGATTGTACTCCTAAAAAACTTATACAAAGAAACTCAAATACTTTTGAAATTCACTGAAAATAGTTTATAATATCATATAGATCCATAATTGGGGAGTACACAATGCTTTACTTATCAAAAAAAGATTATACACTCTAGAGTGTATAGATTGTACTCCTTGAAAATCGATACATAATAAATCAAATACTCTTGAAATTTACTCAAAATAGTTTATAATATCATATAGATCCATAATTGGGGAGTATATAATGCTTTACTTATAAAAAAAGATTGTATACTCTAGAATGTACAGATCATACTCCTAAAAAATTGATACAAAATAACTCAAATACTCTCAGAATTCACTCGAATTAGTTTATAATAGCATATAGATCCATAATTGAGGAGTACACAATACTTTGTATAACAAAAAAGGCAGTACACTTTAGAGTGTACAGATTTTACTCCTAGAAAATTTATATAGAACAACTCAAATGATCTTGAAATTCACTTAAAATAATTTATAATATCGTATAGATCCATAATTGGGGAGTACACAATGCTTTACTTATAAAATGAGGTTGTACACTCTGGAGTAGTCATATTATACTCTTGGATAAATACAGCTTATAATATTATGAACTTCTATAAAGATATATGTAAGAAAGATATTGTGGTGTTTTATTTTGGATGTTAGTGTGGACACCACGTAGATCATATATGATACTTATTAAAGTGATCGAGTATGATATTGAGGTATGATGTACTATCTTAAATGATAGAAGCATCACCCTACAATGGGCTTAATCACCTAATAAGGATTTGTAATGAATGATGGGTCTTCGTATGTACTAGAGATTCTTCTCCTACTTTACATGGATAAGTAAAATAGGATTTATTTTATGCCAGGTTCTTTAGTCTCCTTTAGAGGCAAGCCTCCATAGTTAATTATATCATAGAAAATGGGATTTCCTAGGAATACTCTCAATTAAAGTAGTCAATCAATTATCTCCAAAGATTTCAAGGCTAGGCTATCAATGAATTATTTATTTTGGAAATTCTAATGAGATTGTTCAATTGGAGAGACTTATTTTGGATTCCAAAGAGAGATAAGTAGGGAGCACTCATGATACTAGAAAGCCTAGTCAGCACTCAAATCTATCTTATGGTGAGGCTTTATATATTTGAAAGAGAGAGTTTGTTTTAATTTGAACTAGAATTTTATTAGAATGCTAGGGCTTATAATCCATCAATACAAGATTATAGAAATGCCTAAGAGGTGAGAATTTATACTCATAGCCTTAAAAAAATAAGTCGCCTCAGATCCTAAATCTAGGATGCTTTATCACCAGCTAAAAGCATAGCCTGAATCTAAATGAAAAGAGGACATAAGGGTTTACCTTGACAAGAGAGAAGACCCGTCTGACTCTTCTAGACTTACAACTGTCTGGAGTGGCCACCAGTTAACACCTCCTATGATTCAAATAATGTAGGCCAATCTTATGTATTTACAAGATAGCTTAGGCTATTATTTTTTCTTAGAAAGAGACTAGAATCCTAAACTCACTCCCTAAGTGACTAGATCATGACTAGCATGAGTATATGACTTAGTCTAAAAAATATATAATTTTATAATTTTTATGTTATTTTGACACAATATTTTGGACAAAGGATTTAGGATATTTTATGCTTAACTGTATGATGAAATTTGGTTATTGGCCAAATCAAGAGAGAAAGAGGGTGAATCTCCACCATAAGGGGGTGCTCTCATAGGTCAAACATTCCCTTAAGTGCAAGAATTGAGGCTCTCATTACTTCAAGAGTGAAATAATATGGTATGCATGATGTTAGACATACAACATCCAACTAAGGGGTTGCTAAATCTTTTAATTATCTTGATTATATCTTAGACTTTAGATGAGATTGAAAGTTATTTTAAAATTTTAGTTGTATTTTGTTAATCATGTAAAAAAAATTAATTTTATCCTAAGAGCCTACCGCAATAAGGGCATACATTCAAACATTAAGTTTAGAAGAAACTACGAAGAAGATGTAATTTCTATTGTGCAATATAAACATAAATTTCAAAATATCATGTATTCTATAAAAGAATAAAGTTGATGCAGCCGAGTACCACCCCAAAAAGAGAAAATTGGGTTGCCGTACTCTACCCATATACAACTCGGATTTACAAAAGAATATTTACAACTTAGAATTAAATTAGATGCTATGGGGACCTTCATTTCTTGCTTTTCTCTCTTCTTTTTTTCTTTCTTTTCTTCATTATTCTTTCCTTTCTTTTGATTTGATTATGCTCCAAGGCTTCACAGGGACTCCCAGGACTATGTCTTCTAACCACTGCTCATCCTAATCCTCATAGAACTAATCTTAGTTCTTATTGTAAAAATTATATTTTATGAAAAGTAATTCAAACTATACATATAAAATAGATGTTATCCAAATATACATACAAACCCAAGCAGTTATGTTTTATAATTTGGACTTAGCACCCTACACATGGGTAACCAAGCCCACCTGTCCTAATATAGATTATGCTTAGGGGGCATAAGCAACCTGCAACCCCAACACTCGAGTGGCCATAAGGCCAATGTTGGATGTAGAATATTTGGTGATTGGTGTAGGACCACTCTGAGTACTTGGCATTGGTGGCATCATTTGGATACCTACATGCAATCAGTGATCATCGTTGGCCAGTAGTATCTGAGTCTCTTAATTTTAGCTTTCACTTGGGACCGGATTGATGAGCTCTGCACAACTCTGAGTGAACCTTAGTCATGATCTTACGGGCTTCTTGCTTATCTAAACAACGTAACCACATATGATCAAAAGACCACTGGTATAAGACACCATCCACGAGGGCGTAGGAAAGTTCCCTCTACTTCACTTGATGTGCTTGAGGCTTCTCTTAATGTAGTTTGCCTTTGTTTAAGTAATCAATGAAGGGTTATCTCCAATCCAATTCTTTATCCATTTTGGCAATGATAACCTCCCCTTCAAGAGAGTATTTTTTGATGAGTTCAACATCGATAAGAGGCAGGACTTGCCTATTTTAGACCTCTATTGATATGGACTCATCTTCCGGATATGCTAACTCCTTGGCAAGCTTCAATAAGGCATTCGCTATGGCATTTTCTTCTTGAGGGATCTTGTAGATGGTAACTTCTAGAATGGATATATGATATGAGAATCTCATCATATCACAGTCTGGTGTTAGGAGAACTATTCCTACCCTTGCCTTTCTTGGAAGAGTAGATTATAGTTCTTCTTCTCTTTGAGAGAAAGCTGGACCATCAAAGTACATCTCCCAGTGATGAATGCTGGTATCCCATAAGTTTATGATTTTTTTTATCGGGGAGATCATTACTGAGTGGAGAATCAGCAAGAAGTGGGTGTGTTGCTAAAAAATCTGTGAGTGCTTGTCCTTTCACCACACAGAGGGGTACAAATGTGATATCAAACAGTGATAAAATCATGGACCACCGTGCCAATCATTCGGATAGTGTCGATCGTGCCATGAGATATTGTAGTGGATTGATTCTAGAAATCAAGTTTATTTTATGAGAAAGCATATAGTGTTGTGGCTTTTGGGAAGCAAAGATTAAAGTTAGGCAATGTTTCTCAATGGGTGGATAGATTGCTTTAGCGGGTATTAGATGATGGCTGAGAAAATAGAGTGCATTCTCTTTCCCTTCATCATTGGCTTGAGCCAAAAAAATGCCAAGGGAGTCATCTAATGCATCAGTATAGAATATCATAGGCTTGCTTGAGATAAGGGCAACTAGGACTAGCTGCGTTTGATGCTTTCGAAGGCATGCTAACAGTTGTCATCCCACTTGAACTTGACATCCTTCTAAACCAGTGCTAAGAATGGTTGGCATCTGCCTGATAGGTTGAATATAAAACATCCTAGATATGCCAACCTCCCTTAGAATTATCTAAGTTGAGTTAGAATTTTAGGGAGTGGCATTTCTAATATCTCTTTAATCTTTTCTTGGTCAATTTCAATTTTGAGGCATCAGACAAAAAACCCAAGAAAATTCCCTGAAGCTACTCCGAATGCACATTTCAGAGGGTTCATTTTTGAGGTTATATTATGTTAACCATTTGAAAACTACTGTCAAGTCAAAGAGATGATCTTCCTTTTCTTCACTTTTGACCACACGGTCATCGACATAGCATTCAACTTAATAATGAATGAGTTCATCAAATATTTGAGTCATGGCCCGCTGGTATATAGAATCGACATTTGTAAGGCCAAAAGGCATGACCTTATAGCAATAAATTTTGATCAGGGTTCTGAAGGTAGTGTTCCTTTCACATTTAGATGGCATATTTATTTAGTTATATCTAGGTGAACCAACCATGAAAGAGAAGACTGCATGAGATGAGGCAATATCCACCATATATTCTGGTATTAGTAGTTGAAATTTGTATTTTAGACATACCTTATTAAGATACCCAAAATTGACAAATATATGAATTTGGCCATTCTTCTTCATAATTGGGATGATACTGGCCAACCAGGTGGGATATTTTTTTTGTCGGATGAAACCAACATCAATCAATTTCTTATCTTCGAAAATGACTTGTTGCTTAATGTCTAATTACATGCGTCTATGAGCTTGCTTGATAGGGTTAGCGTCAGATTGTATCGCTAGCTTATGGACCTCTATGTTAGGAGCCAATTTGGGCATTTATTCATAACTCTATGTAAAGCAGTCCTTAAACTCAGTGAGAAGCCTAACTAAGTCATTGGTTTTAGTTTTGTTCAACAAGGAACTGATGTACATCAAGTGTGGATTGTCTTCAATTCCCAAGTTAATTTCTTTAAGTTCTTCAATGGTTGATTTGATTTCTTATTCAAATTTTGGACACGCATCTTTGACTTGGAAATCATCTAGATCACCTAAAATTTCTAAGAAAACCTCCTCATATGAGTTAATGTGATTTGAAAAGAACCTATCAGATTCAAAATGATTGGTGATGACTAAGCAGTAATCATTATCATCGACTGGGCCCACTGTACCAAAGCTTAGTCCTAGTCTTGATTAAGAATTCTTGCATTTGTTGTTACATAGCCTTTTGAACTATTTTGACCTGTGCTTATATCATGTATGTGTAACCAAACCCTTCTTTGCTAGATTATAGACATAAGGCAAGTACCAATCAAAAGGTAATTCTATTAATTCTTTATATGAATCATCCTGAAGTTCTACATCAACTTCTTGACCTGAGGATGATGCTTCGAGATAGAACATCTAAATGTTTGTGGTTGCCCATATTTTGGTGGGTTCCTTAACTACCAAACCCTTAAATTTTTGTGAGGAAAGTGGAGTTAGAGCTAAGGTTCTCATCTAATGCCTATTATTTTCACATAATAGAGACTTGGATATAATTATGCTTTGCTTGGAAATCCGGTCTTCATCTCTATCTAGCTCGAGTGTCACCTCCAACGAGATCTTCTGTCGAGAAGAGTTGGCTGGTGTAGTAAGTACATTAGACTCATTCTCTAAACTAAATTCTAAGTCTATGTAAATTGCAGTTGTAATCCTAAAAGCTGGGATGAATCTCCTAGTAGGTGGTAAGTATGGAGGCTTTCCACCTCGGGGACTCCCTCTAGACTTGCCGCTTCCATGTCTTAGTGGAGGTCGAGTTATCCTCCTCACTTGTTCGAATGGAGTGATAAACTGTTGGTGGAATCTAATCTCGGGCTCCACTTCTTCCCTAAGGTCTTCTTCTCATTCCCTTTTCTTTTCTTTTTCAATTTTTTTCTTTTTCCTTTGCTTTTCTTTTCTTTTTCTTTCTCTATTTTATTTTCACCAAGGTCATGAGAGAAGACATTTTTTCTTAGGGAGATAGTAGGCCACATCTTCATGAATCCTGAACTCATGAACTACAAAGGGTTTGAGATCTCCTTTGATACAATACTTGATTCCACCTCTTAGGAACTTGATGCACTGATGTAAAGAGAATGGGACCATATTATTCTCATGTATCCATGGTCTCATGAGCGAAGCATTGAAAGATGTATCTGAGTCTATTATATGAAACATGGCTTCAATCTTCTAATCATGAATCTCCAAAAGCAACACTATAGAGCTTAAGGCCCTCTCGCCTTATTCATTAAATTCTTTCAATATCATCCTCTCTATTAGAGTTTAGAGATGTCAATCATCAAGTAGGCAAGGATTCTTAGACTCATAATATTAAACGATGCACCCGGATCAACTAGAACTCAAGATAACTTGAATCTACCAACATCCACTATAATGTAGAGGGAACGATTATGCTTGATCGTTCCTAAAAGTACATCCTCATCGATGAATGAAACTCTTAAGATCTCCTTTTATTATCATGCTTCCTCTTCAGTTGTGGGCAACTAAGCTAAGCATATTTTTGGATCATGCAAGGCTTTGATTAATGATTCCATCATCTCTTTGGATAAGACAAGGGCATCGTATATTAGCTGACATCTTTCTAAAGTGTGCTAGGATGTTGTAATCCACTTTGGGTTGGTTCTCCACAAGCATATCCATGGGTGGAACATCTTGTGGAGGGGCTATCTGCCTCACTAGAATTAATGACCTATTTTCCCTTATCCTGTAGAGCTACCCTAAAAGGTAAAACTTTATCATTACAAAGGTTGACATTAGTGAATTCTTGAAATAAGGAATCTGTGGAAAGTTCCACTTGCTCATCAGGTATACCTACAGTTTCTTCTAAAGGATCCGCAGATTCGGATGACCTTAAGTCAATCTCAATAGGTGAAATCAGATGATTCAGGAAAGAAAAATGCATTTCTGAATCAGATTGCAATTGATCAGAATTATTTGAATTATTATTTCTTTGACTTGAAGAGTTTTCAATTGGAATGAAATTATTAAGTTCATTTGACGTGGCAAAGATGTAAGTAGAATCAGTCTTCCTCATTGATTTCTTTAATATTGGGGGAGGTACATGATAGAAATCAAGTGAAGTAAGAGGCATGAGGGGTTTGTTGCCCTCATCCGCTGATATAATGCTCTTGCTAGAGGTGGGGAGCTAGTAGAGGTGGTAGTAGTAGCAACAGTGGAAGGAGTGCTGGACTCGAACGGTGATTGTGCCACGGCTCTATCTCGGGCAAGAGAAGGCTATAGCTAGGCTTCCACCTTCTCTGAGTTGGCCTTCGCAACTTGTAAATCTTCATTGATGTTAGAGGTTTGAACTGAGTTAGATACCTACAAAGAAAGTTTCTTGATTTTAGAAATTATTTTTTTAGAGGTTCAGGATGAGGAAATATTATAACCTTCTTTTATCTTAAAAGGATCAGAAGTATCCCCAAGGATTATTTTTATGGAACTAAATGGTTATTCTGCTAAGTATTCCTTAGGAATAACTATAGTTCATGACTTGTAGCTACACTCAAGCCAATGCTTGAAAGTGAAACAATCCTCTAAGATATGGCCTGTCATGCATTGGTAGGAGCAGTAGTTAAAATCATCACTCCTGCCCACTTCCTCTGGCTTTCTGGGCTCAGGTAGTTAAAAATTGAGCTTCTTTAAAAGGTTCTTGAAGATCTTTCTAACAACCTCCATCTTGAATGAGTATGATTTGTTGAGTTTATTAGCAAGAGTAGGTAAAAAGTAACTACCTGGCAGTGAATACTAGTACCACTTCTGAGTAGGCTATTGTGGTGGTGGTTGTTGGTATGAGGTAGTGGAAGGAGGAGCGAGGAGGCTGAAATCTCAAGCATCTGTGCTCTCGTTCTTCCCATATCAACTACCACTACAATCCTAGGCTTCTTTTCAAAGTCCTTCTGAGGCTTTGGCTTGGATGACTAGTCTGAAAAAGGTAATTGTTTGGCTTCCTCTTTCATGTTAGCCTTCTTATTGATTAGCTTCTCAAATATCTTAATGGTGAAGCCCATAAGAATGAAGGTGATCGGTCCATGGATATTCTTGAGTAGAATCTCAATGGAATGCTGCTCTTACAGTTGTGGTTCATATTTCATACTCAGGTTGCGTCGTCTAAGAATATAATCAATAAGGGACTCTTTTGTCTTTTATTTCTCTATGGCATGGTCATCTACAGTTACCCTTTTCTGAGCTTCTACAAATCTCTTAATGAAGAGATTCTTCAACTCTACAAAGGACTTCACTGAACTGTTGGGCAGTTTGGCATACCAATCAAATGCTACCCTTGAAAAGCTACTAACAAACTATTGGAAGAGAAGTGCGTCACTATCACCGGCATTGTAACAACTAGCTCTAAAATGTGTTATGTGTTGCATTAGTTTCCCACTGCCATCCAAGATCTTGAAGGATAATGGCACAAAACCCTTGGGGTATTGGACTACATCAAATTCCTCTAGGTAGGGTCTACCCTTTGGAACATAGGAGCTCCCTCGAGCTTGCGCCAATGCTTCATTCACCTGTTGCTCCATCATTTACTTTAAGTCCTTTTCTAGCATGGAGGTGCTAATGGTGACCTTTCTATGGAAGCTATTGACATCCTCAACCATAGGATCACTCTTGGGATGATCTAAAGTATGAACTAACTCAGGCCGATCGACCTCCATGGGGAAGGCTGTGAAACTGGGGCTTGGTTATACAAGGATAGGAACACTGCCATCAACTCCTCTGCCCTTCTCTCCATCCTATCGATATGATCATCTTTTTGTTTGATTTGTTAGAGGAGGCATTGAGTTGAGTTTGGTGCCTCACCCTTCTCAACTATAATGCCTTTTGGCTAGGTTGCTCCCTATATAAGGAATTTTGGGTATCGATTATGTGGACTTCTACTAAGTCATCTAGCATGTCATCCTCAATAGCATCAAAGTCTACCCTACCTCCTCTTGGTCACGCTGATCATCCCTAATTATCTACCTTGCCATGGCATGATAGTCCTTTAGAATATCATCCAAAGATCAGCCATCTACCTGATCTAGCTCTACTGGCACACAAAATAACAGATGACTAACTACTATACTAGGCTCTGCAAGTGATATGCTTAATACTATGGATGGTAAAGTACTCTCCCTAATTAACTCAACTGCCATAGGGGTCACCTCGGTATCCTCTCCCTTCTCCTCCTCCAACTGCTATGGTGGTGGAGCAACCATGACACTCTTGGGATGCCACTCCTTATTCACCACTGTTGGGATGGAAGGTCAAGAAGGGGAGCTTGGCTTCACCTTAGTTAGTAGAAATTTAGATGGAGGCTTGTGGAACTTGGTGGATATTGTAGATGGTGGGACCTAAACTGGTGAAGGTGGTCAGTGAGTGGAGTGGTATAATGAAGGTGACACTGGCTGCCTCTCTGCAAGAGGTCACCTCCTGTGACTATTGAAACTGATGAGAATAATCCTATTAGAATGATCGGCTCTATCAGCTTACCGATCATAATGATCAATCAGAGCAGAGGCTGTCGATTGCCTAGAAAACCTCCTCCTCTCTCTTGCCCGCTTGGGCAGCTATCTTGTCCTCAGTGGCCCTCTCTCGATGAATCTGATTCTTAACACTTCTAGGGATCAATCTCCTCAGGTCATGTAGTGTGCCGGACTCCAAGCATCTGTGGGCTCTCCCAACTCTCCAAAGTATGGATCGTAGATCGACATAGTGCCACCTCCTCTCCTTAGTTGGTGTCTCATACTCTATAAATGGTGGGAGTAATGAAGCTATCTTTCAGTAGTCCTCCTCTCCCTCTAAAGTTGAGAGGGGGTAAAACCAACTGCTGCCCGAAAGAGGAGAGGTCTCACGGGGGAACCCTCCTCAGCAACATGGGAGGCTTCCCCTACCTCCTTGGCCACACACTTATAATATATCTTGATCTTGTGGTTCTTGTTATGACGTTGGGTTTTGTTGAGTGGAGTAGTACTGGAACTAGAACCGACCTCAAAGGTGGGGGGAGACTATCTCAAAAGCCAAGATAGCCTTCCCCTTCAGGACAAGGGCAACCACAGAGATGGTACTAGCCCATGCAAAGACTACAACAGGCACAACTGACTGAATTGGCACTACTGGCAGGGGAACCTCAATAGCCTTTCTCTTCAAAGAGGGGAACGTAGTATTAAAGTGCAAGTCAAACTGTAGGAGTGGCTTCTTGTCTACCACCTCCTCTCTGCTGATGGTGGAAAAGGCAGGTCCCTCATAAGTGACTTCAAAATTCCCAAAGCCAAGCCCGAACTTGATGATGGGGGCGGTGGTGAGTATGGCCTGATTTAGGGCCAAATCCACACTAGAAGAGAATGAAAAGATTAGCTTGCTGGAAGACATTATGGAAGACTGATTGAAGGAAAGAAGAAAGAGGATGGGGATGGTATCTTTAATGCACTGTTGAAAAAGAGTAGGATTAGACTTTTCTTTATTATTGACTTGAATTGTTGATTTTGATTTTTGAATTGAACCCACCCTCATTCAATAAATTTGATTATGTTAAATGGGGTTCTATTGCATGTTGGAGAGATCTGGAGATTTCAAAGAAGAGATTTTTTTGCTTTGGATTATTATTGGTCTTTGGTCTTTTGATTTTGAGTTAGAACCCTCATTCAACAAATTTGATTATGTTGAATGGGGTTCAATTATTTTAGAGAGATTTTGAAATTTTTGGGGAAGAGACTTTTACTTTTGGTAATTGTTATTGTTTGAATGATTTTGATTTTGAGTAGGAACCGTTATTTAACAAATTTGATTTTATTAAATGGGGTTCAATAATTTTGTTGGAGACGTTTGGAATTCTTGGAGAAAATTCTTCTTTTTCTTTTGCTTTGGGCTTCATTCAAACTTTGTTGAATATTGGGCAAACCTTACTTCACCAAGTTAGTGGTAAGAGGTTCTTAATTTTGTTTGATTTATCTTTAATTATTTTTCTTTGATTGATTTATTTTTTCTTATTGGGGAACCCAATAGGGGTTTTAAGACCTACTTGGAGTGAGGTCCTAAAACCTAAACGATGTTGGTCTCCTTTGCTTAAGGATGAAATAACCAAAGTGCCAACATAAATAATGATAGTCTTAGGCTTATATATAATATAAGTTCACAATCGATACTTGAAGATGATGGTTGACTATTGAAGATGGTGAGAGGAATAATCTCTAGCAGAGTCGCCAGAAAATACTATGCTATTTTATTTCAAATAATGGTGTAGACACCACGCAGATCTTAGAGGATACTTATTGAAGTGATCAGGTATGACATTGAGGTATGATGTACTATCTCGAAAGATAGAAGCATTACCCTACAATGGACCTAATCACCAAATAAGGACTCTTAATGCATGATGGGTCTTTATATGTTCCAAAGATTCTTCCCCTACTTTACATGGAGAAATAAAGCATGGTTTATTTATGTTTGGTTCTTTAGTCCCTTATGGAGGCTAGCCTCCATAATTAATTATGTCCAAAAAATGGGATTTCTTAAGAATACCCTAGATTAAAGTAGTCAATCAATTATCTCCATAGATTTTAAGGTTAGGCTATCAATGAATTATTTATTTTAGAAAATCAAGTGGGATTGTTTAATTGGACAGACTTATTTTGGATTCCAAAGAGTGATAAGTAGGGAGCACTCATGATACTAGGAAGTCTAGTGAGCACTCCAGTTTATCCTTTGGTGAGGCTTTATATGTTTGAAAGAGAGAGTTTCTTTTCATTTGAATTGAAATTTTACTAGAATGCTAGGGCTTATAATCTATCAATATAAGTTATGAAAATGTCTAAGAGGTGAGAATTTATACTCATAGCCTAATGGAAACAAGCAGCATCAGATCCTAAATCTAGGATGTTGTAGCACCAGCTAAAATCATGGCTTGAATCTAAGCAAATAGGGGATATAAGGGTTTACCTCCATAATAGAGAATGAACCCTTGACTCTTCTAGACTTACAATTGCCTGAAGTGGCCGCCAACTAACACCTCCTACGATTCAAAATCATGTAGGCTGGTCTTACGTATTTTCAAAATAGCTTAGGCTATTATTTTAACTTGGAAAGTGACTAAAGTCCTAAAATCACTCCCTAAGAGACTAGATCATGACTGGTATGAGTATATGGCTTAGTCTAAAAAATAGAAAATTTTATAATTTTTATGTTATTTTGACACAATATTTCAGACAAAGGCTTTAGGATATTTTATGCCTAAATGCATGATGGAATTTAGTTATTGACCAAATCAAGAGAGAAAGAGGGTGAATCTCCACCATAAAGGGGTGCTCTCATAGGTCAAGCACTCCCTAAAGTGCAAGAATGGAGGCCCTCATTACTTCAAGAGTGAAATAATATGGTATGCATGATGTTAGACATACAACATCTAGCTAAGGGGTTGTTAAATCTTTTAATTATCTTGATTTTATCCTATGATTTAGATGAGATTGAAAGTTATTTTAAAATTTTAGTTGTGAGTTGTTAATTGGGTAACAAAATTAATTTTATCTTAAGAGCCTATCACATCCACACCACATATTCAAACAACAAGTTAAAAAAAACTACGAATAAGATACAATTTCTATTGCACAATCTAAAAATAACATTCAAAACATGTATATATTTCATAAAGAATAAAAAGTCGATGTGGTCGGGTACCGCCATACTCTGTTGAAAAGAGAAAATTGGGTAGTTGAGCTCTGCCCTTATACAACTCAGATTTACTAAGGAATATTTATAATTTAGAATTAAATTAGTTGCTATTGGAGGCCTTCATTCCTTGATTTTCTCTCTTATTCCTTCTTTCTTTTCATCATTATTCTTTCCTTACTTTTGATTTGATTATTCTCCAAGGCTTCATAGGGACTCCTAAGACTATGGCTTCTAGCCACTACTCATCCTAATCCCCATAGCACTAATCCTAATTCCTATTACAAAAGTATATTTTATGAAAAGTAAATCTAACTACACATGTAAAATATATGTTAGCTAAACATATATACAAACCAAAGCATTTTTGTTTTATAATTTGGACTTAGCTCCCTACACATAGGTAACCAAGCCCACCTATCCTAATGTGGATTATACTTAGGGGCATAATCAACCTACAAGTAGAAGCATTTATATTTATTTTTAGTAGCCCCATTAGCACAATCCCCTATAGAAGTCAACATTAGGCTAACAATGGCCTAACATCTAGTCTACGAACCACAATTCTAACATCTAGTCTAAAATAATACATCACTAAATAAAATACAACATCATCACATACACCGTCCTAACCTAAAGTTAGAAGTGCTGACTTTGCATTCTAATGTGTGTTCTTAGGTTTAGTGTGGTATATCATAGCTAGGCATTATAATTATAATTTTCTAAGTTTTAGAATTATTTAATTTAACATGAAGGGTGGCTTTACTTTAAGTTATTAAAAAGATGAGTGAGTTTTAATTTATGTTTTCTTTTATTTTATTTGATATTTACTTAGAATCTACGTGTTGTAAAAAGAAGAAGGAGGTTTAACCCTTTTCATCCCTACCTTTGGTTATTTTCTAAAAGCATATTTTCATGATTTGTTTCTTTTAATGAATAACTTATTAAATATTTTATTAATCCTAAGTTTGGGTTATTCTTAAGGAATCATATCCAACATGAAAGGCATCTTAAAATTAATGTGGTTGAATTACCATTATATAGAACATGTTACACCATTCCTTTTCATCACCCATAACATGCATATGATTTAACACTTACTGTACCTATACATGCAATATATTTTGGCATACTTAAATGATTATGAATGCATACATTTTGATAGAAAAGGGGACTGTTATTTCTTTAATCAAATACACACACAAACACACACACACACACACACACACACACACACACATATATATATATATATATATATATATATATATATATATATATATATATATATATATATATATATATATATATATAAGTAAATATGTACCATTATTTAAACCAAGGAAGTGAGATAATTAAATGATCTCCTTGGGGCTACTTAAAATCTCGTACTCTCAGGATATCCAGACTATATAGTTGTTATCTTAAATACATATGAATGTATACACAACTATAATATTTAAAATCATGCAAAAGATTATAGTTTTTTGTTGAATTATTTATACAAGTAAAGTAAAGCTCTATCCAAATTCTAGTAGAAATATACATAAGAATGAAATTAAATAAATGTGTGCCTTTATTAACCAGGGAAGTGAGATAATCAAATAAACTCCTTGGGGCTACTTAAAGCCTCGTATTATTGGGATGTCCAGATTATATACTTATTATCTTTCAAACATATGTAAACACATACATGAATATAGAAAAGAAAGCAATATCTTAACATGCTTAAGCTATAAACACATTCAAATCCTATATATATTCATAACTAATATCACTCTAAATGTTATTATCAATTTAAAACTTTTGAAAATAATTTTGAGATTTATTAGTGATAATAGCCACACATATAATTAGATTAAATCAACACATGCAACTTCACATAAATAAATTCATTTGATTATTTGATTTTAAAAATTTGAATGCATGATGCCACATGAAATACAACATTTATAATGATTGAAAAGGAATCGCCAAACATTTCCACATGATTCACTCAACTACACTAATTCTTAAGGACAATCACATTAAATAAAATCATTTAAAGAACACTAAAGCATTTTATTTAATTTGATGTTAAATTTTTATTGAAGTTAAAGAAGAGGGATCATTTGTTGTTTCATTGTCCCATCTCATGTTGATGATTTAATATGTTTAAGGAGAAGTAATTAGATGAGTTTTATGAATTAATTAAGTTGGAATTATTTAGTAAATCATTTAATTACCCTTTCTTATGCTTTTTTAATTTAATTAATCACTTATTCATGAGCCTCAAATGATATGCAAATGAGAAATTAAAATTGCAGTACTCCTAAAGGAACTAATGCATTAGGTTCATGCTCAAGTGTTAATTAGATTAAAGAATCTAATCAAGTACTTGTGGAGAAAATTTTCTATATGGTTGCCTTCAAATCTGTGGTGAAAGAGGCAAGAATATAAAAATTTTTCTTTTTGGGATGCCACATAGATCCGTAGATGTGCTTATTCAGGTGATCGAGTATGTCATCAAGAAATAGTGTACTATCTTGAAAGACAGAAGTCACTACCTTTTAATGAACCTAATCACCTCAATAAGGACTCTTAAGGATGATGGATCTACATATGTACCAGAGATTCTTCCTTTATATGGAAAAGTAAACCAGGGTTTATTTTAAATCGGGTTCATTATATTTTCTACAGGAAAAAGCCCCATAGTTAATTACATCCTAAGGGAGGGGATCCCTTAGGAATACCCTCGATTAAGTTAAATGATCGTTGTCTTCAAAGCTTTCAATAGGAAAGGACTATCAATTTTTTGGTTCATTTTTGAAAGATCAAATGGGATTGATCAAAGAGAGGGAGAGTTATTATCAAAGCCAAAGGAAAGATGAGTAGGAGATGCCCACAATGCTAGGAAACCTAACGAGCAATCTCAAATTATCATATAGTTGGGCTTTACATTTTTTGAAATTGATTTAATTTGTTTGAGTTGCATTTGTCATTAGAAATTTAGGCCTTATGATTCCTTAACACAAGATTAAGGAAATGCCTAAGAGGTGAGGAATTATGCTTATGGCCCTCAAAGGGGAGAGCAACCTCAGAACCTAAATCTAGGGAGCTTTCACGAGGGCCGAAATCACAACCTAAATCTAAGGCAAAAATGGGTAATTGGTTTGCCTCCATAAGAGAGGGTAAACCACCCAACTGCTTGGACTTACAATCACCTGGGGGTGGCCGTCAACTAACTCCTCCTATGATTTTAAATACATACAGAGCAGTGATGAGATAGCTAAGTCAAGTATTCATTTAGAAAGAGACTAAGTCCTTAAACTCACTCCCTAAAGAGACTAGATCATGTAAGGACATGCTTCAAATGACCTAAATCTATTGTAATTCAAATTTCATTTATTTTTTTTTGGACAATTATTTTGACTCGGGCTAATAGGATTCATATGCCCAATGCACGAGAAATAAAGTTATTGGCGAAAATCAGCGAGAAGGGAGGATGTGTGTTTCCACCTTGGCTCTCAAAGGTCAAGCCAAGTTTCTTTGGAAAAGGTGGAAGCCCTCCAATCAAGAGTGGAATAAGATGCATTTGCACATGATATTGTAAAAAAAAATACTCATCCAGCTAAGGGGTTGCTAATTCTTTTACCTTGATTTTAAGCCTAAGCTTTAGATGAGGTTATGAACTCTTTATTTTTTTTAATTTTGAGTTGTTAAGTTTGGTAAAAGATTTATTTTTCCCTAAGTGCCTAATTCACATCCAAGCCATTCATAAAGCAAGGAAGAAACTAGGAAAAACTTGTCATTTAATGCACAAGCTAAACAAATCATCAATCAATTTATAAAGCTAGTCGCAAAAAGAATAAGAGGCCATTGTGGTCGGGCACCACTGTACAAACCTAAAAATAATAAATTGAATAGTCGAGCTCTACCCTTATACAACCCAGATTATAAATAAATTAAATTACAATTAAGCAAGAAATCCATTATTATGGAGGTCTTCAAACTTCATTTCTTCATTCTTCTTTTCTTCTTTCTTCTTTGGTTCCTTCTTTTGAATGGTTGGAAGGTGGATGCTCCAAAGCTTCACATGGTGCATAAGATAGGATCTTATGACCAAAGCTCATCCTAATCCCCATAATAATAATTCCAAAATTCTAATTGCACAAATTTACATGAAAAGGAAAAAATGGAAATATAACTAACACCTGCAAAATAGAGATTAGCTAAAACAAACTACACAAATCCAAAGCATGTATATTAGACTTATCACCCCACACATGGGTGATTAAGTCCACATGGCCTATTGGATTATGCTTAGAGGTATAAGCACCTGCAAGCAAAAGTATTTATTTTTTTATTTATTACAGCGCCCCTTAAGTCTGGATGTTAAATGTGGAGGGTTGCGTTAGGTAGTCGGCAGTCAGCATAAAACTTGTCAAAATAATCATGACATGAATCCTTTAAATCATTGTGTTAATGTTTTGGGCATCCTCTAGAAGTGATGCAATCGATCATTAAAAGAAATGTCACGATTGCGGTCCAGTGTTAAATAAGCAAGGGTTCCCACATTATGGACAGATGCGAGAAAAGAAGTTAGTCCATAAAACTAGAATTAGGTTAGGAACTTAGAATATAGGTACTCTTTCAGGTAAATTAATGGAATTTATAGATATTATGGTTCATAGAAAGATAAATATTTTAAGTGTTCAAGAAACTAAATGGGTTGGGGAGAAGGCCAAGGAGATTGATAGTTTAGGTTTTAAACTTTGGTTTTCAGGTAAAAGCCGAACTAGAAATGGTGTAGGTGTGATTATAGATAAAAGTTTGAAGCATAATATTATAAATATTAATAGATGTGGAGATAGAATTATAGCTTTAAAGATTATTGTTGATACTAATATTATCAATGTTATAAGTGTTTATGCTCCTCAAGTAGGTTTTGATGTAAGCTCAAAAGAAAAATTTTGGAATGAATTAGAGGGATTAATACAAAAGATACCTCTTGAAGAAAAAGTATTTATTGGAGGAGATTTAAATGGACATCTTGGTAGAGTGGTACAAGATTTTAAAAGTATTCATGGTGGTTATGGATTTGGAGTGACTAAAGAAGAAGGTGGGATTATATTAGATTTTGCCTTAGCTTATGATTTTGTAGTTGCTAATACTTTATTTAAGAAAAGAGATGAACATATTATTACTTATAAAAATGGATCTAGTAAAACACAAATTGATTATTTTTTATTAAGAAAAATAGATCATTTATATTGTAAAGATTGTAAGTTCATTCCAAGTGAAAGTTTAAGTATCCAACATCGATTGTTAGTTTTAGATTTTAAGATGAAAAATTATAAGAGGAAAAATAAATCAAATTATTGTCTTAGGATTGATTGGGGACACTTAAAGAACACAAATAAAAATATTTTTAAGAGCAAACTACAAGAGCTTAGAATATGGGATTTTCATAAGGAAGCTAATGTTATGTGAGAAAAATTAGCAAGTGAAATTAAGCAAGTTGCTAAAAATGTGCTTCAAGAATCAAAAGGAAAAACTTCTTTTAATAAAAATAGTTGGTGGTGGAGTCAGAGTGTGCAAGAAAAGATAAGAAATAAGAAGCATTATTATAAAACTTGGTTTATATGTAAAAACTCAAAGAATTGGGAAAGATATAAAATGACCTGTAGAGATTCTAAGAAAGCAATATATGATGCAAAAAAATTTATCTTTTAGTAATTTATATAATAGATTAGATATTAAAGAAGGTGAAAGATGTATGTATAAGTTAGCCAACCAAACATATATGAGAAGTAAAGACCTAGTTCAAGTGAGGTGTATTAAGGATGAAAATAATAAAGTGCTTTTCTTAGAAAAGGATATTGAAAAAAAGATAGATGAGATATTTTGATAAACTTTTGAATGAATGATCTAAAAATATGATTGATTTCAGTAACTTTAATACCCTAAACAAAAATAGATAATTTTTTTTTCATCATCGTATTAGTAAATCTGAAGTTAGAGAAGCTTTAAAGAAAATGAAATGTGGAAAAATAGTTGGACCTGATGATATTCCAACAGAAGTGTGGAAATGTTTAGGAGATCAAGGAATTTCTTGGCTTATAAATCTTTTTTATGTTATTTTAAAGACTAAAAAGATGCCAGATGAGTGGAGAAAGAGTGTGCAAATTATAGAGGAATTAAGTTAATGTGTCATACATTAAAATTATGGGAGAGAGTAATTGAGCATAGGTTACGATGTGATACAAAAGTTTCTCACATTAGTTTGGTTTCATGCCGTAGATCTACTATGGATGCTATACATTTGTGAAGAGGTTTTATGGAGAAGTATAGAGAAAAAGGAGGATCTATATGATATTTATTGATTTAGAGAAAGCATATGATAAAGTTTTAAGAGATGTTCTTTGGAGAGTTTTAGAATAGAAAGGAGTTAATATTGGTTATATTCAAGTAATTAAGGATATGTATACTGGAGCTATTACTTGTTTCCAAACACATGGAGGATTGACAAAATATTTTCTTATTTTAGTTGGATTACATCAAGGATCAACTTTAAGCCCTTACCTTTTTGTTCTAGTTATGGATGTTCTTAATAGGCATTTACAGGAAGATGTACCTTGGTGTATGCTTTTTGTTGATGACATTCTTCTTGTTGATAAGACTAGAGAGGGAGTCTCAGAGAAACTTGAATTATGGAGGTCAACATTAGAGTCTAAAGGTTTTTGTTTAAGTAGATCTAAAATTGAATATATGGAGTGAAATTTTAGATGTAGAAGTTCTAGTGGTAGTGTTGTGACATTAGGTGAACGAGTCATTAATAAGAGTAAGCGATTCAGATATTTAGGCTCTATTATTCAAAATGATGGTGAGATAGATGGAGATGTTATTAGTAGAATTCAAGTTGGATGGTTGAAGTGGAGGAATACATCTGGCCTGTTGTGTAATAGAAAAGTTCCACTTAAACTTAAGGGAAAATTTTATAAGATAGTAGTAAGACCTGTAATGACTTATGGTGTAGAATGTTGGCCAATAAAAGAGAAGCATGACTAAGTTAAGTGTTATAGAGATGTGGATGCTCAGGTGGATGAGTAGCTTTACTCTTAGAGATAAAATGCGAAATGAGTATGTTCGAGAAAAAAGTTGGAGTAGCTCCAGTGGCAGATAAGATTAGATAGAGTCACCTTAGATGGTTTGGCCACATAAAGCATCGACCGTCCGATGACCTGGTTAGGAGAGTAGATGCATTAGATTTGCCTTATGTTAAGAAAGGTAGAGGTAGACCTAAAAAGACTTTGTTAAGATGTATAAAAAATGACCTTAATATACTTGAATTAAATGAGAATTTGACACATAATAGGACACAATGGAGATGAAGGATTCATGTAGTTGACCCCACTTAGTGGGATAAAGGATTGTTGTTGTTGTTGTTGTTGTACAACACACCTTAAGCACAATCCCCTACAAAAAATAATGGTTAGACTAAGATCGCCCTACCATTCATTCTACAAGCATACATTCTAACATCCAGTCTAAAATATATATTACAAAACAAAACAAACATCAAACCATGCACCGCCCTAACTTAAAGCTAGAAGTGGTGACTCAGGCTAATGTGTGTACTTTGAAGGTTTGTGTGGTATGCTTAGCTATGGCTTTAAGTTAGAATGTTCTAAGTGTGAAGCATGTTCAACTTAGAGCAGGGTTTCATTTAAGTTATTTAATTATTTTGGGTTGATTTTATTTCAAATTTTGATTAAGTTCAAGTGAATCCTACAATTAATTACTAAGTTATAAAGAGAGGGAAAGAGAAGAGAACTTCTCTTTCCTTCTCTAACCTAAGTAATTTCTGAAGTAGATTCACATTTTAGTTTTGTTTAGTGATTGTTTTGATTAAATGTTTTAATTAATCTAAAGTTTAGATAAATTCTAAACAAACCTATTAAAAAAGAAAGGCATTTTTAGATTAAATAAAATTAACCAAATTCACAAAATATACATTACTTCGTTTCTTTCCCAACATATATAACATGCATATGAATAAATCCTAAGCATATCTATACATACAAATGAGAATATTTAACTCACTTTATGATGTATGCTAAGTAATTCATTTAAGGAAATTTGGAAGTTTAAGATGCATAATTTTCTTTAAGTAGAAAAGGGTTTCTTATCCAATTTTCACATGCACACATGAAGTAAGAAAGACATAAGTGAGTACAACGTCATTGTTTACTAGAGGTGTAAGGTACAAGATCTACTTAGGGCTACTTAAATCCTCGCAATCTCAGGGTTGTCCAGACTAATATACAACTTTCCTTAAATACATACATATTTACAAAAGAAATGAAATGGAAAAGAAAGAATGCAAAAGCTGTATTAGTTAATTCATTTTTGTTTATGTAATTTATGTGTGCAAGCATAGGTAACCCTTCTTAAGTGATAGCATAGGGATGAATAGGATATGGAATTAGGCAAGTGTTAGGTTCTTTTCAAATGAACCACACATCTTACCAAATCCTATTCAAAACTATACTAAAATAAAAGAGAAAGGGAAACCTATGTTAAGCACACCCTTATATTCTCTCACATGCTAGCGATAATGAAAATATAAGTAGCACACTTTCAATTTTAGGCATTTGATTCATATAGTTTTGAAAATAATTTGAATTTAGAAGTTATAATAGCCACTCATATTATTACTTTAGCCAACACAAGCAATTTTGACATAAAGTAAACAATTTCTTTTTGAATTTGATTTTGAAAAATATGGATGTATGAAACCACATGACATACAAATTAACATGTTGGGGAAAGAATCAAAGCAATGAAAGCATGTAAACACATTCACTTTAATTAAATCTTAAAGGAAATCTTATGAAATAAGAAAGTTTAAAATAAATCAAAGTTTATTCAATGTGAGATTTACTTGATCTTAACTTTGATTTAATTTTAAAAATCTAAGTTGAGTTTGTTGTTCCTAACCCATTCTCACATGTGTTTGATATTTTTGTTTAATTTTTAGATGATTAGATTCATTTTAAATTTTGATTAGGTTAAGGTATGAATTAAGTAAGTTAATTAACCCTCACCTACACCACCTTAGCATAATTAACCAAATAATTATGAGCCAATAAGATGACATAAAACCTCACAAGGAATTTAAATTTGTAATGAACCTATGAAGAAAAGTGCCTAATGCAATTTGTCTTATGATTAATGGTTAATTAAGCTAAGGGGTTTAACTTAAGTAATTTCAAAACACCCCTTCACACATATTAATAGGGTTTTGATTTCCTTAATTGAACTTAGGCTATTAAACATGTAAGAATCTACCCAAGATAGGTTAATTAAGTTATGGAAGATTTTAGAATTTTTATAAATTAATTAAGGAGATAATTAATGAATTAAATCTTAATTAAGAGAGGATTAATGAAAGAAAAGGGGGTTTAGGGAATAGCTTAGGGGAAATACCCCAAAATTATTCCCTAAGCCTCCTTTTTACTGAATCTAACCTTAATCAATCTTAATAATAAATTAAAATACTAATTCAACCTTAATTATTTTTAATTACATTAAGGGAGTAATTAGGAAATGCACTTGCAGTTCCCCCAATTAATCCTTCAATAAATCCCAAGAAAATTAGTGGAGGCAGAGGCCATCCCCTAAGACATACCCAAGAAGTTTGCGATTAATTAGAGAATTAATTAAGGAGTAATTAAAAAATGATATTCCCATTAAAAATCAAAATTAGAGAAAAGCATAATTCAAAATCTATTGAAATCTTTTTAAAAATATTTTAGGTTGAATTATCTTTCCATAGAAATTATCTCATATTTTTATAAATTTTATTGATGGATATATGAGTTTTTGAAGGTTAGGAGATTAATTAAATTTAATTAAATCCCTAACTAATCCCATCAGCTCACAGGATGACATGCAGTGGTGATGATTAGTGCGCTTTACACACATCACACAGTGAGGGGTTTACTTAAACATCACGTCAGGGTGGCGGCATGACGGCGGGAAGCGGTTTGATTCCTACCATTCAATCAAGGATTGAACGGTCGGGGATCACCTCGCAGTTTTAAAAAGGGATAATTCATTTCTAAAACGTGCAGGTACAGTTGGCTGTCCATCCAAAATGCTCGGATGGATGGCCAAGATTGCCCTAGTTCTTCCCTAAGGCTCAATAGAGATCATCCATGATTTAAGGGAAGATCCGAGCTCGATTGAGCTTGGATTAGAATGAGATTGTACCCACACCATCTAAAGCTAAGGACAAGCCTATCCAACGGTAGATTTTACATTCCATGAATATTTCTTTCACAAAATACCAACACCTCCTAAGCTAAGTGGTTGAAAAATTTCATACCTCACCGGCTCTTGAGCTCGATGAGGTAGCTTCGTCTAGTGGAGATGAAGCTCTGTTGAAAGTTTCAAGCCTTGGGGTTGAGTAGATCTCCCTATGGACAAACACCACTTACTGTCCTTTGTAGCTTTGATCCAATTCACCTCCTCCTTGCTTTTGAAACCTGATAGAATGCTTAGGTGCACTCGACTTGATCCCCTGAGGGAGTGTGCAAGAGGAATTGGAGTGGATTTGAGTATGGAGAAAGTTCAATATTGAGATGAGCTCCCCTTTTTTTTAAAGAAGAAAACTTAGAAGTGGCTATCTCAAATCCTTCCTAGAAAGCTTAAGATGGCTCTTTGATGTTTCTTAACACTCACTAGGGCTCAATCAAATATAGGAATGATGAATTCAAATTGAATTAGGGGGAGTATATCTCCCCCTATAGCAATCGGACGGTTGAGCCTTAATTTGCCATTTTAATCTAATTGATCACATGGGAGGGGATGTTTATGCTGTTAGCTCTTTGCACATGGTCGATTTGAGGTCTTCAGTGGATTGATGACCTCCCATGTGCTTCAAATTGGGTGGAAGGAGGATTTTGAATTGGCCAAATTGAGCAAGGGGGTCAGTTTTGGCCTTGAGTACATTTGGGCTGACCCAAACCCATTGGGTTGGGTGCACCACTCTTCATTGGGTCCACTTGACCTATTAGGGAGGTATCAAGTTGATAGAAAAAGGGCTTGACAAAATTACCCATGGATTAGGCCCAAATTTGTTTTATGGCCTTGGGGAAAAACGATCATTTAGCTAATTTTTGAATTTGGATATGTTGGGTATGTGTAGAAACTAGGTTTGGCCAAGTTTCATGAGATTTAGAGTTCATTTGATAAGGTTTGGCTCATGTTGACCCATTTAGGTCAAAATGGGTCAACTTGAGTCAAGTTGACAAATTGGTCAAATTGGGTCAAGTTCATATGATTATTTGAAATGTTTTGGTGGCTTTGGTTTGGTTCAATTTGACTTAGTTTTAATTTGGCACATATGACTTCATTTAGGTCAAAATTAGTCAAGTGGAGTAATTTCACCCATTTTACCTATTTAAGCTAGGTCAATGGTAGGTTTAGGTTAGGTTAGTCATATGGACTGGATTGGTATCTTTGTTTCCAATCAATTTTGGTTAAGTTTGAATTTGGCTCAACATGACCTCTTTAGGTCAAGTTGGGTCTAAGGTCAATTGGGCTAGGTTAGATCTAGTTGGCCAATTGAGGCTTTGGTCAAGTTCAACAGGTGATTTGGAATGAACTTGACCCATTGGTTTCAATCAATTTGGCTTAGATCAAGTTTTGCCATATTTTGAGTTTTTAGGTCAAGTTGGGTGAACTTGGGTCAAGTGACCAATTGGGCTAGGTTAGGCTAAATGTTGACTTAATAAAGTTCAAACATAGGTCATGAATGAATTTAGATTAGCGGTTTTAATCAATTTGGCCTATGGTGGATTTTGGCTAGTTTAAGTTTCATTTTGGGCTAAGGTTGACTTGGTTAACCCTTAAGTTTGACTTAGTTTGACCCAATTTGATTGATTGATCATCTCATGATGATTGTTAATCATGATGAGAGGAATAAATGAGTATGGTTCAATCCAATTTGGTTAGGACTAGAATTTGGCTCATAAGGGTACTTTAGGTCACTTTGGGTGAAGTGAGCCTAAGTGGGTCAAATGGCTTGGTCAAAGCTTGATTTGAGTTTGATTGAACTTGTATATGGACTTATGATTAGAATATAAATCCATTTGCAAGTGGTTTGAAGTCAAATGGGTTTTGATTCATTTGACAATTTCATATTCAAAGGAAGAATATGAATGAATTTTGACTTTGATTTTTGAATTGGATTTTGGTTTGGTGATTGAAGTTTATATTTATATATGAATTCGTGATTGTAGGATTGATTGAATCATGAAGGAAAATCAAGAATTTGGCTTGATTTGAAGTTGATTTGGCTAAGTTCAAGATTTTGACTTGAAAACTTAGGTTAGATTTTGAATGGATTTGAGTTTGATTTTTGGAATTGGTTTTGATTATTCGAATTTATATTACATTTATAAATGTGAATATAAATGAGAATATAAATGGATCATGAGACAAATTCAAGGATTTGAAGTGGTTTGATCATGATTTTGGCTGAGTCCATTAAAAGGAATTTTAAAGGACTTAAGAAATTTTGGAGTAGAAGTTTGAATTTTTGAATTTAGTTTGATTGATTCATATTTATATTTCACTTATACATGTGAATATTAATGATAATATAATTGAATTATGAGAAAATCGCATAAATTTGAATTGATTTGATCATGATTTAGGCTAAGTCCATTAAAAGGAATTTAAAGACCTAGGAAGAATTTTAGATTTGGAATTTAATTTTGTGGATTTGAATTGATTGATTTATATTTATATTCCATTTATATATGGGAATATAAATGTGAATATAAATGAGTTTTGAGAAAATCCTATGAATTTGAATTGATTTGATCATGATTTATGCTAAATCCATAAGAGAATATTAAGGACCTAAGAAAGATTTAGACTTAGGAAATGCATGGGCTTCAATCATAGATTTCAATCACAAGGAGTTGTTTTGAGTTTGGAGAAAATCAAATAAGATTGATTTGGGGGTTGAGTTGAAGGAAGGAAGGTGAGGAATGGTTCAAGCTAAGGGTAGGCAAGTTTTTTTTCTAACACCCCTAAGGCATGGCCTATTCCTATGGCTAGCTCTTTTAAGTCTCTAGGGCTAGGTTGAGTATCCACCTAATCACTAGATGTGCCTTAAAACTAAGGAACTCTTAAAGTCTAAGAGAAGTGCTATGTCTAAGATGGAGGGGTTGACAGCTCATCCTAAAAATGAGGTCAACAATACTCTTATGATTTTTTCACATCCATGGGTTAATCATAATTTCCTTAAGGGTCTTTATGATGTTAAACACATAAAGTAGAACCCATGAATTGAAAGTAGATTATTTAAGAATTGAATAGTTAATTAATTCCTTACATTAATTCCTTAATGAAATGGATTTGGGAAAGTAATTAGAAAAGGGATCCTGACTGCTCTTTCTCATTATCTCACTATTACTTAGTGATTAATAAAGTTTAATTAATCAATTTTTATTATTTAAAATTTTAAATAATCATTAAATCACTTAAAAAGGTAATTAGAGTTTAAATTTCAAAATCCCCAAATCACATGGCCAATAAATCCCAAGAAAATTATGGGAGATAGAAGTCATCCCACTAAATCAACATGCCAAATTTAGGTTTATTTTCTTAGGTAATTAGGGCTTAATTAAGCTAATTAAGAAAACATTCAAACCTTAATTAAACTCTATTCACTGTTCAAAACTTAATGAATTTATTTTTAATTAAATATCCTATTTTTAGCCTTTCTAAAATAAGTTTATTTGTATTTTTCTGATTTTTCTATAATTAGTTATGATTTTAGGAAGTTTTAGAGCAATTAAACATGTTAAGCCCTAATTAATCCCTAATCCTATTGGTGCCACACGGGAGTTGACTTGGTAATGCTTTGCACGTGGCACCATGAAATTAGTCCACTTAAACAATCTGATGTGCCAGCTGAGTTAGCGGTAGAGGACATGCTTTCATCCATATCGTCTGATCTCAGATCGGACGGTGAGGATTAATCACATGGTGCTTAATATAATTAAATCAAATTTCTAATGAATTAAATCACAGCCTGCATTCCAATCATATGGATGGATGATGAATGATCCTTTGTCCCTCGAGCGACAGAAGATGGACACCGTCCTCCTGATCCTAGCTCGTCGGAGCTCGTGAAGAGTCGGGATTGACTCCAATCATTTAAGAAGGGGATCTAAAGGGATTTTATGGTGGGATTCACATGAAAACATAATTTCCTTCATGAGACACCAACTCTTATTGGATCTTCTATAGTTTTCTAAAGTTTACTTCACTGGAGCTCAAGTATGATGATCTATCGATCGAGGTAGCTTCATCTTGAAGAGGTATAGCCCTACTAAGAAGCTCACCCCTTGCCTGGTCTTGGGACAGTCTTTGGTGCTTGAATCGATTAGGAATCAATTCGTTCTTGATTTTTGGAGCTTGGGGAACATGTGGGTGGAGTTAATTAGGAATTAGTAGAGGTTAGGTGAGGTTGGATGGAGATAGGCCTCAGTTTCGCTCAGGTTTGGTGTCACTGGTGATAGGAGGCCTAAGGAAGTTGTGGAAGCACTCGAGAAGCTCGTCTCTTTACTTTCAAGCTCTCTAAATGCTCTGATCTATGGGGATGATTTTTACATTTGGCATAGATCGAACAAAATGGGATGTCAATGGGTGGTCGGTGGAGTGGTGATGAAGGCGAGGTGGGGCTATGGCTTGTCCTTCTTCTCCTAGGTGTGCTAATGAGAGTGGAAAGGTTAGTTCACCTCCTTGCAGAGCCAACTAGCTTTGGGTTAGGTTGGCCAATGGGTCAGAGGACCAAACTAAGCTAAGGGAGGCTGCCAAGTGTAAAGGGTAGGAAAGACCACTTAAATGTGGGGTTTGTCCCATTTAGAGAACTTTACCCAGTAGGTATTGGGTTAATTCAAGTTTTAAATGGGTTGGGTTAGATTTGGGCTGACCCATGGTGACCCAAGGATGTATCATGCCAAGTTTTATTGGGTTTGGAGTTGGTTTGGTTGGGTTTGGCTCAATTGGACCCAAGTAGGTCAAGTTGGGCTATGTTGGGCTATGTTGACCCATGGATCAAATTGGGTCAAAAGATTGGTTGGGTTAAGTTCAAATAATGATTTGAAATATTTAGGATCAATGGTTCGATTTGATTTGGGCTTAAATAGATTCATATGGGTCAAATGGTCTAAGTTGACTAATTTGGTCAAACTGACCAAATTTGCTTGGGTTAGGTATTGATTTAGGTTCGATTGATGATTTTGAGATGATTGTAAGTGTTGGTTTCAATTAATTTAGATTTAAGAATGATTTAAGCCAATTTGACCATTTAGATTTATTTGGGATAAAAGGGTCAATTGTGTTGACTTGGTCAAATTAAGTTCAACTAAGGGTTTGATCATATTCAATAATCAATTTATGATGGATTTGAGTCATTGGTTGTAATCAATCTGATATAGGATTTGATTTGCTCGATATGGCCATTTATGTCAAATTGGGTCAACTTGGGTTAAAGGGCCAATTGGACTTGATTTGGCTCAATTGATGGTCAAGTCATATTCAAGGATCATTTAAGGTTAGTAGGAATCATTGGTTTCAATTAATTGACTTTGGAATGAAGTTTGGTTTAATTTGGTTCATGTAGGGCAATTGGGTCAACTTGGGTCAAGGGGCCAATTGGACTTGGTTTGACCCAATTGATTATAATTAATCAATCAAGGATGATCAACAATCATTATAGGTGGTATTAAATGGGTTGGTTCAATCCAACCTAGATTGGTGAAGTTTGGTTCAAATGGGTCCTTTAGGTCATTTTTGGTGAAGTGAACCTAATAAGTCAATTGAGTTGGATTTGGGTTAAATCATGTTGAGTTGAGTTTGATGATTGATTTAGGATTGATTTATGGCTTTGATTGAAATTGATTTGGGTTTAATTGGATTGTAGCTCAATTGGACATTTTGGGTTCTAATGGGCTAACTTGGGTTAATTGAATGAGTTTGATCAATTGGCCAGTCTTGGAAGGGTTTGAAATAGAGATTTGAATGGTTGGAGTGCTTTTGTGAAGTTCAATTGGGTTTGGTGTAATTGAAGGAGCTTTGGGTTGAGTCCATAGGATTGGGTTAGGTTATGGGATAATTGTAGGATTGGGTTTAGGTTTGAATCATTTGTCTTGGAGTTTAGATATGAAATAGGATTTAATTGGGTTTTGGTTGGATTAGTTTCAAATTGGATTTGGTTAAGGGGATAGCCATAGGTTTGGTTTAGGCCATGGGATAGCTATATTTCCTTAATTACTAAGGCATAGCCTAAATCTATGGTATGCTTCCTTAGGTCTCTAAGCAAAGGTTTAGTGTTCACCTAATCACGAGAAGTGTCCTATGACTAAGGATATTATTGTGTCTAGAAGACTCCTAAGTCTAAGATAGGATGAGTCAATCCTCAATCCAAAAGTGAGGTCAATAAAAGGACTCCTAATAGGTGTGGTGTAACTAACAAGGCACACCTTGCGTATTGAAGTTGTCCTAAGAGATCAACAACCTTCAAGAAAGATTACGAACACAAAGGATGGGTATCCACACATAAACGGAGAGGTAAATGGAACCATGAATTTTAATGTGACGCAATTCGCTTCATGCTAATGGCATAGGAGCGAGGAATCGATTTAGTTTAGATTGGTTGAGAATTAACTCTGTACCAAGGGTATGAAGAGAGATCTGCTAGGGATGTGCACATGAATTGATTGAATTATAAATTAATTTATGCCAAAGACATAAGGGGGAAAATCCTCTAAGGAATTGAAGCTTGATTGTATTTATTTATTTGATTGGAATCTACTAGGGTATAGATTTGACTTGGCTTGTTTAGTTTGGTTGACTTTAATTTAATTTATGGAAGAGGAATCCATTAGGGATAGGGTTTGATTGAGTTTAGATTGGAATTCACTTGGTATTAAGATTGAGATTGAATTTGAACTGAATCTGTTGTGGATTAAGATTGTAATTGAATTTATTTTTAATTTAATTTAATTTGATTGATTTTGTCAAAATTTGGTTGATTTGTTTAGAGGGGGAATCCACTAGGGATAGAAATTTGGTTGAATTTATTTTGGTATGATTATTGATTTAATTGATTGATGTGATTTGTGTTTGATTTTGGTTGATTTATTTTGAATCCATCGGGGATGTAAGTTTAAGTTTGTTTGATTTAGTTTGATTTGTTTATTACTGACTCCATTGGAGATGTAAGTTTGAATTTGAAGTTGTTTTGATGGATTGTGAATAATTTTGATCCTATCGATTTGTGATTGACCGCACTAAGGAGAGGCTACATGAGCCTAAACTTAACTTAGATTTATCAATCCAAAGGGCTAGTCTAACGGCCGAAGAGTAGAGACTATCCAACCTAAAAGTTTCTCATCAATTTGCAATGGCTATACTAGGAAGAAAGCTTCAGGACTCACATCTTCCAAAATAAAGTCAACCATTATGGTGACATGTTGATGGCACAATAAGTCAAGCCTGACCTAAAATGACTACTGAGTGAGTACCGCTAGGGGTATTATCTCAACTTAGAGTAGTCAAGGCGATTCTTATAGGGAGTTTTGCTGACACTGCCCAAAAGGTAGGATGTCTACTTGGGAAAAGGTGCCTCTAGGGGTCTTATCCTAATCTATAAGAAATTTCATTTTATTTGTTTATTTTTTAGCATGGACCCTATGGGTTTGCTAGGATCCACACTAAGAAGGAGCCACGGGGGCTTTGACCTATCTCAGATTTAGTGGCCTAAGGGATAGTTCGTACATTCGCAGTTCAGAACTTCCAACCACCAAGGTAGCTACTAGCAAAGGAGAATTGTCCAATCTGGTAGTAGCCTGGGTAGTGTCTAGATGAGGTTAAAAAGATGTAATCCAGATAGAATGCCCACAGGGAAGGTGTCTTTGGGGTCTTACCCTAATCCCTAAATATAAAGCCTGTAGGTATACAGTGGATGGCTCAGGGAGAAAGCATGAGGACTCACATCTGCCTGAGCGATGTTATCCATCGGGTGGGTTGCCGTTAGCAAGGAAAACACCAACCAACCTATGATTCCCATCAGTTTACGATGATCCATCTAGGAAGAAAGCATTGATGACTCACATCCTCCTAAGCGGAACTGATCATCGTGATAGTCTGTCATCGGCTAGACAACTGCTATTAGAACTAGGATGACTTCTAAGTGGGGAGTCATAAAGAAGGACTGAACCCAATCTTAAAGTACTCAAGAGGAAGAGGAGCCACTGGGGGTCTTACCATAATCCTCAGATATAAAAAAATCAGACCCAGTTAGTGCGCAGTGGCTAGTTCAAGAAGGAAGCTCGGGGACTCACATCTTCTTAAACAAAACCAACATCAGGGTAGCTTATTGGTCATGCAATAAGACATACCACACTAACAAGGTGCTCATCAGTTTATAATGATCGAGTTAGGAAGAAAGCACGGGACTCACATCCTCCTAAATAAGAATGACCATTAGAGAGACACACTAGCTAGGTAGTCGATCAAACTTGACCTAGAGCAACTATTGAGTAAGGGTCGTTGGGGGTCTTATCTCAACTCAAAGTAGCCCAAAGTGATTGGATTTGTGTTTTATTTGTTTGTGTTAGTGTGTAATTTAATGTTTTTATTGTGCTAATAAGGGATAGGATGCCACTGGGTTATCTCACTCCTATCCTAAACACACCACGCAAGTTTGCAAATGGAAAGCTCTTAATTTGAAGAGATATTTTAATTGAAATGAAATTTTATTGATGAAAATTATTTTTAAAATATTGTTTTATGGATAATGTTTCTTACGGTAAAGCTCGTTGATTGGAAGAATCGGGTGTTCTCCTTTATGGCTAATGAGTTGGTATGATCCACATTGGTAGGCCTTTCCTATGAAAAAAGGGCATTCCCAAGTGAGTTTAAACTTGCCTCCCACCTTGCGATGGGCAACAATTGGTCTCCTTAGAACTAAACCAAACTCTCCTACTTGAAATGCTCTAGGGTGGACTAACTTATTGAAAGCTTGAGTTATTTTTTCATTATATAACTAAAAGTTCTAGCATGCTCATAAGCATTTCTCCTCCAAACCTTTGAGCTCATCTAATCGTATCTTAGCATTATATTTGATTGTAATTCTACTACTCACATCTATCCTTAGTGATGGGAGTAGGACTTCTAATGGTAGAATGGCTCCGGACCTATACACTAAAGAGAAGGGGGTAGATCGAGTTGGAGTTGCGTAGGTGGTATAGTTAGCCCACAAAGCATCAACTAACTACTAATGACACTGTTGTTTATTATCATTGAGTTTCATCTTAAGTAATTGGATGAGAGTTTTTTTGAAGGCTTCTACTAAACCATTCGCCCGTGGGTAGTAGAGGTAGAGTATCTCCAATCTATGTTGTGTCTTTAGGGGAAGTTGTTGATTTTGGTGCTCTTGAATACAATACCATTATCGGATATGATTTGGCGGGATACCCCAAATATATATATGATATGGTTCCTAAAAACTAGAGCACATGTTGAGCTTTGACCTCCTTGAGCAGAATCGCCTCCGCCTACTTGGAAAAGAAGTCGGCAGTAGCAAGGATGAATCAGCGACCCTTAACTGAAGGAGGATCTATTTGAACCACTATGTCAGTACCCCAACACTTGAATGGACATGAGGCCAATGTTGGATGTGGAATGTTGGGTGGTTGGTGTAGGACCACTCTGTGTACTTGGCATTGGTGGCATCGCTTGGCTACCTCCATGTAATCGGTGATCATCATCGATCAATAATATCTGAAGTCTCTTGATTTTAGCTTTCAACTTGGGACTGGATTGATGAGCTATGCATAACCTTGAGTGAACCTCAGTCACATTCTTACGAGCTTCATGCTTGTATAAACAATGTAATCACATATGATTGAAGGACCACCAGTATAAGACACCATCTGCGAGGGCATAGGAAAGTGCCTTCTGCTTCACTTGATGTGCTTAAGACTTCTCTTAAAATAGTTTGCCTTTGTTTAGGTAATCAATAAAGGGTTGTCTTCTATCCAATTCTTCATACTTTTTAGCAACAACAACCTCCCATTCAAGTGAGTATTTATCAGTAAGTTCAACATCAATAAGAGGTAGGACTTGCCTATTGTGGACCTCTATTGATATTGACTCATCTTCTAAACTCGCCAACTCCTTGGCAAGCTTGGCTAAGGCATCCACTATGGAATTTTCTCCTCGAGGGATCTTATAGATGGTAACTTGTAGAATTTGAAAAAGCAACTCCATGATGTACTTATGGTAGTGATGGAATCAGGGCTTTAGGACCTTATAGGACCCAGCGATCTGGTAGACTAGTAGCTGAGAATCCCTAAAGATGTTGATGTTCAGGATGCTTAGCGAAATGGCTAATGCGAGGCCAGCAATCAGAGCTTTATATTCAACTTCATTATTGGTGCAAGAATCATATAGATGATATGAGATTCTCATCATATCACAGTCTTGCATTAGGATAGCTATTCCTACCCCTACCTTTGTTGGAAGAGTAGATTGTGGTTCTTCTCCTCTTTGAGAGGAAGCGGGAATGGTGAGGTTAATCACTCTTGTGTGTTCCAAAAACCAAACTTACATTAAAGAGCTAAATATGTTAGCTTGAATGTATGATAAAATAGAAATAAAAAATGTAAATCATACCATCAAAAGAGTGGCAAAGCCACTCATGTACCTAGGTGCCCTTTGTGTCAAAATTTTTGATGTAAGCAAATCAAATTGTGAAAGCGCGAACCTTCATATGGCTTCTGGTCCATTGTAATCAGAAAATTTGTCTATATTATCATTATTGGAGATCAGGTCTGAAGGCATTCTATAATTATGATAAATAAAAAATAGATTTGTAATTAAAAACTTTATATACAGCTTCAAAAATTATGCTGAGCTCATCGAACATTTAACATTCTCAAGTTTATTTTTCACGTCTATTAAATTGGACTTTGACAATAGTGATTTCTGCCATTGGACCTTCTCCCCTCTATTTGGCATCCATATTATTAAATCCACTTCATGAGCTGTGAAATGAAGATAGTGGCCACCAACAAAGAAAGCCTACTTCTTAATATTTCAGTAGGACATGATCCACGTGATAGCAGTAGGATCATGTTGAATGGCACGCATTCTTCTAAAATTATAAATATGTAGCCATCTTAAAATTTCAACAACTTCTTGGTAAAATGTTCTGAAATGGAATCACATAATGCTCTGAAGGTGGATGGCCTGCATCTGAAGGTTATCCATTTGGTAGATATTTTAAGCTTCATATGAAAAGTGAACCAATGAGAACATTAGAACTAGATTGTATTCCTAGAAAACTAATATATAACAACTCAAATACTCTTGAAATGGACTCTAAATAGCTAACAATATCATATACATCAATAATTGGAGAGTACACCATGATTTACATATAAAAAAAAGTAGTACACTCTAGAGTGTACAGATTGTACTCCTGAAAAAATGGATCAAAACTAATCAAATACTCTTGGAATGAACTCTAAACAGCTAATAATATCATATATATATATATATATATATATATATATATATATATATATATATCCATAATTATAGAGTGCACCATGATTTACATGTCAAAAAAAGGCAGTATACTCTATAGTGTACAGATTGTACTCCTAGAAAAATGGATAAAAACTACTGAGATACTCTTAAAATGCACTCAAAACATTATACAATATTATTTAGAGCCACAGTAGATTGTACTCCTGGAAAAATGAACCAAAAATACTCAAATACTCCTGAAATGAATTCAAACTAGCATATAATATCATATAAATCCATAATTAGGGAGTATATAATGCTTTTCACAACAAAAAAAGTAGTACACTCTGGAGTGTACAGATTGTACTCCTAGAAAAAGATAAAATAAGCTCAATTACACTTGAAATACAATCAAAACATCATATAATATATATATATATATATATATATATATATATATATATATATATATATATATATATATATATATATATATATATATATATATATATATATATATATATATATATATATATATATATATATACACACACACACACACATAATTGTAGAGTACACCATGATTTACATGTCAAAAAAAGGTAGTACACTATGGAGAGTACAGATTGTAATCCTGAAAAAATTATTCAAAAAATACTCAATTACTCTTGAAATGAATTCAAAATAGCATATAATATCTTTTAGATCCAAAATTAGGGAGTATCCATGATTTAAATATAAAAAATGGGAATGCACTCTCAAGCGTACAGATTGTTCTCCTAGAAAAATGTTTCAAAAATACTCAAATACTCCTGAAATGAATTCAAAATAGCATATATTATCATATGTATCCATAATTGGGGAGTACATAATACTTTGTACAACAAAAAAATCAGTACACTTTAGAGTGTATAGATTATACTCCTATAAAAATAGACCAGAACTACTGAGATACTCTTAAAATGCACTCAAAATAGTTCAAAATATCAAATAGATTTATAATTGGGAAGTACGCAATGCTTTACATATAAAAAAGCCAGTACACTCTAGAGTGTACAGATTGTACTTCTAAAAAGATGAACCAAAACTAATCAAATACTCTTGGAATGGACTCTAAATAGCTGACAATATCATATAGATCCATAATTAGGGAGAACACCATGATTTACATATAAAAAAGATAGTACACTCTAGAGTGTATAAATTATACTCTTTGAAAAATGGACAAAAACTACTAAGATACTCTTGAAATGCACTCAAAATAATATATAATATTATTTACACAATATTTAAATATAAAAGGCATTCTAGAATTTAAATATAAAAAAAGGCAATACTCTAGTGCATGAGTGCTGTACTTGAAAAATGATCCCAAAGTAATAATACTATTGAAATGCACTCAAAATAGCATATAATATCATTTAGATCAAAAATTAGGGAGTACCCCATGATTTAAATATAAAAAGGTAGTACACTCTAGAGTGTATAGATTGTATTCCTGGAAAAATGGTTCAAAAATACTCAATTACTCTTGAAATGAATTCAAATTAGTATATAATATCATTTAGAGCCATAACTAGGGAGTACTCCATGATTTAAATATAAAAAAAGGCAGTATGCTCTAGAGTGTACAGATTGTACTCCTAAAAAAATAGACCGAAACTATTGAAATACTTTTAAAATGAACTCAATATAGCATACAATATCATATAGATCCATAATTGGGAAGTACACAATATTTTACATATAAAAAAGGCAGTACATTCTAGAATGTACAGATTATACTTCTAGAAAAATGGCTTAAAAAATCAATACTCTATTCTCTAACATCATAGAAAATTGGGGTAGTATACATGATTTGTATCAAAATAAGTAAAAAAAAAATGGACTAAAAGTAATCAAATACTCTTGGAATGGACTCTAACCATCTAACAATACCATATAGATCCATAATTGGGGAGTACAACATGATTAACATATTGAAAAAAGGTTGTACACTCTGAAGTGTACAAATTGTAGTCTTGGAAAAATGGACCAAAACTAATCAAATAGTCTTGGATTGACTCTAAATAGTTAACAATATCATATAGATCCATAATTAGGGAGTACACAATGATTTATATATAAAAAAATGCACTACACTATGGAGTGTATAGATTGTACTCTTTAAAAAATGGACCAAAATAACTAAAATACTCTTAAAATGCACTCAAAATTATTTGTAATATCAAATAGATTCATAATTGAGAAGTATGCAATGCTTTACATATAAAAAAAAAAAGGTAGTACACTCTAGAGTATACAGATTGTACTCATTAGAAAATGGTATCATTTAAGCTCACTACCCATCAAAAAAATTTAAAATATCTTAAAACATGGATTTCATCTCCAAAATCTCAATTCATTGTTATATAAATATGAAATAAAGTAGTACACTCTTGACTGTACTGAATGTATTGAGCTAAAAGTTCTAAACTTTAAAAGAGTCTAGAATAATACCTTATAGAGTCGTATTCGATGGAGGAGATTGGAAGCTAATAGTCAAAAAATGTGAAAACCTTAAAATCTATAAAGTTCAAGAATGACTAAAATAATACCTTATGGAGTTGTTTCAATGGAGAAGATGAGTTAGTACCTCAATTTTTAATGTCCGAGAATTAGCACAATCCTGGAGGAATGACGGATGCTCGTAGTGATGCACGTTGGAAGGAAGCTGAATACAATCTCTACACAAATGAACACAATACAAAAATGAAAAAAACTTAAATTTATCCCTTGCTTCAAAATGGCGTGCAATCTCATTATTTTAATGGGCCAAGTCGGGTCTAGATAACGTTAACAGCATCGGGTCCGCTATTACTTCTAGGTGAAACTCTAAAATCTATATTTTAAGCTTCGCCACGTGTCTGAATTTGATTGGCGTCCAAATGCAGAGCTATATCAGAGCTCCACATGTAATATTTTCTCGAAAGGATGAGGAAGTGGAGTACTGTAAGACATGTGTTGAATGGGATCGTGGCAAGCAAGATTGAAGCCTAATGAAATTAGAATTAATTACATAGAAATTAAAATTAATTTAGTTAATTTGAATTAGATAAAATAATAATTTAATGTCTAATATAGGTATATATAAATATTATTAAATAATTTTTTTAACTTAACTAATAGATAATATATCAAATTGAATGTTGTTGTCACCTTCAAGCGAAAGTAAATTATGATATTTGCATTCATACGATTATTTAGACAAATTTGATAGTATCTTTTAGCAATTTTGATATTTCAGATTCATTGATGCTATCTATTTTGTGATCGGGGATTATTTGAATTACTTTCACATCGATCATAAATGATTTAAATTTAATTTCATACAAATCATGGTGTACTATCTTTCAAAGGATTTGAATAACTTTCACATTGATCGTCAAAGACTCACTTTAATAGATTTTAATATTTTGGATGCATCAACGCAGTTTAATCTGTGAATAGACATCTATGGTTAAATTTTCACCTTCATCTATCTTTCAAAGAATAGATGAAAACAAAAATATGCCTTGTTGGACACCACATAGATCCGCAGATATTCTTATTAGGGTGATCAGGTATGATATTGAGGAAATGTGTACTATCTCGAAAGATAGAAGTCACCACCCTATAATGGACCTAATTACCTGAATAAGGACTCCTAAGGACTATAGGACTTCGTATGTATCAGAGATTCTTCCCCTACTTTACATAGAAAAGTAAAGTAGGGTTTATTTTAAATCGGGTTCATTAAGTTCTCTATGTAGGCAAGCCCCCATAGTTAATTATATCATAAGGAATATGATTCCTTAGGAATACTCTCAATTAAGGTAAATGACTATTATCTCCAAAGATTTTAAAGATAGGACTATCAACCAATTAGTTTATTTTTTAGAAGATCAAGTGGGATTAATCAAGAGGAGGGAGTTATTATTGAAGCCAAATAAAGATAAGTAGGGGATGCTTAGGATACTAGGAAGCCTAGTACGCATCCCAAACTATTCTATGGTTGGGCTTTATATTTTTGAAATTAAGGTGATTTATTTATTTAAGTTGAATTTTTATTAGAAATCTAGAGCTTACAATTCCATGATATAAGATAGTGGAAATACCTAAGAGGTGAGGATTTATGCTTATAGCCCACAAAGAGAAGTAGCAAACTATGAACCTAAATCTAGGGAGCTTTGGTGAGGGATAAAAGCACGACCTAAGTCTAAGGAAAAAATGGGTATTTGGTTTACCTCCACAAGAAAGGATAAACCACCTGATTGTTAGACTTACAACCATCTAGGGGTGGTCACCAAGTAACTCCTCCTACGATTCTAAATACATGTAGGCAAGTCAAATATTTTTGCAAGATAGCAAAGTTGTTGTTTATTTAGAAAGAGACTAAGTCCTTAAACACACTCCCTAAGAAACTAAATCATGTGGGACATGATTAATGACTTAAATCTAATACAAATTTTTATTATGTTTTATTTTCATTTTGGATAATTAATTTTACACAAGCTTCAGGATTTATATGCCTAATGCATGAGAAATTAGATTATGGGCCAAAATTAGCAAGAAAATATTTTTATGCATGATGTGAAAACATACAACATCTAGGTAAAGGGTTGTTAAATCTGTTATCTTATTTATAACCTAGGCTTTAGGTGAGATTATGATCTATTTATTTTTAGTTTGAATTAATTAGTTGGATAGAAAATTTATTTTCCTGAGAGCCTAATCGTCATCCAGGACATACATCAAAGCAAGGAAGAAACTAGGAGAACATGTCATCTTAATGCACAAGCTAAACAAATATCAAACAATTTATAAAGCTAGAGCAAGAGAATAAGAGGTCATTTGTGGTCGGGCTTTACCACACAAACCCAAAAATAAATTGGGTAGCCGAGCTCTACCCTTATATAACCCGGATTATAAATGAATAAATAACAATCACGAAGGAATTCATTGTTATGGGGGTCTTCATTCTTCATTCTTCTTTTCTTCTTTCTTCTTTCTTCTTTCTTTCTTCTTTCTTCTTTGTCTCTTTTGGATCATGCTTAGGGGTATAAGTAACCTACCTAATAAAATCGTTCATTTTTTTTATTACAATGCCCTTTAAGCATAATCCCCTGCATAAGATAAAGGTTATACTAAGATCATCCTACCATTCAGTCTACACACATACACCTTAACATCCAGACTAAAACATTTCATCACTAAACAAAAGTAAACATCAAACCATGCACCGCCCTAACCTAAAGCTAGAAATATTAACTTAGCCTAATGTGTGTGCCATTTAAGGTTTGTGTGGTATGTCTTAGCTAAGCTTTAATGTTAGAGTTTTCTATGTATGAAAAATGGTTAACTTAGAGGGTGGTTTTATTTAGATGGTTTAGTTGATTTTGGTTGATTTTATTTTTCTATGATTTGATTTGATTTGATTTGAATGAACCTACAATTCATTACCAAGTGTTGTAAAGAGAGAAAAAGAGAAGACAATTTCTCTTTCCTCCCTACCTTAAGTAATTTTTAAGGTAGATTCATGAAAGAATTTTGTTTAGTGAATGTTTAATTATGTGTTTTAATTAATCCTAAGTTTGGATTTTTCCTAAACAAACCTATTAAAAAGAAAGATATTTTAAGATTAAGTAAAGTGAATTACTATCACAAAACACACAATACTTTATTTAGCACACCTTGATGATGAATGCTAAGAGAGTTTGTTTAAGAAATTTGGATGTTTTTATGAAGCATGATTTTATTAAGTGGAAAAGAGGGATTCTTTTATCGATTATTCATATGCACATTTACATGTATGAAAGACATAAGTGAGTACGACGCCATTTTTTTCTATACTAGGGGTGTAAGGTACAAGACCTACTTGGGGCTAATTAAAACCTCGCAACCTTGGGATGTCCAGACTAATATACCACTTTTTTAAATACATATGCATGTACAAAAGCAAGTGGATGGAAAAAGAGTCATGCAAAAAGTTAATATTTTTTGTTTGATTTTTTTTATGCAATTTACATGTGTAAGTGTGAATATCCTTCTTAATTGATAACATAGGAATGAATAGTAATGGATTTAAGCAAGTGTTGTGTTCTTTTCAAATGAACTATACACTTAGCAAATCTGATTCAAAACTATGTTAAAAGAGAAGAGAAGGAAAGTCACACAATGCACACCTTATATTATACTCACTTGCAAGCTTATAAATAATTATAAGTAGCACACCTTTCAGTTGTAATATTTAATTTATGAATTTTAAAAATAATTTTAGATTTAGAAATGATAATAGCCATTCATATTCTTACTTTAGCCAAAACATGCAATTTGACATAAAGGAAACATTTCATTTTAATTTGATTTTTCAAAAGATATGAATGCATTATTTTCATATGACATACACATTTAGCATGCTAGGAAAGAAATAAAGTGATGAAAGCATGTAAATTCATTCACCCTAATTAATTCCTAAAGACAATCCTACGGGATAAGATTATTTAAAGTGAATCATGATTGTTTAAAGAAATTTTTAGTTTTGTTTTAGGTTTGATTTGAATTTAGGAAATGTGAAAAAGGTTTTATAGTCCTAACCCATCTCCCACATGTGAATATTATTTTAGTTTAATTTTAGAACCATTAGATTGATGTTATATTTTGTTTAGGTTAAGGTGTACATTAAGTCCATTAATTACCCCTTACCTACACCACTTTAACATACTTAACCAAATAATTATGAGCCAATGTATGACATAAAATCACAAGAAATTTAAATTAATAATGCACCTAAGAAAGAAAGGGGGCCTATTGCATTTGGCTCATAATTATGAGTACTTTTAAAAACCCCTTCCCACACGTATGGGTTAGGTATGATTTCCTTTAGATACTTAAGATATTGAACATCTAAGTATCTACCCAAGAAGGAAATGATTTAAGTTCAAATTGATTTGATCTTATAATTTTGATTAATTAAGCCATTTAATTAAGTGATTAAACTATTTAATTATTTTGCACTTTAATTAGATTTTTATCCAAATGAAATGAACTGAGGGGAAAGATTTGGGAGATGACTCCTAATCTCATTCCCTACGTCCATTCACTGTTCTAAGGTAATTAGCAAACTTAATTAATAAATTTATCACTATTAAATAGGTTAATTAACCATTTAATTAATTAGGTGAGTAATTAAGAGTGAATCAAGCAATTACCCTAATTAAACCATTAATAAATTCCAAGAAAATTAGGGGAGGCAGAAGTCATCCCACTAAACATACATGAGAAGTTTGGAATTAATCAATGAAATAATTAGGGATTAATTAAAATAATTACATTCCTAATAAAACCCAAATTGCATGAACTTTACTATATAAAATCAATTGAATTTATTTTTATATTATTCCCCTTTGAAATATCTTCAAAATACATTTGAGTTTGTATTTTTCTTATTTTTCTATATTTAGTTATGTAATTTTAAAGATTCTATGATTAAAACTAAATTAAATCCCTAATTATATAACTAATCTCGTATGCGCCATATGGACCGCTAACGCGATGTGGGCTTTTCACGTGACGTGATGGGATTATTAGTTATCACATACCGCCAGGTTGGTGGGTACTGTGCTTTCCCAGTCAGATCAAAGATTGCCGATCAAGGTATTAAATGGATTAATCAGATGATCTAGCATGGATTAATTAGGACCGTTCATCCAAAACATGTGGGATGGACAGTCCGTGATTCGTCCCTGAGCTCGCCTATGGGAGAGGGTAACCATCCATCCCTTAGGGCTTGATTCGATCCTGATTGAGCTCAGATTGAGCTAAAATTGAACCCACACCATAAACATACAAGAAGATGAAGTTCTAATGGTGGAAATCACTTAGGATGAAACTTTCTTTCAAAAAGGACCGAAGAAAATTCAATGCAAGTTCGTTTTTAAATATGACCTCGTTGGAGGCTATCACTGGCGCTCCCAACTATTGAGGCATCTTCGTCTAGTGGAGATGAAGCCTTGTTAAAGGTTTGAGGACTTGAGGTTGAGTAGATCTTCCTATTGATCAAATTCCTCTTCAAATGCTTATAGCCTTGGTCTGGACCCCTCTTCCCATGGCTTGAACACTTAGATGATGACTTGGGTAAGCTCGATTGGATCCTCTAAGGGTGCTTGCAAGAGGAACTGGATTGAAGTTGAGTGATGGATGAGTTTGAAAATTCCTTGAGCTCCCCTATTTTCGGCTTGAGAAAACTGAGAATGGAGAAATCAAAGTAGGTAGAAGAAGCTTGGAGAAACTTGGAGAATCTTGCTCTGAGTTCCCTAAGCTCAAATCAAGTATGAATCACTGCAAATGAAATAAATTAGGGGGAGTATATCTGCCCATAGAAGGATCGGATGGTCGAGCTTTCCTATGCCATTTTGATCAAATTCATCCCATGTAATAAGTTGGTTAGGCCATTTTCAGTGGCATGTGACTCAGTTTGGCCTTGGAGTGGAGTGGTGAAGCTCCCATGTGCTTGAAATGAGAGTGGGAGTGATCCCATGTGGAGAAATTTCAAGTGGGTGGTCAATTTTGGCCTTGGGTTGTGTTTGGCTGACCCAAACCAATTGGGTCATGTGCACCATACTCACTAGTGTCCACTTGGTCCACTAAGATGATGTCAAGTGGCCATGAAAAGGATATGATCTAATTCCAAGTGGAATTCTCCATAGGTTACCCCTTGACCAAGGGGTAAAATGGTCATTCAGCTTTGATTTTACTTTGGATAGATTTAGAATAGTTTGAAATTAGGTTGCTCCAAATTTCAAGGAATTTGGAGTTGATTTGATGGTATTTGGCACATGTTGACCTATTTAGGATAAAATAGGTCAACTTGGGTCAAGTTGATCAATTGGTCAAATTAGGTCAAACCAAGGGTTGGTTCAAGTTGATATGACTATTTGAAATGTGTTGGCATCATTGGTTTGATTCAATTTGGTTTTTATTTGGTTTTGGTTCAGTTGATTTCAGTTAGGTCAAATGGGTCAAGTTGACCAATTTGACCCATTTAACCTAATTGGGTTACTTCATGGGTTGGTTTAGGTATGGTTGGTCTTTTGAAGTATGTTGCAAGCTTTGGTTTCAATCAATTTATGGTTTTGTTTGATTTTAGCTCAATTTGACCTTTTAGGTCAAGTTGGGTTCATGGTCAATTAGGCTAGGTTGGGTCTAGTTGGCCAATTGAGGCTTTGGTCAAGTTCAACAAGTGGTTTAGAATGAATTTGACCCATTGGTTGCAATCAATTTGGCTTAGATCAAAATTTGACACATTTTGACTTTCTAGGTCAAGTTGGGTCAACTTGGGACAACTAGCCAATTGGACTAGGTTAGGTTCAAATGATGACTTGGTTAAGTTCAAACATTGACCATGAAATGGTTTTGATCAATGGTTTCAATCAATTTGGCTAATGGTGGATTTTGGCTAGTTTAGGTTTCATTTTGGCTAAGTGTTGACTTGGTCAACCCTTAGCTTTGATTTAGTTTGACCCAATTTGAGTGATTGATCATCTTATGATGATTGTTGCTCATAATGTGAGGCTTAAGTAGGCTTAGTTCAATCAAATTTGGGTAGGATTAGAATTTGGCTCAAAAGGGTACTTTAGGTCACTTTGGATCAAGTGAGCCTAAGTGGGTCAATTGATTTGATTAAGACTTGAATCAAGTTTGATTGAACTCACATATGGACTTATGATTGAAATATAAATCCAATTATAAGTGATTTGAAGTCAAATGGGTTTTGATTCGTTTCACAATTTCAAGTTCCAAAGGGTGAACATGAGTTTGATTTGGGTTTGATTTTTTGAATTTAATTTTGGTTCGATGATTGAAGTTTGTGTTTATATTTGGTTTCATGATTTAAGGATTGATTGAATCATAAAGAAAAATCAAGGGTTTGGCTTGATTTGAGTTGATTTGGCTAAGTTCAAGAATTTAACTTGAAAGGCTTAGATTGAATTTTGATTAGATTTGGGTTTAAATTTTGAAGTTGGTTTTGATTTGATGATTAAAGTTTGTGTATATATTTGATTTCATGATTGAAGTATTGATTGAATCATGAAGAAAAATCAAAGGTTTGGCTTGATTTGAGTTGATTTGGCTAAGTTCAAGAATTTGACTTGAAAGGCTTAGGTTGAATTTTGGTTGAATTTGGATTTAAATTTTGAAGTTAGTCTTGATATTATGATTGAAGTTTGTGTTTATATTTGATTTCATGATTGAAGGATTGATTGGATCATGAAGAAAAATCAAGGGCTTGGCTTGATTTGAGTTGATTTGGCTAAGTTCAAAAATTTGACTTCAAAGGCTTAGGTTGAATTTTGGTTGAATTTGGATTTGAGTTTTTAATTTAGTTTTGGATATTTTAATTTATATTTTGTTTATATTTGTGAATATAAATGAGAATATAAATGGGGTATGAGAAAATTTTTTGAATTTGAATTGATTTTGATTTTATTTGAGCTAAGTCCATAAGGTGGAATCGAAGGGACTCAGGAAAGATTTTTAAACTTGGAATTGAGTTTTTGATTTAGTTTTGGGTATTTGAATTTATATTTCATTTATATTTGTGAATAAAAATGAGAATATTAATGGGTTATGAGAAAATATCTAGAGTTTGAAGTGATTTGAATTTGATTTGAGCAAAGTCCATAAGATGGAATCAAAGTGACTTTGGAAAGATTTTAGATTTAAAATTCAATCATGGGTTTCAATCATTTGGAATTGATTCATGATTTGAAAAAATCCATTGAGTTTGACTTAAGGTTTGTTTTTGGAGTTGAAGTTGATTTGAGTTTGAGGTTGATTTGAATTTAGAGTTTTGAAAATTGACTTGAAGGAAAAAAGTGAGGATTTGGTTCAAACTATAGGGTAAGCAAATTTTCCTAACACCCCTAAGGCATGACCTATTCCTATGGCTAACTTTTCTAAGTCTCTAGAGTTAGGTTGAGTGTTCACCTAATCACTAGAAGTTTTTTAGGACTAAGAAAACTCTTAATGTCTAAGAGGAGTCCTATGTATAAGATGGAAAGGTTGAGAGCTCATTCTAAAAATGAGGTCAACATTGGCCATTCTTTTTCTTATCTGGTATGAAACTGGCCAACTAGGTAGGGTATTTTTCTTCCCTGATGAAATCAGCATCGCTCAGTTTCTTGACTTCAGAAATGACCTGTTGTTCGATTTCTAATTGCTTGCATCAAAGAACTTGCTTGATAGGGCTAACATTAGGGTCTATTGTTAGTTTGTGAACTACTACGTCAAGAGATAATCAGGGCATTTCTTTATAACTCCATGCAAAGCAGTCTTTAAACTCAGTCAATAGCCTAACTAAGTCATTAGTTGCTTCTTCATTCAGCAATGAACTGATGCATATCGAGCATGGATTTTCTTCTATCCCGAGGTTGATTTCTTTAAGCTTGTTAATTATTGAATGGATCTCGTCTTCAAATTTTAGTGGTGCATCTTTGATTTGGAGATCGTCTGGATCATTTGAAGTTTCTAAACATACTTCCTCAAAAGTGTTGGTATGGTTTGAGAAGAAACTATCAGACACCAGATGATTTGTAACAACTAAGCAGTAATCGTTATCATCGATTAGACCTACTGTACCGAATCCTAATCTTGATCTTGATTATGCATCTCTGCCTCTATTATTCCACAACTTCTTGAAGTACTCTGACCTATGCTTAGACCATGTATAAGGAATCAAACCTTTCTTTGCAAGATTAAGAACACGATGCGAGTAACAATCAAAAGACAATTCTATTAATTGTTTATTTGAATTATCCTCAAGTCTTACATTAGTTTCTAGACTTGAGGATGATGATCCCAATAAGAATCTTTTCGGTTTCACATCAATGAATGACTTAGGGGCTTTCTTAACTACTAAACCTTCAACTTTTTGAGATGACAGTGAGGTTAGAGCTAAGGCTCCCAACTACTGTCTGATAGTTTTACATAAATTTGATTTGAATACATTCGTGCTTTGCTTGGAGGCCTGGTCTTCATCGTGTCTGGCTTAAGTGTCACCTCCAATGAAACCTGCTGAGTGGGGTTGGCTGGTATGCTAATCACATGAGACTCATCCTCCGAGCTGGATTCCAAGTCTATGTGAATAGTAGGGGTACTCCTATGAGCTGGAACATAACCCCTGTTGGCTGGCTGCAACTAGGGAGTCTTCCACCTCTAGAATTGCCTCTATTTTTGCCTCTGTCTCTGCCTGGTGGAGGTCGAGTCGTCCAACCCCTGTGTCCATATGATGGAATGAACAGTGGGTGGAATGTGACATGCGGCCTACTTCTTCCTCAATGTCCTTTTCTTGTTCACTTGAACTTTCATTTTTCTTTTCTCTTTCTTTTATTTCTTTTTCTTTTTCTTTTTTCTTTTGAATTTTAATCAAGTTTATGAGAAAAGGTGTTTTGAGGAAGATAGTAGGTCGCATCCTCATATATCTCAACCTCTCTGACTGAAAATGGCTTTTCATCACCTTTGACACGGTATTTAATACCATCCTTCCTGAACTTGATGCATTGATGGAGGGAGGATGAAATCATCTTATTTTGACGTATCCAAGGCCTACCAAGCAAAGTGGTGAATGAAGTATTTGAATCAATTATGTAGAATTTGGCTTCAGTCTTCCATTCACCTATCTCCAAAGGTAACACTATGGAACCTAAAGCTATCTCGCCTTGTTAATTGAATCCTCTCAACATCATCTGATCTCCTAGGAGTATGGAGATGTCAATCCTCAAATAGACAAGAGTCTTTAGCCTCATAATGTTCATCGATGCACCTAGATCAACAAGAACTCTGGAAAGTTTAAATCTGCCCATGTCCACTGTAATGTAGAGGGGATGGTTGTGCTCCAAGTCCCCTAGAAGAAGGTCTTCATCTATGAAAGTGATTCCTTGGGCTTCTTTGGAATAATGTGACTCCTCTACAACAGTGGTCAACTAAGCTAAGCATATCTTAGGATTAAGAAGAGCCTTGATTAATGATTCCCTCATTTCTTTGGATAAGACAAGGGCATCATATATGCTTAACTTAGATTATAACTTTCTTGGGTGAGAGAGTATAATGTAATCCACTCTAGGCTGATCCTCCACAAGCATATCCAAGGGTGGAGCATCCTGTGGAGGGGCTTCTCAATCATCTGAATCAATGACTTATTTCCCTCTATCTTGAGGTGCTGCCCTAGGAGGTATCCCAACCTTTTTTTAGTTTTGGAAGGATTGCAAGTATCCCCAAGGATTACCTTAATGGAACTAGATGGTTGTTCCACAACGTATTCCTTTGGGATAATTATGGTGCATGTCTTGAAGCTATGCTCAAGCCAACCCTTGAATGTAAAGCAATCCTCCAAAATATGACCTAGCATGCGGTGGTAGGGGCAAAAGTTAGAATCATTACTTTTGTCCACTTCCTCTAGCCTTCTAGGTTCGGGTAGCTAAAAATCAGATTTCTTTAAACGATTCTTAAAGATTTTCCTGATTACCTTCCTCTTAAATGAATATGGTTTGTTTAGTTTATCCATAAGATAGGTGGATCATAGCTACCTGGCGATGGGTATGTGTACCACTGATATTATAGATATGGCTGAGGAGGAGGTGGTGAAGGCTGTGGAGGCAATTGTGGAGGCCGGTACGATGGCCTCAATGGTGGCAGAGGAGGTGGAAGTGATGGCTATAGAGCTCTAGGTCTCTCATACTACTCTCTGACCAACTGCTTCTCCTTGTCTACTGCTATCAGCGCCCCTGGCTTCTTCTCATAAGCTTTATATGGCTTCAACTTTGTTGATTGATATGAAAAAGGCCACTGTTTGGCTTCTCTTTATAAGCTAGCTACCTAGTTGATTTGCTTCTCAAATGTCTTGATGGTAAAACCTTTGAGCATGAAGGTGAATGGGCCAAGAATATTCTTAAGTAGAATTTCAATGGTGTTCTATTCAGATAGCTACAATTCACATTTTATACTCAAATCACACCATCTAAGAATATAATCAATGAGGGATTTGCCAGGGAGTGGTTGAGCTACAACGAGATTGCCTGCAGTCACGCTTTGCTGAGCTCCAGCAAACCTCTTAATGAAGAGTTACTCCAACTTAGCAAAATTCTTCACTAAACTGTTAAGGAGTTCAACATACAAATTGAAGGCTATGCCTGCTAAGTTACTGATTAAAGTCAGAAAAGTAACATACCACTACTACCCAAGTTGCAATAATTGTCTCTAAAGTGTGCAATATGCTGCCTTGGGTTCCTGCTACAATCAAAGCTCTTGAAAGAAGGTGGCATGAAACCCTTAGGATACTGGATGGCATCAAATTCCTTTAGGTAGGGTCTACCTTTTGGAACTGATGATTCTCCTTGAGCTTGAGCTAATGCTTCTCTCACTTACTGCTCAACCATGATTTTGATGTCCTTTTTCCTGTACGGAGGTACTATCCAGTACCTTCTTATACAAATTGGTGCTGCCCTGCTTTACTGGAGGTAAAGTCTTGGTTGGATCTAAGGCATGCAACAACTTTGGCTGACTAGTCTCTAATATAGTTGGATGCACTGTCGAGGCTTGGTTTTGAAGTGCCAAAACTGCTGCTAGCAAATCCTCAAGCTTGTTCCCCATCCTATCGATTTATTCATCCTTTTTCTTTAGCTGCTGAAGGAGGTGTTGGGTCCTATAGGCTGTGTCATCTTGCTCGGCTGCATCACCTTCCAAATTCTGCTGATCACAAAGGAGAGAACCCCTGGTGTCTACCATGTGTACTCCCACTGAATCCTCTAATAGATTGTCTTCATTAAGATCAAAACTGACCTTTTCATCCTCTAAATCAAACCAGGCATATCCTAAAATCTCCTCCTTCTCAACTAGATACTGTGCCACAATGTCATCTAGGGATTGATCTAACTGAACAGGTGCAAAAGATCGAGGCTGGCCGGTAGTAGGATCACTGTCATGAACATATAAACATCTAACCTATGCTACTACTATGAAGGTTATGCTCACTAGAAGAAAGATGCTCCTAGCTGTCACTGGATCTGGATGGAGTAGTACACCTAAGAGGATCTATGGTCATGAGGATGACTGAACTATCTCTTCCTCCCTCTACTGTTATAATCTCCATAGCCTGTTGAGGTGGTGGTGGTGATGGGATGACTACAATACTCTGAGGTCGCCATTCCCTCCTCACCACAGCTAGGGCAGAAGGTTGAGCAGGAGAGCTCAACCTCGCCATAGTAGGCGGTGCAGATGGAACGGGATCTCTTGGCTGTAGTCTGATCATCAGTGGGGCTCTTTTCTCCCTGGATGCAGCCTTCATGGCTTTTGTTGGAATGGTGGATGATGGAACATGTATCAGAGATGGTGGACGTGGGGTAGAGCGGTGTGGTGGAGGCACCACTGACTCTCTCTAGGCAGGAGCTCCTCTCCTGTGATGGGTAGTACCCGTCAATAAGATACTATCAGTATGATTGACATGGGTAGCACATCAATCAAAAAATTCCATAAGTATGGAGGTCACTGACTGTCGATTATACTTTCACCACTCCCGACTAGTCATATGTACTAATGTACGAGCCTCCTTGGCCCTCTCTGCGATCTCACCCACAGTGGGGATAACGATCTCAATTGAATTGAGCCCGGACTTGATAGTAGGTGAAACTGATAGGTGAGGGAATCTCTGAATCTGGCTGGCATACGACCTCCTCCTCTCAATGATAGGCGCCTCAAAATGAACAGCTGGCAAAGGTGAAACTGAAATCCTTCTAACATCCTCTCTATCAGATCTAGAGAGAGGGTGAAACTTATTCTCTATAATAAGAAGAGAACTACCCTAGGTAACTCCCCCATGGAAGCCTGAGAAATTGCCTCTAACTCCCTGGCTATGTGGGTGATATGCTGATCATGGTTCTTATTTTGGTGAGTCCGGTAGGTCAAGCGATGAGACTGACACAACCTCAAGGGAGGAGACAATCCACGGAGAGCCTTCCCCTTGAAAGGTGCCAATGAGTGGGTGCTAGCCCGTATTGGGGCAGCAGGGGGAACAACTTGGCGCATTGGCGCTGGAACTGTTACTATTGTGGGAACTGCCACATCCTTCCTCTTCAGTGAGGGAATCTCTGAATCAGATGGTAACTCAACCTAGATGACCAGTTTATGCCCGATCACCATGCTCCTGTTGATTGTTATGAGGGTGGTCCCCTCATATGTGATCCTAACCCCATCAAAGCCTCGGTCAAAGTGGATAAGGTGGGCAAAGTAAAATTGCGGGAGGATGGTTCGATCCAAGGCCAAATCCATCCCAAAAGGAAATGAAAAGACATACTTTTGTACTGCCATTTGAAACTGAACTAACTGAACTGAGACTGACTGAAAATAGGTTGAAAGTCTACAATGTTGAAAAACAAGTTTGAATCAGATTTCTGCTTTGTTTGATTTTGGAATTTTAATTTAGAATTTAAACCCGCACTCAACAACTTGAAAGTGTTAGGTGGGGCTCAAATGAATTTAGAACAGAGATTTTGGAATTGATTGGAAATGAGATTTTTGAATGTAGAATCCATTTTCAATAAATTTGTATATGTTGGAAATGGCTTCAAATATTTTTGAATAGATTGATGCTTCCATAGGTTCATATTTGAATTTGGTTTTTTGATTGTTTAGGGACCCTTCATTTAACAAATTTGAGTATTTTAAAGTAAATAGTCAATTAATTTTGTGTTTGATTTTGATTTTGGAATTTTACTCAGAAATTTGGGTATGCTATGTGAGGTGTTTGAAAATAATTTTCTTCTTCTTTTGCTTGTTTTTGAATTATGTGTGAGTTTGAAAATGAAATCTTCACTTAGCAAATTTGGGTGCTAAATGAAGAATCTAAATATTTTGTTATTTTTGAAAAGAGGATCTTCACTTAGCAAATTTAGGTATGCTAAATAGGGGATCTTAATGTATTTTGCATTTTGATGATTTTGAAAAGAGGATTCTTAGCAAATTTAAGTATGCTAAGGAAATCCAAATGTGTTTCATGTTTTGATGATTTTGAAAAGTGGATTCTTTACTTAGCAAATTTAGGTATGCTAAATAAAGGATCCATGTATGTTTTGATTTTTGATGTTTTGAAAGAGGATCTTCACTTAGCAAATTTGGGTATGCTAAATGAAGAATCCAAATGTGTTTTGATTTTTTTTTTCTTCTGATGTTTTAAAAGAGGATCTTCACTTAGCAAATTTGGGTATGCTAAATGAAGAATCTAAATATGTTTTGATTTTTGATGTTTTGATTTTTTTTTTAAGTTTTGAAAAGAGGATCTTCATTTAGAAAATTTGAATATACTAAATGAAAGATCCAAATGTTGTTTTAATTTTGAAAAGAGGATCTTCATTTAGCAAATTTGAATATGCAAAATGAAAGATCCAAATGTTATTTTAATTTTGAAAAGAGGATCTTCATTTAGCAAATTTAAGTATGCTAAATGAAGGATCCAAATGTATTTCATGTTTTGATGTTTTGATTTTTGAAAAGAGGATTGTTAATTTTGAAAAGATGATTATTGATTTTATTTTGAAAATGAAATCTTCATTCAATAAATTGAATAAGGATATTCATTTATAATTTTTTTAAGAAAATGATTTTGGATTTTATTTTTGAAAAATGATTGTTGATTTTATTTTTGAAAATGAAATCCTCATTGAATAAATTGAATGAGGAAGTTCATTTGTGCTTTTTTGAGAAAAGAATAATTGTTGATTTTATTTTTGAAAAGATGATTATTGATTTTTTTTTGAAAATGAAATCTTCATTCAATAAATTGAATGAAGATGTTCTTTTGTGCCTTTTTGGAAAATATCTGGTTTTATGTTGGAAAATGAAATCCTCATTCAATAAATTGAATGAGAAAGTTCATTTGTGCCTTTTGAAAATATGATTTTGGATTTTAGTTTTGAAAATGAAATCTTCATCAAAATGAATTGAGTGAAGATGTTCATTTGCGCTTTTTGGAAAATATGATTGTTGGTTTTATTTTAGAAAATGAAATCCTCATTCAATAAATTGAATAAGTAAGTTCATTTGTGCCTTTTGAAAATATGATTTTGGATTTTGCTTTTGAAGATGAAATCTTCATCAAAATGAATTGAGTGAAGATGTTCATTTGTGCTTTTTGGAAAATATGATTTTGGATTTTACTTTTGAAAATGAAGTCTTCATCAAAATGAATTGAGTGAAGATGTTCATTCGTGCTTTTTGGAAAACATGATTGTTGATTTTATTTTTGAAAAGATCCTACATATAACAATCATAAAGATTGTTAGATGAGGGTGGTTTATGAAAAAAATTTGTGTATACATTTTATTATGTGCATTTTGAAAAAGTGATTTTTAGAAATTGATGTTTTTATAAAGGATTTATTTTTATTTATTTTTAGAATGAACCTTTCCTTACCATAAAAATGGTAAGGAGGAAGTCTTTAGTTATTTCTTTTTATTAAATTTTTATTTTTCACTTGGGGAACCTAATTGGGGTTTTAAGACCTTCACGGAGTGAAGTCCTAAAACCTAAAGGTTGTTGGCTAGCTTAGCTTAAGGATGAAATAAACTACGTTCCAATGAAAAAGAAAGATAGTCTTGGACTTATACAAAGTACAAATCCACAATCGATACTTGGAGATAATGATCATTTACCAAAGATGGAGAGAGGAACCATCCCCAGCAGAGTCGCCAAGAAAATCTGTGGTTAAATGTTCATCTTCATCTATCTTTCAAATGATAGATGAAAATAAAAATACGCCTTGTTGGACATGACGTACATTCACAAATGTTTTTATTAGAGTTATTGGGTATGACATTGAAGAAATGTGTATTATCTCAAAAGATAGAACTCACCACCCTAAAATAGACTAATTACCTGAATAAGGACTGCTAAGGACTATGGGTCATCATATGTACCAGAGATTCTTCTCATACTTTACATGGAAAAGTAAAGCATGATTTATTTTAAATCAGGTTTGTTAAGTTCCCTATGGAGGCAAGCCCCCATCATTAATTACATCCTAAGGAATGAGATTCCTTAGGAATACTCTCGATTAAGGTAAATGATCGTTGTTTCCAAAGATTTCAAAGATATGACTATCAATCAATTGATTCATTTTTAGAAGATCAAGTGGGATTGATAAAGATGAGGGAGTTATTATCGAAGATAAAGGAAGATAAGTAGGGGATGCTTATAATACTAGGAAGCCTAGTAAGCATCCCAAACTATCATATGATTGGGCTTTATATTTTTGAAGTTGAAGTGATTTATTTATTTGAGTTAAATTTTTATTAGAAATTTAGGGCTTAAAATTCCACAATATAAGATCATGGAAATGCTTAAGAGGTGAGAATTTATGCATGTAGCCCCAAAGTGGAGTAGCAACCTCTGAACCTAAATCTAGGTAGCTTTGGCGAGGGCTAGAGCATGACCTAAATCTAAGGAAAAAATGGGTATTTGGTTTACCTCCATAAGAGAGGATAAACCACCCGACTGTTTGTACTTACAACCGCCTGGGGGTGGCCGCCAACTAACTCCTCCTATGATTTTAAATACATGTAGGTAATCATATATTTTTGCAAGATAGCTAAGCTGTTATTTATTTAGAAAGAAATTAAGTCCTTAAACACACTCTCTAAGAGATAAAATAATGTAGGGCATGATTTAATGACTTAATACTAATGCAAATTTTATTATATTTTATTTTCACTTTTAGACAATTTATTTGACACAGGCTATAGGATTCATATGCCTAATGCATGAGAAATTAGATTATGGGCAAAAATCAACAAGAAGGAGGTGTGTTTTCACCATGGCTCTCAAAGGTCAAGCCAAGTTCTCTGGCACAGGTGGAAGCCCTCTATAAGCAATAGTGAAATAATATGCTTTTTATGCATGATGTGAAAATATACAACATCCAGCTAAGGGGTTGCTAATTCTTTTATCTTAATTTTATAGCCTAAACTTTAAGTGAGGTTATGAGTTGTTAATTTTTTGTTTTGAATTGATTAATTGGATAAAAAATTTATTTTTCCTTAAGAGTCTAATCGCATCCAGGCCATTTATCGAAGTAAGTAAGAAGCTAGGAAAACATGCCCTCTTAATTCATAAGCTAAACAAACATCAAATAATTTATAAAGCTAGCACAAAAGAATAAGAGGTCATTTGTGGTTGGGCTCCACCACACAAACTCAAAAACAAATATGGGTAGCCGAGCTCTGCCTTTATACAACCTGGATTACAAATGAATTAATTACATCAAAAATGAATTCATGTTATGTGGGTTTGCATTCTTCACTCTCCATTTCTTCTTTCTTCTTTCTTCTTTCTTCTTTCATTTGGTTGGAATGTGGATGCCCCAAAGGCTTCACATGGTACATAAGACATAGTCTTATGACCAATGTTTATCCTAATCTCCCATAACATTCATTCCAAATTCTATTTTCAAAATTACATGAAAATGGGAAAAGTAAATCTAACTAAAACTTGCAAAATAGAGATTAGCTAAACACACCACACAATCATAAATATGTATACAAATAAATTGGACTTAGCACCCCACCCATAGGTAACCAAGTCCACCTGGCCTATTTTAGATTATGCTTAGGGGTATAAGCAACCTACATAGCAAAAAGCATTTATACTTTTATTACAGCACCCCTTAAGTATAATCCCCTACAGAAGATAATGATTAGACTAAGATCATCCTTCCTTTTAGTCTACACACATACACTCTAACATCTGGATTAAAACATCACATCATAAAATAAAATCAAGCATCAAACCTTGCACCGCCTTAATATAGGACTAGAAGTGGTGACTTAGCCTAATGTGTGTGTCATTTAAGGCTTGTGTAGTATGTCTTAGCTAGGCTTTAAGGTTAGGATTTTCTAAGTGTGAAAAGGGTAAACTTAGAGTTGGGTTTCATTTAAGTGATTTAGTTGATTTGTTAATTTTATTTTTTTTATTTGATTTGGTTTGAATGAACCTATACTTAATTAGTGATTTGGTTGTAAATAGAGGAAAAGAGAGAACTTCTCTTTCCTCTGTGCCTTAAGTAATTTCTAAGGTAGATTCATTAGTGATTTTTATTGAGTGAATGTTTTATTATGTGTTTTAATTAATCCTAAGTTTTGATTTTTCCTAAACAAACATATTCAAAAAGAAAAGCATTTTAAGATTAAGTAAAGTGGATTGCTATCACAAAACACACAACACTTTATATCTTTCCAACATGTGTAGCATGCATATGGATGAATCCTAACCATATCTATACATACAAATATAAATATTTAGCACACCTTCATGATGAATGCTAAGAGATATTGCTTAAGAAAATTTGGAAAGTTTTATGTATGCATATTTTTGTTAAGTAGAAAAGAGGAATTCTTCTATCCGTTATTCATATGCACATTTACATGTATGAAAGACATAAGTGAGTATGGTGTCATTATTTTCTACACCAAGGGTGTGAGGCACAAGACCTACTTGGGGCTACTTAAAGCCTCGCAACCCCGGGGTGTCCATACTAATATACCACTCTTCTTAAATACATGTGCTTGTACAAAAAGAAATGAATGGAAAAAGAATCATGCAAAAAGTTTGTGTTTGTTTGTTTTGATTTGGTTATACAATTTACAAGTGTGAATGTGAAGATCCATCCTAAATGATAACAAAGGAATGAATAGGAATAGATTTAAGCAAGTGTTATGTTCTTTTCAAATAAACTATACATTTTTCAAGTCCTATTCAAACTAAGTTAAAAGAGAAGAGAAGGAAAGTCAAATAATGCACATCATATATTATACTCACATGCAAGCTTATAAGTAATTATAAGTAGTACACCTTTCATTTGTAATGCTTGATTTATAATTTTTGAAAATAATTTTGGATTTACTAGTGATAATAGCCATTCATATTCTAACTTTAGACAAAACATACAATTTGACATAAAGGAAACATTTCATTTTTTTTTTACTTTTCAAAAGGTATGAATGTATGATTTTCATATGGCATACACATTTAGCATGCTAGGAAAGAAATAAAGTGATGTAAGCATGTAACTTCACTTACCTTAATTAATTCCTAAAGTCAATCCTATTGAATAAGATCATTTAAAGTGCATCAAAGTTGTTTAAAGAGATTTTTGGTTTTGTTTTGAGTTTGATTTAATTTAAGAAAATGTAAAGAGGTTTGTTGGTCCTAACCCATTTCCCACATGTGTGTGTTGTTTTAGTTTAATTTTTAGAACCATTAGATTGATTTTATGTTTTTCTTAGGTTAAGGTGTGAATTAAGTTCATTATACACCTCATTAACATAATTATTCAAATAATTATGAGCTAACATATGATATGCAACCACATTGAATTTAAATCAGCAATACACCTAAGAAATAAAGGGGCCTAATGCAATTGGCTCACAATTATTGATTAATTAAGCTAAGGGGTTTAATTAAGTACTTTCATAACCTTCCCACACATGTGGGTTGAAAATAATTTCCTTAAGCTTACTTAGGTTATTGAATACCTAAGTATCCAACTAGCAAAGGATTGATCAAGTTCAAGTTGATTTTAGAAGTTAAGCTAATTAAGAAGATCATTAGTGGATTAATCCTTAATTAGGTTTGGATTAAGAAAGAAAGGGGGTTTAGGGAATAGCTTAAGAAAAACATCTCCAAAATTATTCCATAAACCTCCTAACCATTAAACAATGTTTAATTATCTTAATTAAGTCATTAAACCACTGTTCACATGCTTAATTACCCTAAATTACATTAAGATAGTGATTAAGGATTCATTAATTTATTTTCCTAATTAACCCATTAATAAATTCCAAGAAAATTCGGGAAGGTAGAGGTCATCCCCCAAAATGTGCCTAAGATGTTTGGAATTAATTAATAAAATGATTAGGGAGTAATTATGATTATTAATATTTTAAATAAATCCAAATTAAAGAAAATTTATTGTTTAAAATCAAATAAAATTATTTTATATCATTCCCCCCCTTCAATTATCTTTAAAATGAGCCCTCATTCATAATTTTTTGATTTTTCTACATTTAGTTATGTAATTTTGAAGTTTCAGTGATTAGGGAGTAATTAAATAGCCTAATTATATAACTAATCCCATCGGCACCATGTGGACCGCTAACGTAGCATGTACTTTCTACATGCCATGACGGGAATCATTATTTAAGTTGTCACATCGGCCACATAGTCATCTAGCGGCACTACACGCTTTCCCTTGGATCGTCTGATCAAAGATCGAATGATCAAGATTAAGCTTGTGGTATTAAAGGGATTAATTGTGAAATCTCAGGTGTTTTAATCAGGACCTTCCATCCAAAACACATGGGATAGATGGTCCACGATTCAACCCTGCCCTCACCCGCAAGACAACGACGACCGTCCGTCCCTTAGGGCTTGATCCAAGCTCACTTAAGCTCAGATTGAGTGGGGATTGATCACACACCATCAAGAAGCAATAAGGAAAACATTCAATGGTTAAATTTGATTAAGATCGCACTTCTCTTCACAAAGGACCAAAGAATTTCTACACTAGGCTCAGTTTTGATTCATACCTCAATGGAGGCTATCACCGGCGCTCCCAATCATCAAGGTAGCTTCGTCTAGTGGAGACGAAGCCTTGTTGAAAGTTTGAAGGTTTGAGGTGGAGTGGATCTCCCTATTAACTAAAGTGAGCTTCAATTGCATGTGGCTTTGATCTAGATCCCTCTTCCCATGACTTGAACACTTGGAAAACACTTTGGATTAGCTCAATTGGGTCCTCTGATGGTGCTTACAAGAGCAATTGGCTTTTGGATGAGTAACGGATGAAATGGAATTTTCAATGAGCTCCCTTATTTCGATTTTAAAGAAATCCAAAAATGGAGAATTGTAAATAGGTTGAGGAAGCTTGAAGGAACTTAGAGAAGGTTGCTCTGAGTTCCTATGGCTCAATTGAGTGTGAATGATCGAAATTCAAGTGGAATTAGAGGGAGTATATATCCTCCTACAAGGATCAGACGACTGTGCTTGTCTCTTCCATTTTGATCAAATTGTTCATAATGAGTGGGTTTGTTATGAAGTTTTAGCTGCCATGTGATTCGGTTTTGGCATAGGGGAGTAGTGGAAGTGTGTCATGTGTTAAATGAGATGTGGGAGGTGATCTCATGTGCTCATTTTGAGTGGGGTGGTCAGTTTTGGCCTTGGGTTGGGTTTGGCTGACCCAAACCCATTGGGTCATGTGCACCACACTCATTAGTGTCCACTTGGTCCACTTAGAGGGTGTCAAGTGGTCATGAAAAGGATACGACCAAATTCCAAGTGGAATTGGCCATATGTTACCCCTTGACCTAGGAGTAAAATGGTCATTTGGCTTTAATTTCAATTTGGGTAGATTTAGAATACTTTGAAATTGGGTTGGCCAAATTTCAATGAATTTGGAATTAATTTGATGTCATTTGGCTCATGTTGACCTATTTAGGTCAAAATGAGTCAACTTGGATCAAGTTGACCTATTGGTCAAATTGGGTCAAACTAAGGGTTGGGTCAAGTTCATATGACCATTTAAAATGTGTTGGCATCATTGGTTTGGTTCAATTTGGTTTATATTTGGTTTTGGTTCATTTGATTTCATTTAGGTCAAATGGGTCAAGTTGACAAATTTGACCCATTTGACCCAATTGGGTTAGGTCATGGGTTGGTTTACATTTGGTTGGTCATTTGAAATGTTTTGCAAGCTTTATTTGTAATCAATTTCAGTTTGGCTCAGATTTTGGCTTGATTTGACCTTTTAAGTCAAGTTAGGTTCATAGTCAATTAGGCTAGGATGGTTCTAGTTGGTCAATTGAGGCTTTGGTCAAGTTCAACAAGTGGTTTAGAATGAATTTGACCCATTGGTTGCAATCAATTTGGCTTAGATCAAGATTTGACCCATTTTGACTTTTTAGGTCAAGTTGGGTCAACTTGGGTCAAGTGGCCAATTGGGCTAGGTTAGGCTCAAATGACGACTTGGTCAAGTTCAAACATTGATCATGAATTAGTTTTGATCAATGGTTTCAATCAATTTGGCATGTTATGGATTTTGGCTAGTTTGAGTTTCATTTTGGCTAAGTGTTGACTTGGTCAACCCTTAGGTTTGACTTTATTTGACCTAATTTGAGTGATTGATCATCTCATGATGATTGTTGCTCACAATGAGAGGCTTAGCTGGGCTTAGTTCAATCCAATTTAGGTGAGATTAGAATTTGGCTCAAAAAGATACTTTAGGTCACTTTCGGTCAAGTGAGCCTAAGTGGATCAATTGCCTTGATCAAGGCTTGATCCAAGTTTGGTTGAACTCACACATGGACTTATGATTGAAATATAAATCCATTTGCAAGTGATTTGGAGTCAAATGGGTTTTGATTCATTTGACAATTTTCAAGTTCAAAGGATGATCATGGGTTTGATTTGGGCTTGGGTTTTGAATTTAGTTTTGGTTTGATGAAGGAAGTTTATATTGATATTTGGATTCATGATTGAAGGATTGATTGAATCGTGAAGGAAATCCAAGGATTTGGATTGATTTGAATTTGATTTGGCTAAGTTCAAGAATTTGACTTGAAAGGGCATAGGTTGGATTTAGGTTAGATTTGGATTTGAGATTTGAACTTGGTTTTGGTTATTTGAATTTATATTTTATTTATATTTGTGAATATAAATGAGAATATAAATGGGTTATGAGAAAGTTTATTAAGTTTGAATTGATTTGGATTTGATTTGAGCTAAGTCCATTAGATGGAATTAAAGTGACTTAGAAAATATTTTAGATTTTAGAATTCAATCATGGGTTTCAATCATTTGGAGTTGATTAATGATTTGAGAAAATCTATTGGAATTGATTTAAGGTTTGGTTTGGAATTGGAGTTGATTTTAGTTTAAGGTTGATTTGAATTTGGAGTTTGACTTGAAAGAAGGAAGTGGGGATTTGGTTCAAGATATAGGGTAGGAAAATTTTCTTAACACCCTAAGGCATAACCTATTCCTATGGCTAACTCTTCTAAGTCTCTAGGGTTAGGTTATGTGTTCACCTAATCACTAAAAGTGTCTTAAAACTAAGGAACTCTTAGTGTCTAAGAGGAGTCCTATGTCTAAGATGGAGGGGTTGAGAGCTCATTCTAAAAATGAGGTCAACAACATCATTTGAGTAATTTCGATGATGATCGACATAGCTCTGACCTAATTTATGTGAGGCTTATTTGTATTCTATCATTATTATATTATTTGATTTGATTAATTACAAAAGCTTTCTTTTGATAGATTTTGGTGTTCTAGTTGTATCGATGAAGTCCATTTCATGAATATATATCATTTAGGTAGTTTCAACGGTGATCGAAGCATCTCAATTCTAATTCGAGTGATATACTATTTATCATTGATTGATGTTTCCATGCGAGACTCAGCTTACGAGATAAATAAATAATTCAACAGACACTTGATTGTTTAAGTTCATCACAAAGAGACAAATTCTTATATTGTTGGATTCCTCGCTTGCTTGCCATCAATTGTCGTAAAGGCCAACACATTATTTTGTTTTTCAAACTTAGTCCTTGAATGGAAATGCCAGAAGTTGAGAAAATTGTTTCCTAAGGTTTAGGGAAACTAATGAAAGGCAATACTTTTTTCTTCCTTTTACTACTTAATGTAATGCTTGGGGCAGAGCTCAGAGCTCATTTTATGTAAAATAGATGGATAATATGAAAGGAGTTCAAGTGGATTAGGGGTTATGGATATATAATAAGATGGAGTGGAGAAAATGACTTAACCATATGGACACTTTTGAGTGAACCATAATCATGCAATCAAAGCTTCAAAGATAACTATAATAAAACTTAATTAGCTAAGAGATGTTCATGATAGGCTCAGTTTGAGCAAGGTGGGCATAAGTGGCCTTTGTGGCTTTAGATTATGCTTAGGTTTGCTATCTTAGGGACATTGGCCTAGCCCAAATTTGGTTAACTTGGTTTTGGAAAGCATCTAATGATATTGGATCCAAATGGGTTCAATGGTTAAGTTAACTTAGGTATAATTTACCCAATTAGACATCTAAACAAACCACATTAGATGCACTTGACTTTAACTTAGATTTAGTTTAGTTCAAGCAATTCTAATAGAGACTATTAAACATTTTAAAATCCATTAACCTATCGTACCCTAAATTGGGTTAACAAAGACTCAGCTAAGACTTAAGTTAGAAAACTAAATCTTCTAAGGAAAAGTAAAGTAATTTTGCTTTGTTTGTGTTCAACTCATCCTAAAATTAAGTCAACCTTGATAAGTCAATTGGCGAGCCTAGATCCACATTTAGAGGTCTAAAATACATAGGTCCCTTTAAGTCCTAATAAATTTAGGTTAGTGTAAAACTAACTTATCCTATTATTGGGTTAGTTACAAATGACTAAAGTAATTCAATAAAGGGGTCCTTGAGTGACTAATGGTTTAATTAGACTTAGGTTTGTTGGTTTAATCAATTAAGACTACCTTACATCATGCAAGCCATAATTTTTGAAGATGGCTTCATAAGTTCAAACCAATCTAGATTTAGTCAGAATTTTAAGGCTTGGTTATGCCACTTGGGACTATTAGATTTATTTTAAGTAACCTTGGTTGAGTTTCTTCGAGTCTAAATTGAGTCTTTCTAAAGCACCTAAGTCATGGGTCACCTTAAATTGGTCCTTAAGTTAGCATATAGGCTATGTATGTTTAAGGTTATTCTAATTTGACACACACTAATAAATTGGTTTCAGGAAGACTCAAGTTATAATTAAATACATTAATTCTAAGCTAAGCTTTTTTTCATCTAAATTAGGACTTTAAAGAAACTAATGACTAAGGCAAGTTTTCAATCAAGTATTTATCCAATAAGTCAAGATGGTCGAGTAGAGCTTGGTATAGTGGATGTGACCATTAATGATCTAACATTTTCTAAAGTTAAACTAGCCTATAAGGTAAAGCTAGAGTAAAAGTTAGAAAACTAGAGCCCTTAGGCCTATATAAGTTTAGATTCATTAAGTTAGAGTTTAGTGTGGGTTTGTGCATACATAAAGTCATATGAAGCAAATGGCTAACAATAAGGCCTAATCTAGTAGTACCTTTTAGATTGGGTCTGTTTGAATAAAAATAGTAAAGAATACTTAAAGCTAAGCTGAGTTAGCTGAAGAAGATGTCCACTTAATAGGACCCATAAAATCATATATCCATTAAGATATAAGAGTAAGTAGATTGATTTAAATTTAACATGATCTAGTTAAGTCAATCTCATTCCAAAGAATGGATCAATAAGAAAGGGAGTGCTATTTGCAAGATATTTATAATCCTCTCATTTTTCTCATTGGAATCTTCTTAACCCTTCTTTATATAATTAACATAATTTAGTAGACTAGACCACTTAAATTTATTGAACAATATTTCTCTTCCTACATTATGTGTGTGTGTATGTGTGTGTATATATAGAATTAAGTATGAAACTAACTCTTTTAATTCTTTGATTAAATATCTAGGTTTTAAAGTGAGGTTGAGTTATTAAAATTTAATTAAAGTTGAATAGTTGGAGTAGAAAAATTAAGTTCCTAAAGAGCTTACCGCATCCAAGCCATATATCACAAAATTAAAATTTAAGAAGCTTATGAAAAGCATGTCATTTATATTACATAATCAAAGTAAACAAGCTGAACAAACATCATCAATTAAATGAATAAAAGGCTAAGGCAGCTGGGTACTGCTGACAACTCTAAAAGAGAAAAATATGGATAGCCGAGTTCTACCATTATACAACCTAGATTATAATTAATTTACAATAAAAATAAAGCTATGGGGGTCTTCAATCTTTATCTTCACTTCATGAATTAGGCACTCTAGACATCATAGGGCCACCAAGGTCTGAGTTTTGCAACCACCATCCATTCTAAATCCTATAGGTCTAATCTTAAGTCTATTATAAAAATTATATTTTTATGAAAATCTAACTACACCTATAAAATACAGGTTATCTTAACATATGCGGTGTTTTAATTTAGAGTCATAGGGTCACCACACGGATCTTAGGGGGTACTTATTGAAGTGAATGAGTGTGGCATTAAGGTATGATATACTACCTGAAAGATAGAAATATTACCCTACAATGGACTCAATCACCTAATAAGGACTCCTAAGGCAGATGGATTTTTGTATATACTAAAAATCTTTTCCCTACTTTATATGACTAACTAAAGTAAGGTTAATTTTTATGTTGGGCTCTTTAGTTCCCTATGCAAGCAAGCTTTCTTAGTTAATTATATCCTAAAAATGGGAATTTTCTAAGAATACTCTCAATTAAAATAGTCAATGAGTATCACCAAAGATTTTAAGGCTAGACTATCAAAGAATTGGGTGTTATTAGAAATCAAATGAGATTGCATAAATAAGAAAACTTCTTCACATATTCTAAAGAAGAATAAGTAAGAAGCACCCATGATACTAGGAAGCCTAGTGAGTGCTTCAATCTACAATATAGTGAGGCTTCACATTTTTTTAAAACAGAGAAAATTATTTATTTGAGTTGAAATTTCATTAGAATGTTAGGACTTAGATTCCAACAATACAAAATTTCATTAGAATGTTAGGACTTCAATCTACACTTTAAAATGATGTAGGCTGGTCTTATGTAGATGCAAGATAGTTAGGTTATTACTTAATTAGAAAGAAAGCTAGAATCTTAAACTCACTCTCCAAGAGACTAGATAATATTTGGTATGCAAACATGGCTTAAACTAATATTAAAAATTTACAAGTTTTTAAAATTGTTTGACACATTTATTTTTAGACCATGGATTGAGATGATTATGCTTACATGCATGATGAAATTAAGTTATGGGATAAATCAACTAGAAGAGGTGTTCTCCACTATAAGAGATCGCCTTCAAAGGTCATCGTACAAGAGAGGAGATCCTCTATATTCAAGAGTAAAATAATATGATATGCATATTATTATAGCATACAATCATTCAGCTAAGGGGTTGCTAAATAATTTATTATCTTGATTAAAAGCCTAGGATTTAAAATGAGATTGTGAGAAAATTTAATTTTTATCCTAAATAACCTACAGCATCTAGACCACACATCAAATCATTACATTTTAAGAAACCTATGAAAATCATGTCATTTCTATTGCACAAACTAAACACAATGATCAAACAGTTGAATTTCATGAAAGAATAAGAGGTCAATATGGTTGGATATTGTCGTACACCTCTAAGAGAAAAAATTGGGTAGCTGAGCTCTACCTATATACAACTTAAATTATAATTAAATTTTATGAATTAAATGAATGCTATGTGGATCTTCAATTCTTGTTCTTATTTTCTTCTTTAGATTAGTTCTCTCCAGGCTTCACAAGGCCTCCTAGGTCTTTGCTTTCCAGCCACTGCTCATCCTAAACCACATTGCACTAATCTTAATCCTATTATAAAAATTACATATTCATGGAAAATACAGTTTAACTACACCTATAAGATATACATTAGCTAAACAAGCATACAAGCTGAGAAATTATATTTCACATATTTGGATTTAAAACCCTACAATTGGGTAGCCAAGCCCATCTGTCCTAATTTAATTATGCTTAGGGGCATAAGCAGCACCTGTAAGCAAAAACATCTATATTTATTTATTATTACATTGGCCTCTTTAGCACAATCCTCTACATAAGACATGATTAGGCTACTAACAACCTAACATCCAGTCTATGCACAAATAATTCTAACATCTAGTCTAAAATATTACATTATAAAATAAAACTCATCACCATAACATACACTAGCCTAACTTAAAACTACAGTCGGTGACTTAGTATTCTAATGTGTGTGCTAATGTTTAGTGTGATATGTCTTGGTTAAGCTTTGAAAGTATGGTTGTCGAAAGTTTTAGAATTGTTTAAATTGACCGTTAGGAATGGTTTCACTTCAAGTCTTTTGGTGGACTGATTGATTTTAACTTGCATGTTCTCATTTTATTCAATACTTACTTAGCATCCAACTATTATAAAGGTTTGAAAGAGGCTTAACCCCCTTTATCCCTATGCTAAGTTATTTTCTAAAGGTAAATTATTATATCTTTGGTTTTCTTAGTTAGCAACTTATGAATTTTTATTGAGCCTAAGTTTAGATTAGTTTCAAGAAATCTTGTTAAAATATGAAAGGCATCATAGGATTAATGAAATTAGGTCACCATCACATGAGTAATATACCACTACTTCCCTTCATTATCAATAACATTCACATTCTTTCATCTTTATTCTTCTTAATATTAATTTAACACATATAGATACAATATACTCACATTTTTGCACACTCAATAAAAGTCAATACATGAATTTGATAGAAAAAAAGATTTCATCTCATAGCTAAGCATATGTAAACATGTACTAGAAATTTAAGCAAGTACGTGTCGTTGTTAAACTAAGGGAGTGAGATTATCTAAGACCTCCTATGGGCTACTTAAAGCCTCGTGTTCCCAAGATGTCCAGACTATATACTTGCTAATTCAAATACATGTAAACATATACATAATAATAGAAACAAAACCATGCAAATGTTATATAAATTCTTTTATTTATGTAAAATATAATGGCATTAAGATAATGGTTTTATCCAATATTCTAGTACATGTATACACATGAATGAAATTAAGCAAGTATGTGCCATTGTTTAACCAAAGAAGTGATATTATCTAAGACCTTCTTGGGGCTACTTAAAGCCTCATATTTTTGGGATGTCCAAACTATATACTTGCTAATTCAAATACATGTAAACATACACATAGAACATAAAGATAAAATAATTACTTACTATCATTAAGTTACAACTACATGGAGGTTTCATTAAGTATTTACAACAAATATTGATTTAAATTTCAAACTCTTCGATTCATTATTAATTTATAATTTCAAACTAATTAAAATTTATTAGTGATAATAACCATACCATATCATAATATTTATCCAACTCATGCAATTTGAATGCAATCATATTCTTTTAATTTTCGTTTTGAAAACATGAACATATGAAATCAATGGCATGCACATTTATGATAATTAAAAGGAAGCAATTAAATGACACCACATAACATACTCAATTTCATTGAATCCTAAAGAAAATCAAGCCAAATTAACATTCTTTAATACTAACCAAAATTTATGTAAGATTTAATTTTAATGTTTAAGTTATTAAAGCCTAAAGAGGAGAAATGATACTTAGGATTCACTCCATCCCATGTTGGTTATTTAATATATTTAAGGAAGGAAATTAAATATGTTTTTTGAGTTGATTAGGTTAAAACTATTAATCACATCAATTTGATTATCCTTCCCCGAACTTCTTTAATTAATTAACCACTTGATCATTACCCTTCAATAATATGCCTTGAGAAAATAAAATCAATAATGCACCTATAGGAGTCTAAAGCAATTAGGCTCATGCTTGGGAGTTAATTAACTTAAAAGGGAGAAATCTTTAAGTTAAACACTCTTATGATTTCCCCACACCAATGTGATAATCATAATTTCTTTAATGACTTTATGCTATTAAACACATAAAAGGATTAATGGGTTGCACTTGAATTATCTAGATCAATTTCAACCTTTTATTTATTTATTTTATTATTAATTTTTCTTAATTGTTTCTTAATTATTAAACACATTAATTAACCCTATTAAGGAAGTGTGCATGAAAATATAATTAAGAAAGGGGGCCTAATTATTTCTCCCACCATAACCACTATTTACATTAATTAATTAATATTAATTACTTAATTTATTACTTTTCACTAATTTTAATAATCATTTAATTAATTAAAGAGGGTAATTAGAGTTAAAATTCTAAAATCTTCAAACCACATGGCAAATTATGGGAGACAGAAGACATCCCATAGAATCATCCCGCCAAATTTAGAATTAATTAGCCAAGTAATTTTACATTAATTAAGATAATTAGCCTAAGCTTCAAAACTTAATTAAGTACTTTTCATTAGGTTTTAATTAAGAATTATATTTTTATTAAATTCTTCAATGTCTAAGCGTTCCAAAAAAAGTTTGTTTGTATTTTTTTGGATTTTTTATAATTAGTTATGATTTTATGAAGTTATGGATATTTAATTACATTTTAAACCTTAGTTAATCTTTTTAAACCATCGGCACCACATGGACAGTGACACGACAATGCTTTCCATGTGGCGTGGTGGTATTGGCTACTTAAATCTTCTAACGTGATAGCTGACTCAGTGGCGGTGACCGCAGTTTCATTTGGTCATTTGATCTTGGATTGGATAGTCGAGATTAATTATGTGATTTTGAAGGGATTAAATTGAGATTTCTAATGTGATTAATCATGGCCATCCATTCTAATCACATGGAATGGATGGCTGGTGATTCGTCATCCTGTGGGCACTAGAAGGCAAACACTGTTTGCCTTTCGTCGCTTGATCCGAGCTCACTGAAGCTCGTTCTACGATGGAATCGACTCTGAAATGATCAAAGAATAAATCTAGAGAGATCATATGATTGAGATCACATGAAAACATGATTCACTTCAAAAAGGACCAACACCTAATGGTCATGACTACGGTTGTCAGATTTTTACCTTGTCGGAGCTATAGACCCGTGGTCCAACGATTGAGTAGCTTCAACTTGAAGTGACGAAGCCCTGTTGAGAAGATTTCAAGTGACCTCCCTGATTATCGGTCTGTGGACCAATCATCACTGTAAAGCTCACCAAAAGTTGTTCTGGGGACATCTTCCGGTGGTTGAATCGCTCAGAAATGATTCATTTTGGCTCGCCATAGTGAAGTGAAGGTGTGGGAAGAGTTATATTGAGCTTGGTGTAAGTTTGAGTAGTTTGCATAGACAGAGCTCTTGAGTTCAATCAGGAGTTAGTCTCGTAGGCGATGGAGTGCATGAGAAGCTCAATAGAGAGTATGGGACTATGTGAAATGCTCTCGTGAAGCTCTATGTTGAGTTTGAATGAAGGGGAATGAGTATACTCTTCTCCTCAACTGAACTAAGGATTGAGATTAGTTCAGCCTTTAGCATCCATCTGGCCATAGTAAGTGGCAGGAGGCTACAATGTAGTGCTGAGTTGGATGAGTATGAGAGGCTATGATAGACCTTGCCTTTCATATCGTTGTCTTACATAGTTGTTTAGGCTGCCATGAGGTGACCATTTAGATTAAATTAGATCGAAGTGGAATTTTGGCATGTTTAGTTGGTCATTTGGAGTGAGTTAGTGTAATTGATTTTATTCAATTTAGGTTAGATTTGGATTTTGTTCATTTAGTTTAATTTGGGTCAAATGGGTCATGTTGACCAATTTGACCAAATTGGCCAAATTTGCATGAGCATGGGTTAGGTCTATGTTCAATTAGTCATTTATAATTTACTAGAAGTTGATTTGAATTATAGAGTGATTTAGTTTAGTTTGACCTTTTTAGGTCAAATTGGGCTAAGTAAGCTAATTGGGTTGGGTTGATCGAATTGGATCCAATTGAAGGTTGGGTCATGTTCAATATTCAATTGATGATTGGTTAGAAGCATTGGTTTCAACCAATTTGGTTTAGGATTTGATTTGGATCAACTTGGCTCATTGGTTTAAATTAGGTCAACTTGGGTCAAAGGGCCAAAGTAGCTTGATGGGATTCAATTGATTATAGTGGAGTGTTCAATAATGGCCTACAATCATCAATGGAAAGGTTCGATAGCTTGGTTTGATCCAATGGGAATTTAATTAGAGTTTAGCTTAATTAGACCTTTTAGGTCACTTTAGGTAAAATGATTTGGTCAAGTGAACTTGAACCAATTAAAGCCATGGATGGTTGGGATGTGTTCAATGATAAATTTGAAGTTGATTGGTGGCTTTGATTATAATTGGTTTGAGTTTGGTTGGGTTTTGGCTCATCTGAACCTTTTAGGTCAAATGGGCCAACTTGGGTTGGTCAAATTCACTTGGTTCAATGAGCTTGATTGCAAATGTTTGAGTAGTTTGAAATGATTCATTAAATAATTGGAGTGATTGAGAAAATCAAATTGGGTTTAGTTTGCTTGAATGGGTTTGAATGGATTTATATGATTGTGAAGGATTAGCTTGGGTTAAGGTTCAAGTTAATTTAGCTTGGATCTTGGATTGAAAAACCAAATTCAATTAAGATTAACTAAATAAGTTTGAGTTGATTTAGCTTGAATCACATGAGCTTAAGTTTGGATGAGTTGATTGGAATGAGTCTTGGTTTAGGCCTTGGGGTAGGTGAAACCTGCTTATCCTAAAGTAAACTCTAAGCTTAGGGTTATACCTTGTAAGTCTCTAGGTATAGGTTTGGTGTTCTCTTAATCACTAGAAGTATCCTAACACTAAAGAAGTCTAAGTGTATATAAGGCTCTTAGATCAAATATGGGAGGGGATCAATCCAGACTCTAAAAGTCAGGTTAACAACATACATACACACTAAGCAATCATATTTCATACATTGGAGCTTAGTACCCTACTTTGGGTCACCAAGCCCATCTATCCTGATGGATTATGCTTAGGGACTTAGCAGCACCTGCAAGTAAATGTATTTATAATTTTTATTTTTACATCAATCTCTTAAGCACAATCCCCTATATAAAATATAATTAGTATAATCTCGCCCTAACATCTACACTATGCATATCCCTAGCATCTAGTCTAAAAGATTATGTAACAAAACAAAATATCAATCCACAATAAAGCACCATCCTAAACTTAAGTGCAAGATTAGTGACTTAGCATTCTAAGTGTGTGCAATGGCTTAGTATGGTATGACAACATTAAGCTTTAATATTTGAATTAATCTAAAGGTGGATGTTTAAATTTACCATTAAATGATGATTATAATTTAAGTGATTTCAAATTTTTTAAGTTGAATTTTAGATTTCAAATATTTTGTCTTGATTTTCTTTGAACTTAGAATTTTAAAGAAGAGAGAGAAGGAATGGAATCCACCTCCAACCCCAGTCCTAGGTTGAATCCAAAGATGAATTTATGATTTTTTTTAAAACCATCTTAATGAAGTGTTATGAATTTTTCTATTAAATCATATATTTAGATGAGACTTAAATGATCTTATCTAAATACAAAAGATATCTCAAGATTAATAAACTATGATATTTATTTTTGGTTTATGTGTGATGTGTTGGACATATAAGGGTACTTATTGATGGTGATGACATCAAGGAATAGTGCACTATCTCGAGAGACAGAAATCACTATTCTATGATGGACCTAATCACCTAATAAGGACTTCTAAGGCATGATGGGTCTTCGAATGTACCAAAGATTTTCCCCCTACTTTATATGGATGAATAAAGTAGCATTTATTTAAATTAGGTTCTAAATTTTCCTATGGGGGTAAGCCCCTATAGTTAATTACATCCTAAAGAAGGTGAGTTTCTTAGGAATACTCTCGATTAAAGTAGTCAATTATTGTCTCCAAAAAATTCAAAGATAGGACTATCAATAAATTGGTTATATTTGGAAGATCAAATGGGATAGATCAAAAAGAGAGATTTATTATCGAAGCTAAAAGGAAATGAGTAGGGGATGTTCATGATACTAGGAAGCCTAGTGAGCATCCCAATCTATCCTATACTTGGGTTTTATGTGTTTGAGATTGAGGAGAATTATATATTTGAGTTGAAATTTTATTAGAAATCTAAGACTTATAATCCCTCAATACAAGATTGTGAAAATGCCTAAGAGGTGAGGATTTATGCTTGTAAGCCTAAAAAAAATAGCAACCTCAGATCCTAAATCCAGGGAACTTTAGCGAGGGTCAAAGCATGACCTATATCTAAGGTGAAAGTGGGTATATTATTTACCTCTATAAGAGAGAGAGTAAACCACCTGACTGCTGGACTTATGACCACCTTGAGTGGCAGACAGCTAACTCCTCCTATGATTTAAAACCATGTAATCAAGTCATATGTTTTGCAAGATGGCTAGGTTGTTATTATTTAGAAAGAAACTAAAGTTCTTAAACCCACTCCCTAAGAGACTAGAGCATGAGTGGTATAAATAATGACTTAATCTAATGCAAATCTTATCAAATTTTATTTGATTTTGGACTCTTTATTTTGACACAGGCTATAAGATTTTATATGCTTAAATGTATGGTGAAGTTGATTATGGGCCAAATAAAAAGGGAAAGAGGTGTTTTCCATCATAGGCTCTCAAAGTTTAAGCCTTATTTCTATCTGGAAAAGATGGAAACTCTCACTTAGCAAGAGTGAAATAAAATGACATGCATGATATTAAGCATATAACATCTAGCTAAGGGGTTGCTAAATATTTTATTATCTTCATTTAATGCCTAGGATTTATGTTAAGTTATGAATTATTTTATAAAATTTAGTTATGAGTTATAGTTAGGGTAGAAAATTTATTTTTCCCTAATAGCCTAATTGCATCCAGGCCACACATTAAATCATCATATATAAAGAAACTAGAAAAATATATGCCATTTCTATTGCATAATGTAAACAAATTATCAAACAATTTATAACCTCAACATGCAAGATTAATCGATCGGTGTGGTCGGGTACCGTCGTACAACCCAAAAAAAAATGTGTAGTTGAGCTCTACCCTTATACAACCCAGTATTTGAAAGAATAATTACAAGTTACAAAATGATAAGTATTATGGGGGATCTTCAAGTCTTCATGCTCCCATGATTTCTTCATTTGATTTGCTCCATTTGATTTGGTAGGCTTCTAAGCATCACATGGCACCCCAGGATCAAACCTTATGACCAATATTCATCCTTAACCCCCATAACACTTATCAAATTCCTAATGTACAATTACATTGAAAGAATGCAAAAGTAAATTTAACTACACCTACAAAATAAGTATTAGCTAAACACACCATACAACCCAAGCAATTATATGAATAATTTAAGCTTAGCACCCTGCACATGGGTAACCAAGCCCACCTATCCTAATGTAGATTATTCTTAGGGGTTAAGCAACCTGCAAAAGAGAGCATTTATGTTTATTTTAAGCGCCCCTTAAGCATAATCTCCTGCAAAAAAATGATTAGGCTAATCATGACCTAACAACCAGTCTACGAAGCATGCACACTAACGTCCAATATACAATAGTACATCACAAAACAAAGCATACATCAAACCATACACCACCCTAACATAAAGCTAGAAGTGATGACTTAATCTAATGTGTGTGTTAAAGCATATGTGGTAGGTCCTAACTAGGTTTTAGAGTTAAGATTTTTTAAGTATGAAGGACATTTAATTATGAAGTGTGGTTTCACTTTAAATTGGTTTAATTAATTTGTAAACTTTACTTAATATTTTCTTTTGTTTCATTTGACCTACACTCAACAACTAAGTGTTTTAAAGAGAAGAAAAGAGAGGGTCACTCTCTTTTATCCCTACCTTAAGTCATATCTAAAGCAAATTAAATAATCAATTCCCTTTAGTGAATGGTTTATTATATGTTTTAATTAGTCCTAATGTTTGGGTTCACTTTAATTAAACTCATTCAATAAGAAAGGCATCTTAAGATTAGTTGGAATGAATTAGTATCACATAACATAGACTTGCTCATTTCTTTCCATAATGTATATCATGCATATGATTAGATTCTAAGCATAGCTATACATGCAATTTGTATCTTAGTGCATAAATGATGAATGTGAATAAATGTATTTGGAATTAGTATTTCATTTGGTTGAATGATTTTATCATTTTGATTTAAAGCTCTATCTAAATTCTTATGCAAAAGCATAAGGAAAGAACCTAAATCATATGACTAATCAACTCAACCAATTAAATAAAGTATGAATGCATGTCTTTTTAATAAAAAGGTGGTTTTCATTCATTAGCTAAGTACACATTCACATATATAAAAGTTTTAAGCAGGTACATAACCATTGTTCTGCACCAAGAGAATAAGGTAGGAACTTCCTTGGGGATACTTAAAGCCGTGCGTCCCTGGAATGTCCAAACTAATATACTTGCTATCCTTAGATACATATGGATGTATAAACAACTAAAGTCATGAAAAAATTGTATTTTGATTTGATTTATTTATTTTGTGTAAATGATTAAAGCTCTATTTAAATTATAATGTCCAAATGCATAAGAATGAAATCAAGCAGGTATGTCACCATTATTTTACACCAAGGGAATGAGATAGGAACCTCCTTAGGGCTACTTAAAGTTGTGTGTCCCTGGGATGTTCAAACTAATATACCCGCTAGCATTCTTACTTATACAAATCAACATATGAATGCAAGGAAGAGACTTTATTTCATACACTAAATTTATATTCACTTGCATTTCTTATGTATATATAACTAAAGTTACAATACATATGTATATTCATTCATTAATAAACTTTTGAAAATATATTTAAGATTTAATAGTGATACCATCCACACATATTTTTAATTAAGCCAACACATGTAAATTAACATAAAGAAAAACATTTTTTTATTTGATAAATTTTAAAGACATGAATGCATGAATACAAGTGGCATACAATATTTTAGCATGATTGGAAAGAAATAAAGCATGTGATTTCATTCAATTCCAACTAAGCCCTAAGAACAATCATATTAAACAAATTCATTTAAGATGAGCTAAATTTTGTTAAAGCCATTTCTGATCTTTATGTTTAACTTGAGTTAAAGAATGTGAAAGAGGTTTGCTAATCCTAATCTCATCCCCCATGTGTGAATTAATTTTGTTTAATGAAGAGTAATTATGTTGATTTTATATCTTAATTAAGTTAGCGTATGAATTAAGTCAATTAATTAACCCTTACTTATGTCACCTTAAGTTAATTAACTAATTAATAATAAACTAATATGATATGCAACCACATGAAAAGTAAAGCAGCAATGCTCCTAAGAAACGAAAGGGAATGTAATTAGCTCTTGATTAGTAGTTAATTAGGCTTAAGGGATTCACATAATTACTTTTATAGTTTTCTCACACATGTGAGCTAACCATAATTTCATTAGCTCTCTCTTTAGGTTATTGAACACCCAAAGAGCTACCCAAGATTGATTAAACAAAATTAAATGTGAATTGGATCTTAAATAAAGTTAATTAAGCTCATTAATCTATTTGGTTAAGCATTAAGCATGTTTATTTAATGAAATGAAATTAACTCAAGGAAAGAGATCAAGAAAGAGGCCTACATTTGATCACTTAAGCTCTAATTTTATCTTGATGATTACTTAATTAATTAAGCACTTAATTACCTCATTAATCATTAATTAATTTGATTCCAAAAAGTAAAGAAAACATAGGAAATGTATTAGGAAAAATATCCCAATCACATTCCTTAAGCTCCCTTATTATTCAACAAAAGTAATTAGGCTTAAATAATTAATTAAGTTGTTGTTCATTCACTATTTATCATTAATTAAATTATGAGAGTGATTAAGACTTAATCAATTAATTTTTTTCTAATTCAGCAATCAATAAAATCTCAAAAAAATAGAGAAGGCAAAGGTCATCCCCCTAAACATTCACTAAAAGTTTGAGATTAATTGGTTGATTAAGTAAGGAGTAATTAAGCTAATTAAATTTTTAATTGAATCTTAATTAAGCTAAAATCACTATTCAAAATTAATTAATAATAATGTTTCTAAATTTTACTCAAAAATATCTTCAAAATGAGCCATCATTTGTATTTTTATTTTTATTTTTCTAGGATTAGTTATGATTTTTGGAAGTTTCAGGGTTACAAATGAATTAATTAGCTCTAATTAAACCCTTAATCCCGTCAAGCCACGTGGCAACTAACATGGCATGCTTTTCACATGACGTGATGAGAGTTGTTATTTAAGTTATCACATCCACCACTGACTCGGATTGCGGCAGATGCGTTATCTCCATAGACCGTTCGATTGAAGATCGGACGGTCATGATTCAATCCACAGTTTAGAGGAGAAATAAAAAAAAATCTATCATGGGATTAGATCATGACCATTCGTTCTAATCACACTGGACTTGTGATCCTTCCCTTGTGATATGGATGTTGTCCGTCTTTCCCTGTTCAATCCGAGCTAACCCAAGCTCGGATTGCCTCCAAATTGATCCCACACATTTAGGAAGGGGAGGCACACACATCCAATAGCTAAGATCTAATGACATTCACATTTGCTTCATAAAAGACCAACCTATTTTTGCTAGGGAGATCGATTTACAAATTACCTCACTGAAGCTAATGTTCGATGGTGGGATCAATGAAGGTAGCTATGTCTAGTAGAGATGAAGCCATGTTGAGAAGATTCATGCTTGATTTGATGTAGATCTCTCAAAGCCGCACACATAAGCCTCGCTGATCAAACTTTGGTCTATGATCGGAAGGCTGGATGATTGGCTGAGTATGAGGATGGTGTGGGTGCAATGAATTGAGATTTGATAAAGTGGAGGAGGAGTATTGCACGAGAAGGGGGTGTCCTATTTTATCTTTTCACAGGAAGGAGAAATTCCTATCGAGGGAGCTTGGGTAGGCTTCAGAGAGGCTCTCTAGAATTTTGAAAACTCCTTAAGGACTCACATGAATAGAATAGTGTCATTTGCTACTCGAATTGAGGGGGTATACCCCTTAATTAGGCTTGATGGATGGATGAGATCCATTCCTTAATTTTGGCTTGTTCACTGTCGTAGGCCTGCCAGAGCTATCTCCCTCAACTCCACTTGGCACATCTTCGTTGGAGGAAGTTGTGGCAGGAGTCTCAAGGCCTGATTTTGGGAGATTGAGTTTTCCTTTTGCCCCCTTGCACCCATGGGTTTTGGCCATAGAGGTGGCTGCTTGGGAAGTTTCTCTTGGTCCATGGCAAGTGCTAGGGTGGCTTAGGTTAGGCTAGGAAGGCTAGGAAGGCTAGGAATGCCTCATTTGGCAAGTGGAGGGCTGTCATGGGAAAGGCAAAGTGGACTTTGCCACTTATGGAAAGAATCATATGCAAGGAGAATTTCACATTAGTAAATTCCATTAGATTGGGTCCCACTTGGATTTGAACTGGCTTGGGGTTAGTTTAGGTCAGGTTAGGTCAGCCACCAAGGTTCCATAAAGTGGCTTTAGGTGATTTGGCTTCATATGGTCAAAATAGACTTATTTGGGTTTGGTTGGGTTGGGTTGACCAATTGATCAAATTGGGTCAAACCAAGACTTAGGTTAAGTTCATATGATGATTTGGGATGTTTTGGATCAATTCATTTTGATTAATTTGGCTTAAGTTTTAATTTGACTCATTTGGATTCAAAAGGGTCAAATGGGTCAAGTTAACCAATTTGATCATATTGGGTTGGGTTAAGTGTTGAGTCAAGTTCAATTGATCGATTGAAAGTAATTGTGAGCTTTTGTTTAGTTTAATTTGGATTTAACTTAAATTTTGACCAATTTGACCATTTAGGCCAATTTGGGCTAGGTTGGGTCAAGTTGATAAATTGGTCAAATTGGGCTCAATCATGGCTTTGGTCAAGTGCAATAAGTGATTTGGAATGAACTTGAGCCATTGGTTACAATCAATTAGATCAAATCATGATTTGACCCATTTTGGCTTTTTAGGCCAATTTGGGTCAACTTAAGTCAAATGGCCAATTGGACTTGGTTTGGCTCAATTGATGGTTTGGTCATGTTCAATCATTGATCATGAGTGGGATTGAATCAATGGTTTCAATGAATTTGCTATACGGAGGGTTTTGGCTAGTTTGGGTTTCATTTGGGCTAAAGATTGACTTGGTTTGACCCAATTCAAGGTACTTGATCACCTTAGGATGATTGTTGATCATCATATAAGGTTTGAAAGGGCTTAGTTCAATCTAATTTGGGTTGGATTAGAACTTAGCTCAAAAAGGTCTTTTAGGTCACTTTGGGTCAAGTGAACCTAAATGGGTCAATTGGCTTGATCATGGCTTGATTCAAGTTTAGTTGAACTCACATATGAGCCTAGTATGAAGATATAAATTCAATTGCAAATGGTTTGAAGTCATATAGATTTTGGTTCATATGATAACTTTAAGTAAAAAAGGGCTAACTTGGGTTTGACTTGGGTTAGCATGGATTTAGTTTGATAATTATAGCTCGTGTTTATATTTGGAATAATGATTGAAGGAATGATTAAATCATGAAGAAATCCATGGGTTTTGAATTGATTTGGGTATCATTTAGCCAAGTTCAAGAATTTGGCTAAAAGGCTATAATTGGGAATTTGATTTGATTTGGGTTTGGTTTTGGCCACTTGGATTTATATTTCATTTATATTTGAGAACATAAATGAAGATATAAATGATTTATGAGAAAAACACTTAGGTTTAGGGTGATTTGGAAGTAAATTTGGTTAAGCTTATGGAGGTAGGTGCATATGCCTAAAGAAAGGTCTTGATTTGGTTTGATTTAGTTTGGTTTGATTTAGTTTGGTTTGATTTGAATGGTTTGAATTTGGATTTCATTTATATTTGTGAATATAAATGAAGGACTGATTGATTTATAAAGAAATCAACCAAGTTTGATTTGGTTTGAAGGAGTTTTTTGGCTAAGCATATGAAGGTGGTTCATATGGCTTAGGAAAGGATTTGGAATTTGAATTTAATCATGGGTTTCAATCATTTGATTTGGGATTGAATTTATGATCTTGGATTTGAATTTGAGTTTTGGTTTGGAAGAAGGAAGCAAGGGTTAGGTTTAAGGCTATAGGGTAGGCAAGTCTCCCTAAATCCCTAAGGCATGACCTATTCCCATGGCTAATCCTTCTAAGTTTCTAGGCTTAGGTAAAGTGTTCAACTAATCACTAGAAGTGTCTTAAAGCTAATGATCTCTTAGTGTTTACAAGAGTTCTAGATCTATGATGAGGAAGTTGAGAGCTCACTCTAAAAGTGAGGTCAACATAAACTTAGATCATGATCAATTTAGTAATATTTCCTTAGCTTTATTTCATCATTTCTTATTATTAATTTAATGAAATAATATACTTAATAAATGGTTAAATTTAATAGGTATATATATACCATTTGAATATTTCACACATTAATGCATGAATAAATTAATATATTTTATTTGTTAATATTTAATATAGGATATATATATATATATATATATATATATATATATATATATATATATATATATATATATATATATATATATATATGATGCATGAATTATGTAGAAAGGATAATTTAATTATTTCTTATACATATATACACACATTGGCATATTGAATTTATACAAGTATGTGTTATTGTTGAAATAGGAAAGTAAGATAATCAAAGACCCCTATCGGACTACTTAAAGTCTCATGCTCTAGAAATATCTAGACTATATACTTATTAATTCATATACAAATGCACATATATATAGATATAAAGATTTTCTTAGATGCTTGAATATATATATATATATATATATATATATATATATATATATATAAAATATAACCTTAACCTTACTATGTATTTCTCTACAATCTTCAAGGTACGTGTCATTATTAGATCAGGGATGTGAAGTAATCAAAGGCCCTCTTGGAACTTTTTAAAGTCTTACATTCCTAGGATGTCCTGATTATATACCTTTCAAAATTATTTAATATATAAATAGGATTAGATTCAAATTTTTAATCATTTAAGTGTTGTTTGGAAGGAAGAATTTTGGGTGTAAAGTAAAGTGAATGCAGGGGTTTTAACTTTTTTTGTGTTTGACATGGTGCAAAGTAAAATTTCCAAGGTAATATAATGTATTCAGAATTCATTACAAAGGCCATTTTTAGTGTATTTGAAATTTTCCTGATTTTGGTGAATTCCAAATATACCATCTGAAAGTATTATGGGCACCCACACCGCCATCACCGCCATCCGCTGCCGCTTCACCGCTACCGATTGCCACCACCGCTGCAATCTCAAAAAATTTTACATTACATTTCTTATACAACAACAACAACAACAACAAGCCTTAATCCCACTAGGTGGGTACATGAATCTTCGCCATCAGTGTCCTATTATGTGTCAAATTCTCATTTAATTCAAGTATACTAAGATCATTTTTATACATCTTAACCAAGTCTTTTAGGTCTACCTCTACCTTTCTTAACATAACAAATCTAATGCATCTACTCTCCTAATCGTCATCGACGACCGACGCTTTATGTGGCCAAACCATCAAGACTCCCTAATCTTATCTACCATGGAGCTACTCCAACTTTTTCCAACATACTCATTTTGCATTCTATCTCTAAGAGTAAAGCCACTCATCCACCTAAGCATCATCTCTGTAACACTTAACTTAGTCTTATGCTTCTCTTTTATTGGCTAATATTCTGCACTATAAGTCATTGCAGGTCTTACCACCATCTTATAAAATATTCCCTTAAGTTTAAGTGGAACTTTTCTATCACATAATAGGCCAGATGCATTCCTCCACTTCAACCATCCAACTTGAATTCTACTAATAACATCTCCATCTATTTCACCATCATTTTGAACAATAGAGCCTAAATATCTAAATCGCTCACTCTTATTAATAACTTGATCGCCTAAAGTCACAACACTACCACTAAAACTCCTACAACTAAAATTACACTCCATATATTCAGTTTTAGATCTACTTAAACGAAAACCTTTAGACTTTAAAGTTGACCTCCATAATTCAAGACCACTTTAGTCTTATCAACAAGAAGAATGTCATCAAGAAAAGCATATACCAAGGTACATCTTCTTGTAAATGCCTCGTAAGAACATCCATAAATAAAGTAAAAGATAAGGGCTTAATGTTGATCCTTGATGTAATTCCAAATAGGAAAATATTTTGTCAGTCCTCCTTGTGTTTGGACACAAGTAATGCTCTAGTATACATATCCTTAATGACTTGAATATAACCAATATTAACTCCTTTCTATTCTAGAACTCTCCAAAGAACATCTCTTGAGACTTTATCATAAGCTTTCTCTAAATCAATAAATATCATATGTAGATCCTTCTTACTTTCTCATGCTTCTCCATCAAACCTCTTAACAAATGTATAGCATCCATAGTAGATCTACTGCATGAAACCAAACATTGTGAGAAACTTACATCACATCGTAACCTATGCTCAATTACTCTTTCCCATAATTTTAATGTATGACACATTAACTTAATTCCTCTATAATTTGCACACTCTTGTGCATCACCTTTATTCTTAAATATAGGAACCAACAAACTCTTTCTCCATCATCTCGATATCTTTTAGTCTTTAAAATAATATTAAAAGATTTGTAAGCCAAGAAATTCCTTGATCTCCTAAACATTTCCACACTTTTATTGGAATATTATCCGTCTCCTACCACATTTCATTTTCTTTAAAGCTTCACTAACTTCATTTACTAATAATGACGAAAAATAAAATTATAGTATTAAGGTTGCTAAAATCAATCGTTTTCAGATCCTTCATTAAAAGTTTATCAAAATACCTCATCCACCTATTTTCAATATCTTTTCTAAGAAAAGCACTTTATTATTTTCATCCTTAATACCCCTCACTTGAACTATGTCTTTACTTCTCCTATCTCTTTGGTTATTAACTTATACATACATCTTTCACCTTCTTTGGTATCTAATCTATTATATAAATCACTAAAAGCTAAATTTTTTGCATCATATATTGCTTTCTTAGAATCTCTACGGGACACTTTATATCTTTCCCAATTCTCCGAATTTTTACATCTAAACCAAGTTTTATAATAATGCTTCTTATTTCTTATCTTTTCTTGCACACACTCCACCACCAACTATTCTTATTAAAGAAGCTTTTCCTTTTGATTCTCCAAGCACATCTTTAGCAACTTGCTTAATTTCACTTGATATTTTTCCCACATAACGTTTCCTTATGAACATCCCAAATTCTAATTTCTTGTAGCTTGCTCTTAAAATATTTTATTTGTGTTCTTTAAGTGTCCCCATCTAATCCTAGGACAATAATTTAGTTTATTTTTTCTCTTAAAACCTTTTATCTTAAAATCTAAAACTAATAGTCGATGTTGGGTATTTAAAATTTTACTTGGAATGACCTTACAATCTTTACAATCTAAACGATCTATTTTTCTTATCAGAAAATAATCAATCTGTGTTTTACCAGATCCATTTTTATAAGTAATAATATGTTCATCTCTTTTCTTAAGGACATTACATTTCTTATACCAAAAAAAAAAAAAAAATAAACTCATGTATTTGCAAAGTTTTCAACCAAACAATCCTAAAGTAATCCAAATACACTACATTCCTTCTATATTGTATTCTTTTTTAGGCAACCAAATAGCCCCTAAAATTAATTTAGATTTATACTAGTGAATATTTTAAGCTTAGTAAAGAAAATGATTTGAGATTTAGTAGTCATAATAGTGACATTATTAATCCAATGTATGCAATTAAATAGATTTCTTTATTTATTTTAAAACATGGATGTGTGAAACATATAAAACATAAATTTATAATAAATGATGGAAGCAAAGTACTTAAGCATCCCTAAATAATCTATTTGAACCCAATAATTCTTAAGATCTTTCATATGAAAATCATCACACTTAAGCCAACAAAATTTATCAAGCACTATAGAAATACTACATTATTTCGACGACATTTCCAGCGAACATGTCCACTAGTAATTACCTACTAAATAATCGTCCAGATGGTCAGCCAAAATTATTTTTGACCGAGTAAAACGTCGGACTCAAATCACTTAAACTCAACTGAATTTTTGACGGATTAGGCCTTTGTAATGATTTTTGGCAGATTATCCACAAAATTGTTAATATAAGGCTGACAAAATTGCACCCCTCCACCTAAGCCGTTTCAATTATTTCTCTCTCTTTCTCTCTCTCTCTCTCTCTCTCGCTCTCGACCGGTGATGGAATGCAAACTAGGGCATGCCAATTTGCATCCAAAATGTGTCTATTTTTGCTGTTTTCTCCTCAGAATCAAAGATATACCTCAATATCTTTTTTCTATTGCAATTTTTATAATTCATATGTTGGTTTGTGAGAAATAGGAATTTAAAGTTTTGAGATTTTTTAATAGATTTTAGGTTAAATCTTCTCCATAATTATTTGAATTTGTTAAATATTACTTTTAAATTTTTATTTGTGTGTAGATCTTTATTCACACATGTTAGTTTTTTTTGTAATTTTAGGATTTAGGAATTTAGGCCTAATTATTATTTTAAGTCATTTAATGTGTAAAATTATTAATTATATGGTTTTCAAAGATTTTATGCATTTATTTAAATTTTATAATTTGTGTGAGTTTCACATTTTAATATATATATATATATATATATATATATATATATATATATATATATATATATATATATATATATATATATATATATATATATATATATATATATATATATATATATATATTATGAATATGGACTACTACGGTTTCAATTGTAAAAAATTTTATTCATTGCAAAAGACTTAAACACAGGGCGTCACATGAAATTAGTCATTTATTATGTAATTAATACTACTTGCGTAACTGAGACAAAATATTAATTAAATTCTCATATTTTTCAATTTACCCAGATTATGGATATCTATAATGAGCGGTCATGGATGTGCAATAGATTGCATTCGATAGAAATGATTAAGTTATAAATTCTTGAGTGGTGTTGAGCATTTCATACACGTGACATCTTAACTTCATTCTTACATTTCTAAAGGAAAGTTTCAATGTCCATGTGTGAGGCATAAGAATTGGGCTTTCCTAATGCAAGATAAAGTTAAAGTAGACTTATATTGTAGGGGTTTCCAACCAAATTATTAATTCTTGACTTTACATGATGAGTTCGAGTCACATGTTGATGCTACCAGTGGTGCCCCAATAAGCCGTGCATGCCCCTCAAGTAAATATGATTCTAGTCGAACTTATAAAAAAATGGTATATGGTGCTGTAAGAGTAAAGTACCCTACAAAGGAGGAGCCACCTAATAAAAAAGCTCAAAAGTTCTATGAAATACTAAAGGCAACATAATGACCATTGTGGGAAGGATACACGAACCACACTGAGTTATCTACGGCCGTAATAATGCTAAATATTAAAATTAAATTTAATATGCCACATACATGCTTTAACCAATTTGCAAGGCTTTTAAAAGAAATAAATCCACCAAAAAAACTTAGTTCTTGAAGACCTGTACAGAATAAAGAAGTTGGTGCAAAAGTTAGAATTGAGCTCAAAAAAATAAAATTGACTACTGTGTGAATGATTGTATGCTATATTACAAGGACAACACACATGATATTAAATGCAAATTTTGCAGAGCACTAAGGTTCAAGCCACACAATAAAAAACAACGCAAGTAGAGGGATGTATCGTAAAAGTGTCTTTTCTACTTGCCGCTAACTCCACGTTCAGAGAGATTGTACGCATTCAGCCTCACAACTGAGTAAGTGCTTCATATATCATAAGTCATCCATCAAATGGTGAAGCATGGAAGAAATTCAATTTCACTTACCCATATTTTTAATTGAGCCACTGTTGACCTCACTTTTGGAGTGACCTTTCAACTTCTCCATCTTAGACATAGGACTCATCTAGACACTAAGAGTTTCTTAGTCTTAAGACACTTCTGATTAGGTGAACAACACTTAACCTAACTAGGGACTTAGAGTTAATAATAGGTTATGCCTTAGGGGTATTAGGAAGACTTGTCTACCCTATAGCTTTAGCCAAATCCTTGCTTCCTTCTTTCAAGATAACATCAAATTCAAATCAAATCTCAAACCAATTCCAACCCAATTGATTTTCTTAAATAATCAAATCAATTCCAAAATCTAAATCATGAATCAATTCCAAATTAAATGATTCAAACCCATGATTGAATTCAAATCACAAAATCTTTCCTAAGCCCTTTGATTTCATCTTATGGACTTAGCTCAAATCAAACCCAAACCACTCTAAATTCAAAAGATTTTCTCATAACCCATTTATATTCTCAGTTATATTTACAAAAATAAATGAAATATAAATTTAAATAACCAAAATCAATTCAAAACTAAAATCCAAATCTAATTAAAATCCAACATAAACTCTTTCAAGTCAAATCTTTGAACTTAGCCAAATCATTCTCAAATCAGTCCAAACCCTTAGATTTTCTCTTCAAATAATGAATCCTTCAATCACAAGCTCAAATATAAACATAAACTACAATCACCAAACCAAAATCAAACTAACCCAAGTCAAACCCATGTTCACCCTTTTGACTTGAAATTATCAAATGAACCAAAACTCATTTGACTCCAAATTACTTGTAATTGGATTTATATTTCTATCATAAGTCCATATGCGAGTTCAACCAAATTTGAATCAAGCCTTGATCAAGTCAATTGACCCATTTAGGCTCATTTGACCCAAAATGACCTAAATCACCTTTTGAACTAAATTCTAATCCAACCCAAATTGGATTGAACTAAGCCCATCTAAGCCTGACATTGTGAGCAACAATCATCCTAGGTTGATCAATCACTTAAGTTGGGTCAAACCAAGTCAAACCTAGCCTTTGACCAAGTCAACATTTAGTTTAAATGAACCTTAAACAAGCCAAAAATTACCATAAGCCAAATTGATTTAAACCATTAATCTAAACCAATTCATAACTAATGATTGAATATGATCAAGCCACCAATTGAGCCAAACCAGGCCAAATTGGCCACTTGACCCAAGTTAACCCAAATTGACCTAAAAAGTCAAAATGGGTCAAATTTTGATCTAAGCCAAATTGACTGCAACCAATGGGTCAAATTCATTCTAAATCACTTATTGAACTTGACCAAAGCTTCAATTGCCCAACTAGACCCAACCTAGCCCAATTGACCATGAACCCAACCTGACCTAAAAGGTCAAATCAACTTGAAATAAAACCAAACCAAAATTGATTGAAACCAATGCTTATGATACATTTCAAATGATCAACCAAGCCTAAAATAACCCATGACCTAACCCAATTGGGTCAAATGAGTCAAATTGGTCAACTTAACTCATTTTACCTAAATGAACTCAAATAAATCAAAACCAAATATAAACCAAATTGAATCAAACCAATGATACCCATAGGCTCCAAATGATCATTTGAACTTGACCTAACCCATGGTTTAACCCAATTTGACCAATTGGTCAACCTAACCCAAATTGACCCAACTTGACCTAATGGGTCAAATTGAACCAATTCAAACCAAATGAACTCCAATCACTTGAAATTTGGCTCAACCCATTTTTGAATAATTTCAAATTTGCCCAAATCAAAATCAAGGCCAAATGACCATTTTACCATTAGGTCAAAGGATAACCTATGGGCAAATCCACTTGGAATTTGGCCAATTCTTTCACAATCCCACTTGGCATCCTCCTAGTGGTCCACATGGACACTAAGGAAGGTGATGAACATAACCCAATGGGTTTGGGTCAGCCATGACCCAACCCAAAGCCAAATCGACCCCTCCAATAGGAATTGAGCACTTGGATCACCCCATACACTCACCTAGTACATGGGCACTCCCTCTCCTCCACTCCTCTACCCAAAATGAATCACATGGAGTGTCTAATAGCCAAAATTGATCAATCAATTTTAGCAATTAAGCTAAAATGGCATTTCTAGTCTTCACAGTCTGATCCAAGGAGTGGGAGATATACTCCCCCTCATTCCCACTCAAATCACAATGATTGAATTCGATTGAGCTATAGGAATCGAAAGCAAGCTTTTCCAAGCCTTTACAAGCATTCCCGAGCTCTCCCCATTTTCTCCTTCTCAGTTTGTTCAAGCTAAAATAGGGGAGGCCAATCAAAATTCCAACTCACTCAACTCTCCATCAAATCTAAATTACTCTTGAAGCACCATCAAGGGACTTAGTCAAGCTCAATCAAGTTATTTCCCAAGTCACCAAGCCACAGAAAGGAGGACTTCGATCAAAGCTGATTACCATTGAAGGGGAGCTTGGTCAACTGATCCATCCACTTAAAATCAAAGCTCGATACCTTCAACAGGGCTTCGTCTCTACTAGAAGATGCTACCTCCTCCGTTGGAAGCGCTGGTGATAGCCTCTGGTGAGGTATTGCTCAAAACCATAGACATAGGAATTTTTGCACGGACCTTTGTGAAGGGAATTGTAATCCCATTAGATCTTAACCATTGAATCCCTTGCTTGTGCCTCCCCAAAGGTGTGGGGTGAGTTTGAACTTCATCCAAGCTCGGGTGAGCTCAGATTGAGCGACGATCAACGGACGACATCTATCTCTCGTCGCTCGGGAAGAGATAAATCACACAATATCTGTTCCACATGATTGGAACGAACGGTTGTGATTTAATCATGATAGATCTTTCTCTAATTTTAGCCTAAACTGCATAATTAATCGAGGTCATCCGATCTAAGATCGGATGGCCCGTAGAGAAAGTGCGTCCTCCACAGACTGACTAATCCATGGATGTGATAACTTAAATAACCTATCCCATCACACCATATGGAAAGTGCACAGCGTCAGCTCGTCGTGTCAACCGCCATGTGGCTCGATGGGATTAGGGGGTTAATCACCCTTAATTAATTCATTTTTAATGTTGAAACTTCTAAAATTCATTACTAATTATAGAAAAATCCAAAAAATATAGACTCAAGTTTATTTTAAAGATAATTCAATGAGAGATAATATAAAATTAAAATCAATTGATTTTGAATAGTGACCTTCACTCAATTTAGGTTTTATTGGAAATGTAATTAGGCTAATTACTCTTTAATTACTTCAGCAATTAATTCTAAACTTTGTAGGGTTAATTAGTGGGATGACCTCTGCCTCCCATGATTTTCTTGGAATTTATTATTAGATTAATTAGGAGAATTGCTATTTCATCCTTAATCCCTTCATTAATTAATTAAATAATTAATTAACCGATTAAATAGCGATAAATTTACTAATTAAGCTTGTTAATCTTCATGAGATAGTGAATGGACTTAGGGAATGTGATTAAGATTTTTTTTCCAATCTTTTCCCCCTAAGTTCACTTCATTTTGAAAATAATTAATCAAGTTGTAATTAATGGCTTAATCACCTCCTTAATTAACTCAATTAATCAAACTCAAAACCAAAAATCACTCAAGAAGTTAATCTTTTAATTCTTGGGTAAATTCTCAGGTGTTCAACAACTTAAGAGGCTTCAAAAAAAATTATAATCAAACTACATATGTAGGATGGTTAAGAAAGTACTTAATTAAATCCTTTAACTTAATTAATCAATAATTATGAGATAATTACATTAGGCCCCTTTATTTCTTAGGTGCATTTACTGATTTAAATTCTATGTGGTTTCAAATCATATGTTGGCTCATACTTGTTTGGTTAGTTATGTTAAAGTGGTATAGGTAAGGGGTAATTAATGGACTTAATTTATACCTTAACCTAAACACAATATAAAATCAACCTAATTATTTTAAAATTAAACTAAATTGATTCACACATGGGGGAAATGGGTTTGGACCAACAAACTCTTTCTTACAAATCATTTTCAAATCAAATCATAAAATAAAAATCTCTTTAAAGAATTTTGATTCATTTTAAATAATCCCATTTTATATGATTGTCCTTAGAAAGTAATTAGGGTGAATGAAGTCATGTGCTTACATCCCATTATTTCTTTCCAAGCATGCTAAACTTTATTTGCCATATGAAATCATGCATTCATTTATTTTGAAAAATCAATTAAATAAAATGTTTCTTTTTTATGTCAAATTGCATGTTTTGGCTGAAGATTAAGAATATGAGTGGTTATTATCACTATTAAATCAAAAAATATTTTTAAAACCTATAAATCAAAATTTATAAATGAGGTGATGCTACTTATAAGTACTTATAAGCTTGCATTTGTATGTGATTTTTGTCTCTTCTCTTAACATGAATTTTAATAGGATTTGCAAAGTGTTTATTTCATTTAAAAAGAACATAGCACTTGCTTAAATCTATTCCTATGCATTTTTATGTTATGACTTAAGAAATATCCTCACATTTACATATGTAAATTATACAACCAAAGCAAACAAAAAAAAAATCTTTTGAATGATTCTTCATCCATTTGTTTATTTTTGTACATTTACATGTACTCAAAAAAGTGGTATATTAGTCTAGACATCCCGGGGTTGCGAAGCTTTAAGTAACCCCAAGTATGGCTTGTACCTTACACCCCTGCTGTAGAAAATAATGGCGTTGTACTCACTTATGTCTTTTATACATATGGATGTGCATTTTGTTAATGGATAAGAAATTCCCCTTTTCTACATAATAAAAACATGCATTCATGGAATATCCAAATTTTCTTAAATAACATCTCTTAGCATTCATCATCAAAGTGTGTTAAAGTTTTCATTGTATGTATAGTTATGCTTAAGTTTATTCATATGCATGGTATACATGTTGGAAAGAAGTAAATGGTTGTGTGTTATGTGATAGTAATTCACCTTAATTAATCCTAAGATGCATTTCTTATTGAATAGGGCTATTTAGAGTAAATTTAAACTTAGGGTTAATTAAAACTCATAATAAAATATTCACTAAAAAATCATTAATGAATCTACTTTAGAAATTACTTAAGGTAAGGATGAAAGAGAAGTTCACTTCTCTTTTCTTCTCTTTGCAACACTTAGTAACTAAATGTAAGTTCATTCAAACCAAATCAAGTCATCAAATAAAAATTGACAAATCAACTAAACCACTTAAACTAAAACCACCCTTCTAACTTGAATATTTCACACTTAGAAAATTTCAACCTTAAAGCTTAGCTAAGACATGCTACACAAGCCTTAAATGGTACACACATTAGGCTAAGTCACCATTTCTAGCTCTATGTTATGGTGGTGCATGGTTTGATGCCTAATTTTATTTTGTGATGCATTATTTTTTTAGACTAAATGTCAGGGTGTATGTGCATAGACTGGATGATATGATGATTTTAGCCTAATCATGTGTGCTACAGGGGATTGTGCTTAAGGGGCGCTGTAATAAAAATATAAATATTTTTGTTATGTAAGTTGTTTATACCCATAAACATAATCCAAACTAGGATAAGTGGACTTGGTTACCCATGTGTGGGGTGCTAAGTCTAACTTATTCATATAACTGCTTGGGTTGTGTGGTATGTTTAGCTAATCTATATTTTGTAGGTTTAGTTAGATTTACTTTTTCTCATTTTGATGTAACTATTGATATTAAGATTTGGAATGAATGTTATGGGGGATTAGGATGAACATTAATAATAAGACCAAGTCTTATATACCATGTGAAGCCTTAGAGCAACCATATCCAACCAACCAAAAGAAGGAAAGCAAGAAAGAAAGAAAGAAATGAAGAAAAGAAGAGATGAAGAGATGAAGAATGAAGACCCCCATAATCATAAATTCCTTCTAAATTGTAATCATTCATTTATAATCTGGGTTATATAAGGGTAGAGCTCGACTACCTATTTTCCTTTTCGGGTTTGTACGGTGGAGCCCGGCCACATCAGCCTCTTATTCTTTTGTGCCAATTTATAAATTGATTGATATTCTATTTATGATTGCGCAATTAGGATGGCATGATTTTCCTAGTTTCTTCATTGTTTGATGAATGGCCTGGATGCGATTTGGCTCTTAGAGAAAAATAAATTTTCTATCTAATTAATCAACTCAAAATTAAATTAAATAACTCATAACCTCACCTAAAGCCTAGGACATAAATTAAGAAAATAAAAGATTTAGCAATCCCTTAGCTAGATGTTGTATGTCTCATATCATGTATAAATCATATTGCTTCACTCTTGCTAATGGAGGGCTTCCACTTTTGCCAGAGAAAATGGCTTGACCTTTGAGAGCCATGGTGGAAACACACCTCCTTCTTGCTGATTTTGGCTCATAATCAATCTTCTCATGCATTAGGCATGTGAAATCCCATAGCCCGTGTTAAATAAAAATGTCCAAAATTCAAAATAAAATTGAACAAAATTTGTATTATATTAAGTCATTACTCATACTCTCATGATATAGTCTCTTAAGGAGTGTGGTTAAGGATTTAGTCTTCTTCCTAAATAAACAACAGCCTAGCTATCTTGCAAAGCATAAGACTTGCCTACATGTATTTAAAATCGTAGGAGTTAGTTGGTTGCCACCCCCAGGTGGTTGTAAGTCCAACAGTCAAGTGATTTTTTCTCTCTTATGGGGATAAAACATATACCTATTTTTTCCTTATATAGGTCATATTTTAGACCTCGTCAAAGCTCCCTAGATTTAGGATATGAGGTTGTTGTTTACCTTTGCAGGCTACAAGTATAAATCCTCACCTCTTAGGCATTTCTACAATCTTGTGTTGTGAAATTATAAGCCCTAGATTTTTAATAAAAATTCAACTTGAATATATAATTCATCTTAATTTCAAAAATGTAAAGCCTAACCATATGATAGTTTGGGATGCTCACTAAGCTTTCTAGTATCATGAGCATCCCCTACTTATCTCCCTTTGGTTCTGATAATAACTCTTTCCTTTTGCTCAAATCCCACTTGATAATAACTCTTTCTTTTTCTAAAAATAACCAATTGATTGTTAATACTATCTTTGAAATTTTTGGAGGCAATGATCATTTACCTTAATCGAGAGTATTTCTAAGAAATCTCATTCCATAGGATGTAATTAACTATGAGGGCTTGCCTCCACAGGGAACTTAATGAACCCGGTTTAAAATAAACCCTACTTTACTTTTCCATGTAAAGTAGGAGAAGAATCTTTAGTACATTCGAAGACCCATCGTCCTTAGGAGTTCTTATTAGGTGATTAGGTCCATTGCAGGATGGTGACTTCTATCTCTCGAGATAGTACATCATTCCTCAATGTTGTACCTGATCACCCTAATAAGTACATCTACGGATCTGCGTGGTATCCCACATCATATTTTCTCAATCGAGAGAAGATGAGATGAAAAGAAAATCCTCATAGCCACAAAACGTTAGACTTGGCCTATGCACTAATAATTTCACACAATTTAGTCAGTCTGCTTCACCCTATTCATGTTAGTCAATGATAATTGCACAATATAATTTACCACTAGAGATGTGCATGACAACCTTTTAAATCATTTTCTACCAGGGTTTTACAGTCTGACTGATATCCATCAAAAATCTATTGGAAAGGTTCATTATTGACGGATTAGTTACTGATTACCGATGGATTGGTCCACTTAAATATACAATTTTCCTATAGTGAAGTGTTGATTTTTATAATTTGAATTACTTAATCCTAATGGGGAGATAAAATATTTAAAATTAACTCTTAACCCATCTTTATTCATTAAGTGATTCAAAAGTAATTTAAATATTTTATATGAATTAATTAATACTAAATAATTATTTTAGCCAATTAAGCCTACAAGAACCCAAAAATTCAATTATTCCCTAAATATAAACCCAAAAATTATGAGAAATTTATTAAACATGCATAAACATGGAATAAAAATGCTCTAAAAATTTTAATGCAATTGGGCTTATACTTAGGGGTTAATTGAAGAAATGAGGAAAACCTAAAATCATTAATTACACTCAAAATATCTCAAACTAATTGAGGATTTTGATTTCATTGGAACTAATTTTGTTAGTTAAGCATAAAGAGGTTGGTCATAATTTTTTGAGGACTAAGCTAATAATTATGATTTTTCTAAGTCCTAAGATAATTACGATGTTTTAATTTGAAGATGTAGGGACACCATATAGATCTTAGATGATACTAATTAAAGTGATCGAGTGCGACAATAAGATATCAACCATACTATCTTGAAAGAAAGAAATGTCATCATATAATGGACTCAATCACCTAATAAGAACTCCTAAGGCAAATGGGTTCACATGTATACCAAATATCTTTCCCCTACTTTACATGGATGAAGTAAAGTAGGATTTATTTTAAGCTAGGTTTTTTAGTTCCTTATGGAAGCAAACTTCCATAGTTAATCACATCCTAGAGAATGGGAATTCCCTAAGAATACTTTCAACTAAAGTAGTCAACTAATATCTTCTACGAAGTTAGACTATAAAAGAATTAGTTGTTGTTGGAAATCAAGTGGGATTGTTTGAATAGGAAGACTTATTCATGGATTCGAAAGGAGAATAAGTAGGAAGAATTCAAGATATTAGGAAGCCTAGTGTATTCTTCAGTCTACCCTATAGTGAGGCTTGACATTTTTGAAAGAGAGAATTTTAGTTGAAATTTTATTAGAAAGCTAGGACTCATATTCCAACAACTTATGGAAATGCATAAGAGACAATGACTTATACTCATAGCGAGAGAGAAACAAGCCACCTCAGAACCTAGATCTAGAGTGCCCTAGCACAAGCTAAGAGCCTGACCTAAATCTATTCAAGGAAAGTGGGATATAATGATTTACTTCCATAAGAGAGAATGAACCAATCCTGACTCATCTGGACTTACCACCACATGGTATGGCCCAGCTAACACCCCTTATATTTTAAAACCATGTAGATCAGTCATATGTAAATGCAAGATGGCTATGTTATTATTAATTAGGAAAGAATCCATAGTCGTAAACTCACTCCCTAAGAGACTAGATCATGATTGGTATGAAAACATAACTTAGACTAATGCAAAGTTTACAAAATTTTAAATTATTTTGGCCCATTAATTTGGACTAGGCCTTGGGACCATTATGCCTAAATTCATGATGAAATTGAGTTATGTGCTAAATTAGTGGGAAGAGGTATTCTCCATTACAAGAGACTGCCCTCATAAGTTAAACTTATCCTGTATCGTGCAAGACTAGAGATCCCCTATTTTCAAGAGTGAACACTATGATATGCATGATGTAAACATCTAACTAAAAAGTTATTAAATCTTGTATTTATCTTGATTATAAATCTAGGCTTTAAAGTGAGGCTATGAGTTGATTAATATTTTAGTTATAAGTTATTAATGAGGGTAGAAATTTTAATTTTATCCTAAAGAGCCTACTGCATCCAGGCCACACATCAAATCTCACACTTTGAAAAACCTATAAAAATCATGTGATTTATATTGCACAATGTAAACACAATATTCAAAAATTTTAAATTGCATGAAATAATAAAAGGCCGGTGTAGCCGGGTACCGCGTACACCTCGAAAAAGAAAAGAAATGGGATAACCGAGCTCTACCCTTATACAACTGGGATTACAATTAAATAAAATAAATGTTATGGGGTCTTCAATTCTTATTCTTCTTACATTCTTTGGGTTAGCTTGCTCCAGGATTTATAGGGCCTCACAGGTCTTTGTCTTTCAGCCACTATCATCCTAAAACCTAAGGCACTAGTCCTAATCTTATTATAAAATTATATTTTTATAAGAAAAATAAGTCTAACTACACCTACAAAATAGATGTTATCTAAACAAATATATAAGTCAATCAATTATATTTCACATATTTAGACTTAGCACTCTATACTTGAGTAACCAAGCCCACCTATCCTAATTAGATTATGATCAGGGACTTAAACAACACCTGCAAGCAAAATGACATTTTTATATTTTATTATTACAATGTTCCCTTAAGCAGGATCCACTACAGAAAATATCATTAGGCTAATAACGATCTATTATCTAGTCTATGCATAAGCAATCCTAACATCAAGTCCAAAAATATTACATCAAAAAACAAAACATATCACCACAATAATCACCGACCTAACCTCATATTAAGATCGACGACTTAGTATTCTAATGTGTGTGCTATAGCCAAATTATGGTATGTCTTGCTTAAGCATTAAAATTGAGATTTTCTAGTGTTTGAATGTTTAAGTTCCTTATTAAGTCTAGTTGCACTTCAATTAGTTTAAGACTTTAATTAGTTTTTAAATCATATATTTTCTTTTATCTTTTGCTTATAATTTATCATTATAAAGAGAAGAAAGAGAGTTGAATATCTTTAATCCTTACCTTAAGTTGATTCTAGGAAATGAATTTTAAGATTTTTAAACTTTCTTAATGAATCATGAATTTTAATTAGTCTTATATTTAGATTTGACTTAATGAATTTTATTTAAGCATGAAAGACATCTTAAGGTTAATGAAGCCTAGTGACCATTAAATGCATAATATTTTATCATTTTAGTTTCATTATCAATAACATTATAATCTCATTTCATTTTTTTACTTTTTTTTTACTTCATTTTAATTTAATATATGTGCATATAAATGTATTTTATATATTCATTTTGGTGCACTTGAACATGAATATGCTTGAATTTTGTAACAAAAGAAATCTCACTTCATATTCAATCATATGCATACAAGTGTATAAGAAAGCTATGCAAGTATGTGCCTTTGTTAAACTAGGGTAGTGAGATTATCTAAGACTTCTTTGGGGCTACTTAAAGCCCAGTGTTCCCGGGATGTCCAAACTATATACTTGCAAGTTAAAATACACATGCATACATATATGAATACAAAATGGAATCATAAAAAGTTATAGGTTATTATCTTTTAACAAATGAATTTTTATTTGAGTTTCATTACTTACAACAAGACTTGCAAATATAAAGATTTACTTTTTAATCATTTAACTGATAATTAGTACCTAATTCTTACCTAAAGGAGAAAAATAATTTGAGATTTATGTAGTGTTAATAGTCACTTCATATAGTTTATCTTCCATATCATGCAATTAAATGCAACATTTTCTTTTAATTTTAAAATATGAATGTATGAAACACATGGCATACAAATTTATGATAATTGAAATAAAATAATTAAACATCATCAAATGATATACTTGGCTTCATTAAAATTTAAGGACAATCATGTTAAATAAATGCACCTTAAGTCTAATCAAAACTTCTTTAAAATTTAAATTTTGTGTTTTGATTTATTTAATTATAAAGAGGAGAAGCAAGATCAATTTATTTAACCTAGACCCATGTTATGAATTCAAAAGGAAAATAAGTAACTTTTATGATTTAATTTGATTTGGCTCATTAGCAAGTCAATTAGTCACCCTCCCAAAGAATCCCTTAATTTAATTAACCATTAAGCAAGGGCCTATGAAACACGATGATGCAATTGAAAATAAAATTAACAATTCCCCAAGGATTCTAAATCATATAGGCCCATGTTTAAATAATCAATTGAATTAAAAAGATTAAAATAATTACTTTCATAATTTTTCAAACTTATGAAAAATCATAATTTCATTTAAATCCTTATGTTAACTAAGCACATAAGGAGGATTAATTATATCTATCTTGGTTGTACTAATTATGATGATGTAATTGTTATTTATTTTTAATTTTTTATTTTTATTTTATTTAATCATTTAATCATTTAATTAAAGGCCTTAAGAATGATTTTGAGGAAACAATTAGGAGGGGAGGTCCCAATTATTTTTCTTAATCATCCTTATTATTATGATGATTAAATAACCTTTTCTAATTAGTTTCATAATTTTTCTTAATTTTAATAGTTATTAAATTACTTAGAAGAGATAATTAGGGCTTAAAATTATGATTTTTCCAATCTACTTAGCAAATTAATCCAATAAAAAATTATGTGAGGCAGAGGTCATCCCATGTATTCAACATGATAATTTTTAGATTAATTAGCCAAGTAATGAAGGCTTAATTAAAGTAATTAGTGAAAATTTTAAACTCTAATTAATCATTATTCATCGAGCAAAACCTAGAAATTTTATTTTTCCTTGATTCTCCTCTTTCTAAGCTTTCCAAAATGGGTTTGTTTGTATTTTTCATTTTTTTTACAATTAGTTATGAATATTTAAACTTCATTCTAATTAATTATAATTTTAAGCCTAATTAATTGATTACAAAATCAATGCCACGTAGATGATGGCGCGACAACACTTTCCACATGGCGTCATAAAATTGGTTATTTAAAATGTCCGACATGGTTTTAGCGGTAGCGGACCTGATTTCATCTAAGATAGAACGATGAAGATTAATCTCGTGATTCTAAAAGAAATAAAATTGAAAATCTAACTTGATTAATCATGGTCGTCTATTCTAATCACACAAAATGGAAGACCGATGATCCATCATCCCAGAGCACCAGAAGATGGACATTGTTCACCTTCAGCCACTCAATTTGAGCTAACCTGAGCTCGTTCAATGGCAAAAATGATTCCAAAATGATCAAGGATAAAAACTAAGGAGATCTTACAGTGGGATTCAAGTGAAATCACTATTTCTTTCAAAAAAGACCAATGATCCTATGATTTTCTACATTTTTGCCAAATTTTACTTCATCGGAGCTTAAGATCGGTGATCTATCAACCGAGGTAGCTTCATCTTGAAGAGACGATGCCCTATTGAGAAGATCGCGGGATGCCTCCCCGCTAATAGCTCTATGGACTAAGCGTCATCGCAAAACTCATCGGAGTTGGTCTTGTTGTGGTTTTCGGTGATCTAATCGATCGAGAATTGATTTGTTTCCATCTGTCAAGGCTAAACAAAGGTGTGGGAGGAATTAATTTGAGTTTGGTAAGGTTCTGGTGATTTTGGACAAAAGGGGTGCTTAAGTTTGGGTGGAGCTCGGCCTCGTCGGTGATCAAAGGTACGAGAGAGCTTGGGGATGCATGGAGACTGGTCAGGATTGTGTGAGGATTGTGTGTGTTTTTGATTTAGTTTAGGGAGGTGTATGCCCTCCTCCACATGTGAACCAACCAAAATAGTTGGTTTAAGTAGTGGCAACCAGCCTGCTAGTGGGGGTGGCCGAAAATGGTATAGGATTGATGAGGTGGAGGTTTCATAGTGGCTTAGTAAGTCTGGTGGCTCCCCATGAAGTGGACATCTCATGGGGAGTGAACCAAGGTTTGACCAAAGTGAAGGAGACCTTTTCTTGCCCAAAGCTAGAGCCCAACAACTTTAGGTCAGTTCTAGTCAGCTTGGGAGAGCTCAAGGAATGCTAAGATGGCTTCCCCATGTAAAAGGAAGGGTTAGACCTTCCTATTTTGAGTTTTTGTCCTATTTGGGACCCTTGGTTCACTTAATTTGGGTTGAAGCGATTCCACCTTAGGTCAAGTTGACTTGGGTAGATCAATGTGGTCATGAGGATGACTCATGTTAAGTTTGGTTGGATTTGAATTCAGTTTGATTGAGTTTAACTCCATTTGACCCATATGGGTCAATTTAGGTTCAATTGGGCTAAGTTGACCAATTGGTCAAATTAGATTGAAATGGCTCTTGGAAAATGTTTAGATGATTATTAAGAATGAGTTTGTGCAATTAGTTTGATTTAATTTGTAATGGATTTGAGTTTGGTTCAGTTGGGTTCATTTAGATCAAATGGGTTAAGTTGACCAATTAGGTCAAATTGGCCAAATTAGTTTGAGTACAGGGTTGGTTTATGTTTAAATGATCATTTGAGATCGATTGTAGGTGTTGATTTGAATTTATTTGAATTAATATGAGATTTGATTTAATTTGACCTAGGTCAAATTTGGTTAAATGGGTCAATTGGGTTCATTTGATCAAATTGACTTAAATTGGTAGTTGGATTATGCTCAATATTATTCATTACTGATTGAAGATATTGGTTGCAATCAATTTGAATTGAAATTGGAGATGGTTCAATTTGACCCTTTAGGTCAACTTGGGTCAAATGGTCAAATTGCTTGGCCAAGCTCAATTGGATACAATTGAATGTTGGATGGTGATCAACAATCATTTTAAAAGATATTGGGTGAGTTGGTTTGGTCTAATTGAGGTTTGATTAAAGTTTGACTCAGTTGGATCATTTAGATCAACTTGGATTAGATGGGTCAATTAGGTTAAATGGGTGTGATTAAGGCTATATGAAGATTGGAACATACTTAATGATAGATTTAGAGTTAATTGGAGGCTTTGATTACAATTGATTTGAGTTAGATTGAATTTTAGCTCATTTGAGCCCTTTTAGGTCAAATGGGTCAACTTGGATCAATGGAGTTGATTGGCTTGATTGAGTTGTTTGGAATAGGTTATATGTTTATCAGGATGCTTGGAACAATCAAGGAATTTTGATTGGGTTGCATTGGCTTGATTCAATTTGAATTGGGTTTTAATTTTAGGGAATTCAAATGGGCCAACCTGGGTTAAGACCCAAATTGACTTGGTTTGATTAAATTGGATTATAATTAAGGTTTAATCATGTTGAATTAGAGTCCAAATGAGTTTTGATATGTAAGTTTCAATCAAGTTGGTTTGATTTGGAAGAATTTAATTAGGTTAGGTTAGGTTGTGTCAACTTAGCCTATCTAACCAAGTTGAGCTTAATTCAATTTGGCATTTGGCTTAGACCTTGAATTGTATTCATTTGATCTAGATTTAGTTAATTGATTGATCATGGACTTTGGCTAAGTTTTAAGGTAGGTGAGGTTTCACTTCTCCTAAGGTAAGCTCTAGTCCTAAGGTTATACCTTATGAGTCTTTAAACTTGGATTTGTTGTTTCATTAATCACTAGAAGTGTCCTAGCATTAGAGAAATCTTAGTTTCTAGAAGACTCATAAATCTAAGATAAAGATAGTCAACCTCACTCCAAAAGTAAGGTCAATAATAATTAATGATTTAATTAATTAATAAAATCCCTTAAAAGTGACTTTGGAAAATAATTAGGATCATGGGTCCTAATTTATACCCTAAATTATTTACCATGGCTCTTAGGGACTCACATCTTCCAAAGTAAAATCAGCCATTAGGGAGACCTGTTGAAAGCACAATACGTCGACCTGGGGTGACTACTAAATGATTGCCTTTGAGGGTCTTATCTCAACTTAGAGTAGTCAAGATGATTCCTATATGGAGTTTTACTGACACTACCCAAAAGATAAGATGCTTACTTAGGAGAAGGTGTCACTGTTATTATGTTAAACTACATTTTAGCATCCATAATAATTTTCATAAACTTTCTAACTATATTAATTTATTAAATACACTAAATGACATTTAGGGTTTGAAATTTTAGATTTCTTAAATTACCCAATCAATTAACTTGAAATAATTATGCGAGCCAAAGTTCATCCAAATGACAATCACCTAAAGTTTCAAGTCAATTAGTCAAGTAATTAGGCTTAATTTTATTAATTAATAACAACATCAAACTCTAATTAGTCACTGTACACTTAATAAAATATGAGATTTTTATTTTTCCTAGATTCTCTTATGTCTAAGCTTTCCATAAAGGGTTTATTTGTATTTTTGTATTTTTTGTATAATTAGTATGATTTACACAGTTGGTGTTGTGTCGACACTAATGCGGCAGTGCTTTTCATGTGGTGTCACATGATTCGTTACTTAAACTATCTTGCGTGGCACATTGACTCAACGATAATGAACTCAGTTTCATTTTGTCCATTCTATCATGGATCGAACAATTGAGATTATTCCCTCAGGTTAAAAGGGATTAAATTGAAAATCCTAACAAGTTTAATCATGGTCATCCATCCCAATCACGCGGAATGGATGATGGATGATTCATCGTCTACCTCCAACGAGAAACAACCACCATTCATCTTTTATTGCTCAATCCGAGTTTGTTGGAGCTCATTTAATGATGGAATCAACTCCAAGATAATCAGGGAATAAATATGAAGGGGATCTTATGGCTTGATTCACATCAAATGCAAAAACATTTCACAAAAGACTAAGATTTTTATGGTTTTCTATGATTTGCTAGAATTTATCTTACCAAAGCTAAAGACCGTTGACCCAACAACTGAGGTAGTTTCATCTAGTAGAAACAAATTCCTATTAAAGAAGTCACGAGTTGCCTCCCCACCGATTACTCTGTGGACCAAGCATTGCAATGAACCTCACTAGTGTTGGTCTAAGAATGATTGCTGATCCTCGAATAGAGTGATTCTCGATTTATTTTGGTTTGTTAAAGTTAAGGGAAGGTGTGGGAAGAGCTAATTTGAATTTAGTGGAGTTTAAGTAAAGTTGGATGTAGATGATGCTTGGGCTGAGTGAGAGCTCAGTCTCACCGACAATGGGGTGTATGAGGGGTTCTAAGAAATTGGGGGGACTAAAGCTGGGTTGTGAGGGTGGTGTGTGCTTGGTTTGAATGGGAGAGAAGGTGTATAACCCTCTCCCTAAAAGAATAGGTTGCAATCGATCGGGTAGTGAGGGTGACCAAAAATGGCATGGGACTAATGAGGTGGATGTCCCCTAGTGGCTAGAGGAGTTTGGTGGCCAATGGTGAGAGGGAAACCCATAGGGGTTCGAGCAAAGTGAGTGTGACCTCTCCTTGGTCAATGGATGAGTCCAATAGCTTTGGGTCAAGTTTAGTTAACATGAGTGAGCTCAAGGCATGCTAAATGAGGACCTAAGTACAAGGGAGGGGTTGGACCTTCATATTTTAGATTTTTGTCTTATATGGGTGACTCGGTTCACTTAGTTTGGGCTAAACTAGGTTCACTTTGAGTTGGGCCACTTGAACTAATCAAGAGGGACATAAGGATGACTTATGCCAAGTTTTGTTGGGTTTGGCTCAATTAAATCTATATAGGTCAATTTAAGTTTAATTAGGTTAGTTTGATCAATTGACCAAATAAAGTCAAAAGGGCTATTGATTAAGTTCAAATGATGGTTTGGAGCCTATTTGTGCAATTAACTTGACTTAATCTAGATTAAATTTTAACTCAACTTATATAGGTTTATATGGGTCAAAGGGGCTAAGTTAATTTGGTTAAATTATGTTGGATAGAAGGTTGAGTCATTTTTGATTGATTATTTAAAGATGATTGAAGGCTTTGATTTGAATTGATTTAGTTTACATTAAATTTTAGTTCAATTTTACCTTTTAGGTCAAATTGACCAAATTGAACCATAATGGGTCAAATTAGGTTAAAAATCATTCAGTCTTGGTTCAAGTTTAGTTTGTAGTCAATATATTTTAGTTTGAAGTATTAATTTGGGTGCAGGGGTTGGTTTGGGTTTGGCATAGACTAGTCTTGTCTAACCTAGGTCGAGGTGTAACTTAGGGGTTGAGCCTGTAGGTTTAAGATTGGTGATTACCTAGCCACTAGAAGTGTCTTGATTTTAGGAGAGCCTTAGTGCTTAGATCGAATCCTAGGTCTATGGAGATGATCGTCAACCTCACTTAAAAGTGAAGTCAACACATGGTTATAGTAGGGTATCCCCTTGTCATCTACTAAATTATCAGTTCTAAAAGAAACGTGTCAAAACTAAGGGCCATTATGATTATAGCATCAAAAAGATAATATACTTGCATATGTGTATTCAAAAAATCATTTCATCTCATCATTTATTATTGCACCAATTTTATGTGGAGTAAATCACGGTTGGGAGCAAGTTAGTCACAACCTCAAAAAGACGTTTATATTAATATCTTCAGCACAATTATAACAAAGAAAATCTTTCCATCAATTATTTTTTCATGCCTCCAAGAAAATATTACTGACAACTATCTTTTTAAAGGCTGTTGACCTCACTTTTGGAGTGAGGATTGACTCATCCTACCTTAGACTTAGGAGCTTCTAGATGCTAGAATCTCCTTAGTTATAGTACACATCTAGTGATTAAGTGAACACTAAACTTAAGCCTAGAGACTTAGGATGGTATACCATTGGCTTAGGCCTTGCCTTAGGACCAATAGGGAACCTACGTATCCTATGGCCTAACCCATGACCTATATCTATCCATCCATGGAAATCCAACCTCCAATCCATATAATCAATCCCAATTGGGTTTTATTTCATATCCAAGCTCCAAGCCAAAGTGATTTGAACCCAAACCCATCTTAATCCCATGATCCAATCTTATGGACTCAACCCAAAGACCCTTCAATTAAACCAAACCAATTGATTTTCACATAAATATTCCAACCATTCAATACATCATTTCAAACTCTTCCAAAACTTACAATCAAGTCAAATTAATCAAACCAATTCAATTAACCCAACTTAGCCCATTTGACCTAAAGGGTCTACATGAGCCAAAATCCAATTAATTCCAAATCAATTGCAATCAAAGTCATCAGTCAATCCTGAATCAATTATCAAACTCAATTCAACCAAATTCAACCTAATCCAACTCAAATTGACCCATTTGGTTCACTTGACCCAAAGTGACCTAAAGGACTCATTTGATCCAAACTCCAATCTAACCTAAATTGGATTGAACTAACCCATTCAATACCTTATACAATGATTTTTGATCACCCTTGATTGTCCAATTGCAATCAATTGTGTCAAACCAAGCTAATTTAATCACTTGACCCGAGTTGGCCCATTTTAGGCTATATGAACCAAATTGAATCAAACTTCATTCTAAACCTAATTGATTGAAACCATTGCCTTCAACCAATCATAAATTGATCATTGAACATGATTGGACCATCAATAAAACCAAACCAAGTCTAATTGAACCTTTGACCCAAGTTGACCCAATTTGACCTAAATGGTTAAATTGGGCCAAACCTCAATCCAATCAAAATTGATTGAAACAAATGATTCAAATTCATCACAAATTGATTATTGAACATGATCAAGCCCTTGGTTGAACCAGATTTATTAAGTCAACCCAATTGACCCATTTAGCCCAAATTGACCTAAAGGGTCAAATTAGTATAAATCATTTCGAAATCTAATTAATTGAAACCAACACCTACAATCATCTTCAAATCTTCAATTGAATCTAAACCCAACTTCTAACCCAAGCTAATTTGGTCAATTTGATCAAATTCGTCAACTTAGCTCATTTGACCCATATGAACTCATATGAGCCAAATCTAAATTCATTTCAAATTAAATTAAACAAATTAAACCTAAACATCCCAAATCATCATTTGAACATGACTCAACCCTCAGTTTGATCTAATTTGATCAATTGGTCAACCTAACCCAACTTGACCCAACTTGACCTACATGGGTCAAATTGAGCCAAACTCATTCAAACCAAGTCTAAACCTAACCAAACATGGCATGACCCATCATTGGGTCACCATGGGTCAGCCCAAATCAAACCCAACTCATTTCAATTCTGAATTATCCTAAAACACATTGGGTTAACTCCTCCAAATGGGGCAAAATCCCCATTTGGATGGTCAAACCCACTCTCCTCCCCTTGGCAGCTACCTTAAGCTTAAATGGGACAAGAGGACCACTTGTTCACTTAACCCAAAGCTGATTAGGTTATCCATGAGCCAAGTGGAGGTGAGCTAATCCAAGCCACCCCATTTGAGCACCTTGGGGAGGAAGGACACTCCACCTCAACACTTGTTAGCCCACTTCCCCACTTTCCTCACTCAGCCACTCAAGGAGCTCCACCTTAGCCATTCACTGCCATCCTCGACCACCTACACTGGCCAGACTCCTATCAAAGGCTAGTTCAATCTGAGACATCTGATTTAAGGGGGATGAGAGTATACTCCTCCTTATATTATTCAAATTAACACCAAGGCATACATAGAGCTTCTGAGTGAGGAGACAAACTTCCCCAACGCTTTCACAACCTCCCTTGAGCTCCCCATCATTGACGACACCAAACTTGAGTGAAATAGAGCGTCCACTTCGTCCAACCCCACTCAAACTCAATCAAATTCAAATTAACTTCACCCACACATTCTCCAAGCTCCAACGAGGCGAAATGAATTGATTCGAGCACCATAAATCATCCCTGGACCAACTTTGACAATATTTTTGACAACGCTTGGTCCATAGAGCCATCGATGATGAGGCAAGTCTTGGGCTTCTCAACGGGGCTTCATCTCTTCAAAATGAATCTATCTCAGTCATTGAACCACTAGTCTTGAGCTTCGGCAAGATAAATTCTGGCAAACCATAGAAATCCACTAAGTTGTTGGTCTTTTGTTAAAGAAATCATGATTTCATGTGTTTTTCATAGTAAGATCCCCCTAGATCTATTCTTTAAAGCTTTTGGAGTCAATCTCGATGCCTCACGAGCTCAGGCGAGCTTGGATCAAGCGAAGGAGGGCAGACAGTGTCTGTATTCCATCGCTAGGGGGATGAAGGATCAACCATCATCCATTTTGCGTGATTAGAATGGACGATCATGATTAGTTTGATTAGATTTATTTGATTTAATTCTTTAGGAACTGCAAGATTAATCCCCACCATCTGATCCAAGATCTGATGGTGAAGACAAAAGTGCGTCCGCCGCCGCTAACTCAACATGCTACGTCAAATTATTTAAGTGGCCAATCCCGTGACACCACGTGGAAAGTGCTTCCATGTCAGCTCCCGCATGTCTCCGACAATATTAGGGATTAATTAAGGTTTAAAATGTAATTAATCACTCATAACTTCAAAATTTCATAACTAATTATAGAAAAATCATAAAAATACAAATAAACCCATTTTATAAAGGGTAAATAGAGAATATTTTATTAAAAATGATTTCTCTATGGTTTAAATAGTGAACATTGCTTAATTTGGGTTATTTTTTTCCTTTAATAAGCCTAATTAAGCCCTAATTACTTGGGTAATTATTCCCAAATTTGAAAAGTTGATTTAATGGGATGTCCTCTACCTCCCATAATTTTTTAGGATTTATTGGCTAAACAATTAGAGGAATTTGAAATTCAAACCCTAATCACCCTCATTAAACCATTTAATAACCATTTAAAATTCCAAACTGTAAAAATTAACTAATTTAACTCCACTAATCATTGATTAATAGTGAAATGAAGAGGGGAAATGACTAGGACCCCTTTCCTAATTGTTTTCCCAAATCTATTTCATGAAGAGGGTTAATTAATGCATGGATTAATCAAGGAATTAATTAAGTAATTAATAATAAAAATTAATCAAATTGAAATGATAATCACTTCAAATAATTAACATTCAATTCATAGGTTCCTCTTTTTGTGTTCAATAACATAAAGACCCTTAAGAAAATTATGATTAACCCATGGGTGTGGAAAAATTATAAGAGCACTTAATTAGATTCCTTAATCTAATTAACACTTAAGCATGAGCCTATTGCATTAGGTTTTTTTAAAAATTATAATTTTAATTTCTCATTTGCATATCATTTGAGGCTCATGAATAAGTAGTTAATTAAATCAAAGAAGCCAATGAAAGGGTAATAAATGAATTGCTTAATGATTCAAACTTAATTAACTCATAAAATTTACCTAATTACTTCTCTTTAAATAGATCAAATTACTAACATAGGATGGGGATAAAACATCAAATGAACTTCTTCTTTCTAAGTTTATTAATTCAAATCCAAAAATCAAACTTAATAAGAAGCTTTAGTTGTTCTTAAATGATTTTATTTAATGTGATTGTCTTTAAGAATTAATGTAGTTGAATGAATTAAGTTGAAGTGTTCAATTATTCTTTTTCAATCATCATAAATGTTGTATGTTATTTGATACCATGCATTCATGTCTTTCAAATCAAATAATCAAATAGAATTTATTTATGTTGCATCTATTGGCTTAATCTTATTATGTGTGTGGCTATTATCACTAGTAAATTTTAAAAATTATTTTCAAAGTTATAAATTGATAATAAAGATTTAGATTGGTAATTAGCTATGAATATTCTATATGATTTGAATGTGTTTATAGCTTAAGCATGTTAAAGTATTATTTTGTCTTTATGATTCATGTATGGGTTTACATATGTTTGAATGATAATAAGTATATAGTCTAGACATCCCGAGAATACAAGACTTTAAGTAACCTCGTGGAGGTCATTGATTATCTCAATTCCCTAGTTAACAAAGGCACGTACTTATTTAATTTCATTTTTATGTGTACTTGTACTAGAATTTGGATAGAACATTACTTTACATGTGTAAATAATTCACTAAAATATAATCTTTTGCATGATTTTCATTCCTATTATTGTGTATACATTCATATGTGTTTAAAAATAATAAGTATATAGTATGAACATCCTGGGAATACGAGGCTTTAAGTAGCCCCATGGAGGTTATTGATTATCTCACTTCACTAGTTAAATAATGACACGTACTTGCTTAAAACTTTCATACATGTGTGTGTACTTAGCTAAGGAGTAAAATTCTCTCTTTTCTTCTAAAAATACATGCATTCATAATCATCTAAATGTGCTTAAAATACATTGTATGTATAAGTATTCTAAGTTTAAAATCATATGCATGATATTGATAATGAAAATGAATGATGCAACATAATCTATGTGATAATAATTCAACCTCATTAATCTTAAGATGTCTTTCATGTTGAATAAGATTCTTTAAAGTTAACCCAAACATAAGATTAATATAAAATATTTAATAAATCATTCCCTAAATTAAACCAAAATTATAATAACATGCTCTTTAGAAAATAACTTATGGTAGAGATAAAAGAGGTTAAGCCTCTTTCTTCCCTTTATAATACTTAGTTGTTAAATGAATATCAAATGAAATAAATAAAATATAATTAAAATTTGCAAATCCTCTAAATAACTTAAAAATGAAACACTTATCATGTTAAATTGAATAATTCCAAACTTAGAGAATTATAAATCTAATGCCTAGCTAAGGCATACCACATTAAGCTTAAGCACCCACATTATAATACTAAGTCACCACTTCTAGCTTTAGGTTAGGGTGGTACATGTATTGATGTTGTGTTTTATTTTGTGGTGTAATATTTTAGACTAGATGTTAGGAATGCGGTTCGTAGACTGGATGTTAGGCCGTTGTTAGCCTAATATTATTTTCTACAGGGGATTATGCTAATGGGGCCGCTATAATCATAAATATAAATATTTTTGCTTGCATGTAGCTTATGTCCCTTTAGCATAATTCATGTTAAGATAGCTGGGCTTGGTTACCCATGTGTAGGGTGCTAAGCCTAAACTATAAAATATAACTGCTTAGGATGTATGTATGTTTAGTTAACATCTATTTTGTAGGTGTAGTTAGATTTACTTTACATAAATATATAATTTTACAATAAGAATTAGGATTAGTGCTATGAGATTTAGGATGAGCAGTGGCTAGAAGGCATAGTCCTGGGAGGCCCTATGAAGCCTTGAAGCACAATCAAATCAAAAGAAAGGAAAGAAGAATGAAGAAAAGAAAGAAAGAAGAAGAGATAAAAGTAAGGAATGAAGGCCTCCTATAGCATCTAATTTAATTTCAATTGTAATATTGTTTTGTAAATTCGGGTTGTATAAGGGTAGAGCTTGGCTACCCAATTTTCTCTTTTATGGGGTGTACGGAAGTACCCGGCTGTATAG